>CM041524.1:29842762-30442762 GCA_023091065.1 Dianthus caryophyllus | reverse complement strand
AGATAGCGACGCATCTTGAAATCTGAGACACTCGTGTCTTGTATTTCAAGACGCGTTGAATAGGTTCCAAATTCCTTTAATATTTGGTGGCGACTCCGAAAATACATTTCAAAAAGGATTTTTCTACTTTTCTTTTTTGACCACAAAACTCATGCAATGATCTCCCCCATTTTTACAAAACTTCGCACCCCCTTTTTCCTGCGAGGCGCATTCCGCTCTCGCCAAGACGGCGAGGGCGGGCAAGGCAGGCGTCGATAGGTCTCTCACATTTCCGGTACCTTCAGCTGGCGACTCCGCTGGGGACGAGCATGATTTTTATTATTTTTGAAAAACTAGTTTTTCTTTTATTTTAAAATCATAAAGAAGTGAAGCTTGAAACTTTGAAAACATTTACGCTTTCGATATTTGGGCAAAAATACGTTGAGTCGAATCCTCCTGATTCAAACCACACCCTTTGAGGAACGGCCCCCAGTAACTCTCGCTTCATAAGCGAGGTAACTCCGGACACACTGTTCTCTCACCCCTCCACGATTACAAGTACGACATCCGTACAAACGATCGTAACCAGTCAAACTCGAACGCTCTAGGGCCCGTCTTGAATGCACACCTAAGACGTGTGTAGTCTTGCGGGTGCCCCTACCGAAATGTTAAGGGAATGGCCGGAGGGAACCTTACCCTATAAGCCAAAAACCTGTGTTTATATGTACAAGTGTGAAGCTATAGTACCCTCACTATAGTCGTCTTTCAAAACCATTTCATGCAAAAACTTTTCCTAGGCATTTTACATTTAAAATACGTCCATTTTTGAAAATTCACTTTTGAACTTTTTTTCAAAAAGGTCATACTTTTAAAAACACGCCGTTAGGCTCTTTGACCCATAGTCATTTGAGTTTGATAAATAAAATACAAGTGCATTTAAAACCGATCCTGGATAATCACTAGATCCCCGATCTTTTTCAAAACGTAAATGAATTATGCGACTGACGTATCGTCATAATACATTTATTGCAAAAAATTTCATAGAGCAAAAACCCGTAAATGTCAATTCATTTCGGAGATTTTAAATGAAATTAACTTTTAGAACATTAGATTTAGCTTTAAGTCGAGTGACTCCTTAGTCGTCCCGATTTAATCTTTTTCTCTCAAAAACAAAAAACGCGGGCTCACTCATATGTGAACCCGTTGATTTACTCTTTGAATCGAGTGACTTATTGTCATTTTCGATTTAAAATCCCTGAGTCACACGTAAAAGGCGAACAAGTGATCGCCTTTTACCCAATTTTAACATCCTCAGATCGGCTAGCCTATCGCTACTTCGGTTTGATCCTTTTTATCGTAATCTAATGATGAACCCCTGGCAACATACCGCCAAACTGGGTTAATCAGATTATGATCATACAAATTTTTCAACCTCGAGAATAGAGACATGTCAATATGCCTCTACCTCAAAAGCTTCCCGTGTCATTTTAAAAGCTAAAAACACGAGTCGAGTCATACACCCACTTTTTTTTACTTCTTTGAATGCGATTCTTCGTTAAGTCTTTTCTTCCTTTTTAGAGTCACTAAAGGTTTGAAAACTTTGTCAGGTTCACTCACTAAAAACCCTGAACACACGGCTCGCAAGCACAAGATGAATTTCCGTTTCAACCTCGCAAATGATGAAGCTGCCTTTCCACCGCCTCCTCCTCTAATGACGATCACCGAACATGTAAGGCTGCTCGACCACAAGGTGGCCAATCTCACCGCTTTGTTCGAACATCTGGCCGCCATGCAGAAGGTCGAAACCGAGAAGAACGCAAGACTCTTCGCCGAAGAGTCTGCTCGACACATCAAGAGAATTCGATCCCTGGAGGACGAAATTCACAAGTACAAACTGGCCAAAACTACAGATCATGGCCGCCAGGGCAATACTTCTCGGACCACAACAACGACTGAACCATTCAACACCGTCAGCCCAAAGGCATTAGCGGTGCAACGGTATTCTAAGCGCTGACCCACTCCCGCGGCACCCAGATCATCGCCAGTTGGGCCGTTCTCATCACAACAGCGACGGAGGTTCGACCCCCTCTTCATGTCCTACTCAAAGGCATTGGGAAAGCTCGTAAAGAAAAACATTCTGCATCTCCCCAAACCCACCAGTGAACCACCTGAGGATAAGAAACCCCTATCATGGCACGAAGACTCGTACTGTGAATTCCACAGGGGGAAAGGACATGACACTGAGAACTGTTTCCGCTTGAAGAACGTAATCCACGACATGATTGACAACGAGACGATCGACAAGCCAAGCATAGCTCCTAAACCAACGGCCCAAAGATAGCACGCCTGCTTCACCCCATTTTCGTAGGAACGCATCCCATCCTCAATCATCCCTCCTGGCTCCGCAGCGATCACGAAGTCAACGTCGCTGCGGCGGCATCAACAACCCGTGAACGACATCGATCACATCCACCAAGCTAAGTTAAAAACAAAGCCAAGGCATGAGGACAAGGAAGGAAACTTAACTCAGATCCCTTATCAGCGCCCCTCAGACGGTCAAGCTGACCACAAAAGGCTGCTCACCTCGGCGTTTATTTCAAGACCAGCGGAACTACTAATACCGCCAGATTCCCTCCCAAACTCTGGCGAAGGCGTAAACAAGGGCATAATCAAGAATGTGACTACTGGTACCCATAACGAACGACCCTTCCTTAGACACAACATGGCGTAACGCCAAAGATATCCTCCCAGCACAACGCATTAGCCGCATCATCCGGGATTGGCTACCAGGCGCCATAACTTTCTCCCACGCAGACTTGCCGTCCTTCCAAGATCCACACAACCCAGCACTCTACATAACCGTAGAGTGCCGCAACATGATATTACGGTTACCCTCATCGACAATGCCTCGCGATCAACATCACGCCTCTAACAGCGCCTCAAGCTAGAACTAAAGGAAAGTGATGTCACCCCTTACTCCAACAACATAAGAGCGTACGACGGTACCTCGCGCAACATAGAAGGTGTCATATCACTACCCATCATGAAAGGATTCATCGAGACAAAAACCGAATTCCAACTCATGGACATCCCCCCGGCATACAATATGTTACTAGGAAGGACATGGATTCACGCTACCGGGGCCATAACATCAACTCTCCACCAGAAGGTTAAAATCCCTTTTTACAACGAGGTTATCACCATAGAAGCCTCGATTTCCGAGCCAGCCCTCGAGGCAGCGAAGCCCGAAGAAGAGGCCACCCAATCTACCGACGACTCGGGAGGTCCCAATTCAAGCGTCTACACCTAGAGTCTAGGATCCTGCGTCGTCATGACGCCATTTTTCTAAAACGGCTATTATAGTAAGTCTCAGTAAGTAACTAGAGTCATTAAGGTTGTCCAAAGCTCCCTCGTCTGAGCTATCTTCAAATGTAACCGCTTTTGATAACATTAATAACATGAAAGTTTTTGGTTACTCTTTGCCTCATTTAAAATCTACTCTTTCTAATGATTGCGATAAACTTAGACTAAATAACATTGCATTATATAGATACATTGCAAGCATTGTCTCAAAACCCGAACAGGAGCCCATCGTTGAAGACACAACAACCATCGACATAGGCACGCCCGAAAAACCTCGAGAACTACAACTGGGGGCTTCCTGGCGAGAAGAAAGGGCCACATATACCAAGCTCCTCGCAGAGTTCAAGGACGTCTTCGCCTGGTCATATAAGGACATGCCCGGCATAGACCGTGAGATAGCTGAACACCGCATCCCGATCAAGCAAGGTTCCAGACCCGTCAAACAGAAGCTCCGACGCATCAAGCCAGAATGGTCTCTCATGGTCAAAGAAGAGATCGAAAAGCAACTACAAGCTGGATTCATCCGAGTCATTGAATACTCTGATTGGGTCTCCAACATGGTTCGATCATGAAGAAGAGCGGCAAAATACGAGTATGTGCCGACTTAGGACCTGAACAAAGCCTGCCCAAAGGATGATTTCCCACTACCTCACATGGACATCCTAATTGACAACACAGCAGACCACGCCTTACTGTCATTCATGGATGGATACGCAGGGTACAACCAAATCAAAATGGCAGCAGACGACATGCCAAAAACCACTTTCGTAACCCTGGGGACGATCTTCTTCTGTGATCATGCCATTTGGGCTCATAAATGCCGGCGCTACCTACCAACGTACCGCCACCACCTTGCTCCCCGACATGATGCATAAGGAGGTTGAGGTATACGTCGACGACATGATCGTGAAGTCAAAGGAAAGGGACAACCACGTCACAAACCTTCGGAAGTTCTTCACCCGAATTAGGCAGTATAAGATGCGACTAAACCCACAGAAATGCACCTTTGGGGTCACATCAGGCAAGTTGCTAGGTCACATAGTAAGCCAGCGCGGGATCGAAATAGACCCGACCAAAATCAAGGCAATAATGGGTATGAAACCGCCAAGCAACATCGACGAAATAAGGAGCTTTTTGGGACAAGTCCAATATATCTCCCGATTTATCAGCAAACTCACCATGATTTGTGAGCCAATCTTCAAAAAATTGAAGAAAGAAGAGCATACGAAATGGGACGACGATTGTCAACAAGCATTCGACAAGGTCAAAAGCCTACTCATAAATCCACCCGTTCTGGTACCCCCACAAAAGGACTTGCCCCTATCACTATACTTAACGACCACGCCAAACGCTATGGGTGCCATGCTCGCCCAGGAAGTCAACAATGAAGAACGGGCCATCTACTACATCAGCAAAAAGTTTCACGATTACGAAACTCGGTATGAACCAGTCGAGAAAAGCTGCCTCTCGCTAGTCTGGGCCACCAAAAAGCTCAGGCACTACCTACTCACCAGCACAACAAAAGTCTACTCCCTGATGGACCCCCTCAATTACCTATTTGAAAAACCAGTCCTAAATGGGCGTATGGCCAGATGGACTCTACTCCTCGCCGAGTATGAACTCAAATACCTCCCTCTGAAAGTAATCAAGGGAATAGCAGTTTCCGACTTCCTTGCAAAAAACGCTATCATCGAACAACCCATGATCGATACAATGTCATTTCCGGACGATGGGATCTTCGCCATAGAAAGGGAGTACTGACAATTATATTTTGACGGAGCATCAAATTACCGCGGCTACGGAGTAGGAATACTCTTAATATCCCCAAATGGTGACCATACTCCGCTCTCGATCAAGCTCGACTTTAGCGTCACGAACAACGCCGCAGAATACGAAGCCTGCATTTACGGCCTGCAAGCCGCCATCGCCCTCAAAATAAAGAACCTTCGGGTACATGGA
This sequence comes from Dianthus caryophyllus, assembly GCA_023091065.1. Classification (NCBI taxonomy): domain Eukaryota; kingdom Viridiplantae; phylum Streptophyta; class Magnoliopsida; order Caryophyllales; family Caryophyllaceae; genus Dianthus; species Dianthus caryophyllus. The sequence continues at coordinate 30,437,461 of CM041524.1, read as the reverse complement.
GATTCATTCCTCATCATAAATCAAGTGACAGGGGCATGGAAGATCATGAGCGAAACCCTCACCAAATACCAAGAAAAGGTACAAAAACTCCTAGCCAACTTCGACTGCATCGAGTTCTATCACCTCCCAAGGGAAGAAAACCAGTTCTTGACGCCTTTGTCAAAGCTCTCGTCCCTCCTGAACATGCCACCAGACATGAAATTACTACCCATCATCGTCGAAAGACGTGATGAACCAGCCTACATTCACACCATTGACCTAGACGAAGCCGAGCAAACGGAGCCTTGGTATCAAGCCATAATCAACTACAAAACAGACAACACTTACCCACCCAACACTGATAAACGTGGACAGAGAGCTATCAGACTCCTAGCTTCCCAATTTGTGCTAGAAGTGGGACAATTACTCAAGAAAACACCACAAGGGACGCTGCTCATATGTGTCGACTACAAGAAGGGGCAGGAAATCATCGCACAAGTCCACGACGGTGAATGCGGACCCCATATGAACGCTCGAGCACTCTACAAACAGATTCTACGGCTCGGATGGTATTGGACAACCATGGAAGCAGACTGCATCCAATACGTCAAGCGCTGCCACAACTGCCAAATTTTCAGCAATGTCCAACATGTACCACCTTCACCATTATACAGCCTAACCTCGCCTTGGCCCTTTTCAACCTGGGGCATCGACGTAATAGGAAAAGTCCACCCCATCGGAGCAGGAGGTCATTGTTTCGTGCTAGTGGCGATCGACTACTTTACAAAATGGGTAGAAGCAGCATCTTTTCGAACACTCGGCTCCAAAGAAGTCGCCAAGTTCATACAAACAAACATCATATGCCGATATGAAATACCTCATGAGTTCATCAGCGATCAAGGCTCGCACTTTCAGCGCGAGACAGAAGCCATACTCACAAAATACAACATCCAACATCACAAATCCTCACCCTATAGACCCCAAACCAATGGAGCCGTCGAAGCAGCAAACAAGACAGTCGTCACCATACTTGAGAAGATGATCGACAGTTGCAAAGATTGGTCCAACAAGATACCATCCGCATTATGGGGATACCGCACTACTATCCGCACACCTACAGGCATGACCCCTTATTTCCTCACCTACGGCATGGAAGCCGTCCAACCAGTGGAAATAGAAATACAGTCACTACGCATACTAATGGAAAGTAGCATCCCTGGCGAGAATGGGCCCGTGAATCTGCATTTAACAACTCATGCTCTTGGACGAACGCCGACTTCATTCCCTGAGCACCGTACGAATGTACCAAGCCCGACTACAACGACCATTCAACAAACGAGTTAAGCCACGACACATAAAAGTAGGTGATCTCGTACTAAAGTCAGTCCGAGCGCCACTTCCAGTCGACCCACGAGGAAAATTCAAGCCTAACTGGGCTGGACCCTACCTTGTCAAGGAAATCTTCACAGGCGGAGCGGTCAAACTAACCGACCTCGACGGCCAAGAGTTCAACCTCGCCACAAACCTCGATCAACTCAAGAAATACTATCCCTAAAAACCCCTTGCAATGTATCTATAAAATACAATTTTAAAAAAAAAAAAACAACAACAATTCATGGACCGACATGTCTTTAAACATGTTCATGGGCCGGCATGCCCCTAAACATGCTCTTTCTCTTCACAAAAATCAAAAGCAATTCATGGACCGACATGTCCTTAAACATGTTCATGGGCCGGCATGCCCTTAAACGCACCCTCGCAAACACAATTCATGGGCGGCATGCCCCTAAACATGCATCCATCAAACACAATTCATGGTGGCATGCCCCTAGCGTGCACATTCACCACAAAAAGCAAACACAATTCTTGGGCGGTATGCCCTAAACGTACATTCAGAACTCACGGTTTGATTCCACTTTTCGTGGATACGTGGCTGACTTTGCAAAAAGCGCAACCGATATTCAACACAAAATGACGCGTCCAAAGCTTAAAAAAGTCAAGGACATAGTCAACACAAAATTCGTCTTGCAAACCTAAGGGTAAAAAGACGATATTCAACACGAAATGACACGTCCAAAGCTTAAAAAAGTCAAGGACATAGTCAACACAAAATTCGTCTTGCAAACCTATGGGTAAAAAGACGATATTCAACACGAAATGACACGTCCAAAACTTAAAAAAGTCAAGGACATAGTCAACACAAAAATTCGTCTTTTAAACCTGAGGGTAAAAAGAACGACATTCAACACAAAACGACAAACCCAAAGCTTAAAAAAGTGGAGGGAATAGTCGATACAAAGATTTCCTAAAAACCATGCTTGCATTCTAAACTTTTGAAAAGAGATTAGAGCCAAGGAATTTCACACAGAATAACAAGCAAAATAGTACGAACATAATACTAACAAACCAGCAACAAAACCACACTAGATTCCCTTAAAACACCGAACCTTTCGACTGAGCGGGGAAGCACCAACCCTCAACCCCTGCGGCGATCCCCAACATTACCATGACGACCTGGAGCACCCGGCCCTGGTATGCGACGACGACCAAACACACACTGGCCGAGAGGGGCGCCGAAGCTCAAGCATCACCCCCACCTGCTACGCCCAAAGCGGATCCGGTCGTAGGCCACGCGTCGGCGGAGGCTCGTTAAGCTCTAAGGCACGAAGACGAGCCCTCTCATGAACACTTTCAGCAACGGTCCATTTAACATAGGCTCTCGATACCCGGATCGTCCCAGGAGTACCAGCTACAAGCCACTTAGGGCGCATGATCCAACCACCGACCCACTCATCAGTCACCTGGTTATTTAGCACAACCATGTCCTGTATCTTCGTGTCCTGGCCAGGAATGAAGCTCAGATACCCTAGGCTGCCGCCTCGCTGAAGGGATGGATGAAAACTCCCATCTCAAACCCACATAAGAGAACTCCGGAGGGACCATCACCTACTGCGCTAGCCGTCACGTCAATTATCCCCCACCACGGAACCGACCAACGGATAGCACATGACCTCACAAACTCAGGGAAATAGTCACTTGGGCGTTAAATGCGGACGACCACCGCATGTAACGGCTGGTGATGCCTCCTGCGACATACTCAACATCGTAGCCGAAGTCGTTCAACACATTCAGACGCTCCATCAGCCACAACTGGAGGATCAAGGGACATCCTCGGTACGCATGCTCCCTATTGCATGCCCGGTCATCCAATCCAAGGATCGTCTCCACCAGAATTAAAGCAGAAGGATAGCAACCTATTTCCATTTGCTCCACAACGGCAATTAAACGCGGATCTCCCAACAACCCCTCGGATATAGAGTCCGGGAACATGTAGCAGTGTACCAGGCAAAAGGCCAAAGCCCTCCTCCAGGCCACAGCAGAGATATGCCCATTCTCGTCATTCCTAAACCATTGACACAAGCGATAGAGGTTGATACGGCTCCCAACAAATAGCTCTTCCACCTCGTCCCGTGTCATCTGGAGGTAGTTCTGAACTTGCCTCTTATATCCAAACTCCTGCCTGACGCATACCGGCAAGCTAATACGTACGCACCCACCCACCAATGGCTCCAAACTCTTCAACCAAAGGGCAAATTTCTCCGCAAGGAAAGCGGAACACATGGAGGCTCGGGTCCCAATACTCGAGACAAGCATCCAGGAAATCGTACTCCATCCGAACCTGCCTCAAGCCACGAAATACGCCAACACCACAATCCTTCAATTGCTTCTTCTCGATACCCGACAAGGACGCACACCAACGACGCAAGTTTCCTTCAAAATTCTCCATAACTCGACGAATGTTCCGTAAATATTCTGAATATTTTTGGAAAATCGAGAATAGAAGATGAGAGGATGAGTGAAATGAACTAACCTAGCCCTCCTTTTATAGCCGAGATTTGCACAACGAAATACAACACAAAAACTTAAACGCTAGAGAACAAGCGATTAAAATAAATCAAACAAAAACCATAAAACAAAAATGTAATCGCCTGTAAACAGGCGATTAAAAGCAAAATCGCCTGTTTACAGGCGATTTTCTTTTTCTTTCTGACAAAATTATTCGATTTCTTACACTTCTTACACACCTATACCCTAAAAATTTTTAACTTATTACCCCTACACTATTTTTACCGACCTCCTAGCCGACGTTTACGACCCCGATGCGTCGTCTCGATTTGCGTGATTGATAGGATTTAGTCGCGTCTCCTAATCAAAGATAATCCAAACTCACTCTAACAGGTAGCAAGGGTAAGTCGGGTATCGTATCCACAGGGAGAAGGTTGCTAATGTTGGTTATTTTGAACGATTCTAGTCTCGGTTCGAGTGGTTGAGGTTACTAAAGCTAGAGCGTAAAGGTAAGGGTTTTAAAGCGATAGGAGAAAGGTCTAGGGAGTTAGGTTAGGCAATGGGTAAGTCAAGGCTAAGGATGATGATCGGAAAGAGTAGGTATCGCACATGCTAAGGATAACGCTCGGCCTCTCGGTCTTAAGCTCCTCTAGGTCTCGAATGCGGGCTCTCGCAACATACAAACGAGGGTCCTAACGTTTAGTCTTGCGCCTACCCTAGAACTAGGCTTTCGTTCTTAGGTTCAAGGGTGCTAGAAACTCGCCAAAACGTGATCAAGGAATCAACGAGCAAACAAGCAAAGACTAAACAAAGCAAGCGCAAAACCTAACTCAAAAGATCATCAAACTCAAACCAAACAAACAACCATGCTTCACCTTATCTCCTAGAAAGAAAACTACTCACACATGACGGGAACAACGATCAAAGCAATTGAAATAGATGAAAACATGATTAAGAACAATATATAATGAATTGACAAACAAGAGGGAGAAGAAAATACCAAAACCAATCAGAAAATCCAAGTAGAAGTAGATGAATTTAACAACAAAACCGAAATAGATGAGCAAACTAGCGATTCCGAGTCGGGAATTGAAATTACAAAAGTTGAAAGCTATCAAAACCTAAGTATTTGAGAGAGTAATGTTTAAAGTGCTTAGGAAACTATGTAAAAAGATGAGACGAAAATATAATGTTTTTGCCTTTCAAATAGACGAAGAATTCAAAGCACACCAAGAGACACACATGGTCCCGGACGGGATGAATGGGGTCCCGGACGGGATGGGCTTGTCCCGGACGGGATGAACTTGTCCCGGGACCTTCAGTTCACATGCTCATTTTGCACCTTTTTGTACTTAGTTTATTTTCTTGTTTTCTTCTTACACTAAGTTCCTTTGGCATTGTTCTTCATCCCAAGGCTAGGGACGAGTCTTGGAGTGATTAAGGGAGCTTCAAATCCCGAGCCAAGGTCCCGGAACACCTTCATGCAATGAAATGAGGCTCGTCTTAGCAAAGCATAGCGAAATCAACTCGAATCACCTCCAAACTTCACGAAACTTTACGAAACTTTATGAAACCTCCCGAACAGCCTCCTAAACTCCAAATATGCGCTTGTACCTGCAAAATGGACACAAAAACGCAGCAGTGCCAAAACGGAGAGAAATAGGAGCTGAAACGCATGTAAAAGCACAAGAAACGCAAAGAAACGTGAGCGACAGGGGCTATAAATATATATAAATATAGGGCACATCAAACTCCCCCAAACCGAACCGTTGCTTGTCCTCAAGCAACCAAGCATGACAGAAAATAGAGGACAAGGCGAGCATAAGAAGACTTCCCAACAATCACCTTACCGCAAGTAGCATGAGCAAATGGCAATCAATCCCGAAACAACGTGGGACGTAAGGAAATAGCAAGCTAACGGATGAGAATTACAAGACGGCGCAGAATGAATAGCATGGCTTAGACTTAGGCTCTCTAGCAATCAAATCACGGACCTCTCGCGGTTTCCACTCTACTCAAATGATGATCAAGGTGAAGTATATAGTGACACTCACCTACTCGACTAGTGGAAGTACGTCCGCAATCTAATGTGGACCAAATCTCGCATTCCCATACACAATAATGTCACAAAAACGAAGCAAACATGAGGGCTTACATAGGATATGAGGGTGTAAAGGCCATAGAGAGGATAAGGGTAAACAGGTGGATCAAATGATTATGGAATCGTGGAGCTAAGCCACTAGAAACCACTAATACTACTCAAGTGCTCATCCAACCAAAACGTAACCCAACTCTCATAATATACGGACCGAAAACAGCATAACGGTCTCCTTTACGCATCAACGCAACATAAGAATCAAGTACAAGTGCTCACTCATGTAAAACAACAACAACTTTTGCATTTTTGTGCACACACTTTCTTTTCTTTTGATTTTTTTTGTGTGTTGTGTTTATTTTTCAGATTTTTGTGTTTGATTTTTTTTCCTTTTCTTGAGCAAAAAGAGCACACTCACATGTTGCGGAAAATACCTCATCAAGGGTCGGGGAAACAGCAATCCCGACTCCAATTCACCAACACTCTCAAGGCTAACAACATCAGCAAGTCGTAGCATGATCATAACCCGTAAGACAAGCACAAGAGTAAGCAAAGCGGTAACTAGCAAGGCTAGGGTAGGCTATTTGGCATGTAGCTAGCAAACTCAAGTGGGTAAAGGGTAATAAAATCAAAAATGAGAGGATAAAAGCGATGCAAAAGCAAGGTGAATAATATGAAAACATCTAAAGCCTCATATGCAAAACATGTGACAAAATCGCGGGGAAAAACGGGATAGGGGCCACACTTATGCGTGTTGATATTACGCACCCCACGAGGAGAACTACTCACAATCAAAGCACGGGGACCGGGATAGATGAACCGGCCGCAGGAGGCTAAAAACCTCACAAAATAGTAGCTAAAGTCCGTGAATGATAAAGCCAACAGTAAAAGCACGCCATCATCTGCAAACGCGTCTAAACATCCCCGAAAGCGCTAATCCAACAATATAAATCATGCCAAAGCTCAAAGCTAACAAGGGAAGGGATGTCGGGAAAGAATCGAGGTAAAAACAAGCTCAAAACAACGGTCGGGATACGTATTTTTGTGATTTTTGAGAATTTTTCTAATTTTTTTTTGTGATTTTCTGAAATTTTCAGATTTTTTGGATTTTTGTGATTTTTTGGAAAAAGCGAAAAACGAAAAAGAAAATGCAAAAATAAAGCAAAGCGAAGCAAAGCGTTTCCTCCCCCCAAACCAAACGACACATTGTCCCCAATGTGTCCTAAAGCACATCAACCAGGGACCTAAAAATAAGGGGATAAAACGAGCAAAGAAAGTCTTAAAAGAAAGCAAAGTACATACAATATATTTACAAGCAAAACGTTCCCCCCAAACCGGCTTTAAACGGGGGGCGCAGCAGGGTACGGGAAGTACCACCAACCGTGGGCCTCGTCATAAACGATCCCGCTACCATCGTCCTCATCATCATATCCGTCATCATCATCTACATCACCAACTCGGCCATCCGTGTCAGCGGCTGACTCATACCAATACTCGCAACAAAGATGCACGTCGTCTTTGATCACGCGGCTTGACGCGTCCGTCCTCCCTAAAGTACCTGCGATCAAATCACAACAAAGCACGGCCTCAAGAGGGTCCCTCTCGAGGACTTGCGGTAAGTAATCATCCACACATTCATCAACAACGTCATCAAAAATATCGATGGAAAAGACCGACTCCTCTAACATGGGACGCTTCAAAGCGTTTGACAAGTTAAAAGCGATTTTATCACCTCCAACATCCAATGTCAACTTTCCGTTCTTGACGTCAATTATAGCACCTGCAGTGTGCAAGAAAGGCCGACCCAAAATGATAGGAATTTGGGAGTCTTCGACCATGTCAAGAACAACAAAGTCGACAGGGATGAAAAATTTACCGACTTTGACAGGAACGTCCTCCAAAACACCTAAAGGGCGTTTGACAGAACGGTCCGCCATCTGGAGAGTGATGTTCGTAACCTTTAAAGGTCCCATGTTAAGCTTCTCGCACACCGAGTACGGCATGACGCTCACGCTTGCACCTAAATCACATAACGCATTATCAATAGAAACAGTACCGATCGTGCAAGGGATTGAGAAGCTGCCCGGATCTTTCAATTTAGGAGGAGACCTATTTTGTAAAAGTGCACTACATTCCGCAGTGAAAGCCACGGTCTCGACCTCATTGAAAGATCTTTTACGCGTGAGGATGTCTTTTAAAAACTTAGCGTAAGCCGGAACTTGTGTGACAAGCTCGGTGAAGAGGCAGATTACCTTGAGGTCCTTGACAACCTCCATAAACTTACCAAATTGTGAGTCAAGTTTAGATTTTACCACTCGGCTCGGGAATGGCAAACAGATTTGAATCGGCGGCTCGACCGGCTTAGCTGCGCTTTGCTCCTTCTCCATCTTTTTTCCCACGGCTGCCCCACCATGGCCATTCTCGGCCACCTTCACACCACCACCCATCACGGCCTGACCACCTTGGGGTCCCACGGCTGGTCCGCTTTTAGACCCTGCATCAACATCATTCTCAACATTCAAATCGTTAGTGGAAACATTAGGACTTACCTTGCTTACCTTTGCGGGAGGTACATCAACATTGGGCATAGATGGCCCATCGTAGCTTGTTCCACTTCGTAGGGAGATGGCGTTGGCGGTCTCGTGAGGTTGCTTGGGTTGAGCCGGAAGCGTTCCGGGTGCTCTCGTGTTGCCAGAAGACGCTAATTGAGCAAGTTGAGTATCCATGGCCTTGTTGTGGGCAACCAAGGATTGAATGGTAGCGTCTTTAGCTTGTGCCTCCTTCTCCATCTTGGCCATTATGGCCTCTTGATTCTTTTGCATTTGGAACATCATGGCTTTCATTTCGGCCATAGGATCGGAGACGGGAGGAGGAGCAACGGGTGCTTGATATTGTGGTCTAACAAATCCGGGTGGATTATAGGGGCGGGGAGCATTATAAGGAGTAAAGTTTTGTGGGCTGTTTTGTTGTGATTGTTGTTGTTGGGGTTGTGGATTGAGAACATTTTGGCTCTTGTATGAAAGGTTAGGATGATTCCGATAGCCTTCATTGTAAAAGTTCGAGTAGGGATTGTTTTGTGATTGAAAAGCATGCACATGGTGGAGATTAGATTGAGAAGTCATACCTCGGCATTCCATTGAAACATGACCGGAAGCTCCACATGAGTCACATAGAGGATCGTAAGTGTAACAACCTGGTTTTTAGTCGACTTTAATTACTAAGGCGGAAATTAATTAAGTCTTAAACCAGCGTCATTAATTATACATAAACCCAAAATATTACAACATCGTTCAAGAGTTGAATAAAACAACTCTAAATACGGAATTTAAAAGAGTATGGTGTTATATATTACATATCTCTCGAAAAACAACAAAAGTAAAGTATAAACACGTCTTGTGGCCCCGTCCAAAATCCAGCTCTCGGTCCACGATCGTCCTGCACAATAAACTATTGGGGGGATGCCCATTGAATGACGGTGACTAGCTATGCTCATACTTACCCTCGATTTCAATTACTTTGGTTTATTACTATCGCTTTATAACTATAATAGTATGATAAAACGATAAACATGCTTAAAACATATAGCATGTAAAGACATATTAATCATAATAAACATGCGATTTAAAACGATAAATCATATAGGCATGCTATTCAATTAGGAAAGCAGATAACAGGTAATAGCATAGCAATAGTGTCACAATATACAACAGGATTACAAAGCGATATCAGATCGCATACAAACATATATAATGTATCATAATCATCATACAGACTCGATTCATTTCAGAAAGTTGTGGTCTTTAATTTTCGAAGATGGTACACACTCGTTCTCATTTAGTCATACAACAAACAACACATACTGCTTACGAGCCTGACCACTGAGTAGGCCTTTGTACTCTGATCGATTGCATCTCACTTCCATAGTGCAGAGGCTTACTCGACTCGTAAACCACGCCGAATACTATAATACTTGCATCTCATCCTCTAGTGTTCGAAATGATTGAACTTGAGATCCAATCTCGTCAAGTAATCTTTACGCAGGGTAAGAGCGAATGCAAGTGTCGCGCCCACTAAGAACGAAACACGGCAAGGAGACAGAACCGCAAAGCGCATAAGCACATAATGTCACGGTGGCCCTGGTAACTTTAGCGAAATAGGGGAATAAAACCCTAGTCTAGTATGCATACACTAATATCCAATTTAAGAGTAGGCTATGCTATTCATAGAGCACCTTAACTCAGGATAAAAGGACTATTTCCTAAAGCGACCCACTAAGAGTTGAATTTTTCATTATCTTGTACGGCATTGGCTATACGACTTAAGGCGTAACGGCATGGGCGAGGATGCACTAAGCAATAAGGTCAGCTTAAACCACACTATTCGATATGACCCAAGCGAGACCGAGATAGTGGTATCCGCACAAGACTATCTTAACCCCACTTCACTCACGATTGACGTTCCCTTATCTGAGGCCCAAGCTTGACCTTTTATTTAACTTACACAAGGTTTATTATTTATTTGATATTACATATCACATGTTTCTAGACTCTCCTAGTATCAGCGTCAAACGTTTTATTTGAAGTGTAGGTTTCATATGATCACATAACACATTCGTTCATTATTTGAAGTGTGGTTAGTTATTAACGTTTTCAAGTTTTCTAAAATGTTACGTTTATTAGTATGTTCAATCTTATTTAAGTGTTTTCATACACTTTAAGTTATTTATTTATTCATTTTCAATTTTCTATACTTAGTAAAATTTTCAATTATTTTCAGTATTTCACTATTCACTTTTTACTATTCATAAATCACTATTCACTTGACACTATTCATTGGTCACTATTCATCGTATTTTATACGTATTTTTATACGTATTCGTATTCTATACGTATTTTTATACTTATACGTATTCCTATACTTGTACGTATTTTATATTTATACGTATTTTTATACGTATTCATATATATTAATATATTTCCTAAGTATAAACTAAAATTTCATTTTATTTGCTAAGTACAAAAATTCTAGTTTCAAAGTCGTTAGGTTCGTTTTGTACTTAGGCGATTTTTGAAAATATTCTAAAGTCTAGTTTTAAAAATGTTAAGTTCGGTTTGTATTTAGTCATTTATGAAAATATTCGAAAATCATAGTTTTAAAAACGTTAAGTTCATTTTGTATTTAGTCATTTATGAAAATATTCTAAAATTCTAGTTTTAAAAACGTTAAGTTCGGTTTATAAAAGGTGATCAATGATATTTATTTTAAAACGAGACTCAGTTAAATTTAGTCGTCTATCTATTTAAGTTAATGATAGTATCGTGGATGATTCATTTATAGTCCGTATGTCCAAGCTCAATAATCCAATAGCAAAGGTAGTAGCACACGATTTAGTTCATTTTTATAACGGTTACATATTTTTATCGGTTTATAATATTTCATTTATAACTAAATCGATTTATACTAAAATTCAATTCTAATTACTATTTAACTTTAGTGACTTAGTGATAATTTCATTTTAGTCAAATTTAGTCAAATTAAAATAGAAAAGTCGTGTGGTATATTTATATGTTACAAATTGGTTTATTTCTTTTAATTCCTTAATTTCATTTATTAACTACTAATTAAATTATTTTAACAATTAAACTAAAAAGTGATAAAATACAAATTTGACCCATAAGTGATGCTAATGCCGTGGCTAAGCTAGGGTGGTGTCCAAATTTTCATTTTTCGATTTTAACGGTTTTTAGTTTAAAGTCTTTATATTTTAATTATTCTAATTATACTAAAACGGTTTAAACTAAAATGAAATTTACTAAACTTTTATTTATAATTATGAATAGTGTTTTTCAACACTTTAAATTTCTAACTTTTTAATCTAAATGATTTATAATATTTTAGTTGATTTATAGTATAATACTAAGCGATATATAAAACAATAACTAAATATAAACATAAATTATTAACAAACATAAATTAAAATGAAATCAAAATGAGTAACAAGTATGAACATCAACATGAATAAATCAAGAACACACATGAAGAACTCAAGAACAACTCAAGAACACTTATTTCGATTTTAATAATTTATAATTTGTTTTCCTAATTTAGTTTTTTTTCATAGGAACATCTATTTTATACTAACTTAATACTACAATTTATTTACAAAAATTAAAAGTGAAAATATATTAAAAAAAATAGGAAATGCCGTGTATATGTAATATGTATATATAATTTTCATTTTCGATTTTAATCACTTTAAACTCATTTTTAATATTTCACATAATTTTTATATATCACTACTACTTAATTAAAACATAACTAAACATAAAAATCATATGAAACATAATTAAAAATGCTCAAAATCAATTTAGCTAAACATGATATCATTTTACTATAACATTACTAGTAAACTATATATTTAGTTATTATCATTATTTATTCAACACATAAACATACAAGCATATAAACATGATGTTTAACATATTTAACATAAAAATCATAATTATAAAATTAGAATAACAAAACAAATTAATTTACTAAAAAGATAATACAAGACATAGTTAGTCACCTTAATTAGGATGTTAATCGTCGGGATCTAAAATAAATTTTAGATCGGATTGGTCTTCACCCAAAACCCATGTTAACCTTGAAAATCGGTTTGAAAGTTAGCTCCAAATACCCAAAGATGTCCAAGAATACTAGTGTAATATTAGAGTAATATTTAGGGTTTTTATTTAGGAAGTTTTAAGTGAAAAATGAAAGAAAATAAAGAGAGAAAAGAGAGTAAGGTGGCGGCCAAAATGGGAGAGAAAAATGATGTATTTTGCCTTTGTGAATTATGGAAATGATGTTAGTAAAATGTTAGGTTAAATGAATTAGATATGTTTTGGTTTTTAATGAAATATAAAGTTTAATTAAATGAAATTAGGGACCAAATTATTCAACTAGCCAAAATAGGTCTTACATTACTATTTAGTGTAGAATTTGTCTATTTTGTGTTTTAAAATGTTTTCCTCGAATTTGGTCAGTTTTAAAAAGTCGGGCGTCAAAAGCGATAAAAGTTAATGTGTGCGCGTTTGACGATTTTTTGAAATATTTCTACTTTTAAATTCTAAGACTAAAATATTTTATTTATTACTTTAGAAAAATTTTAAAAGTGATGGAAATGAAAAATGGTAGTATTAATGTATTAGTATCATATTTGTATATGTATTATTATTATTATATATAAACTTTAAATTTAAATAAAGAAAATAAAAGTGATGATGATAAAAATAAAGGTGTAAGTAATTGTGTAAGAAAATGGAAGAGGATAGACTTTGAAAAAGTCTAAGTCAAAAGGTCCTAATAAATTTTCGGGCTCGATTTTCGTTTTTGAAATTTTCGATTTGCGCGATCGCAGAAAGTTTCAAAATAAGGATATGATCTTAAAATAGTGTTTTAAAATAAAATCGGAATTAAAAATAAAACTAATTTTCAAAAGGTTATTAAAACAAAAATCGGATCCTAATCCTCGAAATTTTGAATAAAAAATTTCCTAGGTCGAAATATTTATTTTTTTCGTTGAATGTTTTAGATTTAAAGATTTATATTCAAACGTCAAAAATTTAATCAATTTAAATTAGGTGTAACTTCAAATTTCGACAATTTAGAAAAAGCTAGTTTAATAGAAATGAAATAGTAATTAGATTTTTAATATAATATGATTTATTAAAATAAATCAAAATGATTATATTTTTGATGTTAAGTTTACTTTTTGAAAAATAAAAAGAAAGTGGAAGAGGATAAGATGGTTTGATTTTTGATTTGCGTGTTTGAAATTGTTGACCCGAATTTCAGAGACGAGAAAAGTATAAGTGTTCATTTTTATAAAAATTTGAAATGTGTTTCTTTTTCAATTCTGAAGATAATAGAACAAACTTTATTTCTCAAAATTTTTAAATTTGTACTTAGGAAAATTTATTATTATTTGGCGAAAAAATTTCAGTCGCATTTTATTATAAGGAAAAAGGATGAATTTAATTTAAGGAATTAAATTCTTTTATAATATTGTGTTAAAATAACACGGGGTGTTACAAACCTACCCCCTTAAGAAAAGTTTCGTCCCGAAACTTGAATAGAGTGGATAACTACTTGCAGTTGAGCAATGCAGTTAGAGAGAATATCAAAATTTTACAAGTTTCGAAAATGACATTTTATTTTGGTAGAATAAGACTTTTCAAAAAGTTTGAATTTTTGAATTATTATAAGAATTCTAGATAGAGTGAAAAGATTGAAAGCTATAAACGTTTTATATTTTCAAATGGAATATTTTGAACTAATATAGAAATATTTGTAGATTGTCATTTCTGAAATCGATTTCAAAGAGACTTTCAAAAAGGTAGGGCCTAGAAGTTTTGTACGGAATTAATTTAAAATAAAATTATAAGGGTTTTAAGATAAAACAAATCTTAATTTTATTTGAAGTTAAAGATATAGTTAAAAATTGACTGAAATAATGATTTTAATTAATTTTATTCAACGATTTTTAAATCATCATATTTTGTCCTACCCCCTTAAGAAAATTTTAAACATATTTATCAAATTTAAGTAGGAAAGATAAAGATTCATTTTGAAGGTTGAGAATTCAGAAATAGGTATTGATAAGTTTAAAATTTTGAACATAATCAACTTCGTTGGTATAATAGGCACAGAATATACGATTTGAAACAAAATAATTTCGACGGTATTTGAAATTACGAAATAAAATTTTAAGAGTTCATTGAATAAGATTCAAAGATGTTTTAAAAGGGAAACTTGAAAATTATTTTTAGAAGATAATTTGAAATTATAAATTACAAAGATTTATAAATTTTGGAAGAATAGTAAGCTTAATAGTTTGAAAAATAGTAAAGTTTCAAGGGTCTCTGAGAATAATTTAAAAGAAATTTACGAAATTGAAAAGGAAAAGTGAAAGCATTTTGCGAGATTAAGGAATAGGAATGAAAATTCATTTGAGAAGTAGTTATTAGGAATGTTAGATTTAGAAAATTAGAGAGTTTAGAAGAAAAAGTTAAAGAGGTTAAAAATTTTTAAAAGAGAACGAAATAAAAATTTTAGTTAAAGAGGATAATTAGATGAAGTTGTAGAAATCCTTCCTGCGATAGAAATCTTCGAGATCTTGAACGTCTCATCAGTAGTAAGGTTCTTGATGCGTCCATTTGATGCGTTTGAGGTCTTGTCGTCATGTATTTGATTAAGGGCTTCGATCTTCGAGAATTAGACTTATTACTTAGATTTTATATCCGAGGATAGTTGTTAGTTTTAGTTAGTCACATCAGCAAGTAGCAAGCACACGATAGTTAGTGTATTTTATTTTGAGGGAAGTAATTCGTTATTTAAAAGTCCTTAGCCTAGGTCGGTCCTTAAGGTTTCTACCCATCCTCACACTTTAAAGCGATTTCAAGTTTATTAATTAAGTGATCTAATAAAAGAAAAATCTAATTTATTATTTGATCCTATTAGTCTATGCCTGACATACAATATGAATGTCTGGCCCAGGTGTCTCTCGCTAGATGAAATAACTATTAAGTTACTCACGGTCGCAAGACAGCTCTGATACCAACTGTAACAACCTGGTTTTTAGTCGACTTTAATTACTAAGGCGGAAATTAATTAAGTCTTAAACCAGCGTCATTAATTATACATAAACCCAAAATATTACAACATCGTTCAAGAGTTGAATAAAACAACTCTAAATACGGAATTTAAAAGAGTATGGTGTTATATATTACATATCTCTCGAAAAACAACAAAAGTAAAGTATAAACACGTCTTGTGGCCCCGTCCAAAATCCAGCTCTCGGTCCACGATCGTCCTGCACAATAAACTATTGGGGGGGTGCCCGCTGAGCGGACAGTGACTAGCTATGCTCATACTTACCCTCGATTTCAATTACTTTGGTTTATTACTATCGCTTTATAACTATAATAGTATGATAAAACGATAAACATGCTTAAAACATATAGCATGTAAAGACATATTAATCATAATAAACATGCGATTTAAAACGATAAATCATATAGGCATGCTATTCAATTAGGAAAGCAGATAACAGGTAATAGCATAGCAATAGTGTCACAATATACAACAGGATTACAAAGCGATATCAGATCGCATACAAACATATATAATGTATCATAATCATCATACAGACTCGATTCATTTCAGAAAGTTGTGGTCTTTAATTTTCGAAGATGGTACACACTCGTTCTCATTTAGTCATACAACAGACAACACATACCGCTACGAGCACGACTCATCGAGTAGGCCTTTGTACTCTGATCGATTGCATCTCACTTCCATAGTGCAGAGGCTTACTCGACTCGTAAACCACGCCGAATACTATAATACTTGCATCTCATCCTCTAGTGTTCGAAATGATTCGAACTTCAGATACAATCTCGTCAAGTAATCTTTACGCAGGGTAAGAGCGAATGCAAGTGTCGCGCCCACTAAGAACGAAACACGGCAAGGAGACAGAACCGCATAGCGCATAAGCACATAATGTCACGGTGGCCCTGGTAACTTTAGCGAAATAGGGGAATAAAACCCTAGTCTAGTATGCATACACTAATATCCAATTTAAGAGTAGGCTATGCTATTCATAGAGCACCTTAACTCAGGATAAAACGACTATTTCCTAAAGCCTGACCCACTAAGAGTTGAATTTTTCATTATCTTGTACGGCATTGGCTATACGACTTAAGGCGTAACGGCATGGGCAGGATGCACTAAGCAATAAGGCTGCCGGCTTAAACCACACTATTCGATATGACCCAAGCCAGAGACCGAGATAGTGGTATCCGCACAAGACTATCTTAACCCCACTTCACTCACGATTGACGTTCCCTTATCTGAGGCCCAAGCTTGACCTTTTATTTAACTTACTCAAGGTTTATTATTTATTTGATATTACATATCACATGTTTCTAGACTCTCCTAGTATCAGCGTCAAACGTTTTATTTGAAGTGTAGGTTTCATATGATCACATAACACATTCGTTCATTATTTGAAGTGTGGTTAGTTATTAACGTTTTCAAGTTTTCTAAAATGTTACGTTTATTAGTATGTTCAATCTTATTTAAGTGTTTTCATACACTTTAAGTTATTTATTTATTCATTTTCAATTTTCTATACTTAGTAAAATTTTCAATTATTTTCAGTATTTCACTATTCACTTTTTACTATTCATAAATCACTATTCATTTGACACTATTCATTGGTCACTATTCATCGTATTTTATACGTATTTTTATACGTATTCGTATTTTTATACTTCGTATTCTATACGTATTTTTATACTTATACGTATTCCTATACTTGTACGTATTTTATATTTATACGTATTTTTATACGTATTCATATATATTAATATATTTCCTAAGTATAAACTAAAATTTCATTTTATTTGCTAAGTACAAAAATTCTAGTTTCAAAGTCGTTAGGTTCGTTTTGTACTTAGGCGATTTTTGAAAATATTCTAAAGTCTAGTTTTAAAAATGTTAAGTTCGGTTTGTATTTAGTCATTTATGAAAATATTCGAAAATCATAGTTTTAAAAACGTTAAGTTCATTTTGTATTTAGTCATTTATGAAAATATTCTAAAATTCTAGTTTTAAAAACGTTAAGTTCGGTTTATAAAAGGTGATCAATGATATTTATTTTAAAACGAGACTCAGTTAAATTTAGTCGTCTATCTATTTAAGTTAATGATAGTATCGTGGATGATTCATTTATAATCCGTATGTCCAAGCTCAATAATCCAATAGCAAAGGTAGTAGCACACGATTTAGTTCATTTTTATAACGGTTACATATTTTTATCGGTTTATAATATTTCATTTATAACTAAATCGATTTATACTAAAATTCAATTCTAATTACTATTTAACTTTAGTGACTTAGTGATAATTTCATTTTAGTCAAATTTAGTCAAATTAAAATAGAAAAGTCGTGTGGTATATTTATATGTTACAAATTGGTTTATTTCTTTTAATTCCTTAATTTCATTTATTAACGACTAATTAAATTATTTTAACAATTAAACTAAAAAGTGATAAAATACAAATTTGACCCATAAGTGATGCTAATGCCGTGGCTAAGCTAGGGTGGTGTCCAAATTTTCATTTTTCGATTTTAACGGTTTTTAGTTTAAAGTCTTTATATTTTAATTATTCTAATTATACTAAAACGGTTTAAACTAAAATGAAATTTACTAAACTTTTATTTATAATTATGAATAGTGTTTTTCAACACTTTAAATTTCTAACTTTTTAATCTAAATGATTTATAATGTTTTAGTTGATTTATAGTATAATACTAAGCGATATATAAAACAATAACTAAATATAAACATAAATTATTAACAAACATAAATTAAAATGAAATCAAAATGAGTAACAAGTATGAACATCAACATGAATAAATCAAGAACACACATGAAGAACTCAAGAACAACTCAAGAACACTTATTTCGATTTTAATAATTTATAATTTGTTTTCCTAATTTAGTTTTTTTTTCATAGGAACATCTATTTTATACTAACTTAATACTACAATTTATTTACAAAAATTAAAAGTGAAAATATATTAAAAAAAATAGGAAATGCCGTGTATATGTAATATGTATATATAATTTTCATTTTCGATTTTAATCACTTTAAACTCATTTTTAATATTTCACATAATTTTTATATATCACTACTACTTAATTAAAACATAACTAAACATAAAAATCATATGAAACATAATTAAAAATGCTCAAAATCAATTTAGCTAAACATGATATCATTTTACTATAACATTACTAGTAAACTATATATTTAGTTATTATCATTATTTATTCAACACATAAACATACAAGCATATAAACATGATGTTTAACATATTTAACATAAAAATCATAATTATAAAATTAGAATAACAAAACAAATTAATTTACTAAAAAGATAATACAAGACATAGTTAGTCACCTTAATTAGGATGTTAATCGTCGGGGATCTAAAATAAATTTTAGATCGGATTGGTCTTCACCCAAAACCCATGTTAACCTTGAAAACCCGGTTTGAAAGTTAGCTCCAAATACCCAAAGATGTCCAAGAATACTAGTGTAATATTAGAGTAATATTTAGGGTTTTTATTTAGGAAGTTTTAAGTGAAAAATGAAAGAAAATAAAGAGAGAAAAAGAGAGTAAGGTGGCCGGCCAAAATGGGAGAGAAAAATGATGTATTTTGCCTTTGTGAATTATGGAAATGATGTTAGTAAAATGTTAGGTTAAATGAATTAGATATGTTTTGGTTTTTAATGAAATATAAAGTTTAATTAAATGAAATTAGGGGACCAAATTATTCAACTAGCCAAAATAGGTCTTACATTACTATTTAGTGTAGAATTTGTCTATTTTGTGTTTTAAAATGTTTTCCTCGAATTTGGTCAGTTTTAAAAAGTCGGGCGTCAAAAGCGATAAAAGTTAATGTGTGCGCGTTTGACGATTTTTTGAAATATTTCTACTTTTAAATTCTAAGACTAAAATATTTTATTTATTACTTTAGAAAAATTTTAAAAGTGATGGAAATGAAAAATGGTAGTATTAATGTATTAGTATCATATTTGTATATGTATTATTATTATTATATATAAACTTTAAATTTAAATAAAGAAAATAAAAGTGATGATGATAAAAATAAAGGTGTAAGTAATTGTGTAAGAAAATGGAAGAGGATAGACTTTGAAAAAGTCTAAGTCAAAAGGTCCTAATAAATTTTCGGGCTCGATTTTCGTTTTTGAAATTTTCGATTTGCGCGATCGCAGAAAGTTTCAAAATAAGGATATGATCTTAAAATAGTGTTTTAAAATAAAATCGGAATTAAAAATAAAACTAATTTTCAAAAGGTTATTAAAACAAAAATCGGATCCTAATCCTCGAAATTTTGAATAAAAAATTTCCTAGGTCGAAATATTTATTTTTTTCGTTGAATGTTTTAAATTTAAAGATTTATATTCAAACGTCAAAAATTTAATCAATTTAAATTAGGTGTGACTTCAAATTTCGACAATTTAGAAAAAGCTAGTTTAATAGAAATGAAATAGTAATTAGATTTTTAATATAATACTTCCTCCATTCCATTTGATTCTATACGTTTGCTTTTTGCACGTACGTCGATACACGTTTTCTTTTGTTCATATCTTTAGTTACGTATTTCAAAAAATTATAAAAATTTGATATTAATAATGTATTCGAAAAGACAATTAAAACAAGATCCCACATGATTATGTTTTATTTTATATGTTAAAAATTATATCGACCATTATCCTCACTCGTGAATAGTGTCAAAAAACCAAACGTATACAATCAAACGGAATGGAGGAAGTATGATTTATTAAAATAAATCAAAATGATTATATTTTTGATGTTAAGTTTACTTTTTGAAAAATAAAAAGAAAGTGGAAGAGGATAAGATAATTTGATTTTTGATTTGCGTGTTTGAAATTGTTGACCCGAATTTCAGAGACGAGAAAAGTATAAGTGTTCATTTTTATAAAAATTTGAAATGTGTTTCTTTTTCAATTCTGAAGATAATAGAACAAACTTTATTTCTCAAAATTTTTAAATTTTTACTTAGGAAAATTTATTATTATTTGGCGAAAAAATTTCAGTCGCATTTTATTATAAGGAAAAAGGATGAATTTAATTTAAGGAATTAAATTCTTTTATAATATTGTGTTAAAATAACACGGGGTGTTACAGTAAGTAGTGTGCATAGCGGCTACCGATTGTCCTCGAGCTTGAGAGGAACCAGCTTGCATTTGACTCATCATCATCGCGGTCATTGCATCCACCTTCACCGTAAGCAAGGCCACTGCGTCAACGTCATGCTTACCTCCACTTCTAGGAACATTCCTAGCATTACCGTATTGAGCATCGTGAATAGCCATGGCCTCTATTGTATCAAAGGCCTCCTCCACATCGATGTTATCAAACCTACCACTCGCGGCCGAGTCAAGCACTTGGCGAGACTCATTGTACAATCCATTATAGAATTGCATAACCAAAAACCATTTGTCGAGGCCATGATGAGGACATTGGCGTTGGAGCTCCTTGTATCTTTCCCACGCATCAAAGAGAGACTCGTCTCCCCTTTGTCGGAAGCTAGTTATTTGACTTCGTAGCATTGCCGTCTTCTCCGGTGGGAAGTATTTTTGATAGAAAGCCAATGCAAGAGTGCTCCAATCGGTCACCCCATGTGCAACTCGGTTCAACGAGTTCAACCATAGCTTTGCTTTATCCTTAAGAGAAAACGGGAAAAGCATTTCACGGATTTGATTTTGGGTGACCCCGGCTTGCTTTATCGTTGAGCAATAATCGCAAAAATTCTGGACATGGAGGTTAGGATCCTCCCCGGGGCTTCCCCCAAACTGATTACGCTCGATGAGGCTAATAAAGGCCGGCTTTATCTCAAAATTGTTGGCCGCAATAGCCGGCATAGCATTGCCGGTAGGTAGTTGAGCCGCGGTTGGCTTGGAGTGATCCGAGAGCTTCACCATCTTCTTGGGTTCGGGTTCAACTTGAGCTTCTTTGTCGGATGAAGTAGACGGAGAAATAGCTTCCAAATCTTTCAATAAGTTCTTGCGCCTAAGAAATGTACGCTCCGGTTCAGGATCAAATGGAGTTGCCAAACCTCTTTGAGACGTACGCGTTTGCCTGGGCATACAAAAACACTAGAGTAGACCGTAAGTAGCGGCCTCAAGGAATTGAGGTTCCTTGAGACAAGATAGTAACAAATGAGAAAAGAACCAAATAAGCAACGAAAACAAAAGCCGTCTCCCCGGCAACGGCGCCAAAATTTGATAGGATTTAGTCGCGTCTCCTAGTCAAAGATAATCCAAACTCACTCTAACAGGTAGCAAGGGTAAGTCGGGTATCGTATCCACAGGGAGAAGGTTGCTAATGTTGGTTATTTTGAACGATTCTAGTCTCGGTTCGAGTGGTTGAGGTTACTAAAGCTAGAGCGTAAAGGTAAGGGTTTTAAAGCGATAGGAGAAAGGTCTAGGGAGTTAGGTTAGGCAATGGGTAAGTCAAGGCTAAGGATGATGATCGGAAAGAGTAGGTATCGCACATGCTAAGGATAACGCTCGGCCTCTCGGTCTTAAGCTCCTCTAGGTCTCGAATGCGGGCTCTCGCAACATACAAACGAGGGTCCTAACGTTTAGTCTTGCGCCTACCCTAGAACTAGGCTTTCGTTCTTAGGTTCAAGGGTGCTAGAAACTCGCCAAAACGTGATCAAGGAATCAACGAGAGCAAACAAGCAAAGACTAAACAAAGCAAGCGCAAAAACCTAACTCAAAAGATCATCAAACTCAAACCAAACAAACAACCATGCTTCACCTTATCTCCCTAGAAAGAAAACTACTCACACATGACGGGAACAACGATCAAAGCAATTGAAATAGATGAAAACATGATTAAGAACAATATATAATGAATTGACAAACAAGAGGGAGAAGAAAATACCAAAACCAATCAGAAAATCCAAGTAGAAGTAGATGAATTTAACAACAAAACCGAAATAGATGAGCAAACTAGCGATTCCGAGTCGGGAATTGAAATTACAAAAGTTGAAAGCTATCAAAACCTAAGTATTTGAGAGAGTAATGTTTAAAGTGCTTAGGAAACTATGTAAAAAGATGAGACGAAAATATAATGTTTTTGCCTTTCAAATAGACGAAGAATTCAAAGCACACCAAGAGACACACATGGTCCCGGACGGGATGAATGGGGTCCCGGACGGGATGGGCTTGTCCCGGACGGGATGAACTTGTCCCGGGACCTTCAGTTCACACGCTCATTTTGCACCTTTTTTGTACTTAGTTTATTTTCTTGTTTTCCTCTCACACTTAGTTCCTTTTGCATTGTTCTTCATCCCAAGGCTAGGGACGAGTCTTGGAGTGATTATGGGAGCTTCAAATCCCGAGCCAAGGTCCCGAGACACCTTCATGCAATGAAATGAGGCTCGTGCGCAACCGAAACGCAACGAAATCAACTCGAATCACCTCCAAACTTCACGAAACTTTACGAAACTTTATGAAACCTCCCGAACAGCCTCCTAAACTCCAAATATGCGCTTGTACCTGCAAAATGGACACAAAAACGCAGCAGTGCCAAAACGGAGAGAAATAGGAGCTGAAACGCATGTAAAAGCACAAGAAACGCAAAGAAACGCGAGCGACAGGGGCTATAAATATATATAAATATAGGGCACATCAGTGATCGACTCCCGTCTTTCGTATTTTTCATTTTTCACGAAACACGATAATCACACAAAAATTAAACCCCACACAAAATACGATTTTCGCATTCACAATTTTCGTCTCAAAACGTCGTTTTAGCTCACATTTTTATAATGTCAAAAACGTCTTTTTACGAGTCTAAAATATTTTTCTAAACAGCATTTTTCAAAACTCCACTTTTGCCTTTAGTTTGGTCATTAGCGAGTCAGTCTCAATCGAGACATATATATATGCTTTTACGACTAACAATGTTTTGCAGGTATGCTCGGCAAGCAAATACGCGAGAATTCAGACCCGGCTACGACACAGGAATGCATTTTTCGCAACAAGACAAAATAACCAAATCATACCCGTAAACACCCACAAAACCACAAACCAACCATAACACAAGTCCCAATACATAAACCATTACAAAAAAAAAAAATATACTAATATTCATAATACAAGTCCAGTATATATACAAGTCCTAGCCTACTGCGAATGGTCACCACGCTGTAAGACAGCACGCAGGGAATCAATCTCAGCACGCGCCCTATCCAAC
Source organism: Dianthus caryophyllus (assembly GCA_023091065.1). Classification (NCBI taxonomy): domain Eukaryota; kingdom Viridiplantae; phylum Streptophyta; class Magnoliopsida; order Caryophyllales; family Caryophyllaceae; genus Dianthus; species Dianthus caryophyllus. Next base: position 30,413,671 of record CM041524.1, on the reverse strand, counting down.
TCCCCTGCGTACCGACCCTCTAGCTCGCCGGGACTCTCCGGCTCCTCGGCATGCGCGACCTCCATTTCGACGCGATCTCGCCCTCCTCACCGATACGACCTGCGTTAACTCAAGTCGAGCGTCGGCCGCCTCCCTCTAAGCCCTGCAAGCATCAACCACCTTCTCGTTCACGACCGCCCTCCACCGGTTCGCCGCCCGCCCCAGCCTCCTGTGCCCCTCAGCCGTCACCTGCCACAAACACGCAAAATATACTTAGCTTTCCACCCTGGGGGCTCCAATTGAAAACCGCTTCAACGGAGTTTGACTAATGATTTTACATTAAAATCTAACTCAAACTGGGGGCTACAATTGAAAACTGCTTCAACGGAGTTTGACTAATGATTTTACAATAAAATCTAACTCAAATTGGGGGCTATAATCAAAAAACTGCTTCAACAGAGTTTGAATTATGATTTTACAATAAAATCTAATTCAAACTGGGGGCTATACTACATAATACTCATGCTGTACAAAGAAGAAAGTGAATACCTTTCTCACGCGCGGATCCCACCTCTCCAGGCCCGCATCGGTGACCACAGATAGGCAAGGCGGCAGCACGATCGAATGAGAGCAGCCCTCGTGAACAACCAACAGATCCTCGACGAATGGGGAAGGCTGGAACTCAAGATCAGGATCACGTCGCTGCAAAACAAAAATAGGGTAAATTTTTGCTTCCTAAAACCAAAGCGCATACAAGCAAAAGGGATAATCAAGCATACCTCGATCACAGCGTCAGCAAGGGCATGCTGTGCCCAAGTCACGTAATCCTCATCCCGCCGCAGCAAGGAGTCGGACTCGCCCTCGTGATACACGTCACGACGCTCATTAGCGTCGGGCGTCTCCACGAACAAAACCGAGGGCGGAGGAGCAGGTACGATGAAGCCGCCACGACCCGTCTGCGCAGACAGACGCTCACCCAAGTACCAGTACGAGCCGTACTGGGTCTCGATATACAGCCGCCGTCCGTCAAGGGGACCAAAGCGAGCTGCAATCGTCGGAGGGACACCGGTAAAATTCCTCCAAGGGTCGCGAACAAACTACAAAACAAAACCAAATGATAAACTACAAAAGCAAACACAAACTCAAAAACAAGCTACAAAAGACCAAAGTACAAAACACAAATACCAAATACCCTTACCTTATCCATGGTCATCCCGTTGAAGCGCACACGAGCCGCGTCGTAGTTTAGGCCAATACCCTTCCGGTCCGCTGTCGCGTAGGCATGGAAGGCCGGATACTGCGCCTCAACCTTGAACGTGTCCGGGAGCAGAGAGGGGAAGTGAGCATAGCACCAAGCCTGCAAGCAATCAGAACACACGTTACAGAAGAAAAGCAGAGACAAGACAACAAAAAGCTACAAAAATCGAACCTTACCTCCATCAGAAGACCAGGGCCCACGAGCGACACATCTGATTTCTCGTCGATCCGGTCAGGACGCACCGCATCCCTCAAGTATTGGATCAACAGACCCAGAGCAGGAGTAACCCAGTCGAAGTCACCGAGACGTGACATGTCTGACAGAGCCATCAGCACAGCCGTCGACGCTCGCTCCCCCTTGTCGCCAAAGTGGGTGGCCGTCAGGAACCACCTGACCACAAGACATACGCTCAGCGCTCGCTCGAGTAGACCCCTTCTTCTTCTTCTTCCCCTCGAAGAAGTCAGCAAACCAAATAGTCCGGGGCTGAAACGTGTGCTCCTCACCTATCCCACACCGAACCCCGTCACCAATCAACCGCACGACGCGTGGACTATCAATAGGAGGGCGCTCACGTCCCCAGTCAAGCACGCCCTCACCATGAGGCAGCCCCGTGACAACTGCCCACGAAGAAGGAGTCACGCCAACCTCGTAACCAGGCATGTGGAAGGTGTTGGTCGTATCCCAAAACCTATCCAAAGAACGCTCGGCACAGTAAGGCGCGAGTTCACCCGCTTACCCCGCACCTCCCTCCACTTCTGCACCAGGGGACCAAAAGCTGTCCCGAGCACTATGTCCCGCTCCTCCTGCGTGAGCCTCCCGTCAAACACGTCAAACACCGTCCGAAACCCAGAGAAGGTCCTCATCGAGCCTAACGGGAAACCGACCTTCACTCGAATCGACAAGTGCTCCAAGCGACTCCAAACCAGAGTCACGCCATCCCAGTCAATGGCCACCTGCGACCACAAGCGCGGACCATGGGGATAATTAGGCCTCTCGCCCAGCTCGTCAACCATCCCCATGAAAACCTCCGTCGCAGCCTCAAGAGCTGCCGTACCTGCGTCATGGGCCTGACCCTCAGCCTCTGCCTCAGCCTCCACATGGCCCTCGTCCTCAGCCTCACCCTCCACCTGCTCCTGAGCCTGGCCTGAACGACCCCGACCCTGGCGGCCCGCGATGCGGCCGGCGGCTGGCGGCGGCGGCTCTCGGCAATCTCAACCTCGACAGCGGCCTCTGCCGCAGTCTCGTCAAGAGCCTCCTCCTCGTCACTCGAAGACTCCTCCAACTCAGAAGGATCCTCGTAACGGCTCCCCGGACCCCGAGCACGACCACGCCTCCGCGTGACCTCCGCAGGGTCTCCCCCTGCTCCGACCTCCTCAAAAACACCGGCGACCTCAGCCTCGTCCCGGTCACCACCCTCAGAAGCAGCACGAGCTCGACGTCGTGGCCTACTGCTGCCCTCACCAGAAGCCTCATCCACCTTGCGCTTCTTCCTCGGGTTCCTCCGACCACGACCACGACCTCTAACCTGGCCTCCAGAGCGCGGCACCTGAAGCGACTCAGTGGCCCACGTCCTGCGAAGCCCTGCGCGACACCTCGGCCTCTGCCTCGGCCCCCTCTCGGAGCCACAGGCGTCCCTCCAGCACCGCCACGGCCACGCCCCTGCGAAGACCCTGCAGCTACGCTCCGACCTCCACCACGGCCTCCCCAGGAGCCTCAGACGTCTCCACAGCAGCGCCACGTCCACGCCCCTGCAAAGACTCTGAGACGACACCCTGAGCCTGACCTCGGCCACCAACAGGAGACCTCGACGACCCAGCAGCAGCTCCACTACCGCTAGCATCACCAGAAGACCGCGTCCGCTCAACGACGGTCTCCTCACGCACCACATTACCGAAAAGCGGCGACTTCGGCAAAGAACGTCACGACCCGCAACACTAACTGACGGCTCAGGACCACCAGGAACAACACCATGTCCAAAGCCACTCGCAGAAGGCCCAGACGACGCACTGACAGCACTGGCACCACTAGCAGAAAAGGCAGGAGACTCCACAACGGCGCCCTGAAACTCACTCCCTGGCGTCGTAGAAGCTCCAGGCGTCTGAGGAAAAGCTCTCAGCAAGTCCGACTGAGACGGACCATCGGAAACCTCCAAGGGCGCAGGCATACCCGAAGTAGGAGTATGCTCGTCCCTCAGAACGGTAAAGTCAACGCCAGCCAAGACCCGATCCATGTCACTGGAAGTAGGTACTGAAGGCCTAGGATCACCTGCACAAGATTCAAGGGCACACTCAGACAACGGCAGTAGCAGGTCACTCAAAGAAAGCAGAAGCAAGCAAAAACGACGGAAATCGAACATTAAGGCCTACATTATCCACCGATAAGGCCAAAACGGAGCAAAAACACAGAAAATCAGATTCCATGAGACGTATACGATATATACGTCCTACTCAGTCAAGTCAAGAGCAAGCACGCGCAAAAGCAGCAGAGAACTAGCCAAAACAGCAGAAGACAAGCCTTTTTCTAACCCAAAAATAGCAGAAAAGGGAAAAACGCTACAGAAAACCAGAAACCCACATTTTCTGAGACAGACCCAACCCATAAATCACAATAAACACGTGCAAAAAATTTTATACGAAAATAATGTCCCGGACACCTCGACTGAATAGCTTTTACAAAATGCTTACAAACTACAAAAACGGCCTTTTCTTGACCATAACTCAACCAAAAAGCCCCAACTTCCCACAAAACAACCCCCTTGTCAACACATACGACATACATTACAATATACTCAGCCCTTGAGGCGCGAAAAACGAGGAAAAAATGGTCTTTGTAAACTTAACCTAAACTACAAAAACGCTCCAAAACACCTCAAAACCATGCATTCTCCACAAAACAAGACCAAATATATACCATACTAGCCATAACAATGCAATATAGAGAATTCGGGCAAGTTTCGGAACCGAAAATTTCGAGCCAAAAATTGACCCCTATGCCAAAACGCACGAAAATGGCGTTCTTTCGAGCCGTTTTTCACGCACAAGCCACCCAAACCTCCACACAGGCATACTACAACATTTTCAAAATAACCAAGCCACTCGGGATCGCCTTACGCTACAAAAACAGAGCACAAGCCCCGACTTTACCCCCTTCTACACGGTTTTTTACCCAAACGAACCGTTTTTCGCGACCATTTCAACAAACCGAACAAACCAACGCGTTATACTACTAATGGGTAAGCTACACTGAAGTTTTGAGCCATTTTCGAGACGTTTTCAAAAATGACCAAAATGCCCCTACACTACAAAACGCACGAAAATCGAGACCACAAGCCGGGTTTTCACACAACGACAGCAAGACAAGCGAGGCAAGCACAATACCAACCATAGCGAGCGTTTTCAAGCAAGGACGAAGGCTAAAATCGAATCAAACCGACATTTTCGACCTAAACCCTAGAAAACGGTATTTCAAGCTAAAACCGACTCAAACCAAACTCAAAATACGAAAAACCAAGTGAGTTGAGTACGTACCTTGGTCCATGACGAATTGTAGGAGTCGGAAAATCGAAATTTGGTCTAGAAAATCGCCGGATTGAGTTTTGGGTGTTTTCGATTTAGTTTTTATTTTCGGAACAAAATAAACTCTCCTCCCTTCGCTTCCCCAATTTTTTATACAAATTCACAAAACAAAAACAAAATCGGCTGTTTACTGGCGATTTTATATTTGTCTCTGGGTTTCTGTTTCTGTTTTGGGCTGTTCCTCGGCCCAATACACATTCAACCCGTTTCAAACACAATTTCAACTCAAACCAAAAACACGTAGCCTCCTCACGAGACGTTCATAAAAACCTAACCTTTTATGACAAAAACACGTAGCCTCCTCACGAGACGTTCATAAAAACCTAACCTTTTATGAGAAAAACGCGTAGCCTCCTCACGAGACGTTCATAAAAACCTAACCTTTTATGAGAAATACAAAAACACGTAGCCTCCTCACGAGACGTTCATAAAAACCTAGCACTTTTTATGAGAAATACAAAAACACGTAGCCTCCTCACGAGACGTTCATAAAAACCTAACCTTTTATGAGAAATACAAAAACACGTAGCCTCCTCACGAGACGTTCATAAAAACCTAGCACTTTTTATGAGAAATACAAAAACATGTAGCCTCCTCAGGAGACGTTCATAAAAACCTAGCCCTTTTTATGAGAAATACAGAAACACGTAACCTCCTCACGAGACATTCATAAAAACCTAACCTTTTATGAGAAAAACACGTAGCCTCCTCACGAGACGTTCATAAAAACCTAACTTTTTATGAGAACCACAAAAAAAAAAACACGTAACCTCCTCACGAGACGTTCATAAAAACCTAGCCCTTTTTATGAGAAATACAGAAACACGTAACCTCCTCACGAGACGTTCATAAAAACCTAACCTTTTATGAGAAAAACACGTAACCTCCTCACGAGACGTTCATAAAAACCTAGCCCTTTTTATGAGAAATACAGAAACACGTAACCTCCTCACGAGACGTTCATAAAAACCTAACCTTTTATGAGAAAAACACGTAACCTCCTCACGAGACGTCCATAAAAACCTAGCCCTTTTTATGAGAAATACGGAAGCACGTAACCTCCTCACGAGACGTTCATAAAAACCCAACCTTTTATGAGAAAAACACGTAGCCTCCTTATGAGACGTTCACCAAAACACCAACCATTCTTATAAACCAAGCACGAAAACGCGTAACCTCCTTTACGAGACGTCGCATCGGTAAGCCGGCGCAAGCAAAGCACAGCCAAGAGCGCAAGCCAGAAGCGCAAGCAAAGCACAGCCAAGAGCGCAACCCAGAAGCGTGAGCAAAGCACGCCCGAGCGCAAGCGGCGCAAGCGCTACGCGTATACAAGCAAGGCGCCACCGGGAGTACTCAGGCCACATGCAGCCGACATGCCCTTAAACATGTAGGACCGTCATGTCCTTAAAAACATGTCGCCCTCCTCGCATTTCCGACGCTAAGTCCTCGTCTCTCCCATAAGACACATGCTTAGCGCCGCCAGGTAGTATCGAGACTGTAATGGTCCGGATACTATCTTTAAGTTTGGCTAACGCTTTGTCCAAGCTCAGTCTAACTGGGCTCAGAGATACCCGTATCCGCATTCCCCCAAAAACAAACCCGATGATGAAAAGGACTTTCGTGCATGCTTTTAAAAGAGTCAAAACGGTACAAAAGTGTCTAAAACGTATTAGTCATTTTTAGCGTATTAATTTGGACTTGCATAATCATAAAAATGAATGTCACTCTTAGTCATTATAAGCATAACACGAGCACGATACAGGAACGTCTTATTAAGCCAAGCCACAAAAACAGCCCAACTAGCTACAAAACGGCCCAAACTTACAAAAACGACCCAAAACCCAACACACAAAACGGGCCAGAGTGCGTCACGTGTCACATTTTCACAAAATTAGGTTCTATAATACCGTAAAATAATATACTTTAATATTATTTTATTTCGAGCCAAAACTGAAAAACACGACAAAAACCGAGCACGAAAATCGAAATTTGGACCAAAACTAATTTTGGCCCAAATATTACTTAACCCACACGACATATTACCTCACAAAACATAATCATCACACAAAAACACGTCATTAAGCCAAAGGCGGCTTAAGCAGCCCACCAAAACAAAATAGAAATCGCCTGTTGACAGGCGATTAAGTTTCCAATCGCCTGTTAACAGGCGATTATAAACTTTTTCCCCCACAGCCGCTTTTTGATTTTCTTACAAAAATCTAACCCAAACAAAATATAAAACGCCTGTACACAGGCGATTTATATTTTGTTCATCCTAAAATCAGCCAACCTCTATAAATACCAACCCCCTTCATTCATTTCAAGACATCGGTTTTACAAAACACATATACTACTCACAAAATCCACTCAAAAATACCGTCTTTTCACTTTCGAAAGGTAAACATTTTACCTACGCTCTGGGACGTTTTGAGACTCGGACAAAGGGGTTACATTAACCCCAACCCGATATTGGCATTAGCGAAGCCGTATTCGTAATACGGTTGTAGTAATTCGGATTCATAATCCGTCTAAACCCCGCCAATATCGCATAAATAAACGACTCATTATCACTAAAGCAAACCGACGTCACTTTTATAATTATGCAAGTCCTCATTCATGCATTAAATAACGACTAGAATCACGGATCCAACACTAAATTGTACCGTTTCATAGAGTCTTTTTAGCATGTCAAAACTGAGGGTTTTTACAAATTCTTAAAGAGTCAAAATACGAGGTCGGAAAATAACGTTTATGGTAATAATTTAGTCAATAAATTATTATTTAACGTACATTTCCTATAGCAATATGTCATTATTTTGACAATTTACATTATTTATGCATTTTAATCGAGTCATACTTATTCGCACTTGTACGTAGCGTCATTTTAGCCCAAATATCGAAATTAACTAAATGTTTTCAAATTAGTAGAGACTACTTTTACGTAGGCTTTTTGATTTCAGTTTTCAAAACACACTTTTGTCAAAACTTTTGAAAAGTAACCTCACTCCGAATCCCTTCTCTGGTTTCAAACCTCAGATTGATAGATATCGACGCATCTTGAAATCTGAGACACTCGTGTCTTGTATTTCAAGACGCGTTGAATAGGTTCCAAATTCCTTTAATATTTGGTGGCGACTCCGAAAATACATTTCAAAAAGGATTTTTCTACTTTTCTTTTTTGACCACAAAACTCATGCAATGATCTCCCCCATTTTTACAAAACTTCGCACCCCTTTTTTCTTGCGAGGCGCATTCCGCTCCCCGGCGCCCCCGGACGGGGCGAGGGCGGGCGCGCGCAGGGCGTCGATAGGTCTCTCACATTCCCGGTACCTTCACACGGGCCCTTTCCTGCGCACTTTGTCCTCACTCGTGCGCATCCTGAGAACTTCCCAGGAGGTCACCCATCCTAAGACTACTCTCCAGCAAGCACGCTTAACTGAAGAGTTCTTAAGATGAGCCACCAGAAAAGAAGATGCATCTTGTTGATATGAGTAGTACTTACAATCTTTTTAAGCACTATGTCACTTGAGCCAACACATGAACCTCTTCAACGGGGTACCCGGCCCGAATAACCTCGGACAACACCGGGTGTTACACACCCCCACCTGAAGAACGCAACGTCCTCGTTGCGCTTGGTAGCTACTTACAATATAACATTCCAGAATCCTCCCCAGCTAGGTGCGTACCTGGCCAACAAGACACAGGATTCGACCACACGGTCGCCGGGTTGCTCTGATACCATTTGTAACACCCCGGCCCCAAATAAAGGCCGAAATGTCATTCACGGTAGCTCGCCAGGCTGCGTACATCGCCCACAGACCAACACGGGCCCTTTCCAGCGCACTTTGTCCTCACTCGTGCGCATCCTGAGAACTTCCCAGGAGGTCACCCATCCTAAGACTACTCTCCAGCAAGCACGCTTAACTAAAGAGTTCTTAAGATGAGCCACCAGAAAAGAAGATGCATCTTGTTGATATGAGTAGTACTTACAATCTTTTTAAGCACTATGTCACTTGAGCCAACACATGAACCTCTTCAACGGGGTACCCGGCCCGAATAACCTCGGACAACACCGGGTGTTACACTCGAGGCTGTGACGGAGGTTTTCATGGGGATGGTTGATGAGCTGGGCGTGAGCAGGAGGTGGCTGGTTATCGTGCCGAGATCGATTCCTTGCGTGCTGTCCTAGAGCGTCGTGACCAGTCACAGTAGGCTTGAACTTGTCGGTTTTGTATTTCAGGACTTCGTACGTGGTTCATGTATTTTGGACTTGTATTATGTGTATTAGTATTTGTATTTGACGACTTATGTATTAGGGCTTGCGCATACGGTTGTGTACTTTGGGCTTCTATTTGTGGTTTTGTAGGTGTTTATAAGTGGTTGTTTGGGCTTTGCTTATGGCTAAAGGCTCTACGTACGGCGTCCTAAACTTAGGTTATTTCGTCTTGTCTTGAAAAATGCGTGGTCAGGTTGTGGCTGGGCCTGAAATCCTTTCGTATTTGCGAGCGTACCTGCAAAAAGTCGTTAGTCGTAAAAACATACATACATGTCTCGATTGAGACTGACTAATTTATGATTAAACTAAATGCAGAGTTTTGAAATATGCTGTTTAAAAAGTATTTTAGACTCGTAAAAAGACGCTTTTGACATTGCAAAAAATGGGAGCTAAAACGACGTTTTGAGACGAAAATTGTGAATGCGAAAATCTTTTTTTTTTTTTTTTTAATTTTTGTGTGATTATCGTGTTTTGTAAATGTGGAAAATTTGAAAAACGGGAGCCGACTACGCAAATCGAGACGACGCTACGGGACCGTAAATGTTGACCAAGAGGTCGGTAAACGGGTAATAGGGGTAATAAGTTAAAGGTTTAGGGCGTAGGTGTGTAAGAGTTGTAAGAAAATCGAATAATTTTGTCAGGGAACAAAAAGAAAATCGCCTGTTCACTAGCGTCTATGTTTTTGTGTCGTACTTTGTTTGGCAAAGCTCGGCTATAAAAGGAGGGCTAGGTTAACTCATTTTACTCATCCTTTCAACGTTCTATTCTCGGCATTCCAAAGGTATTCAAAATATTTACGGAACGTTTGTCGAATTATGGCGAATTTTGAAAGGAACTTGCGTCGTTGGTGTTCATCCTTGTCGGGGCTGGAGGAGAAGGACTTGAGAGATTGCGGTTTCGGGGCACTCATGGGTCTAAGGCAGGTTCAAATGGAGCCCGAGTTCTTAGATGCCTGTCTCGACTATTGGGACCTAAGTTTTCACGTGTTCCGCTTTCCTGGTGGAGAGGTCTGTCCATTGGTTGAGGAGTTTGGAGCTATTGGTGGTTGGTTGCGGACTAACATACCCGTGTGTGTTAGGCAGGAGGTAGAGCATAAGAGGCATGTGCAGAACTATCTCCAGATGACCTGTGTCGAGGTGGAAGAGCTTTTCGTTGGGAGTCGTATCAACCTTAATCGTCTGTGCCAGTGGTTTATGAACCGCAATAATGAGACGATTTCTTTTGGTGCTAGGAAAAGGGCGCTGGCATTCTGTTTAATCCACCGTTACATGTTCCCCGACTCTTTGTACGAGGGAGCGCTTGGCGATCCTCGTTTACTCACTATCGTCCAACAGATGGAGTATGGTTGCAATCCTTCCGCCGTGATCTTGGCCGGGACGGTCCTGGGCCTGGATGATCGTGCCTGCAATAGAGAACGTCCATACCGAGAATGTCCCCTGATTCTTCAGGTGTGGTTGATGGAGCGTCTGGGTGTGCTGGGTGATATTAACGGGTCATATTCCGCTGGGAGTGTGACTAATCGCTATATTAGGTGGCTGGACCCAAACCACCGTCCTGACGATTACTTTCCCGAATTTGTGAGGTCATCGGCCATCTGTTGGTTGGTACCATGGTGGGGAATAGTTGACGTGACGGCGAGGACAGCTGCCGATGGCCCCTCTGGAGTCCTTCTCTGCGGGTTTGACATGGACATTTACATCCATCCTTTGCGAGTGAGGCGACAGACAGGGTGGGCACAGTTTATCCCTGGTCATGACACTATGGTCCAGGGGACGGTTATGCTGACTAGTGATATAATCGACGCTTGGGCGAGCGGTTGGATTATGCGCCCCAGGTGGCCTGTGGCTGGTATTCCTAGGACGATTTGGGTATCACCGGCCTATGCTTGGTGGACTGTTGCCCAGAGCCCCCATAAGAGGTCGTACCTTCGCGCCCTAGAGCTAAAACGGGCCTCCTCAGGCTTCTGAATGTGTGTTCGGCTGTGGGTCGCCGTAGGGGTTGAGGGTCGGTGGTCCCATATTCAGCTGAAAGGTTTTAAGTCGGCTTTTGAGAAGGAAGGGAACCTGGTGTTGTTTGTGTCTGTTTTGTTAGTATTATGTTCATATTATGTTGTATTATGTATTATATTATCTATCCTAAACCCGATGTACATGCCGGGATTTGTATTGTAATATATTGTAGTGTTTGTTAGTGTAGTCTATGCTCCTACGTCTGAAAAATCCAAAATGTAACCGTTCTTTTTAAGATTAATAAAAATCAGGTTTTTTATTTACGACTTTGCCTCATTTTGCTTGTTATTTTGTGTGAAATTCCTTGGCTCTAATCTCTTTTCAAAGGTTTAGAATGCAAGCATGGTTTTTAGGAAATTTTTGTATTGACTATTCCCTCGACTTTTTTAAGCTTTGGGTTTGTCGTTTTGTGTTGAATGTCGTTCTTTTCACCTTCAGGTATAAAAGACGAATTTTTGTGTTGACTATGTCCTTGACTTTTTTAAGCTTTGGACGTGTCATTTTGTGTTGAGTATCGTCTTTTTACCCTTAGGTTTGCAAGACGAATTTTGTGGCGACTATGTCCTTGACTTTTTTAAGCTTTGGACGTGTCATTTTGTGTTGAGTATCGTCTTTTTACCCTTAGGTTTGCAAGACGAATTTTGTGGCGACTATGTCCTTGACTTTTTTAAGCTTTGGACGCGTCATTTTGTGTTGAATATCGGTTGCGCTTTTTGCAAAGCTGCCTACGCATCCACGAAAAATGGAATCAAACCGGCGTAGTTCGGAAGTGTACGTTTAGGGGCATACCGGCCCAGGTTGTGTTTGCTTTTTTTGGTGGTGAATGTGCATGTTTAGGGGCATGCCGGCCCATGAATTGTGTTTGATGGATGCATGTTTAGGGGCATGCCGGCCCATGAATTGTGTTTGATGGATGCATGTTTAGGGGCATGCCGGCCCATGAATTGTGTTTGATGGATGCATGTTTAGGGGCATGCCGGCCCATGAACATGTTTAGGGACATGTCGGTCCAAGAATTGTGTTTTGTTTTTTTGATTTTTGTAGAGAGAGTGCACGTTTAAGGGCATGCCGGCCCATGAACATGTTTAAGGACATGTCGGTCCATGAACATGTTTAAGGACATGTCGGTCCATGAATTGTGTTTTGTTTTTTGATTTTTGTAGAGAGAGTGCACGTTTAAGGGCATGCCGGCCCATGAACATGTTTAAGGACATGTCGGTCCATGAACATGTTTAAGGACATGTCGGTCCATGAATTGTGTTTTTAGAAAATTTCGCATTTTATAGATACATTGCAAGGCATTTTTAAGGGTAGTATTTCTTGAGCTGGTCGAGGTTCGTTGCGAGGTTAAACTCTTGACCGTCCAAGTCGGTTAGTTTTACTGCTCCGCCTGTGAAGATTTCCTTGACAAGGTAGGGTCCAGCCCAGTTAGGCTTGAATTTTCCTCGTGGGTCGACTGGAAGTGGCGCTCGGACTGACTATAGTACGAGATCACCTACTTTTATGTGTCGTGGCTTAACTCGTTTGTTGAATGTTCGTTGTAGTCGGGCTTGGTACATTCGTACGGTACTCAGGGAATGGAGTCGGCGTTCGTCCAGGAGCATGAGTTGTTCGTACCGTTCACGGGCCCATTCTGCTTCCGGGATGCTACTTTCCGTTAGTATGCGTAGAGACTGTATTAGGTTTATTTCAATTGCTTTTATTCATCCTTTTGCTATGTCTTCTTTATATTGTTTTGTCTTGCCTTTAATTATGAGTAGCTAATCTCCTTATTAGGGTTTAGGGGAATTTGTGATAATTGGTTCAGGAACATGTTTTAGGATTAAATTGGTTGAATAAATTGTGCACTTGATTTCTTTCTACGCGTTTTATGCCAATTGAATTAGGATTATTTCGCCTGATCAACGATTTGTCTGAGTTTAATTGAACCTGAGTAAGTTTTGATTTAAGATCGAAAGCCGAGTTAAAACTAGACTTACGCGAGATTGATAAGTTGAATTTAGTAAGTTGCGAGAGCCCGCTAAATTTGCTTAAGGCTAAAATTGACTCGAGAGAGCGTTTTATAAACCTAGTCATTTGCACAGTTTATCTTTTCCTTCTTATAAATTTGAGTTCCTGAATCGTTGTCACAATGAACCCGATGCCCTAATCTTTCCTCTTATATATTTCTATTCATCTTTGCTTTTGCTTTAGTTTAGCTTAAAACAAACCTTTTTCACACCTTGAGTTGAACCTGTTTTCGCCTGTTTTAACTTAAAACTACTCCGTTTCTCTGTGGATACGATCCTGCTTGCCGCTAGCTGCTGTTAGTTGTTTGTTAGGTTTATTTTGATTTCAGCGATACGACTTAGCTGTGTCAATTTTGGCGCCGTTGCCGGGGAAACGGCTTTGTTAGTTTTAGTTCTAGTTAGTGTTTGTTGCAGGTTTTTCTCCTTAGTCTCAGGGAACCTAGTTCCTTGAGACCGTTCTCACCGTTTTCTCGAGTTATTTATGCGCACCGTTTTCCTAAGGTTTAGTCCCTTTTGATCCTGAACCTGAACGTACCTTACACCGTACACGTAATTTCTTCAAAGAGATCGCTGAGACTTACCAACGTGAGATAGAGGAAGCGTCGCATTCGGAGTCTAGTGCAGCGCAATCGTTCTACGAAGAGGACACACCTCCTATTACTCCAACTTGTTCTCCACCACGCGTGACTATGCCTAAACTATATAGTCACTCGTTACCCAAGACCGAGTCGATCCCGCAAGGATTAACTATACCTAACACGGTCCAAGGGAACTTCGAGATTCGCCCCGCCTTTCTATCTTTGGTGGAGCGCAATCAATTTGGTGGAAATCCCACGGAGGATCCCGGGAAACATATGCAGGTTTTTACGGATTACTGCTCTACAATCAAGCAGAACGGGATCACTCAAAACCAAATTAGGGAGATGCTCTTCCCTTTTTCTTTACGTGATCGAGCGCGGGATTGGATCACGGATTTGGACAAGATTGCTGCGGGTATAACGGATTGGCCAAGTCTAGCTCTTGCATTCTATCGCAAGTACTATCCTCCAGAGCGGACTAACCAACTCCGTAGTCAGATTCAGGGGTTTCAGCAACATTTTGATGAGACGTTCGTTGAGGCGTGGGACCGTTACAAACGGTTAATTCGTGAGTGTCCACATCACGGGTTAGGTGATTGGTTGATTATAATGACCTTTTATAATGGGTTGTATGCTGAGAGTCGCGCTATTCTTGACTCGGCCGCGGGAGGTCGATTTGCTAATAACACGGATGATGATAAAGCGTAAGGCGATTTATTGAGGAAATGGCTCAGTCCATTCAAAGACAGCTTTGGTAAGCCTAGGGGTAATTCACGGGCCGCGCACAACGACCATGATAAGGAGAGTTTGAGCGCACCATAGTCACCATTGGCTACCGATCGCTAAGATTGACCACCGCAGGTAGTCATTCGTCGAGTGCCCAAGTTAATGCTGTCGCGGGGCATGATTCAGGTTATGCTACGGTATCTTTGCACCCCAGGAGCAGGTTTACGCGTATCAATCCTACAATCAGAACCTGCCGTACCAGAATCAGCCGGGTTACGATCGGTCGCTGCTTTCCTACCGTAACAATAATGTACTTAACCCGACTCCCCCACCTCCACAAAACACCCCTTATCAACCACCCTACAAAAACCAACAACAACCTCCGCCTACCTACCAAAAATCTTCCTTTACACCACCCCCACCACAAGTACCCGATCCTATGGCCGAAATGAAGGCCATGATGTTGCAGATGTCGCAGGTGACTATGGCCGTGCAAAAGTCACAAGAGATGATGATGCAGCAAATGCAGAAGAGTGATCAGGCTAAGGACGCGGCTATAAAAATGTTGGAAAATCAAGTGGCTCAGCTCGCCACTTCGCAAGCTTCGCGTCAACAAGGTTACTTGCCATCGCAGGGTAATCCTCCTAAACCTCCGCACGACACGGCTTGTGCGATTACGTTGAGAAGTGGGTCGATGTATGGTGACCCCACGAACTTGGAGGAAGAGGAGAAGGAGGGGGATGAAAACGTGGCTGATCCGAGGGGAAGAACGTCTCAGCCGGTCGACCGGCAATGGCCGTCCCAACCTACCGGACTCGTCGCGAGGAGAAGTGATTTGGGTGATAATTTTGGTATTCCTGCTGCTTCAACACCCCCGATTCCGATTAAGCTGCCGTTTCCTGGTCGCCAACGAGGTGCAGAGCCCGAGGCTAAGTTCAGGAAGTTCGTCGACGTCATCAAGGCCTTTCAGGTAAACGTTCCCTTTATTGACCTTGTGACTCAAATTCCTGCGTACGCTAAGTTTTTGAAAGATGTTTTAGCTCGTAAGCGTACATTAGACGACGTGTCGACCGTAGCCTTTGTGGGGGAAGCTAGTACTAGGCTGCAGGGTAGTAAGCCTCCTAAGCTTAGTGACCCTGGTACATTCTCTATCCCGTGCTCTATAGGTAGGTTTGTGGTCCGTAATGCCTTATGCGACCTTGGAGCGAGTGTGAGTGTCCTCCCCTACTCTCTGTACCAGAAAATGAATTTGTCAGCTTTAGAACCCACTAGCGTTACCCTGCAGATGGCTGACCGCTCAGTTAAGCGTCCCTTGGGTATCTTACACGACGTCTCTGTACAGGGTGGAAAGTTCTTTATCCCTGTAGACTTTGTGGTTTTAGATATGCCCGAGGATGCCCACATTCCTATCATTCTGGGGAGACCCTTCCTGCACACTGCTGGTGCAGTTATAGATGTGGGTAGCAGGACGATAGCCTTTAAGGTGGGGGGAGAAAAGCTCACCTTTACCCATTCTGACACCCCACGATCGCCTATGCGTCTAGGGTCAGTTTATTCTATTGATTCTGTACCTCCGTCTCACTCTACTGGAGACGCTTTGGAGGTTTTGCATGTCTCTTCCCTTTTTGCAGGTTCTTCACAGGATGGCTGCAAGGATGGTTTGGGGGAGAGGCGATTCTTTGCAGTCGACGCTCACGACGCTAGTGATGGGCACAGAGGGCCCACAGTCGAGCCATTTCGTGATCGAGGACCTACAATAATGGACTACGCTGCGCTGCCTCGAGTTGGAGAAGTACTATGGCGATCATCTGCTGTTTCGCCAAGTGAAGCTGTCGCGAATGGCCAACGTTCTTGGCCTGCTTATACATGATTTTCTGGAGCTGTGAAGAGTCGTGCGGGACTATAAACCAGCGCTTCCGGGAGGCAACCCGATGACATTGTAATTTCATTAGCACTTGTACTTTGTTTGGTTTCGTTTTGATGACTTTTAGACTTGTTTCGAGCGCGCGAGGACGAGGGTATTTTATTGTGATTTTTAGCGCGCAGGTATTCATGGACTTTTGGGTCCTTATTATGTTGAGAACGCTCACGAGAAGGCCTCCAGTAGGCCAATGCCGGAGACAGACAGAGCGAGAACGCGGTGAAATTTGGAAATTGAAGAAAAATCGAAAAAATCGCATCAGGGGGCCTTAGCGGCCGTACGGCCACGGCCGTCGCACCTACCGCCACCCCTGCTCATTTCTGCTGTTTTGTTTCGTTTATTCTTGCGTGCTATGCCGAAGTACTTCGTTGTTGGACTGATTTGGACGCATATACGTGGATTTTAGCCGCACTCCATGATTGACTTCGGTTTGGGGGAGCTCCGCCTTTATAATGTGAGCATTCTTTACCCCTTTTACCCTCATTTCTCGTTCCATTTTCCTACCCCCTCTTTTATTTGTCCTCCTCTGCTTCTGTGGTTGTGCTGTTTTCCACATTGAGGACAATGTGTGATTTGGTTTGGGGGAGGGAAGCACGTTCGCGCTTTGCATTTTCATTTTGTGTGCTTTTATTATGAAAACCCAAAAAATTGAAAATTCAAAAAATTTGCAAAAATACGAGTCTTTTTGGTCTGCCTTGTCCTGTTTGGGGATTTGAATAGTGCACTTACTCTGATCTTTAGCATCTCCGAGTCGACTTTCTATCGTCTTAGCTACGCTATATGTTTGTTTCCTGTTACTAGATTGCGAGCCTCAACACTACCCCACTTGTATTTGCTTAATTCTTACCGCTTTTCGTTGGTTTACTTTCGACTTTGACATTCGAGCTTGGCAATGGTTTGTGGAATGTTGGTATGTTGGTTTGTGGTTTGATTGGAAAGATCTGATTTATGTTGGAGCAATGCTTCGATGCTCTCGGAGGGGACTCATTGATTTGAGTAACCACAGTGGCCATGAATTTGGTTGCGACCGAGAGTATGAGCAATAATGTAACCCTTAAGGAAATATGTGTACCCGAGCACGATTTTTACCGAGTGAATGTCAAACTAAACGGTACTACATACGAGGGATGCTCCACATTTGCGCAAAAGAAAGAAAAAAAACAAAGAAAAGAAAAAGAATGCAAAGAAAAAAAGAATGGGATGATGTGGTAAGATTGGTTGTTTGGAAAGTGGTTTGTACGGTTGGCCTTGCTTGGATTGAAAATGTCGTCAGTTTTACTTAGCGAAAGCGTTAGAGGCTAGTGATATAATGTGGTGTGAATGGTTGAGACTTGTGCTCTATTTTCGGTGAAATAGTCTATGGTTGTATGTTTATGTGCATAGGTCGTCCACTTTGAAGATACTAGCGTGATTGGTTTGTGTCACTTTGATTTTCTCCGATGCTGTTTGCTTGAGGACAAGCAAAGGTTTGGTTTGGGGGAGTTTGATACACGTTATTTATATTCGTTTTATGCCCCCGGTTCAGTCACATTTAGCTTGCATTTATTCGTATTTATTATGATTTTATGAGCTATATGTTATACTTCTCGATACTGCTGCCTTTTATTTATATTTTGCAGGTTTTGGTGGATTTGAGCCAAAACCCGGGATGATTGGAGCATTTCGAGATTCATGACGACAGGACCAAACTCGAGCGCGCGCAGGAGCTCGAGAACACAAGCCCAAGACCAAAAGGGAGAAAGTACTACGAGTAACTAAAAGCCCAAAGCAAGTTTTGGGCTTAGATCAAGAAGAAGAGGAGCCGGCCCAGCTTTTGGGGTCAGGCCGGTTGGCCAGGCCGGCTGAAGGCCATTCTTCGTCGGGTTTTGATTTATTTCGGGTTTTAATAAGTTGGAGTATATAAATAGACTTTAGGTCGAGTAGTTGAGGTTATGCTTTAATTTACATTAGTTCTTAGGTTAGTTTTTACTGCTCTTTACTTATCTCTCTCTCAAAACTCTTAGCTTTAGTTTTATTTTCAAGTTGGACTCAATTGTAACCGTCGGTACTCCGTAAGTTTTCAGGTTTATTTCAATTGCTTTTATTCATCCTTTTGCTATGTCTTCTTTATATTGTTTTGTCTTGCCTTTAATTATGAGTAGCTAATCTCCTTATTAGGGTTTAGGGGAATTTGTGATAATTGGTTCAGGAACATGTTTTAGGATTAAATTGGTTGAATAAATTGTGCACTTGATTTCTTTCTACGCGTTTTATGCCAATTGAATTAGGATTATTTCGCCTGATCAACGATTTGTCTGAGTTTAATTGAACCTGAGTAAGTTTTGATTTAAGATCGAAAGCCGAGTTAAAACTAGACTTACGCGAGATTGATAAGTTGAATTTAGTAAGTTGCGAGAGCCCGCTAAATTTGCTTAAGGCTAAAATTGACTTGAGAGAGCGTTTTATAAACCTAGTCATTTGCACAGTTTATCTTTTCCTTCTTATAAATTTGAGTTCCTGAATCGTTGTCACAATGAACCCGATGCCCTAATCTTTCCTCTTATATATTTCTATTCATCTTTGCTTTTGCTTTAGTTTAGCTTCAAACAAACCTTTTTCACACCTTGAGTTGAACCTGTTTTCGCCTGTTTTAACTTAAAACTACTCCGTTTCTCTGTGGATACGATCCTGCTTGCCGCTAGTTGCTGTTAGTTGTTTGTTAGGTTTATTTTGATTTCAGCGATACGACTTAGCTGTGTCATTACCTCCAGGGGGGGTAGTGGTGGTCCTCCGAGACCTTCATCGTGTTGAAAGGCCATGACAGGTTTTGGTTTTGATTTGTTGTAGGCGCGCTTCTTTGGAGGCGGAGGTGGGTTTAAGTGACGGTTCTTAGTTCGTCGTGTATCCAGGTTTTGTTCAATGGGAGGTTTGTTGTGTATCCAGGGTTTTTCAATGAGTGAACCTGACAAAGTTTTCAAACCTTTAGTGACTCTAAAAGGGAAGAAAAGACTCAACGAAAAATCGCATTCATAATAGAAGAAAAGCAAAGAAGTGTAAAAAGTGGGTGCAAGACTCGACTCGTGTTTTTAGCTTAAAAGACACAGGAAGCTTTTGAGGTAGGGGCATGTTGACACGTCCCTAATCTCGAGGTAGGAAAATTTGTATGATCATAATCTGATTAACCCAGTTTAGCGGTATGTTGCTAGGGGTTTATCATTACGATAAAAAGGATCAAACCGAAGTAGCGATAGGCTAGTCGGTCTGAGGATGTTAAAATTGGGTAAAAGGCGATCATCTGTTCGCCTTTTACGTGTGACTCAGGGAATTAAATCAAAATGACAATAGGTCACTTGATTCAAAATTTAAATCAACGGGTTCGCATCTGAACGAGCCTGCGTTTTTGTTTTTTTTTTGAGAGAAAAAGATTAAATCGGGATGACTAAAGAGTCACTCGACTTAGAGCTAATCCTAAAGTAGAAAAGGTTAATTTCATTTTAAAATATCCGAAATGAATTGACATTATCGGGTTTTTGCTCTATGAAATTTTTGCAGTAAATGTATTATGACGATACGTCAGTCGCATAATTCATTTACGTTTTGAAAAAGACCTGGGATATAGTGATTATCCTGGATCCGTTTTAAATGCAGTGGCATTTTATCTATCAAACTCAAATCACTATAGGTCAAAGAGCCTAACGGCGTGTTTTAAAAAGTATGACCTTTTTTTGAAAAAAAGTTCGAAAAAGTAATTTCAAAAATGGACGTATTTTAAAAGTATAATGCCTAGGAAATGTTTTTTTTTGTATGCAAAAAGTTTTGAAAGACGACTATAGTGACGGTACTATAGCTTCGCACTTGTACATATAAACACTGGTTTTTGGCTTATAGGGTAAGGTTCCCTCCGGCCATTCCCGTAACGTTTTGGTAGGGGCACCCGCAAGACCACACACGTCTTAGGTGTGAATTCAAGACGGGCCCTGGAGCGTTCGAGTTTGACTGGTTACGATCGTTTGTACGGATGCCGTACTTGTAATCGTGGAGGGGTGAGAGAACAACGTGTCCAGAGTTATCTCACTTATGAAGCGAGCTTTACTAGGGGCCGTTCCTCGAAGGGTGTGGTTTGAATCAGGAGGATTCGACTCGACGTACTTTTGCCCAAATATCGAAAGCGTAAATGTTTTCAAAGTTTCAAGCTTCACTTCTTTATGTTTTTAAAATAAAAGAAAAACTAGTTTTTCGAAAATAATAAAAATCATGCTCGTCCCCAGCGGAAGGTACCGGGAAAGTGATGGACCTATCGACGCCCTGCGCGCACCCGACCTCGCCCCGTGCGGGGGCGTCGGGAAGCGGAATGCGCCTCGCAGGAAAGGGTGCAAAGTTTTGTAAAAATGGGGGAGATCATTGCATGAATTTGTGACCAAAAAAGAAAAGTAGAAAATCCTTTTTGAAAATGTATTTTCGGAGTCGCCACCAAATATTAAAGGAATTTGGAACCTATTCAACGCGTCTTGAAATACAAGACACGAGTGTCTCAGATTTCAAGGTGCGTCGATACCTATCCGTCTGAGGTTTGAAACCAGAGAAGGGATTCGGAGTGAGGTTACTTTTCAAAAGTTTTGACAAAAATGTGTTTTGAAAACTGAAATCAAAAAGCCTACGTAAAAGTAGTCTCTACTAATTTGAAAACATTTATTTAATTTCGATATTTGGGCTAAAATGATGCTACGTACAAGTGCGAATATATATGACTCAATAAAAATGCATAAATAATGTAAATAGTCAAAATAATGACTTTACTATAGGAAATGTACGTTAAATAATAATTTATTGGCTAAATTATTACCATAAACGTTATTTTCCGACCTCGTATTTTGACTCTTAAGATTTTGTGAAAACCCTCAGTTTTGACATGCTAAAAAGACTCTATGAAACGGTACAATTTAGTGTTGGATCCGTGATTCTAGTCGTTATTTAATGCATGAATGAGGACTTGCATAATTATAAAAGTGACGTCGGTTTGCTTTAGTGATAATGAGTCGTTATTTATGCGATATTGGCGGGGTTTAGACGGATTACGAATCCGAATTACTACAACCGTATTACGAATACGGCTTCGCTAATGCCAATATCGGGTTGGGGTTAATGTAACCCCTTTGTCCGAGTCTCAAACGTCCCAAACGTAGGTAAAATGTTTACCTTTCGAAAATGGAAAGACGGTATTTTTAGTGGATTTTGTGAGTAGTGTATGTGTGTTGAAAAATCGATTATTTGAAATGAATGAAGTGGGTTGGTATTTATAGAGGTTGACTGATTTGAAGGTAAACAAAATATAAATCGCCTGTGTACAGGCGTTTTATATTTTGTTTGGGCTGGATTTTGTAAGAAAAATAAAAAAGGCGGCTGTGTGAAAGAAATTTATAATCGCCTGTTAACAGGCGATTAGAAACTTAATCGCCTGTCAACAGGCGAGTTCTATTTTGTTTTGGTGGGCTGTTTATGCCGCCTTTGGTTTTGGTCGTGTGATTAGGTGATGATTATGTTTTATTTGGATATTTTGGGCCAAATTGGTTTTTGGCTCAATTTTGGTTTTCGTGTTTTGGTTTTTGTCATGTTTTTCGGTTTTGGCTCGAAATAAAATAATATTAGGTTATATTATTTTACGGTATTGTAGAGTCTAGTTTTGTGAAAATGTGACACGGGACGCAATTTGGCCCGTTTTACGTGTTGCGTTAGTGTGCGTTTTGGGTCGTTTTTGTAAGTTTGGGCCGTTTTGTAGCTAGTTGGGCTGTTTTTGCGGCTTGGCTTAATAAGACGTTCCTGTATCGTGCTCGTGTCGTGCTTATAATGACTAAGAATGACATTCATTTTTATGATTATGCAAATTCAAATTAATACGCTAAAAAAATGACTAAACACGTTTTAGACACTTTTGTACCGTTTCGACTCTTTTAAAAACATGCATGAAAGTCCTTTTCGTCATCGGGTTTGTTTTTGGGGGGGGGGGGGGGGGTACGGATACGGGTATCTACAGAAGCCGAAGAGGAGGAAGGTTGTAACACCCCGGCCCCAACTAAAGACCGAAATGTCATTCACGGTAGCTCGCTAGGCTGCGTACATCGCCCACAGATCAACACGGGTCCTTTCCAGCGCACTTTGTCCTCACTCGTGCACATCCTGAGAACTTCCCAGGAGGTCACCCATCCTAAGACTACTCTCCAGCAAGCACGCTTAACTGAAGAGTTCTTAAGATGAGCCACCAGAAAAGAAGATGCATCTTGTTGATATGAGTAGCACTTACAATCCTTTTAAGCACTAGGTCACTTGAGCCAACACATGAACCTCTTCAACGGGGTACCCGGCCCGAATAACCTCGGACAACACCGGGTGTTACACACCCCCACTTGAAGAACGCAACGTCCTCGTTGCGCCTGGTAGCTACTTACAATATAGCATTCCAGAATCCTCCCCAGCTAGGTGCGTACCTAGGATTCGACCACACGGCTAGGTGCGTACCTAGGATTCGACCACACGGTCGCCGGGTTGCTCTGATACCATTTGTAACACCCCGGCCCCAACTAAAGACCGAAATGTCATTCACGGTAGCTCGCCAGGCTGCGTACATCGCCCACAGATCAACACGGGTCCTTTCCAGCGCACTTTGTCCTCACTCGTGCACATCCTGAGAACTTCCCAGGAGGTCACCCATCCTAAGACTACTCTCCAACAAGCACGCTTAACTGAAGAGTTCTTAAGATGAGCCACTAGAAAAGAAGATGCATCTTGTTGATATGAGTAGCACTTACAATCCTTTTAAGCACTAGGTCACTTGAGCCAACACATGAACCTCTTCAACGGGGTACCCTGCCCGAATAACCTCGGACAACACCGGGTGTTACAAAGGTGGCCAGAGGTGGTGATGTTGTTGACTGAACTCCGGCGAGCGTTTTCCGGCGAGAGTAAAAACAGAGGAAAAGAAGAGGAACAACGACAGGGGATGAGACTGAGGTGGTCGAAGCAAGGGTGACCGGCGGTGGCTGCTGACACTGTTGCCGTCGGTGGTTTCTCCGGCGACGGTGGCCACAGTGGCCGTTGTTGCTGTTGTTGTCGTCGTGTTGTTGTTTGTTTGTTGTTGTTATTGTTATTGTTGTTGTCATTTTTGTTTTGTTGTCGTTGTGTGTTGTTCTATGTTGCTGCTGCTTTTGTTGTTATTGTTGATTTGTTGTTGTTGAAATTATTTTGATTGCTTTTAATGGAGGAATTAAAGTAGGGGGAAAGAGTAGAAGAGGGAAGAAGAAGTATGAGGTGATGAAAATGAAATGAATGAATGGATGAGAATGAAATTAATAATAGAGTAGAAGGAGGTGTATGTGGGAAGGTAAGAAAAAAAAAAATATCTGAAAATGAAAGGTGTAAGTAAGGGAGGTGAGGTATGTCGACATAAGTGAGGCTAGGGTTTAACTTTGGTTTCCGGTTTGCTCTGTTTCATTCGCTCTTATTTATAAACTTTTATATTTTATAAAATATATTACATATTGACACGTGTTATTTATATTCATTTTATGCCCCCGGTTTAGTCGCATTTAGCTTGCATTTATTCGTATTTGTTACGATCTATTGAGCTATTTGTTGTATTTCTCGATACTGCTGCCTTTTATTTACATTTTGCAGGTTTTGGTGGTTTTGAGCCAAAACCCGAGACAATTGGAGCAAGTGCGAGAATCGAGACGTCAAGACCAATCCCGAGCTCACGCAGGAGCTCGGAGTGCAAATAAAAGACCAAAGACTAAAAGGACACGAGTGAATAAAGGCCCAAGAAGTAGTTTGGGCCAAGGATGGATTGCACAAGAGCCGGCCCAATCAGGAGGGTCAGGCCGGTCAGCCAGGCCGGCAGCCGGCCGGCCGGCTGGGCCGCTTTTTACACGCGAATTTGTTTTATTTCGGGATTTAACTTTAGGAAACTATAAATAGGTTACTTAGGTCGAATTTCACACTTATGCTTTATTTTACCTAGTTTTAGTTTACCGGTTTATTAGTTCCCTCTCAAAAACTCTAAACATTAGTCTAGTTCAAGATTTATTCAATCAGAATCGCTTGCATTCAGTAAATTTCAGGTTTTTATTCAATTCTTATTATTGCTTTCATCATGTCTTGTTCTTGCTATTGTTTTGCTTTGATTACAATTATGAGTAGCTAATTTATAATTAGGGTTTAGGGTGATTGTGATATTTGGTTCAGGAACATGTTTTAACTGCTTAAATTGATTGAACTTGTGCAAGTTGGTTTCTTCCTGCGCGTTTTATTATCAATTGAATTTAGGGACGCCTTTATTGAATTGAACTTAGGTTGTTTCAGTTTAAGATCGAAAGCCTAATTGAAACTAGACTCACGCGTATTTGATAAGTTGAATTTAGTAAGTTGCGAGAGCCCGCTAAATTTGCTTAAGGTTAATATTGACTCGAGAGAGCGTATTCCTAAACCTAGCCACTTGCATAGCTTCAATTGATTAATATTTACTTTTGAGTTGAGTTCCTGAATCGATGTCACATTGATCCCGACGCCCTAATCCTCCTTTTATATATTCTTATAACATCTTTCTTGCAGTTCTTAGTTTAGTTTAAAACAAACCCTTTTTCACACCTGAGTTAGACCTGTTTTCTCCGGCTTTAGCTTATTACTACACCGTTTCCCTGTGGATCTCGACCCTGCTTGCCGCTAGCTACTTGTTAGTTTTTTTGTAGGTTTATTTTGATTAGGCGTGCGACTTTAGCCTTGTCAATTTTGGCGCCGTTGCCGGGGAAACGGCTTTGTTAGTTTTAGTTTTTGTTAGTTGTTACAGGTTTTTCTCTCTTGTCTCAAGGAACCTAGTTCCTTGAGACCGTTTCTTATCGTTTGCTTGTAGTTTTGTTTATGCACAGGTCACCTACAGGTTTAGTTCCATTTGAGCCTGAACCTGAGCGCGCATTACGGTATCACGTAAGGAAGCAAGTAAGTTAATCGATCTTGATTTTGAGGAAGCGTCGCACTCGGAGTCAAGTGCAACGCGATCGTCCTACGAAGAGGACACACCACCTATTACTCCAGTTTCTTCTCCGCCACGTGTGACTATGCCGAAGCTCTATAGTCACTCGGTACCTAAACCAGAATCCATTCCTAATGGATTCACGATGCCCGCTACTCTACAGGGCAACTTTGAGATCCGCCCCGCCTTTCTTACTTTGGGGGAGCGGAACTAGTTTGGTGGTTATCCCACCGAGGATCCTGGTCGACATATGCAGGTTTTTACGGACTATTGTTCGACTATCAAGCAGGCCGGGATCACGCAGGAGCAAATAAGGGAGATGTTGTTCCCTTTTTCTTTAAAGGATCGAGCTCATGGGTGGATCACGGACGTCGACAAGCTCGCTGCAGGTATAACTGATTGGAGGGGGTTAGCTCTGGCGTTCTATGCAAAGTTTTATCCTCCAGAGCGCACCAACCAAATGCGGAGTCAGATTCAGGGTTTCAAGCAGACATACGATGAGACTTTAGCTGAAGCTTGGGAAAGGTATAAGAAGCTCATACGGGATTGTCCTCACCATGGGCTGAACGACTGGCTCGTGATCATGACCTTTTATAACGGCTTATATGCTGAAAGCCGTGCGATTCTTGATTCTGCTGCGGAGGGACGTTTTGCTAACAACGTCGATGATGATAAAGCTTGGGCATTAATTGAGGAGATGGCGATACATTCGTCACAATTTGGGAAGCCGAGGGGAAATTCACGGTCTGCACATAATGACCGTGATAAGGAGAGCATTAGTGCGCTCACTAGCCAGGTTGCTGCGCTGACCGCACAGATTATTATGATGAATGGGGGTGGTTCTTCTGGTGCTCATGTAAGTGCTATTGCAGGGCACGACTTGGGTTATTCTACGGGGTATGCTGCACCCCAGGAGCAGGTTTATGCTTATCAGTCCTACAACCAAAACCTGCCGTACCAAAACCAGCCAGGTTACGATCGTTCTCTCTTGTCCTACCGTAACCAAAATGTGCTAAACCCAACCACCCAACCACCACAAAATCAACCCTACATCCCTCCTCACAAAAATTTCCAACCACCTCCACCCAATTACCAAAAACCAGCTTATACTCCACCACCTCCTTCCCCGGGACCCGATCCTTTGGCCGAGACTAAGCCCATGATGTCGCAAATGCAACAAATGATGATGGGTATGCAGAAGTCGCAGGAGACGATGATGCAATATGTGCAGAAGAGTGATCAAGCTAAGGACGCAGCTATTAAGAATTTGGAGAATCAAGTGGCTCAACTCGCCACCTCGCAAGCGTCGCGTCAACCTGGTTTCTTGCCATCGCAGGGTAATCTTCCTAACCCTCCTCCCGATACAGCATGTGCCATTACATTGAGGAGTGGCACGTTCTACGATGATCCGAGGGAAGCGGTAGCCGGCCGTCGTCGGCCATTTGGACTCTTCTTGAGGAAAGATGATTCGGGCGTTAATTCTGGTATTCCTGCTGTTCCTCCAGCGCCCCCGATTCAAATCAAGCTACCTTTTCCGGGTCGAGTGCAAGCTGCAGGGGAGGCCAAGTTCAAGAAGTTCGTGGACGTCATAAAAGCTCTTCAGGTAAATGTCCCTTTTCTTGATTTCGTGACTCAAATCCCCGCGTACGCTAAGTTTTTGAAGGAAGTCTTAGCTAGGAAGCGTACGCTTGATGATGTGTCGACCGTGGCTTTTGTGGGGGAGGCTAGCACTAGGCTGCAGGGTAGTAAGCCCCCTAAGCTTAGTGACCCAGGTACCTTTTCTATCCCCTGCTCCATTGGTAATTTTGTGGTCCGAAATGCTTTATGTGACCTTGGAGCGAGTGTGAGTGTCCTACCCTACTCTCTGTACCAAAAGATGAACTTGTCAGCTTTGGGACCCACTCACATTACCTTGCAGATGGCTGATCGTTCTGTTAAGCGTCCCTTAGGTATCCTACAAGATGTCTTCGTACAGGTTGGAAAGTTCTTTATCCCTGTCGACTTTGTAGTGCTAGACATGCCTGAGGATGTTCACATTCCCATCATTTTAGGGAGACCCTTTCTGCACACTGCTGGTGCAGTTATTGACGTGGGCAACAAGACCTTAGCATTTACGGTGGGGGGTGAGAAGCTTACCTTTACTCGATCTGATACCCCGCGGTCCCCTATGCGTCTGGAGTCGGTTTGCTCTATTGACTCTGTACCTCCGTCTCACTCTACTGGAGACACTTTGGAGGTTTTGTATGTCTCTCCTCGTTGTGCAGGTTCTTCACAGGATAGCTGCAAGGATGGTTTGGGGGAGAAAAAACTGCTGAAAACCGACCTTTACAACGCTAGCAATGGGGATAGAGGTCCCACAGTCGAGCCGCTGGGAGCACGAGGGCGATTTGGAGAGCCATTCAGAGATGGAGCCCCGTGCATGATGGACTATGCTGCGCTGCCTCGAGAGGGAGGAGTTCTATGGCGGACGGATGCTGTTTCGCCGAGTGAAGCTGTCGCAAATGGCCAACGACCTTGGCCTAATTATACTTGATCTTTGAAGCCTTGAAGAGTCGTGCGGGACTATAAACCAGCGCTCCCGGGAGGCAACCCGATGACGTTGTATTTTGATTGCACTTTGTACTTTTGTTTGGTTTGTTTTGTTGACATTTTACGTTATTTGAGCGCGCGAGGACGAGGGTATTATTTTCTGATTTTATCGCGCAGGTACTTTTGGACTTTTGTCCTTAGTATTTTTGAGAAGACGCTACGAGGAAGCATCCCAGCCGGTCGACCGGCACCGTAGCTGAAATTTGAAACAGAGGAAAAAAAACGCAAAAAAATTGGAAAAAAGCATGGGAGCCGGCCGGCCGCCGGTCTGGACCGGCCCCCACGTTCTGCTGCTTCGTTTTGTTCCTTCTTGCGTGCTACTCCGAAATACTTCATCGTTGGACTGAATTGGACGCATATACGTGGAATATTAGCCGCACTCCATGATCGACTTCGGTTTGGGGGAGCTCCGACTTTATCATGTGAGCACTCTTTACCCCTTTTACCCTCCTTTCTCGTCTTTGTTTTCCGTACCCCGTATGTTATATGTCCTCCTCTCGCTTACGTGGTTGTCTTGCTTTTCCACATTGAGGACAATGTGTGATTTGGTTTGGGGGAGGGAAGCACTCTCACGCTTATTAGTTTAGTTGCATTTCATTTTGTGTGGGTTTATATTAAAAACCCAAAAAAATTGAAAAATTTCAAAAATTTACAAAAATACGAGTCTTTTTGGTCTGCTTTGTCACGTTTGGCGAATTGATTAGTGCGCTTACTTTGATCTTTAGCATCTCCGAGTCGATTTTCTATCGTCGTAGCTGCAATATATGTTTGTTTCCTATTAATAGATTGCGAGTCTCAAACACTAGCCCACTTGTATTTGCTTAATTCTTATCGCTTTTCGTTTGTTTACTTTCGACTTTGACATTCGAGCTTGGCAATGGTTTGTGGAATGTTTGGTTTGTTGATTTGCGGTATGATTGGAAAGATATATAAATATGTTGGAGCAGTGCTTCGATGCTCTCGGAGGGGACTCATTGATTTGAGTGACCACAGTGGCCATGAATTTGGTTGCGACCGAGAGTATGAGCAATGACGTAACCCTTAAGGAAATATGTGTACCCGAGCGCGATCTTTACCGAGTGAATGTCAAGCTAAATCCAGATTACATACGAGGGATGCTCCACATTGCGCGAAAAAGAAAGAAAAAGAAAAAGAAGAGAAAAGAATGGATTGTGGTAAGAATTGGTTGATGGAAAGTGGTACGTTCGGTTGGCCTTGCTTGAATTGAAAATGTCGTCAGTTTCACTTTTACGAAAGCGTTAGAGGCTAGTGGTATAATGTGGTGTGAATGGTTGCGACTTGTGCTCTATTTTCGGTGAAACAGTCTATGGTTGTATGTTTATGTGCATAGGTCGTCCACTTCGAGATACTAGCGTGATTAGTTCTTGTCACTTTGATTTTCTCCGACGCTGTTTGCTTGAGGACAAGCAAAGGTTTGGTTTGGGGGAGTTTGATACGTGTTATTTATATTCATTTTATGCCCCCGGTTTAGTCGCATTTTGCTTGCATTTATTCGTATTTGTTATGATCTATTGAGCTATTTGTTGTATTTCTCGATACTGCTGCCTTTTATTTACATTTTGCAGGTTTTGGTGGTTTTGAGCCAAAACCCGAGACAATTGGAGCAAGTGCGAGAATCGAGACGTCAAGACCAATCCCGAGCTCACGCAGGAGTGATACACTCTATTTATATTCGTTTTATGCCCCCGGTTCTGTCACATTTAGCTCGTATTTACTCGTATTTACTATGACTTTAGGAGCTATATGTTATACTTCTCGATACTGCTGCCTTTTATTTACATTTTACAGGTTTTGGTGGTTTTGAGCCAAAACCCGGGACGTTAGGAGCATTTCGAGAACTGAGCCGAAAAGACCAAGCTCGAGCCATTTCGGGGGCTTGAGAAACCGAGCCAAGGACCAAGGACATGAAGGGCCACGAGTTACTATGGCCCAAGAAGAAGAATAAAAGGCCAAAGACTTAATAAGGCCTACGAATAAACCAAGCCCAAGAAGAAGCTTGGGCCAAGATCAAAAGACATAAGAGCCGGCCCAGTCTAGAGGGTCAGGCCGGTCCATATAAGCACTTACGCACGGCTACAGAGTAATATTTGTCGGTTTTGTTTCTAATTCGTGGGGGATAATTTGGAAACTATATAAGGTTGTTTTAGGTCGAGAATTAGACTATCTTTTACTTTATGCTTTATTTTATAGTTCAAAGTTTAGTTTAGCTTTTAAGTTTTCTCTCTTTTACATACTTTCAAGTTTCAAGTTCATACTTTGCACTTTCAGGATTCCGTCAGGTTTAATTTCAATTGTTGTTTTATTTATCATGTTTACTTTAATTGCTTTTATTGCTTTTAATTTGATTATGAGTAGCTAATTTCCTAATTAGGGTTAGGGGGATTTGTGACATATGATTTAGGAACATGTTTTGAGATTAAATTGGTTGTTTAAATTGTGCAAGTTGACTTCTTTCTATGCGTTTTATATCAATTGAATTAGGATTATTTCGCCTGATCACCGTTTTATCTAAGTTTAATTGAACCTGAGTATGTTTTGACTTAAGATCGAAAGCCGAGTTAAAACCAGACTTACGCAAGTTAGATAAGTGGAATTTAGTAAGTTGCGAGAGCCCGCTGAATTGAACTTAAGGCTAAAATTGACTCGAGAGAGCGTTTTTCAAACCTAGTCAATTGCACAGTTTATCTTTTCCTTCTTATAATTTTGAGTTCCTGAATCGTTGTCATATATGAACCCGACGCCCTAATCTTTCTCCATATATATTTTCATCTTGTCTTATTATCTGCTTTAGTTTAGCTTAAAACAAACCGTTTCACACCTGAGTTGAACTCACATTCGACTTTAACCTGAGACTACACCGTTTCCCTGTGGATTCGATCCCTACTTGCTGCTATCTGCTGTTAGTTGTCATTTAGGTTTATTTTGATTAAGGTGATACGACTTTAGCCTTATCAAGGAGCTCGGAGTGCAAATAAAAAACCAAAGACTAAAAGGACACGAGTGAATAAAGGCCCAAGAAGTAGTTTGGGCCAAGGATGGATTGCACAAGAGCCGGCCCAATCAGGAGGGTCGTGGTCGGCCAGGCAATACGCATTTACCGGGCCGCTTTTTACACGCGAATTTATTTTATTTCGGGATTTAACTTTAGGAAACTATAAATAGGTTACTTAGGTCGAATTTCACACTTATGCTTTATTTTACCTAGTTTTAGTTTACTGCTTTATTAGTTCTCTCTCAAAAACTCTAAACATTAGTCTAGTTCAAGATTTATTCAATTGTAATCGCTTGCATCTGTGAAATTTGATTTTTATTCAATTCTTATTATTGCTTTCATCATGTCTTGTTCTTGCTATTGTTTTGCTTTGATTACAATTATGAGTAGCTAATTTATAATTAGGGTTTAGGGTGATTGTGATATTTGGTTCAGGAACATGTTTTAACTGCTTAAATTGATTGAACTTGTGCAAGTTGGTTTCTTCCTGCGCGTTTTATTATCAATTGAATTTAGGGACGCCTTTATTGAATTGAACTTAGGTTGTTTCAGTTTAAGATCGAAAGCCTAATTGAAACTCATGCGTACTTGATAAGTTGAATTTAGTAAGTTGCGAGAGCCCGCTAAATTTGCTTAAGGTTAATATTGACTCGAGAGAGCGTATTCCTAAACCTAGCCACTTGCATAGCTTCAATTGATTAATATTTACTTTTGAGTTGAGTTCCTGAATCGATGTCACATTGATCCCGACGCCCTAATCCTCCTTTTATATATTCTTATAACATCTTTCTTGCTGTTCTTAGTTTAGTTTAAAACAAACCCTTTTTCACACCTGAGTTAGACCTGTTTTCTCCGGCTTTAGCTTATTACTACACCGTTTCCCTGTGGATCTAGACCTGATATTACATATCATATATTTCGTTGTAGTTCTATTTTTATTTTCTATATCGTTAAACTTATATTTTAAAATTAAATGGTATATAAAAGTATTAGTTACAAATTTTGTTACGGTCTCACAGATTTTCAAACGGATGCCAATTTGCAAGATACATTTAAATAAAATTATATTTATTCAAGTAATAATAATTTTTAAATTAAAACGCAAATTTATTAAGTTTAATAAAACCAATTGAAATAAAGTTTTAGTTCGACAGGTATTTTATAAATAAAAATATAATATAGGTTAATATAAAATCAAGAAAGTTTAATTAGAAATGTATTTGAGAAAGTTTATTCAAACGAAATTTTTCAGCCGCATTTTCTAAACAAAGGAATAAAAGTTAAATTATACAAATTTTAATTTAACAATTTAGTTAAAATAATAAATTAGTATTAATAAAACACGGGGTGTTACATTGATGTACATGAGTCTTCGAGACAACCTGCAACTTGCATGATTCGGTCTCGGGTTTGAATCGGGTTGACCGTTGACCTTTGACTTGTTGACTTAATTTCGACTTTACTTAAGCTTATAACGGGGAATTGACCTCAACTCTCCATTAACGTGAGATGCTCCTAAAACTCCATAAAAGGGAGGAA
The DNA here is from genome assembly GCA_023091065.1 of Dianthus caryophyllus. Lineage (NCBI taxonomy): Eukaryota > Viridiplantae > Streptophyta > Magnoliopsida > Caryophyllales > Caryophyllaceae > Dianthus > Dianthus caryophyllus. The sequence goes on along the minus strand of CM041524.1, from coordinate 30,381,201 downwards.
ATGTTAGAGACTTAATGACTAAGTCCCGCGTATTAACATCCTCAAAACGCGTCTTATCGATTGATATAGGAGTGACATAGGGATAGGTACAAAAGCTTAAGTATTAAAGAATAAACTTGCAAGCTTAATCGATGAATGTTCACAAAGCAAACAATCTAAAATTCTTTGTTGATTATGTATGTAATATAATCATATGATCACTATTTATTAAACACTTGATATTTCCTAAACTAACATGGAAAGTGTTTAAAATTATAACTAAACTATCATTTTACCTAAATGATCATAATCAAGCTAGAATAAGGAAACTAACATTTCTAATTTTTATAGGAAATAGACTAACTTTCCTAATTTTATTCGAAAATAATAAATTAATCTAAATAGGGAAATTCTGTGGTAATGTGCCCTCGTATTTTTCGACTTTCCACCATATACCTCTTCGTTTTACGAATCCCATAATATAGCCCCAAACTTAATTAAAACCCAATTAATGTGACATAAGTATACATAGCCTTCTAATATCTTCGTTAATTGTTGATTTGCGTGGGTATTTGACGTGGCTTCCACATCAGTTTCCCTCTATTTTTTCAGTCTGAAACAAAATTTTCCTCCAAAATTCATTAGTATATATATCCAACTTCCTCTTCTTCTTCTTCTTCCATCTTCCTTCTTCATTAATATATATGTAATCATCTTCTTCTTCTTCTTCTTCTTCTTCTTCTTCTTCTTCTTCTTCTTCTTCTTCTTCTTCTTCTTCTTCTCTTTTAACTCTGAACATGTCTTGTTCATCTACAACAAATAATCCTATTTACCGTCAATTCCAAACTCACCCAAATTATCTTCAATTTAAGAATGAAGTGTGTAATATGTAACAACCTGATTATTTAAACATAATAAAATACGATTTAAAAGGTTTATAAATGAAAGATGAAATAAAAGTGAAGCCACGGTGGCGGAAACACCGTGTAATCCGGATCGCCACTCACTAAAACAATCAACCAACGGTCTAGATTTCAAAGTCTAAACATGCAAGAATGAAATACCCTTACAAAACAAAATCAAAACATAAGTGTAATCGATGTGAAACATGTCTAATGAACAATGTCTAATAGAAATCCACGCTAGCTCCAAGGTCATCCTCACATGGCTTCACACTTCACATCCCGTCCCCGCGCATACCTAACGCAAAGAATGCAACAACCACAGTCAATGGGGAGTAACTAGGTGCTCCCCAGTCATATTTCACCGTAACCGAAGTAAACAACAATACAACACATAGCTTACCTGGCCTACGGCCTATGATCAGAGTATAAGCAACCAACAAACATACAACCCAAGTCATCCGTGGATAAACCAATTCAATTTCAGTTATTCAAGTTCTACTGTCAGCAACGTAATGACAAACAACAACCAACAAATGCAAGAGAAAGCACAGAGCATTGGGTGAAGCAACAAGAATCACCCCAGATGAAGCAACAAGAATCATCCAACCCTATGGCAGAACAACAACAAGAAGTTCCAAACAACTGTCTAAATTTGGCCAAATCCCACTGAGCAACAAGAACGGTGACGACATAATAATAAATATAACCATAGTCTCTAACCGCAACAAAACGGTTGAGAACCTAGAGGAGCTCTAATCCAGAACAACAAGAATTGTCGAGGGTCGAAAGTGTGGTATCCGTCTTAGAAGGACGTCGTAGCTCCTCACGTACGTGCCAAAACACCCGCACGCATACTCATCTCAAGCAAACAAACAAGCCAACACCATCGTGAACCTACTCATAATCTACACCATAATAATCATCCTTTTTACTCACAATGTCATAACAATCCATTTTACAACCATTCTCATCATACGTTATAGTTAACAGTGTTGTGACATGCTTAAAACGGAGCAATTATCATAACAACTCATAAATAACCATGCTAAGACTACAAGGTCAACTCAAGTTTACAACTCTAAGCATCACAACATCATAACCAAAGTCATATAAGTGACCAAACAACCTAAACATGCTTCCTAAAAGTATGAGGCCAACTCCAAATTCAACCACAAGCATTCATAAACCATCCTAATAAGCCAAGATCACTACTTTACAATCATATATTCAAGTACAACCACCTAAATAATCACTAGGGCCTCATACAAGTCAAAATATGGCTAGGGCTACACCCAGTTATGTGATTGAGTGAAGACGCAAATAACCGAATATTAACATTTCATTTCATGCGATTTTTTCTTGTATGAGGCCCTAGTGAATATTTAGGTGGTTGTACTTGAATATATGATTGTAAAGTAGTGATCTTGGCTTGTTAGGATGGTTTATGAATGCTTGTGGTTGAATTTGGAGTTGGCCTCATACTTTTAGGAAGCATGTTTAGGTTGTTTGGTCACTTGTATGACTTTGGTTATGATGTTGTGATGCTTAGATCAGTTGTAAACTTGAGTTGAGCTTGTAGTCTTAGCATGGTTATTTATGAGTTGTTATGATAATTGCTTCGTTTTAAGCATGTCACAACACTGTTAACTATAACGTATGATGAGAATGGTTGTAAAATGGATTGTTATGACATTGTGAGTAAAAAGGATGATTATTATGGTGTAGATTATGAGTAGGTTCACGATGGTGTTGGCTTGTTTGTTTGCTTGAGATGAGTATGCGTGCGGGTGTTTTGGCACGTACGTGAGGAGCTACGACGTCCTTCTGTGGATACCCATATCCGTACCCTCCCAAACAAAACCCTGTGATGTAACACGGACTTTTATTACGCATGTTTAATGCTGACTTTTACGGTTCTAACTAACGTCGAATTCATTTTGAGTCGTTTTGAAATGTTAAAATGGTTGAGGTCGCATCACATCACACTTAAATAAACGTTCATTTTGTCCATTTGGAGTCTAGCTAGGTCCTCGTCCTGCTTCATTTGGCATGAGCTTCGCATTTGCACTACAATTGGCCCTTTTACATTAACAAGGTCTAATTCAGCATTCCTAAATTCCTAAATTTAGGCCCGGTAGCTAAAACCGCTATTTAGCCCCCTCTTACACAAAATACAGCTTCACGTCTTATCTTATTTCACAAATCTATGCAAATACACCCTTTTTCATTTTTCTGGTCTCGCCCAAACCGAGCCCAAACCCAAGCCTCGCCCGCACTCCAAAGCCACGAACACCACAAAATATCTCAGGATTATCCTAGCTGTTTTCTTGAGCCACACGCCCAAATTATCACGTAATCTTTCAAAGATTTTCACAAACCGAAACTAGGAAATTAGGCCTAGAACCACACCTCCAAACCGCACACTTTATGCGGTTTGGAAACCAGCATAAGCTTATGCGGTTCCTCGCTTTGTTTTTATTCCTCGCTTCCTAATTTCTCCGAGGTTTTTAGTATATATAGAGCCCTATACCCGACCTCATAACACATCTTTCACACACAATTCACAACCAGTATACATCCTTTACACCACAAATTCTCTTCTCTTACACTATTGCACTCACATAACCCTCAATCATTCAAATCCTTGGTTTCAACACACCATCCGTGTTGAATTCACCCTCCTTTAGTTCAAGAAGCGAAGCTCGCCGGATCCAAGCGCCAGGACAAGGTAGGTCCCGATCCCCTTGGATCAAAGCTTTTTCTTATTTTCTATGGACTAACAAAGGGGTCTACACTCTAGCGCCCCCCCCCCCCCCCCGGCTTTGGCACCCGAGCGCGCTTGCCTTCCAAGTGTTCTTATTACTTCGGGTACACTCCATATCCGATGACACGCCAAAGTCGCATAAGCAACCGACCTTATAAAATAAACCAATGGACAATTGAATTTTATTTTATTTGTATGCATCTTGCACCTTCTTATTTTGCATCAATATCAACTTAATCAATGCATTCGACCTTTAATCAACCGTATTCGTTAACAAGTTAAACATGCTAAATCGAGGGTTTTAATCAATCTTTTTGCATCTGCATTCTTTTACATCTTTATCGCACTTGTACGTAGCGATAACATTAGCTCAAATATCATCTTACAAGGATTGTTCTAGGTCAGTAGAGGCTATTTTTACATAGGCTTTTCTAAAAGGTTTTCATAAATCATTATTTGAATTAACTCTTTTTCTAAAGTACCCTCACCCCGAATCCAATCTGGTTTCACAAGCCTTAGATCTAGGGGTGTCGGCGTGCTCCAAAATCTAGGACATGTTTTTAACTTAGAACATGGTAGCAGGTTCCTATTTTCCGCGATAAATAGGTGGCGACTCCATAACAGTTCTTAAAGGTTTTACCAACTTAATCTTTTTTAACTTTAAACTCCGCCCTTAAGCAAGACGCCGAGTTGGGTCCGATCCCGGGTTCCACAGTTTGGCGACTCCGCTGGGGAGATCTTATTTTTAAAACCAAAAACTAGCTTTTTCTTTTTAAAAATAAGGAGGTGAAACTTGAAAGCCTTGAACAATCCAAGTATACATATTTGAGCTATGCACATTCGTTTAGAGTCCATTCCTTTTGGAATCTAGGCACCCTTTACACCCTTGAGAGGTGGTTCCAACACGCAGGCTTGTCCACTCGATAAAGCACGCAGGTGACTAACTTTCCTCTCTCCCTCCACGGCTTGTCAGAACGATTATCTCGACCGCCTCAAAGGTTCTCTAGAAAACCTATCGCCCGGCAGAAGGAAATAGAGGGGTTAAGTATCTGCCAAAGCGTACTCGAGGTAGTTGGAGGTGTACCCGACTGACTCATTTTTCACCCTTTTTGAGTCATACGTACAAGTTCGAGGCCATGCACTCCATGGTCCCTTTTCAAAACAAGCATATGCATTCATATCTTCGAAAACTCGTCTAAACGTTTCAAAGATAAATGAACCTAACATCTAACACCTTTTCAAACAAAACTATCGCGAATTTTTGAAACAAGCTTTTTCAAAACTTCCCTTTTCACTAACAAGCAAAAACCCGAGCACGGATTAAAACCCGAGCTCGTGGATTTCAATCCCCTAGGTCATACGGCCTAGGTTCTACATTTAACATCCTCGGTTCGACTTGCTAATCACTCTCGAGCCGAATCCTTCTTCTTTTACACATCCGACTCGAGCTCACCTCGGCAAATCACCGATATCAGTTCGACAGATGCAAAGCAAAATCTTTTAACATCGAGACGAGACGCGCGCACGCATCCTCGCCTCAAAAGCTTCCCTTAGCCAAACCTTTTCGAAAACCTCCTTTTTCAAGCTTAAAAGGTCTTTCTAAACAAAGAAATGAGCTAAAATGAATGCCTAAAATGAATGTGAGTCTAGTGGGTCGAGTCGTGTCACTAATGCAAAGTGAAATGCAGGCCTCAGCTGGATACTCGTCGCACTAAGCACCGTGTAATAATCCCATACAAAAAACGCACCTACACCCGCAAAATGGCCGGCAACAACGAAGACGTCACCGCACTCCGTGACCAAGTTGCAAAGCTGACCGCTGACCTCGAACGCCTTTTGACTACCCACACCACCGAAGTGGAACGCATGGAAACCAAGATTAAGGAAGAAGCTGATAGACACGCTAAGAAGCTCCAAGCCATGGAGGAAAGGCTCTATGTCTCGAGTACTTACTCCATCCACAAGGAGAATGAAATCGTACCCGCCAGCATTAAGGATGAGCTCCCTAACAAGCTCGCCCTTAGTGATCTTCCTATCTTTCAAGGACATGAGACCCGATCATTCACATCCGAGCTTTCAAGTCCCAAATGGCTATAAAAGGAGTAGATGCCAAACACCGGCTAACCCCTTTCCCGCACTCTCTAGCAAAGAAGGTCAAGACATGGTTCTACTCACTGACCCGCAACAAGATCCCTACTTTCGAAGAACTCACGGTTGAATTCGATCGACAGTACCGAGACAACGAAGACACCCAAGTCTCGATCCGCACCCTAGAAGTCCTATCTCAAAAGGACAACGAAGGCTTCACCGACTACCTCACCCGTTGGAAGAAGCTAAGCGCTCAAATCCCTAACCGTCCCCGCGAGGACGAGCTTGTTCCCAAGTTCATAAACAACCTGCGACCCGTGTATCAATTCTACATGAGGTACAGCAACATTCAGAACTTCAAAGAACTAACTAAGGTCGGCACTCAAATCGAAGATGACCTTAGGACTGGCACCATGGCTAAATACACCGGCCATGCATATCAAGGGAGCTCCTCTAAGTCCTCCCGTGCGGTCAAGAACGACGAAAATCGTACCGTCGGTAACCTTGATGATGACACCCTCGACGCATTCGCAACTACCTTCTCTCCACCTCCCAAAGCCAAGAGGAACTTTGACCCTCTCTTTATGTCTTACACCAAGGCATTTCAAAGGTTGGTCGAAAAGAACTATTCGCAACCAATCGGGCCTACTAGCGAGCCACCCAAGACAAGAAGCCTAAATCTTGGAACCCCAATGCCTTCTGTGCATACCACCGAGGCAAGGGGCATGACACCGAGAATTGCTTTAGGCTTAAGAACGCTATCCAAGATCTCATTGATCAAGGAAAGCTTAGCAAACCATCTCAACCTACCAAGCCTTCGAACAACGAGAACCCGCTTGGTAATCATGCAATTTTCGTGGGATCAGTCCCTATTCTAGACTGTTCCTACCTCATCACGCCCTCTGATGACCAAGTCAATGCAGTCTACTGGTCTAGTGACGAGGAGGACGACGAATGTTGGTTCCCCACCGACGAGGTAATACAACACATCAATCAACTTGCAAGAGACATCAATCACCTGAAGGCTTTACATCGGACCGCAGTCGAGCGTCTGGAAAGGCGCGTCGAGAAGAAACTCGCCAACCCAGCCTCACTCGACGACCTCGAGGCCTTCCATCAAAAAGATGGCGAAGGATTCGTCAAACACCTCATCCAATGGAGGAAACTGCTCTCCCGAATCCCAAACCATCCGCATGAAAACGAACTCATCAACACTTTCCTCTTCAGCATGCGGCCCGCCTGGCGATATTACTTTCACTTCTGCAACGTTCAGAACTTTGAGCATCTTATCGAAATTGGCACCCGCATTGAAAAGGACCTCACATCAAGCTATGAAGATCCCGCCTACCGAAGCACTCTTCAAGAACGCACCCTCAGGGGACGAAAAAGGCACAACAAACACGGCCCTACAAGGATTTTTGACAAACTCTACATGCCTTACGCCGTAGCATTACAGAAACTAATCGCAAAAGATTATCTTACACCGATCGGACCTATCAATGAGCCGCCCATGAATAAGAAATCAAAATCATGGGACCCCAACGCCTTCTGTGCATACCACCGTGGCATGGGGCATAGCACTCAAAGTTGCCTAAGACTCAAACACGCTATCCAAGACCTCATCGATCAAGGAAAGGTCAAGAAACCTCGGAGGAAAACCACACCTTCCTCCAGCAACGACGCAATTTACATCACAACTCAAACAACTCAAGCACCCCAAGCAACTCAAGCACCCCAAGCAACCCAAGCACCCCAAGCAACTCAAGCAGCTCAAGCAGCTCCTCAAACAGCGAAGACGAAGAAGAAGAAGAAATTCTTTTAACTTCTAATGCTCTAAGTGTCGGGTCATCTGTCGACCCATCTATCCTAGACTCTAGCTTTAGTTTAGACTTTCTTTTTACGGAGGCTAGCTCCAAGCAATTTTCTGAGTTGTCGAATAATTCTTCTCAAAATAATGAAATGAATAAATTTGCTTACGCCTTGTCTCAAGCTAAAACAAACAACAAAGCAAAAACATCTAACAATCAACAAACAAATCAAAAGGCACTAACTCATGCGATAAAAATGAACAATCTCTAAACAAATACATTGCAAACATTGTTTCTCCCAAAACACAAGACCCTATCATCGAGGAAACCATAACCATAAACGTGGGAACCCCCGAAGAACCAAGGGAACTACAACTAGGAGCCTCACTAGACGAACACGAGTGCACCCAATTTACACAACTCCTAAGCGAATTCAAGGACGTATTCGCTTGGTCATACAAAGACATGCCCGGCATCGAACGAAGCATCGCCGAGCACCGCATCCCCATCAAACCCGGTTACAAACCAATCAAACAAAAGCTAAGAAGACTACGTCCCGAATAGTCCCTTATGGTCAAGGAAGAAATCGAAAAACAACTACAAGCCGGTTTCATCCAAGTCATCGAGTATCCTGAGTGGGTCTCAAACATGGTCCCAGTCCTGAAAAAGAATGGCAAAATTCGAGTATGCGTCGACTTTCGCGACTTGAACAAAGCTAGTCCTAAAGATGACTTTCCATTACCCCATGTGGACGTCCTAGTCGACAACACCGCCGACCACGCCCTCCTATCCTTCATGGACGGCTACGCAGGCTACAATCAAATCAAAATGTCACTCGAAGACATGGCAAAAACGGCCTTCATTACACCGTGGGGGACATATCGCTATTACGCTTATGCCCTTCTACTAATCAATCTTTGGCGCTACATACCAACGCACCGCTACAACCCTTTTACACGACATGATGCACAAAGAAGTCGAAGTTTACGTCGGCGATATGATCGTGAAGTCAAAGGAAAGGAGCGATCATATCACCAACCTCCGCAAATTCTTCACTCGCCACGACAATACAAAATGCGCCAACCCCCAAAAATGTACTTTTGGAGTTAAATCCGGTAAACTACTAGGACACGTAGTGAGCCAAAGAGGCATCGAGGTCGACCCCTCGAAAGTCAAAGCAATCCTCGAAATGCAACCCCCGAAGAATCTCGCAAGATTCGAAGTTTCTTAGGCCAAATCCAATACATCTCGCGCTTCATCAGCAAACTCACCATGATATGTGAACCAGTTTTCAAGAAGCTCAAGAAAACCGACCACGTTGAATGGGACGAGGAATGTCAAAAAGCATTTGACAAGGTCAAAGAACTGCTAACTAACCCGCCGGTTCTACAACCACCCCAAGAAGGTTTACCCTTATCCTTATACCTTACAACAACACCCACCGCCATGGGCGCCATGCTCGCTCAAGAAGTAAACGGTGAAGAACGCGCAATCTACTACATCAGTAAAAAGTTTCTCGATTACGAAACTCGATACTCACCCGTCGAGAAGAGTTGCCTAGCCTTAGTATGGTCATCCAAAAAACTCCGTCACTATATGCTAGCACATCAAACAAGGGTATATTCCACAATGGACCCCGTAAAATACCTCTTCGAGAAACCTGTACCTAACGGACGAATGGCCAGATGGACATTGCTCCTAGCCGAATTCGACCTTAAGTATGTACCCCTCAAAGCAATCAAGGGACGAGCAGTCTCCGATTTCCTAGACGAAAACGCAATCACCGAGCAACCAATCATAGACACCACATCCCTTCCAGACGACGGGATTTACAACATCAACCAAGAACAATGGGAATTATACTTCGATGGTTTATCCAACTATCGAGGTTGCGGAGTAGGAATACTTCTCATATCCCCAAATGGCGAACACACACCCTTATCCATTAAACTGGACTTCGACGTAACAAACAACGCTTGAATCTGAAGCATGCTTGCACGGCCTCCAAGCAGCGCTTGTACTCAACGCCCGCAACATAAGAGTCTATGGGGACTCCTCCCTCATAATCAACCAAGTGTCCGGAGCATGGAAGATACTTAACGAAAACCTAGCATTATACCAAAACAAAATACAAGAGCTCATAAACGAATTCTACCACGTAGAATTCATACACCTCCCACGCGAACAAAACCGATTCGCCGACGCGCTATCCAAACTCGCGTCCCTAATCAACATACCCCCGGGGATGGAAACTCTCCCCATTGTCGTGGAAAGACGAAACGAACCCGCATACATCTGTGACATCGAAACCGAGGAAGAACAAACCGACCCTTGGTACCAAGCAATCATCAACTACAAAACAAACGGCGAATACCCGCCAAACACCGACAAACGGGCCAAGCGAGCCCTACGCCTATTATCATCACAATTCGTGCTGGAAATGGGAAAATTACTCAAAAAGACGCCTCAAGGAACACTCCTCTTGTGCGTCGACCACAAGAAAGGACACGAAATCATGTCCCAAGTACACGATGGCGAGTGCGGACCACACATGAACGCACGAGCCATGTGCAAACAAATCATAAGGCTAGGATGGTATTGGACAACCATGGAAGCCGACTGCGCAAAATATGTCAAACATTGTCATAATTGCCAAATCTTCGCAAACGTACAACACATCCCTCCTTCACCACTATACAGTTTAACCTCGCCATGGCCCTTCTCCACATGGGGAATTGACGTCATTGGCAAAGTACAACCCGTAGGAGCAGGAGGACACTGCTTCATCCTCGTGGCCATCGACTATTTCACCAAATGGGTCGAAGCCGCATCGTACCGCAAGCTAGGCACAAAAGAAGTCGCAAAATTCATACAAAACAACATCATTTGTCGCTATGGCATACCACACGAGTTCATTAGTGACCAAGGCACGCACTTTCAAGGGGAAGTCGAGCCACTTCTTCTCAAATACAAAATACAACGACACAAGTCATCACCCTATCGACCGCAAACCAACGGCGCAGTTGAGGCAGCAAACAAAACCGTCGTATCAATCCTTAAAAAGATGATCGACACCTGCCACGACTGGCCCCACAAAATCCCATTTGCATTATGGGGATACCGCACCACAATCCGCACACCCACGTGCATGACACTTATTTCCTAACCTACGGAATGGAAGCCGCTCAACCCGTAGAAATCGAAATGCAATCCCTTTGAATCCTCATAGGAAGACATTCCTGGCCGAATGGGCACGCGGACGCTACGACCAACTCATTCGCTAAGACGAAAGACGACTACAAGCACTAAGTCCAGTCCGAATGTATCAATCTCGCCTTCAACGCGTCTACATCAAACGAGTCAAACCACGAAACATTAAAGTGGGTGACCTAGTACTCAACCGTCAGAGCACCATTACGGTCGACCCAGGGGAAATTCAAACCCAATTGGGCGGACCGCATTTGGTCAAGGAAATCCTTCCTGAGGAGTCATGTGAAACTAATCGACCTTGACGGCCAAGACTTCCGACTACCAACAAATCTTGATCAACTCAAGAAATACTACCCTTAAACAAATTTGCAATGTACTTCACAAAAGGACAAAACTCGCCTCGCATGAGTGAACTACGCTCGGTTTGATTCCACGACCTTTGTGGATACGTGAGGCGACTTTGCAAAGAGCTCAACCGAATCACACGAACTACGCCGGTTTGATTACGTATTCAAAAGCAGAATCGTGGCGACTTATCAAAAGCACAACCGAACTTTTTCTCGCACGCATGCCCAAAGCTTAAAGGTCAAGGCGTTGCACTCACAAAATGACACGCTCAAAGCTTAAAAAGGTCGAAAGCACAGTCAACACAAAACAAAACACGAATCCAAGTCCAAAGCTTAAAAAGGTCGAGGACTTAAAGACGGAACAAGTCAAACAAACGAATCCAAAGCTTAAAAAGGTCGAGGATTTAAGACAAAACAATTCAAAACGCACAAGTCCAAAGCTTAAAAGGTCGAGGACTTAAAGGCGGAACAAGTCAAACAAACGAATCCAAAGCTTAAAAAGGTCGAGGATTTGAGACAAAATACAAGTGTTCAAGCTTAAAAGGTCGAGAACATTTCAAAACAAAACAAAGAAAGCAACGAGACAAGACAAAAGCAAATCAATTCTATTTTATTACTTTACTCAATTTTCCTGATTTAGAAAGGAGCTAGGAACAAGCCTCCTTAGCCTTTTATTCAAATCTAAAACATGTATTTAAATAAAGGAATCTTTCTAAACTAAACACAACAAACTAATCAAGTCTCTTTCCGACGCTTCGGGTTGACCTCTTCATCTTCAAGAGGCCGATCCGCCACAACTTTCGACCTAAGGACGGGAGGAGATCTCTCAAAACACAGGGCTCGACGGATCCTCATCCCGCTTCAACGGGGCTCCTCGATCCTTGGCCCTGGGCGATCTTTAACGGTCACCTTCGGTCCAAGCCTTTCCCGCGCCGGTCTCGAAGAAGAAACACCTGCACCAACAGTACAAAGATCACTATAGTCCCTCCTTTCGCGCACCGCCTCATACGCCAAGGAGGGCCTTGGCCCATTCTTTTCCCTCCTCCTTTGATTCTCACGTTCCTTAGGATCATTGGAACGGTACCACCGTGTATAGAAGTCCGTAACACGGCTAGACTCTATATGCTCCGGCACAGCCCAAGTAACACGATCCGACCACCCTCGGATCCAAGCATCAATCATCTGGTTGTTTAGGACAACAACCCCTCCAACCTGCGTATCCTGATCCTAATAGTCCGCAAGAAGCCCGATTTGCCTCTTGGCGAAGAGGATGAATCCATACACCCCGCTCAAAACCGCACAACATCAACCCACGAGCCGTTAAGCCACACGATGCCGTTACCTCCGTAATACCCCACCACGAAACATACCAACGAATGCTGCTCTCCTTCACAAACCACCGGTAGTAGTTTAGCGAACGCTCCCGAGGATCAGCCCAATCCATCTTCCGAGACGTCGTCCCCGCCGCCTTGAAGACACTTCCAAGGGGAAGAGCTCTATACACACTCAGCCTCTCCATGAGCCAAACGTTGAGAATCCTAGCGTAACCCCTGTACGAGCTCAGACGATTAGCATAACGGTCGTCTAAGCCCAGTATAGTCTCCGCTAGGATCAACGCAGAAGGATCATGTCCCCTCTCCATCTCTTCGACAACACGAGCATACCTCGCGTTCCCGAACACACCATCTGGCATGGACCCCGCAAAAGCATAACGATGAACCAAACAAAAAGCAAGGGCCCTCCGCCTAGAACGGTCCGAAATACTAGTATCAGCCTTATTCATATATCGTCGACACAAGAGAAGCATGTTTACCTTGCCTCCCTCAAACAAACCTGCAGCATGAGCGTTTGTCATCCCAAGGAAGTTTCGCAACATCCCGTTGTAACAAAGCTCACTCCTCACGACCACAGGAGTAGTCCGTTTCGACCATCCAGCAATGGCCGAGAACTCCTCCATCAAAGGGCACACCTCTCCCCCGGGAAACCTAAAAACATGCAAGCTAGGATCCCAATAATCTAAGCACGAATCAAGGAAGTCTACATCGACTTTCATTTGACGAAAGCCAATAAATACACCCGCACCATCATCATACACCGCCTTCTTCATCCCCGAACTCAAGGAAGACGTCCACCTCTTCAAAAGAGCATCAAAATGCTCCTCCATTTTCTTGGACACAAAAAAAAAAACTTTTATAAATATACCCAATATATTTGTGAAAGCAAAGCAAAAGCACAAAGAAGAGAAGTGATTGTGAATGAAGATTATGGCACGCACCCCCTCTCCTTATATAGGAAAACAATGTCCGAAATATGGAAATACAAATGCTAGCTTAAAGCCAACAAACCGCATGGCTCTATGCGGTTTGCACACCAAACCGCATAAGCCTATGCGGTTTTCCCTTGCAACCGCATAAGCCTATGCGGTTTCAGGGGCTGGTTTTTCTCAAAATTTTCCTAATTTCGTCTTTCCTAAAACACTACAACCTACTTTGGGCTACGACATTCCTTCGTTGTTCCCCATACATCAACATCACGCTTCACTTTAGCAATTCCGATTCTTACCACGAGTCAACGCATAACATTTTTCGCATTCACACGAGCTCATTTCGCATTTAAAATGAACTTTTTGCAAAACATTTTCACAATCTAAAATGAACATCAACGCATCCCACTCGGGAATCATACCATTTCTTCAACCAAACCCACCAAACAGGTTTACCGACGAAGTTCAAGATACTGCAACAAGTTCAAAGTTCAAGCTACAACGACATGTACATAAAGGTTCATACAATCTTTAAATACACAAATTCACTCGGGGTGACGGCGCCGATACTCGTCGAACTCACGCCGAATCTGAGCCGTCTCAGCTCGGCTCTGACACAACTGAGCTGTCTGCTCAGCCCAAGCCATCCTCCACCTGTTGGCTATACGCCATAGCTTCCTATGCGCCTCCTTAGCCACCTGTGAAACACAACACAAACACAGTTCACACTTTTCTCCATTTTGCCTTAATTTCACTCAAATTAAGTCAAACTTAGGGGGGAAATTTCAAAACAAACGCAGTCCACCCCACTTTACCTTAATTTCACCCAAATTAAACCAAACTGGAGGGGATAACACAAAAAACGACTCTCACAAGTTTGATCATCGATACACTTCATACCTCGATCAAACTGGGGGCTTATACACATACATACAATCACACAAGTACATACCTTCTTCACCTTGCTCGTCCAGCTGTCCATGCCCGCGTCAGTAGTCACCGGCAAGTACGTCGGCAGAACAAAGGTACGACGGACGCCCGAGTCATCATACTCGATAGTAGTAGGGAAGTCATCAGGCTGCTCTGCCATCTCGGGATCAAACTCCTGCAAAACAAATACAAAACGCACACGTCACGTCAGGGAAATTTTTCGCAAAAATTACCCTACGCACCCCCAAACACCGAAGCACACATACCTCAATCGGCCCACAAGCAAGCCGAGACTCAGCAAAATGGGCATAGTCTTCCCCAGGACAGAGGAGGCTCACTGACTCTCCCTCTCCATACAACGCTACACGATCCTGAGCAGAAACCCCTCGCTCGAACAGGACCCTCGGCGGATCCTTAGGCACCACCGGAGCTGGCCACCCTGCCTGAAAGACCAAACGCTCTCCAAGGTACCAAACCGATCCATACGGCGTCGCTATGTATAGGCGCTGGGTCTCTCGCACCGCAAACCTAGCCCCAATGCCCTCAGGAATGTCCCTGTACTGGCCCCACGGGAACGGCACGAACTACAAACAAAAGACAAGACAAACACGCTCACAAATACAGATACAATACAATCATTTTAAGTACACTCTATTTAAAATGGTTCAAGCACAAACCTCATCAAATCGCATTCGGTTCAGACGATCCCTAACATCATCATACGACCAATTAAATGCAGCACGGTTACACGTACCCCAAGCACGCATCACGGTACTCCTCACGATCGCGACGGCGTGTGGAAGCGAGAAAGGAAAGTGGCTAAGAATCCACGACTGCACACAAGAGACAAAAACATGTTACAAGGACAAAAGACAACAAAAATGAACAAAGAATGCACCTAAGACAAAAACGAAATCAATACGCACCTCCATCAAGAAGCCAGCGCGACTAAGGGCGATCGCGACCCTCGATCCATGACCCGCGGTCTCACAGCATCCATGCAGAAACGAATGCACAAGCCCAGAGACGGCGTCACCCAGTCAAACGTCCCAATTGCATTCCAATCCAGGAGATGCATAAGGACCGATGTCGATGCCCGCTCACCCTTGTCGCCGAAGTACACGGCGCTCACAAACCACCACAACCACATACGAGCATTCTGCTCGTCGCTCCACTCCGAGGGGCCATACTCGGTCTTCCCCTCAAAGTACTCCAAGATATAGCTCGTCTTGAAGGTATAGGGGGGTGCACCCTCACAAATCACCTCCAAACCACCGCCGATCGCATCAGTCACAACCTCGTCCACAACGGACGGCGCAAACTCAAAATCCATGTCGCGATCCCCAAACGGCAGCCCCGTTATGACCGCGTACTCAGACAAGGTAATGCCGGCCTCAAAGCCAGGCATATGGAACGTCGTCGTGGTGTCCCAATACCTATCCATGAAGGCCCTGATCAACATCAGGTTCGCCGTCTGCTTCTTCCTCGCAATCTCCCTCCAATGGCCAACCAACGGGCCAAAAGCACTACGCAACACCCAAGCTTGCGCCCTCGGCGGAAGCCTCTCCTCAAAAGCACACATTGCGGACGAGACGCCCGAGAAAGTCCTCATCGGGCCCTTATCCCAACCCATCGTCGCTCGATAGGAAACATGTCTCTCCGGAGCAAGCAGAAGGTTGTGACCATCCCAACCCTTCGCGAAAGCCCTGTTCAAACGTGACTTTCGCGGCCTAGAGCTACTCGCCCTAGGCGCAACCTCCTCAACCTCCTCCTCAGCAACCTCCATCTCGGCTTCCAGCTCATCCACCAGCTCTTGAGCAAGCTCGTCCTCAGGATCACGCACAGGAACATTTCTCCCACGGCCCCTACCTCGTGACTGACCACGTCTCGTGGACAAATCACGAGGGTCAGCTTCCCTCTCACTACGTGCACGCCTCAAACCACTCGAGCTAGAGGCTCCCTCTGTCCTCGAGCTAGCACTCTTGCGAGATCTCGATCTCGTGTCTGACTAGAACCTTCCCCTGCAACCAAACACAACCATTACATACAGCTATAATACATGCAAGTATACAACTTGGCACACACATACGCGAATACACACAAATAATACACACATAATACATATACATCCCTTAACACATTACACTATACGCCCTACAGAGCATTTTTAGGCCTAATTCATAATTAAGCCAAAAACCGTTCTCTACATTTCAAAATCACAACTTTATGGTTTCTACGCGCCATAATAGTCCCCAACAACAACCCATTACAAGCAATTGCGTTTTGGTCACCCCGATCAAAAACCCCCAATTCGCCTTAATTACTCCGTATAACTACGACTTAAGACGGCGATTTGAAAGCCTTAACTCGACATTTTCGCAAAACTAACGTTATAGGCATGCTATACTCGCTATGGGCATCCTACACCGAAGTTTAATTGAAATTCCGGGTCGGAAAATCCGGGTTCGTTTTCGGGCCCGAAACCTAATTTGGACGTTTTTCACACAAAGACGGTCTAAATCACAATCAATTCACACATACACGTTCACATGGCATAATGCAACACAATGACGTCAATTTCAAGCATTCAAACGGCAAATTTCAGGCAAAACTCGGGTTTTCATTCAAAACCCGTCTTTTCAACATTTCAAGGCAAAACTACCTAATTACAACGACAAATAACGTAAAAGCAAGTTAAAATGGAGCATTACCTCGTTCCATAGCAAAGCAACGCAAGAAAAACGAGCAAAAACGGTTGAGAAATCGAAAAATGGTGTTTTTTTGAGTGAAAAACCGAAAGTGTTATAATGAGCAACAAACACGGTGCTCTCGTGCCTTTATAGCCCCCTACTGCCACTAAGGCAAACCGCATAACCTTATGCGGTTTGGCCCATGAACCGCATAAGGCTATGCGGTTACAGCCTCTGGTTTTTCTTGGATTTTTCTCGTTTTACGCCTACTTTTCGATTCCTAATTCATCCTAACCCTAATGCAACTCCAAGTACGTCCCGTGCTTGGGTCAGGGCGTCCCCTACAGCCCGCCATACGCGTATATTAAGCATTCAATATACGGTAAAGAAGCAGAAGCACGAACGCTCTTCACAAGCACTACATCATTTTCTCCTCCACGGAAAGCGATCACATGCAACCTCGACTACATAGACACTCCTCGGCAAGCTTAAGCACATGCACTCTGCAATATACACCTAACTCCAAGCATAAATACTCTACAACAAGCACTCTACAACAAGCATTTAACTACAAGCATAAACGCTCCTCGGCGAGTTTAAGCACAAACGTCCTACAAAGCACATCCAAGCATGAACCCATGGCACAAGAACACCCCTGTACAAGCATTACAACCTTTACAAATGCACTCCTACAAGACCATACATCCTGCAAACGCACTCTTCACGAGGTCATACATCCAACCCGGATACACTCACACCCTTGCACTTTAGCCCCCACGCATTGCAGCACATGCGCTCTTTCACGAGACCATACGAAGACGCTACAAGCAGCAGCACCATACGATACCCAACATATACAAGACAACGACATCAACATCAGCAACGACAGTACAACAAGCACGACGAAGACATCCGGCAGGCCTGCAGGCCCTTATAGCATGCACGGACCGCCAAGTCCTTAAAATGCGCACGCCCCTCCCCGTTTAGCCCGGTTCGAAGTCCTCGTCTCACCCATGGACACATGCTTCGTTCACGATCATATCGAGACCGTAATGGTGGGATATGGTCGTGGAGTTTGGCTAGCGCTCTAGTCCGAGCTCAGTCAAACTGGGGGCTCTGTGGATACCCATATCCGTACCCTCCCAAACAAAACCCTGTGATGTAACACGGACTTTTATTACGCATGTTTAATGCTGACTTTTACGGTTCTAACTAACGTCGAATTCATTTTGAGTCGTTTTGAAATGTTAAAATGGTTGAGGTCGCATCACATCACACTTAAATAAACGTTCATTTTGTCCATTTGGAGTCTAGCTAGGTCCTCGTCCTGCTTCATTTGGCATGAGCTTCGCATTTGCACTACAATTGGCCCTTTTACATTAACAAGGTCTAATTCAGCATTCCTAAATTCCTAAATTTAGGCCCGGTAGCTAAAACCGCTATTTAGCCCCCTCTTACACAAAATACAGCTTCACGTCTTATCTTATTTCACAAATCTATGCAAATACACCCTTTTTCATTTTTTCGGGTCTCGGGCCCGAAACCGAGCCCAAACCCAAGCCTCTGGCCCGCACTCCAAAGCCCTGAACACCACAAAATATCTCAGGATTATCCTAGCTGTTTTCTTGAGCCACACGTCCAAATTATCACGTAATCTTTCAAAGATTTCGTCAAACCGAAACTAGGAAATTAGGCCTAGAACCACACCTCCAAACCGCACAGCCTTATGCGGTTTGGGGGGGAAACCGCATAAGCTTATGCGGTTCCCCAGCTTGTTTTTATTCCCTGCTTTCCTAATTTCTCCGAGGTTTTTAGTATATATAGAGCCCTATACCCGACCTCATAACACATCTTTCACACACAATTCACAACCAGAATACATCCTTTACACCACAAATTCTCTTCTCTTACACTTTTGCACTCACAAAAGCCTCAAGCATTCAAATCCTTGAGTTCAACACACCATCCCGTGTTGAATTCACCCTCCTTTTTAGTTCAAGAAGCGAAGCTCTGCCCGGATCTGAAGCGTCAGGACAAGGTAGGTACCGATCCACTTGGATCAAAGCTTTTTCTTATTTTCTATGGACTAACAAAGGGGTCTACACTCTAGCGCCCAGGCTTTGGCACCCGAGCGCGCTTGCCTTCCAAGTGTTCTTATTACTTCGGGTACACTCCATATCCGATGACACGCCAAAGTCGCATAAACAGCGACCTTATAAAATAAACCAATGGACAATTGAATTTTATTTTCTTTGTATGCATCTTGCACCTTCTTATTTTGCATTAAAATCCACTTAAACAATGAATTCGACCTTTAACTGAACCGTATTCGTTAACAAGTTAAACATGCTATACTGAGGGTTTTAATCAATCTTTTTGCATCTGCATCTGCATTCTTTTACATCTTTATCGCACTTATGCGTAGCGATAACATTAGCTCAAATATCATCTTACAAGGATTGTTCTAGGTCAAGAGGCTATTTTTACATAGGCTTTTCTAAAAGGTTTTCATAAATCATTATTTGAATTAACTCTTTTTCTAAAGTACCCTCACCCGAATCCAACTGGTTTCACAAGCCTTAGATCTAGGGGTGTCGGCGTGCTCCAAAATCTAGGACATGTTTTTAACTTAGAACATGGTAGCGAGTTCCTATTTTCCGCGATAAATAGGTGGCGACTCCATATGATTCTTAAAGGTTTTACCAACTTAATCTTTTAACTTTAAACTCCGCCCTTAAGCAAGACGAGTTGGGTCCGATCCGGGTTCCACAGGTTTGGCGACTCATTGGGAGATCTTATTTTAAAACCAAAAACTAGCTTTTTCTTTTTAAAAATAAGGAGGTGAAACTTGAAAGCCTTGAACAATCCAAGTATACATATATGAGCTATGCACATTCGTTTAGAGTCCATTCCTTTTGGAATCTAGGCACCCTTTACACCCTTGAGAGGTGGTTCCAACACCTTGAGCTTGTCCACTCGATAAAGCACGTGCAGGGACTAACTTTCCTCTCTCCCTCCACGGCTTGTCAGTAAACGATTATCTCGACAGCCCCAGTGCTCCCTCTAGAAAACCTATCGCCCCGGCGTAAGGAAATAGAGGGGTTAAGTATCTGCCAAAGCGTACTCGAGGTAGTTGGAGGTGTACCGTGACTCATTTTTCACCCTTTTTGAGTCATACGTACAAGTTCGAGGCCATGCACTCCATGGTCCCTTTTCAAAACAAGCATATGCATTCATATCTTCGAAAACTCGTCTAAACGTTTCAAAGATAAATGAACCTAACATCTAACACCTTTTCAAACAAAACTATCGCGAATTTTTGAAACAAGCTTTTTCAAAACTTCCCTTTTCACTAACAAGCAAAAACCCGAGCACGGATTAAAACCCGAGCTCGTGGATTTCAATCCCCTAGGTCATACGGCCTAGGTTCTACATTTAACATCCTCGGTTCGACTTGCTAATCACTCTCGAGCCGAATCCTTCTTCTTTTACACATCCGACTCGAGCTCACCTCGGCAAATCACCGATATCAGTTCGACAGATGCAAAGCAAAATCTTTTAACATCGAGACGAGACGCGCGCACGCATCCTCGCCTCAAAAGCTTCCCTTAGCCAAACCTTTTCGAAAACCTCCTTTTTCAAGCTTAAAAGGTCTTTCTAAACAAAGAAATGAGCTAAAATGAATGCCTAAAATGAATGTGAGTCTAGTGGGTCGAGTCGTGTCACTAATGCAAAGTGAAATGCAGGCCTCAGCTGGATACTCGTCGCACTAAGCACCGTGTAATAATCCCATACAAAAAACGCACCTACACCCGCAAAATGGCCGGCAACAACGAAGACGTCACCGCACTCCGTGACCAAGTTGCAAAGGCGACCTCGACCAACGCCCTTTTGACTACCCACACCACCGAAGTGGAACGCATGGAAACCAAGATTAAGGAAGAAGCTGATAGACACACTAAGAAGCTCCAAGCCATGGAGGAAAGGCTCTATGTCTCGAGTACTTACTCCATCCACAAGGAGAATGAAATCGTACTCGCCAAAGATTAAGGATGAGCTCCCTAACAAGCTCGCCCTTAGTGATCTTCCTATCTTTCAAGGACATGAGAGCCCGATCATTCACATCCGAGCTTTCAAGTCCCAAATGGCTATAAAAGGAGTAGATGCCAAACAACGGCTAACTCTTTTTCCCGCACTCTCTAGCAAAGAAGGCCAAGACATGGTTCTACTCACTCGACCGCATGACGCATCCCTACTTTCGAAGACCTCACGGTTGAATTCGATCGACAGTACCGAGACAACGAAGACACCCAAGTCTCGAACCGCACCCTAGAAGTCCTATCTCAAAGGACAACGAAGGCTTCACCGACTACCTCACCCGTTGGAAGAAGCTAAGCGCTCAAATCCCTAACCGTCCCCGCGAGGACGAGCTTGTTCCCAAGTTCATAAACAACTGCGCGACCTGTATCAATTCTACATGAGGTACAAAGAACATTCAGAACTTCAAAGAACTAACCAAGGTCGGCACTCAAATCGAAGATGACCTTAGGACTGGCACCATGGCTAAATACACCGGCCATGCATATCAAGGGAGCTCCTCTAAGTCCTCCCGTGCGGTCAAGAACGACGAAAATCGTACCGTCGGTAACCTTGATGATGACACCCTCGACGCGTTCGCAACTACCTTCTCTCCACCTCCCAAAGCCAAGAGGAACTTTGACCCTCTCTTTATGTCTTACACCAAGGCATTTCAAAGGTTGGTCGAAAAGAACTATCTGCAACCAATCGGGCCTACTAGCGAGCCACCCGAAGACAAGAAGCCTAAATCTTGGAACCCCAATGCCTTCTGTGCATACCACCGAGGCAAGGGGCATGACACCGAGAATTGCTTTAGGCTTAAGAACGCTATCCAAGATCTCATTGATCAAGGAAAGCTTAGCAAACCATCTCAGCCTACCAAGCCTTCGAACAACGAGAACCCGCTTGGTAATCATGCAATTTTCGTGGGATCAGTCCCTATTCTAGACTGTTCCTACCTCATCACGCCCTCTGATGACCAAGTCAATGCAGTCTACTGGTCTAGTGACGAGGAGGACGACGAATGTTGGTTCCCCACCGACGAGGTAATACAACACATCAATCAACTTGCAAGAGACATCAATCACCTGAAGGCTTTACATCGGACCGCAGTCGAGCGTCTGGAAAGGCGCGTCGAGAAGAAACTCGCCAACCCAGCCTCACTCGACGACCTCGAGGCCTTCCATCAAAAAGATGGCGAAGGACTCGTCAAACACCTCATCCAATGGAGGAAACTGCTCTCCCGAATCCCAAACCATCCGCATGAAAACGAACTCATCAACACGTTCCTTCAAAGATGCGCGGCCTGGCGATACTACTTTCACACGCAACGCTGTAACTTTGAGCATCTTATCGAAATTGGCACCCGCATTGAAAAGGACCTCACATCAAGCTATGAAGATCCCGCCTACCGAAGCACTCTTCAAGAACGCACCCTCAGGGGACGAAAAAGGCACAACAAACACGGCCCTACAAGGATTTTTGACAAACTCTACATGCCTTACGCCGTAGCATTACAGAAACTAATCGCAAAAGATTATCTTACACCGATCGGACCTATCAATGAGCCGCCCATGAATAAGAAATCAAAATCATGGGACCCCAACGCCTTCTGTGCATACCACCGTGGCATGGGGCATAGCACTCAAAGTTGCCTAAGACTCAAACACGCTATCCAAGACCTCATCGATCAAGGAAAGGTCAAGAAACCTCGGAGGAAAACCACACCTTCCTCCAGCAACGACGCAATTTACATCACAACTCAAACAACTCAAGCACCCCAAGCAACTCAAGCACCCCAAGCAACCCAAGCACCCCAAGCAACTCAAGCAGCTCAAGCAGCTCCTCAAACAGCGAAGACGAAGAAGAAGAAGAAGAAATTCTTTTAACTTCTAATGCTCTAAGTGTCGGGTCATCTGTCGACCCATCTATCCTAGACTCTAGCTTTAGTTTAGACTTTCTTTTTACGGAGGCTAGCTCCAAGCAATTTTCTGAGTTGTCGAATAATTCTTCTCAAAATAATGAAATGAATAAATTTGCTTACGCCTTGTCTCAAGCTAAAACAAACAACAAAGCAAAAACATCTAACAATCAACAAACAAATCAAAAGGCACTAACTCATGCGATAAAAATGAACAATCTCTAAACAAATACATTGCAAACATTGTTTCTCCCAAAACACAAGACCCTATCATCGAGGAAACCATAACCATAAACGTGGGAACCCCCGAAGAACCAAGGGAACTACAACTAGGAGCCTCACTAGCCGCACACGTGCGCACCCAATTTACACAACTCCTTACCGTATTTAAGGACGTATTCCCTTGGTCATACAATGTCATGCCCGTGATCGAGCGAAGCTCCGCCGAGCACCGCATCCCCACCAAACCCGGTTCCAAACCAATCAAACAAAAGCTAAGAAGACTACGTCCCGAATGGTCCCTTATGGTCAAGGAAGAAATCGAAAAACAACTACAAGCCGGTTTCATCCAAGTCATCGAGTATCCTGAGTGGGTCTCAAACATGGTCCCAGTCCTGAAAAAGAATGGCAAAATTCGAGTATGCGTCGACTTTCGCGACTTGAACAAAGCTAGTCCTAAAGATGACTTTCCATTACCCCATGTGGACGTCCTAGTCGACAACACCGCCGACCACGCCCTCCTATCCTTCATGGACGGCTACGCAGGCTACAATCAAATCAAAATGTCACTCGAAGACATGGCAAAAACGGCCTTCATTACACCGTGGGGGACATATCACATACGCTTATGCCCTTCGGCCTAATCAATGCTGGCGCTACATACCAACGCACCGCTACAACCCTTTTACACGACATGATGCACAAAGAAGTCGAAGTTTACGTCGACGATATGATCGTGAAGTCAAAGGAAAGGAGCGATCATATCACCAACCTCCGCAAATTCTTCACTCGCCTACGACAATACAAAATGCGCCTCAACCCCCAAAAATGTACTTTTGGAGTTAAATCCGGTAAACTACTAGGACACGTAGTGAGCCAAAGAGGCATCGAGGTCGACCCCTCGAAAGTCAAAGCAATCCTCGAAATGCAACCCCCGAAGAATCTCGCAAGATTCGAAGTTTCTTAGGCCAAATCCAATACATCTCGCGCTTCATCAGCAAACTCACCATGATATGTGAACCAGTTTTCAAGAAGCTCAAGAAAACCGACCACGTTGAATGGGACGAGGAATGTCAAAAAGCATTTGACAAGGTCAAAGAACTGCTAACTAACCCGCCGGTTCTACAACCACCCCAAGAAGGTTTACCCTTATCCTTATACCTTACAACAACACCCACCGCCATGGGCGCCATGCTCGCTCAAGAAGTAAACGGTGAAGAACGCGCAATCTACTACATCAAGAAAGTTTCTCGACACGAACTTCGATACTCACCCGTCGAGAAGAGTTGCCTAGCCTTAGTATGGTCATCCAAAAACTCTGTCACTATATGCTAGCACATCAAACAAGGGTATATTCCACAATGGACCGTAAAATACCTCTTCGAGAAACCCGTACCTAATCGGACGAATGGCGGATGGACATTGCTCCTAGCCGATTCGACCTTAAGTATGTACCCTCAAAGCAATCAAGGGACGAGCGGTCTCCGATTTCCTGACGAAACGCAATCACCGAAAGCAACCAATCATAGACACCACATCCCTTCCGCATTTACTCGGATTTACAACATCAACCAAGAACAATGGGAATTATACTTCGATGGTTTATCCAACTATCGAGGTTGCGGAGTAGGAATACTTCTCATATCCCCAAATGGCGAACACACACCCTTATCCATTAAACTGGACTTCGACGTAACAAACAACGCAGCGGAATACGAAGCATGCTTGCACGGCCTCCAAGCAGCGCTTGTACTCAACGCCCGCAACATAAGAGTCTATGGGGACTCCTCCCTCATAATCAACCAAGTGTCCGGAGCATGGAAGATACTTAACGAAAACCTAGCATTATACCAAAACAAAATACAAGAGCTCATAAACGAATTCTACCACGTAGAATTCATACACCTCCCACGCGAACAAAACCGATTCGCCGACGCGCTATCCAAACTCGCGTCCCTAATCAACATACCCCCGGGGATGGAAACTCTCCCCATTGTCGTGGAAAGACGAAACGAACCCGCATACATCTGTGACATCGAAACCGAGGAAGAACAAACCGACCCTTGGTACCAAGCAATCATCAACTACAAAACAAACGGCGAATACCCGCCAAACACCGACAAACGGGCCAAGCGAGCCCTACGCCTATTATCATCACAATTCGTGCTGGAAATGGGAAAATTACTCAAAAAGACGCCTCAAGGAACACTCCTCTTGTGCGTCGACCACAAGAAGGGACACGAAATCATGTCCCAAGTACACGATGGCGAGTGCGGACCACACATGAACGCACGAGCCATGTGCAAACAAATCATAAGGCTAGGATGGTATTGGACAACCATGGAAGCCGACTGCGCAAAATATGTCAAACATTGTCATAATTGCCAAATCTTTGCAAACGTACAACACATCCCTCCTTCACCACTATACAGTTTAACCTCGCCATGGCCCTTCTCCACATGGGGAATTGACGTCATTGGCAAAGTACAACCCGTAGGAGCAGGAGGACACTGCTTCATCCTCGTGGCCATCGACTATTTCACCAAATGGGTCGAAGCCGCATCGTACCGCAAGCTAGGTACAAAAGAAGTCGCAAAATTCATACAAAACAACATCATTTGTCGCTATGGCATACCACACGAGTTCATTAGTGACCAAGGCACGCACTTTCAAGGGGAAGTCGAGCCACTTCTTCTCAAATACAAAATACAACGACACAAGTCATCACCCTATCGACCGCAAACCAACCCGCGGTTTGAGGCAAAGAAACAAAACCGTTGTATCAATCCTTAAAAAGATGATCGACACCTGCCACGACTGGCCCCACAAAATCCCATTTGCATTATGGGGATACCGCACCACAATCCGCACACCCACAGGCATGACACCCTATTTCCTAACCTACGGAATGGAAGCCGTTCAACCCGTAGAAATCGAAATGCAATCCCTTTGAATCCTCATGGAAGCAGACATTCCTGAAGCCGAATGGGCACGCGAACGCTACGAACAACTCATTCTCTTAGACGAAAGACGACTACATTCACTAAGTACAGTCCGAATGTATCAATCTCGCCTACAACGCGCCTACAACAAACGAGTCAAACCACGAAACATTAAAGTGGGTGACCTAGTACTCAAATCCGTCAGAGCACCATTACCAGTCGACCCAAGGGGGAAATTCAAACCCAATTGGGCCGGACCGTACTTGGTCAAGGAAATCCTTCCCGGAGGAGCTGTGAAACTAACTGACCTTGACGGTCAAGACTTCCGACTACCAACAAATCTTGATCAACTCAAGAAATACTACCCTTAAACAAATTTGCAATGTACTTCACAAAAAGGACAAAACTCGCTCTCGCATGAGTGAACTACGCTCGGTTTGATTCCACGCACTGTGGATACGTAGGCAGCTTTGCAAAGAGCTCAACCGAATCACACGAACTACGCCGGTTTGATTCTGTATTCAAAAAGCAGATACGTAGGCAGCTTATCAAAAGCACAACCGAACTTTTTCTGGCACGCATGCCCAAAGCTTAAAAAGGTCAAGGGCGTTGCACTCACAAAATGACACGCTCAAAGCTTAAAAAGGTCGAGAGCACAGTCAACACAAAACAAAACACGAATCCAAGTCCAAAGCTTAAAAAGGTCGAGGACTTAAAGACGGAACAAGTCAAACAAACGAATCCAAAGCTTAAAAAGGTCGAGGATTTAAGACAAAACAATTCAAAACGCACAAGTCCAAAGCTTAAAAAGGTCGAGGACTTAAAGACGGAACAAGTCAAACAAACGAATCCAAAGCTTAAAAAGGTCGAGGATTTGAGACAAAATACAAGTGTTCGAAGCTTAAAAAGGTCGAGAACATTTCAAAACAAAACAAAGAAAGCAACGAGACAAGACAAAAGCAAATCAATTCTATTTTATTACTTTACTCTGAATTTTCCGCAATTTAGAAAGGAGCTAGGAACAAGCCTCCTTAGCCTTTTATTCAAATCTAAAACATGTATTTAAATAAAGGAATCTTTCTAAACTAAACACAACAAACTAATCAAGTCTCTTTCCGACGCTTCGGGTTGACCTCTTCATCTTCAAGAGGCCGATCCGCCACAACTTTCGACCTAAGGACGGGAGTAGATCTCTCAAAACCTGGGGGCTCGATCGGATCCTCATCCTGCTCAACTGGGGGCTCCTCGATCCTTGGCCCTGGGCGATCTTTAACGGTCACCTTCGGTCCAAGCCTTTCCCGCGCCGGTCTCGAAGAAGAAACACCTGCACCAACAGTACAAAGATCACTATAGTCCCTCCTTTCGCGCACCGCCTCATACGCCAAGGAGGGCCTTGGCCCATTCTTTTCCCTCCTCCTTTGATTCTCACGTTCCTTAGGATCATTGGAACGGTACCACCGTGTATAGAAGTCCGTAACACGGCTAGACTCTATATGCTCCAAGACACCAGTAACACGATCCGACCACCCTCGGATCCAAGCATCAATCATCCGGTTGTTTAGGACAACAACCCTCCAACCTGCGTATCCCGATCAGGAATAGTCTGCGCAAGTTCGATTTGCCTCTTCGCGAAGAGGATGAATCCATACACAGTTCAAAACCGCACAACATCAACTCCACGAGCCGCTGCTCGCTACCGATCGCCGTTACCTCCGTGAATACCCCACCACGAAACATACCAACGAATCGCCGCTCTCCTTCACAAACCACGGTAGTAGTTTAGCGAACGCTCCCGAGGATCACCCGATCCATCTTCCGAGACGCCGTCCGCCGCCTTGAAGACACTTCCAAGGGAAGAGCTCTATACACACACCTCTCCATGAGCCAAGCGTTGAGAATCCTAGCGTAACCTGTGACGAGCTCAGACGATTAGCATAACGGTCGCCTAAGCCCAAAGATAGTCTCCGCTAGGATCAACGCAGGATCATGTCCCCTCTCCATCTCTTCGACAACACGAGCATACCTCGCGTTCCCGAACACACCATCTGGCATGGACCCCGCAAAAGCATAACGATGAACCAAACAAAAAGCAAGGGCCCTCCGCCTAGAACGGTCCGAAATACTAGTATCAGCCTTATTCATATATCGTCGACACAAGAGAAGCATGTTTACCTTGCCTCCCTCAAACAAACCTGCAGCATGAGCGTTTGTCATCCCAAGGAAGTTTCGCAACATCCCGTTGTAACAAAGCTCACTCCTCACGACCACAGGAGTAGTCCGTTTCGACCATCCAGCAATGGCCGAGAACTCCTCCATCAAAGGGCACACCTCTCCCCCGGGAAACCTAAAAACATGCAAGCTAGGATCCCAATAATCTAAGCACGAATCAAGGAAGTCTACATCGACTTTCATTTGACGAAAGCCAATAAATACACCCGCACCATCATCATACACCGCCTTCTTCATCGCCGAACTCAAGGAAGACG
Organism: Dianthus caryophyllus; assembly: GCA_023091065.1. Classification (NCBI taxonomy): domain Eukaryota; kingdom Viridiplantae; phylum Streptophyta; class Magnoliopsida; order Caryophyllales; family Caryophyllaceae; genus Dianthus; species Dianthus caryophyllus. Next base: position 30,352,572 of record CM041524.1, on the reverse strand, counting down.
TCCACCTCTTCAAAAGAGCATCAAAATGCTCCTCCATTTTCTTGGACACAAAAAAAAAAAACTTTTATAAATATACCCAATATATTTGTGAAAGCAAAGCAAAAGCACAAAGAAGAGAAGTGATTGTGAATGAAGATTATGGCACGCACCCCCTCTCCTTATATAGGAAAACAATGTCCGAAATATGGAAATACAAATACAGCTAGCTAAAGCCAAAGAAACCGCATGGCTCTATGCGGTTTGCACACCAAACCGCATAAGCCTATGCGGTTTTCCCTTGCAACCGCATAAGCCTATGCGGTTTCAGGGGCTGGTTTTTCTCAAAAATTTCCTAATTTCGTCTTTCCTAAAACACTACAACCTACTTTGGGCTACGACATTCCTTCGTTGTTCCCCATACATCAACATCACGCTTCACTTTAGCAATTCCGATTCTTACCACGAGTCAACGCATAACATTTTTCGCATTCACACGAGCTCATTTCGCATTTAAAATGAACTTTTTGCAAAACATTTTCACAATCTAAAATGAACATCAACGCATCCCACTCGGGAATCATACCATTTCTTCAACCAAACCCACCAAACAGGTTTACCGACGAAGTTCAAGATACTGCAACAAGTTCAAAGTTCAAGCTACAACGACATGTACATAAAGGTTCATACAATCTTTAAATACACAAATTCACTCGGGGTGACGGCGCCGATACTCGTCGAACTCACGCCGAATCTGAGCCGTCTCAGCTCGGCTCTGACACAACTGGGCTGTCTGCTCAGCCCAAGCCATCCTCCACCTGTTGGCTATACGCCATAGCTTCTTATGCGCCTCCTTAGCCACCTGTGAAACACAACACAAACACAGTTCACACTTTTCTCCATTTTGCCTTAATTTCACTCAAATTAAGTCAAACTTAGGGGGGAAATTTCAAAACAAACGCAGTCCACCCCACTTTACCTTAATTTCACCCAAATTAAACCAAACCGGAGGGATAACACAAAAACGACTCACAAGTTTGATCATCGATATACTTCATACCTCGATCAAACTGGGGGCTTATACACATACATACAATCACACAAGTACATACCTTCTTCACCTTGCTCGTCCAGCTGTCCATGCCCGCGTCAGTAGTCACCGGCAAGTACGTCGGCAGAACAAAGGTACGACGGACGCCCGAGTCATCATACTCGATAGTAGTAGGGAAGTCATCAGGCTGCTCTGCCATCTCGGGATCAAACTCCTGCAAAACAAATACAAAACGCACACGTCAGGGAAATTTTTCGCAAAAATTACCCTACGCACCCCCAAACACCGAAGCACACATACCTCAATCGGCCCACAAGCAAGCCGAGACTCAGCAAAATGGGCATAGTCTTCCCAGAGGAGGCTCACTGACTCTCCCTCTCCATACAACGCTACACGATCCTGAGCAGAAACCCCTCGCTCGAACAGGACCCTCGGCGGATCCTTAGGCACCACCGGAGCTGGCCACCCTGCCTGAAAGACCAAACGCTCTCCAAGGTACCAAACCGATCCATACGGCGTCGCTATGTATAGGCGCTGGGTCTCTCGCACCGCAAACCTAGCCCCAATGCCCTCAGGAATGTCCCTGTACTGGCCCCACGGGAACGGCACGAACTACAAACAAAAGACAAGACAAACACGCTCACAAATACAGATACAATACAATCATTTTAAGTACACTCTATTTAAAATGGTTCAAGCACAAACCTCATCAAATCGCATTCGGTTCAGACGATCCCTAACATCATCATACGACCAATTAAATGCAAAGATTTGCCACATCGCACCCCAAGCACGCATCACGGGTACTCCTCACGATCGCGGCGTGGGGGAAGTAGAAAAGGAAAGTGGCTAAGAATCCACGACTGCACACAAGAGACAAAAACATGTTACAAGGACAAAAGACAACAAAAATGAACAGCAATGCACCTAAGACAAAAACGAAATCAATACGTACCTCCATCAAGAAGCCAGGCGCGACTAAGGACAGTCGCGACCCTCGATCCATGACCCGCGGTCTCACAGCATCCATGCAGAAACGAATGCACAAGCCCGAGGCGGCGTCGCCGGTCAACGTCCCAATTGCATTCCAATCCAGGAGATGCATAAGGACCGATGTCGATGCCCGCCACCCTTGTTGCCAAGTACACGCGGCCACAAACCACCACAACCACATACGAGCATTACGCTGCGTCGCTCCACTTCAGGGGCCATACTCGGTCTTCCCTCAAAGTACTCCAAGATATAGCTCGTCTTGAAGGTATAGGGGTGCACCTCACAAATCACCTCCAAACCACCGCCGATCGCGCCGGTCAACCTCGTCCACAACGGACGGCGCAAACTCAAAATCCATGTCGCGATCCCCAAAGCAGCGGCCGGGTTATGACCGCGTACTCAGACAAGGTAATGCCGGCCTCAAAGCCAGGCATATGGAACGTCGTCGTGGTGTCCCAATACCTATCCATGAAGGCCCTGATCAACATCAGGTTCGCCGTCTGCTTCTTCCTCGCAATCTCCCTCCAATGGCCAACCAACGGGCCAAAAGCACTACGCAACACCCAAGCTTGCGCCCTCGGCGGAAGCCTCTCCTCAAAAGCACACATTGCGGACGAGACGCCCGAGAAAGTCCTCATCGGGCCCTTATCCCAACCCATCGTCGCTCGATAGGAAACATGTCTCTCCGGAGCAAGCAGAAGGTTGTGACCATCCCAACCCTTCGCGAAAGCCCTGTTCGCGCGTGACTTTCGCGGCCTAGAGCTACTCGCCCTAGGCGCAACCTCCTCAACCTCCTCCTCAGCAACCTCCATCTCGGCTTCCAGCTCATCCACCAGCTCTTGAGCAAGCTCGTCCTCAGGATCACGCACAGGAACATTTCTCCCACGGCCCCTACCTCGTGACTGACCACGTCTCGTGGGCAGATCACGAGGGTCAGCTTCCCTCTCACTACGTGCACGCCTCAAACCACTCGAGCTAGAGGCTCCCTCTGTCCTCGAGCTAGCACTCTTGCGAGATCTCGATCTCGTAATACGACTAGAACCTTCCCCTGCAACCAAACACAACCATTACATACAGCTATAATACATGCAAGTATACAACTTGGCACACACATACGCGAATACACACAAATAATACACACATAATACATATACATCCCTTAACACATTACACTATACGCCCTACAGAGCATTTTTAGGCCTAATTCATAATTAAGCCAAAAACCGTTCTCTACATTTCAAAATCACAACTTTATGGTTTCTACGCGCCATAATAGTCCCCAACAACAACCCATTACAAGCAATTGCGTTTTGGTCACCCCGATCAAAAACCCCCAATTCGCCTTAATTACTCCGTATAACTACGACTTAAGACGGCGATTTGAAAGCCTTAACTCGACATTTTCGCAAAACTAACGTTATAGGCATGCTATACTCGCTATGGGCATCCTACACCGAAGTTTAATTGAAATTCCGGGTCGGAAAATCCGGGTTCGTTTTCGGGCCCGAAACCTAATTTGGACGTTTTTCACACAAAGACGGTCTAAATCACAATCAATTCACACATACACGTTCACATGGCATAATGCAACACAATGACGTCAATTTCAAGCATTCAAACGGCAAATTTCGAGCAAAACTGGGTTTTCATTCAAAACCCGTCTTTTCAACATTTCAAGGCAAAACTACCTAATTACAACGACAAATAACGTAAAAGCAAGTTAAAATGGAGCATTACCTCGTTCCATAGCAAAGCAACGCAAGAAAAACGAGCAAAAACGGTTGAGAAATCGAAAAATGGTGTTTTTTAGAGTGAAAAACCGAAAGTGTTATAATGAGCAACAAACACGGTGCTCTCGTGCCTTTATAGCCCCCTACTGCCACTAAGGCAAACCGCATAACCTTATGCGGTTTGGCCCATGAACCGCATAAGGCTATGCGGTTACAGCCTCTGGTTTTTCTTGGATTTTTCTCGTTTTACGCCTACTTTTCGATTCCTAATTCATCCTAACCCTAATGCAACTCCAAGGCACGCCCTGCAGCTTGGGTCGTATGCCCCTACAAATTTCCGCCATACGCGTATATTAAGCATTCAATATACGGTACAGAAGCAGAAGCACGAACGCTCTTCACAAGCACTACATCATTTTCTCCTCCACGGAAAGCGATCACATGCAACCTCGACTACATAGACACTCCTCGGCAAGCTTAAGCACATGCACTCTGCAATATACACCTAACTCCAAGCATAAATACTCTACAACAAGCACTCTACAACAAGCATTTAACTACAAGCATAAACGCTCCTCGGCGAGTTTAAGCACAAACGTCCTACAAAGCACATCCAAGCATGAACCCATGGCACAAGAACACCCCTGTACAAGCATTACAACCTTTACAAATGCACTCCTACAAGACCATACATCCTGCAAACGCACTCTTCACGAGGTCATACATCCAACCCGGATACACTCACACCCTTGCACTTTAGCCCCCACGCATTGCAGCACATGCGCTCTTTCACGAGACCATACGAAGACGCTACAAGCAGCAGCACCATACGATACCCAACATATACAAGACAACGACATCAACATCAGCAACGACAGTACAACAAGCACGACGAAGACATCCGGCAGGCCTGCAGGCCCTTATAGCATGCACGGACCGCCAAGTCCTTAAAATGCGCACGCCCCTCCCCGTTTAGCCCGGTTCGAAGTCCTCGTCTCACCCATGGACACATGCTTCGTTCCGCTGATCATATCGAGACTGTAATGGTCCGGATATGGTCGTGGAGTTTGGCTAGCGCTCTAGTCCGAGCTCAGTCAAACTGGGGGCTCTGTGGATACCCATATCCGTACCCTCCCAAACAAAACCCTGTGATGTAACACGGACTTTTATTACGCATGTTTAATGCTGACTTTTACGGTTCTAACTAACGTCGAATTCATTTTGAGTCGTTTTGAAATGTTAAAATGGTTGAGGTCGCATCACATCACACTTAAATAAACGTTCATTTTGTCCATTTGGAGTCTAGCTAGGTCCTCGTCCTGCTTCATTTGGCATGAGCTTCGCATTTGCACTACAATTGGCCCTTTTACATTAACAAGGTCTAATTCAGCATTCCTAAATTCCTAAATTTAGGCCCGGTAGCTAAAACCGCTATTTAGCCCCCTCTTACACAAAATACAGCTTCACGTCTTATCTTATTTCACAAATCTATGCAAATACACCCTTTTTCATTTTTCCGGGTCTCGGGCCCGAAACCGAGCCCAAACCCAAGCCTCTGGCCCGCACTCCAAAGCCCTGAACACCACAAAATATCTCAGGATTATCCTAGCTGTTTTCTTGAGCCACACGTCCAAATTATCACGTAATCTTTCAAAGATTTCGTCAAACCGAAACTAGGAAATTAGGCCTAGAACCACACCTCCAAACCGCACAGCCTTATGCGGTTTGGGGGGGAAACCGCATAAGCTTATGCGGTTCCCCGGCTTGTTTTTATTCCCTGCTTTCCTAATTTCTCCGAGGTTTTTAGTATATATAGAGCCCTATACCCGACCTCATAACACATCTTTCACACACAATTCACAACCAGAATACATCCTTTACACCACAAATTCTCTTCTCTTACACTTTTGCACTCACAAAAGCCTCAAGCATTCAAATCCTTGAGTTCAACACACCATCCCGTGTTGAATTCACCCTCCTTTTTAGTTCAAGAAGCGAAGCTCTGCCCGGATCTGAAGCGTCAGGACAAGGTAGGTACCGATCCACTTGGATCAAAGCTTTTTCTTATTTTCTATGGACTAACAAAGGGGTCTACACTCTAGCGCCCCCCCCCCCCCCCGGCTTTGGCACCCGAGCGCGCTTGCCTTCCAAGTGTTCTTATTACTTCGGGTACACTCCATATCCGATGACACGCCAAAGTCGCATAAGCAACCGACCTTATAAAATAAACCAATGGACAATTGAATTTTATTTTATTTGTATGCATCTTGCACCTTCTTATTTTGCATTAAAATCAACTTAAACAATGAATTCGACCTTTAACTGAACCGTATTCGTTAACAAGTTAAACATGCTAAACTGAGGGTTTTAATCAATCTTTTTGCATCTGCATCTGCATTCTTTTACATCTTTATCGCACTTGTACGTAGCGATAACATTAGCTCAAATATCATCTTACAAGGATTGTTCTAGGTCAGTAGAGGCTATTTTTACATAGGCTTTTCTAAAAGGTTTTCATAAATCATTATTTGAATTAACTCTTTTTCTAAAGTACCCTCACCCCGAATCCAATCTGGTTTCACAAGCCTTAGATCTAGGGGTGTCGGCGTGCTCCAAAATCTAGGACATGTTTTTAACTTAGAACATGGTAGCAGGTTCCTATTTTCCGCGATAAATAGGTGGCGACTCCATAACAGTTCTTAAAGGTTTTTCCAACTTAATCTTTTTTAACTTTAAAATCCGCCCTTAAGCAAGACGCCGAGTTGGGTCCGATCCCGGGTTCCACACCTTCCAAGACGGATACCACACTTTCGACCCTCGGCAATTCTTGTTGTTCTGGATTAGAGCTCCTCTAGGTTCTCAACCGTTTTGTTGCGGTTAGAGACTATGGTTATATTTATTATTATGTCGTCACCGTTCTTGTTGCTCAGTGGGATTTGGCCAAATTTAGACAGTTGTTTGGAACTTCTTGTTGTTGTTCCGCCATAGGGTTGGATGATTCTTGTTGCTTCATCCGGGGTGATTCTTGTTGCTTCACCCAATGCTCTGTGCTTTCTCTTGCATTTGTTGGTTGTTGTTTGTCATTACGTTGCTGACAGTAGAACTTGAATAACTGAAATTGAATTGGTTTATCCACGGATGACTTGGGTTGTATGTTTGTTGGTTGCTTATACTCTGATCATAGGCCGTAGGCCAGGTAAGCTATGTGTTGTATTGTTGTTTACTTCGGTTACGGTGAAATATGACTGGGGAGCACCTAGTTACTCCCCACTGACTGTGGTTGTTGCATTCTTTGTGTTAGGTATGCGCGGGGACGGGATGTGAAGTGTGAAGCCATGTGAGGATGACCTTGGAGCTAGCGTGGATTTCTATTAGACATTGTTGATTAGACATGTTTCACTTCGATTACACTTATGTTTTGATTTTTTTTTGTAAGGGTATTTCATTCTTGCATGTTTAGACTTTGAAATCTAGACCGTTGGTTGATTGTTTTAGTGAGTGGCGATCCGGATTACACGGTGTTTTCGCCACCGTGGCTTCACTTTTATTTCATCTTTCATTTATAAACCTTTTAAATCGTATTTTATTATGTTTAAATAATCTGGGTTGTTACATATTACACACTTCATTCTTAAATTGAAGATAATTTGGGTGATTTTGGAATTGACAGTAAATAGGATTATTTGTTGTAGATGAACAAGACATGTTCAGAGTTAAAAGATATGAAGAAGAAGAAGAAGAAGAAGAAGAAGAAGAAGAAGAAGAAGAAGAAGAAGAAGAAGAAGAAGAAGTTGATTTCTTCCTACGCGTTTTATAATCAATTGAATTTAGGGATGCCTTTATTGAATTAAATTTAGGTTGTTTCAGTTTAAGATCGAAAGCCGAATTGAAACTAGACTCACGCGTAATTGATAAGCCAAGTTTAGTACGTAGCGAGAGCCCGCTAAATTTGCTTAAGGTTAAAATTGACTCGAGAGAGCGTTTTCCCAAACCTAATCACTTGCATAGTTTCAATTGATTGTATTTCCTTCTGAGTTGAGTTCCTGAATCGATGTCACATTGATCCCGATGCCCTAATCTCCCTCTTATATTCTTTTTACCCTTTTACTTATCGTTCTTAGTTTAGTTCTTCAAAACACCGACTTTTGTTACCACGAGATTGACCTAAGTTTAGCTAAGCATCCTGACAAGGCTAAGTCGTCACGCCTCAATCAAAATAAACCTAAGCAAACAACTAACATAAGCTAGTGGTAAGCAGGATCGTATCCACAGAGAAACGGAGCAGTTATAAGTTAAAGTCGGAGTAAACAGGTCTAACTCTAGGATGCGAAAAGGGGTTGGTTTAATCTATAAACTAAAGCAAGCAAATAACGAAGATAAGTAGAAATATATAAGGGGAAGGATTAGGGCATCGGGTTCATTATGACAATGATTCAGGAACTCAAGTTCATAAGAAGGAAGCGATAAACTGTGCAAATGACTAAGTTTAGAAAACGCTCTCTCGAGTCAATTTTAGCCTTAAGCAAATTTAGCGGGCTCTCGCAACTTACTAAATTCAACTTATCAATCTCGCGTAAGTCTAGTTTTAACTCGGCTTTCGATCTTAAATTAAAACTTACTCAGGTTCAATTAAACTCAGACAAATCGTTGATCAGGCGAAATAATCCTAATTCAATTGGCATAAAACGCGTATAAGGAAACTCAATTGCACAATTTATTCAACCAGTTTAATCTAAAAACATGTTCCTGAACCAATTATCACAAATTCCCCTAAACCCTAATAGGAAAATTAGCTACTCATAACTAAAGGGCAAACAAAGCAATAATAATAAGACATGATAAAGGAAGTAGAAGCAAATAAATAAACCTGGATTAAAAATCGAGTAATCGATTTATTACAATCGAATCAATCTTGAAATTAAACTAAAGTTGAGAGTTTGTAAAAGAGAGAAATAAAACTTAACAGTAAACTAACCTAAGTAAAATAAAGCATAAGATGAAATCTCGACCTAAGGCATCTATTTATATCTTCCCAATAAATAAATCTCGAATTAAATCAAAAACTGACGAAAAAGGCTCCTCGGTATTGTGGCCATTCTTGCCTGGCTGACGACCAACATTGTTGGGCCGGCTCTTCTTCTTTCTTCTTAACTTGGCCCAATCTTGCTTTGGGCCTTTATTCACTCGTAGTCCTTTCTTCCTTTTGGTCTTTGGCTCGTGTTCTCGAGCTCCTGTGCGCGCTCGAGCTTGGTCTTTGGTCTTGATTCTCGTAATGCTCTAATCGTCCCGGGTTTTGGCTCAAAACCACCAAAACCTGCAAAATGTAAATAAAAGGCAGCAGTAACGAGAAATATCACAAATAGCTTATAAAACTAGTAATGAACTCGAATAACTGCAGCTAAATGCGACTGAACCGGGGGCATATAATGTATATAAATAACATGTATCACATCCTATTGACTACTCCTTCTCTCTGTGGATTCGACCCTACTACCACTACCTACCTAGTTAGTTGTCTTTACGTTTATTTTGATTAGGTGACACGACTTTAGCCTCATCAATTTTGGCGCCGTTGCCGGGGAGACGGTTAGCTAGTTTTAGTTTTGCTTATTAGTTAGCTAGGTTTTTCTCTCTTGTCTCAAGGAACCTAGTTCCTTGATACCGTTTCTCATTGCTTCGTGTAGTTTCGTTTATGCGCAGGTCACCTCGGACTCTAGTTCCCTTTGAGCCCGAACCCAAGCGAGCGTTACATAGGCTACGTAAGCAAGCAATTCAAATAGTTGATCTTGATTTTGAGGAGGCGTCGCAAGCGGAGTCTAGTGCAACGCAATCGTCCTACGAAGAGGACACATCTCCAGTTACTCCAACGCAATAGCTTATAAAACTAGTAATGAACTCGAATAACTGCAGCTAAATGCGACTGAACCGGGGGCATATAATGTATATAAATAACATGTATCAAATTCCCCCAAACCAAACCTTTGCTTGTCCTAAAGCAAACAGCGCCGGAGAAAATCAAAGTGACACGAACTTATCACGTTAGTATCTCAAAGTTGACGACCTATGCACATAAACCTACAAAGCATAGTCTATTTCACAGGAAATAGAGCACAAGTCTCAACCATTCACACCACATTATATTACTAGCCTCTAACGCTTTCGCAAAAATAAACTGACGACAATTGGATTCAAGCAAGGCCAACCAAACATCCACTTTCCGTTCAACCAATTCTTTCCACAATCCATTTTTTCCCTTCTTTTTCCTTTTCTTTCTTTTTTTTTTTCTTTTTCGCAAGGGTGGAGCATCCCTCGTATATAGTACCGTTTAGCTTGACATTCACTCGGTAAAGATCGCGCTCGGGTACACATATTTCCTTAAGGGTTACGTCATTGCTCATACTCTCGGTCGCAACCAAATTCATGGCTACTGTGGTTACTCAAATCAATGAGTCCCCTCCGAGAGCATCGAAGCATTGCTCCAACATATATATATCTTTCCAATCATACCGCAAACCAACAAACCAAACATTCCACAAACCATTGCCAAGCTCGAATGTCAAAGTCGAAAGTAAACAAACGAAAAGCGATAAGAATTAAGCAAATACAAGTGGGCTAGTGTAGATACCCGTATCCGAACCCCCCCAAAACCAAACCCGATGACGAAAAGGACTTTCCATGCATGTTTTAAATAAGACGAAACGGTACATAAGTGTCTAAAACATTTTAGTCATTTTTAACGTATTAATTTGAATTTGCATATTTCGTAAAAATGAATATTAATTTAGTCATTTTAAATCGTAAGTCGACACAATACGCACGAGCACGACACAAAGACGCCTCACAAAATGGCCCAAGAATACAAATACAACCCACACACACAAAAACGGCCCAAAAGACGCAAGAAGGCCCAAGCACCCGAAGCGGACCAAAACGCGTCCCGGGTCACATTCTTACAAAACAAAATCCCACAAAGTCGTAAAATAATGCATTACAATATTATTGTATTTCGAGCCAAGATCGAAAAACACGACGAAAAACCGAAACACGAAACACGAAAACCGAGCTAAACAAAAATCAACTTATTACCAAGTTGATTAATCAACTTGTACAAAGCTGATCAAAGGCCTCAAATGTCAATCAAGTTGCTCGACAAACAAGCTACGACTTACACACCTACGATAACGTAATACGGAGCTGCAAATTTGTCAGAAACAAGGGAGAAAATCGCTAGAACACTGGCGATTTTCAGGTAAATCGCCAGTCTTCTGGCGATTTTCTGCTCCTCCTCTGACATTCTGGCGATTTTTTGTACAATCGCTGGTTCTCTGGCGATTTTCTGATCAATTAGGCATAAAACACGAAACATTTGCTATAAATAGTAGCCCTTATTCGATCATTTTTCATCATCATCTATCAACTCATAACAATAACATTCACAACAACACAATTACAATAATAATACTTATAACTAATACAATACAAATACACATATATATAATAAGCCTCTCGCACTTATAAATTTCCACTCTAAAAACCGTCTTTGCAATTTAAGGTAAAGAAATTTTACCTTCCGATTGGACGTTTGAGACTTACAGGGTTACTTTAACCCACCCCGATATTGGCATTAACGAACTCGTATTCGCAATACGACTGTAGTAATTCGAATCAAATGATTCGTCTAAACCTCGCCAATATCGCATAAACAAACGACTCAAAATCACTAAATTAAGCACCCATTTTTACATTATGCAAATTCTCGATTCATGCATTAAATTACGACTAAAACACGGATTCGACATTTAACTGTACCGTTTCAACTAGTCTCTTTAAACATGCAAAACCGAGGGTTTTATAAAATCTTAGAATTGAACACAAGTCGGAAAATAACGTCTAGTTATTAATTCAAATGCAATGAATTAGTAATTTTACGTATATTTCCTATAGTAAATCGTCATGGTTTCGACGGCTTACATTTATTTTACATATTTGTCGAGTCATACATTTGCATTTGTACGTAGCGTCCCATTAAGCCCAAATATCGAAATTAAAGCATTTGTTTTCAAATTAGTAAAGACTACTTTTACGTAGGCCTTTTTATTACAGTTTTCAATATACATTTTGTCAAGACTTTAAAAGGGTAACCTCACTCCGAATCCTCTCTGGTTTCACAATAACCTCAGACGGATAGGTGTCGACGCACCTTGAAATCTGAGACACCCGTGTCTTATATTTTAAAGACGCGTTGAATAGGTTCCAAATTCCTTTAATATTTGGTGGCGACTCCAAAAACATATTCCAAAAGGATTTTTATATTTCTTTTGTCACAATTACATGCAATGACACTCCCCCATTAAGCAAAAAGAACGCTCGAGCGAGCTGAGCAAAGCAACTAAAAAGGCGGAGCTCAGCGCCCGCGAGCTTCTTGCAAAATTCATTTTCCCGCGCCGTACATTCTGCCCCATGACACGAGGGCGGGCGCGAGCGGGGCGTCGAGAAGGGATCACCCTAAGTCCGGTATCCTCAGTTGGCGACTCCGCTGGGGACGAGCATTTTTTTTTTTTTTTTTGAAAATTAACTTTTCATTTTATTTTAAGAACATAAAGAAGTGAAACTTGAAACTTTGAAAACATTTCTGCTTTCGATATTTGGGCAATAGTACGTTTGAGTCGAATCCTCCTGATTCATAACCACACCCTTCGAGGGACGGCCCCAAGTAAGAACTCGTTTCCTAAGCGAGTATACTCTGGACACGTCGATCTCTCACCCTTCCACGATCACAAGTATGGTATCCGTACAAGTGAATCGTAGCAGTCAAACTCGAACGCTCTAGACCCCGTATTGAATCCACACTGATGTGTGTGATCTTGCGGATAACTCTACACAAACGTTGCGGGAATGACCGGAAGGAACCTTACCCTGAAAGCCAAAAACCCGCGTCTATACGTACAAATCCAAAGCTATAGCACCCTCGCTATGGTCGTCTTCCAAACAAAATGCATGCAAAAACATTTTCATATAGCATTGCACTTTCAAAAGACGTCTATTTTAAAAGTACATTTTCAAACATTTTTCAAAAAGGCATACTTTTAATCATACAGTCAGGGTCATTGACCTATAGTCAACTGAACCTGACTAACATTACACCACGATATTCAAAACCGATCGGAAATAATCACTACATTTCCGATCCTTTACAAAACATAAATGCATTATACGACTGACGTATCGTCATAATACATTTATCGCAAAAACATTTCGCAAAGCAAAACCCGAAAGTGGCAATTCACTTCGGATATTTCAAGTAAGCAGACACTTTCACATTTTTGAGATAGCCCTAAGTCGAGTGACTTGCTAGTCACCCCGACTTAAACAAACTATCTCTCTCAAATGAACAAAACGCGGGCTCGTTCAAACATGAACCCGTTGATTTACGTGTCAGGACAGGTGATTCATCGTCATTATGGCCCGACCTCCTGTGTCACACGTAAAAACGGACAACAGCCGCTTTTTTACCCGATTTAACATCTTCAGACCGACTAGCCTATCGCTACTTCGGTTTGATTCCTTTTTACATCACGATTTAACGATAAACCCCTGGCAACATACCGCTAACTTGGGTTAATCAGGTCGTGATCATACAAACTTTATTTACTTCGAGGCTGGGGACGCGCCAACGCATCCTTACCTCAAAAGCTTCCCGTGTCTTTTAAGCTAAAAACACGAATCGAGTCCTGCACACGCTCTTCACACTTTTTACTTTTCTTTACAACAAATGCGATTTTTCTTTGAGTCTTTATTTTCTTTTGGAGGGCACTAAGGTTTGAGACTCTGCAGGTTCATCCCCTAAAAAGTCCTGGATACACGACGTACTAAAGACCGTCATTTGAACCCTCCGCCACCTCCAAAGAAACGTACCTACAACAGATCAAAACCAAAAACTACCATGGCACTCAACAGTGAAGAAAATGTCGGAGGAATCCCAACTCCTCCCCCGTCAGTGGTTACCGCAGAACATGTTCAACAGCTCAACAGCAAAATTCTTAGCCTCACTGCTGCAATCGAACAAATGGCCACAATGCAGAAACTCGAGGCCGAGAAAAATGCCAAGTACCTTCTTTGAAGAGGTGAACGACATGCTAAAAGAATTCGTTCAATGGAAGAACGCCTCACCCACTCGAAGGGATATTCCATTTATGAGGAAACTGAACATGTCCCAAAAAGCGTCAAGTCCTTACTACCGGCTAAGCTCTCGCTCAGCGATCTCCCTATCTTCAAGGGTCATGAAAGTCCACTTGTACACATCAAGGATTTCAAGGCTAAAATGGCCGTCATGGGCGTCGATCCCTCAGCCTGGGCTACTCTATTCCCGCATTCTTTGGATGCACAACCTAGGGCCTGGTTCTACGCCTTGGACCCACACAAGATTACTACTTTCAAAGAAATCACGGTCCAGTTCGACAATCAGTATCATGACAATAACGATACTCAAGTGTCGTTACGTACTCTGGAAGTTCTGGCACAAAAGGACAATGAAGGTTTCAGTGAATACCTCACGCGCTGGAAGAAACTCAGTGCCCAGATATCTAACCGTCCCAAGGACGCAGAACTGATCACCAAGTTCATTAATAATCTCACCCTCGTGATATCGTAAAGATTTGCGCTACGGCAACTTTGACAGTTTTGCTTCGCTCAGTACCGTAGGTCAATTAATCGAAGATGACCTCCGTAAGGAAAAGACTAAGGTTGCGAGCCGAGGTTACCAGGGTAGCTCATCACGAGCCGTCACCAAAACTGAACCAGTTCACTGCATCAACGCTCTGGAAGAACTAGCACCTTCCCCAACTTATACCACACCAGCAAAATACACTGCACCTCCTCCTAAGGCATCATACTCATCTGCAGGTCAGACCTCGTCAAAGCCACGCCGGAACTTTGACCCGATCTACATGACTTACTCTAAAGCACTACAGAGACTTGTGAGTCGAAACGTGCTTCAACTCCTGGGACCTACTAGCGAGCCCCCTCAGGATAAAAAGCCCAAATCATGGGATCCGAATGCGTATTGTGAGTTCCACAGGGGAAAAGGACATGACACCGAACAATGCTTCCGCTGAAAGAACATAGTTCAAGACTTCATCGACGACAAGACTATCGAGAAGCCTACTCCTGGTCCTAAGCCTTCAAACCAGCTCAATCCCCTGCACACCCATGCCATATTCGTGGGTACACACCCCATCCTTGACTGCTCTCACCTAATTATCTCAAATGACCACGAAATCAATGGTATCTGGGACAGTTCTGATGAGGAGGACAATCACACGGACAATACCGGTTACCTATTCCCGCCAGAAGAAGAAGAAGAGGAAGATCGAGAACCCACAGGGATATACGGGAAAATGCCCCACAAATACCCAATCAGGTTGTCTGATAGTGACGATGAGATAGCCTACTTAACTCGCTCCGGTCGTCCATACAGAGCCTCGCTGAGTCTGCTGGAACCCCCAGGTTTTCCGTCAAAAACCACTAGCCAAGACAAAAACAAAGGCGTAGTCATAAACGAGGCTACAACACCGCCTACAATGACTACACCATCACCTCAAGTAGCTACACCTCCGCCTGCAGCTACTACACCTGTTCAACCGCAAACTGACATAGCATCGTCAAGCGCCACTCCAGCACCTATGCCTGAAATTGGAGACTCAATTCAAAAACAACTCCTAAAAACAAAAGCAGATATCTCAATCTGGCAGCTCCTAAGGGAATCACTAGAATACCGCGGAGCCCTTTACCGAGCCCTGCAAATCACTCCTATGACAACAGAAATGTCACCTAAAAAGCTCATCAGTCACATCACTCGTGAATGGCAAGCCAACGCCATCACTTTCTCTGACAAAGACCTCCCGCCATTCGGAGGCACTCACAACCTAGCACTCTACATTAACGTAGAATGCCATGGCATGACACTACCTGTTGTCCTCATCGACAACGGATCTGCAGTCAACGTCCTGCCCCTAGAAACAGCTAAAAAGCTAGGAATCAAGGAAAATGACTTCATCCCCTGTGCAGACGGCGTCAGGGCTTACGATTGCATTCGGCCAAGAAGATAAAAGGGACCATCTCTTTTCCTATCATGACAGGACCTGTCATAAGGGAATCTGATATCCTGATAATCGACATACCCCCGGCATACAACATGTTATTGGGTAGACCCTGGATCCATGCAACCAAAGCAGTCACCTCAAGCTTACACCAAAAGGTTAAGCTTCCCCTGGATGACGAGGTCGTTACCATCCATGCTTCGAACTTCCGAGCTTCCTCTGGCTAAGCTCGACAATGACACTGCAAGAATAAGCACCGAAACCCCGGACATCACCTGTGGTTTTGACTTCGACTTTGACATCTGCACATTGACTCGCGAGGAGGAAATTACAGCACTCTATGTAAAGGATACCGACAACAAATGGCCTACCATGGGCCTAGGTTATGTACCATGGTCCTACGAAGTTACCCGTGGGGAACAAGCATTCAATGACCGTAAGAGAGGTCGTGACCTTCGCATAGAGCCATATCACATATTCACAGACAAATACTTCGTCAAAGAGGGCGCAAGCAAGATGCCCAAGGACTACTTCTCTTGTACCATTGCAGGGATTGAACTCGTTTCTGACATCCTGCGCAACCACAGCTTTAACCCCACCGACCTGATTGTCCCGTTTGAGGAGAAGACGCACGACGGATGGTCAAAAACCCTTAAATGGACTGACGAGCAGGGTCGCACTTTCAAAATCACTACGGGAGAAGGCTACACTTTCGAGAACTCTGACTCGGGAGAAAGCGAAAACCCTAACGACAAATCCATCATAGAGTTTAGGCCCCCGCGTCGTCACTTCAAGTCTTTCACCCCAACTAAGCCTCCGGGCTATATTCCCGATGTGATAGACATAGACAAAGAACTAGAGTCTCTAAGGTTGTCTAAAGCTCCTCTGTCTGAGCTATCTTCAAATGTAACTGCTTTCGAAAACAATAATAACAACGTTTCTGGTTACTACTTGCCTTGCTTTCCTCTAAAAACTGCATTTTCTAATACTCACGATAACATTAAGCATAATAGCATTGCATTACATAAATACATTGCAAGTATCGTTTCAAAACCCGAACAGGACCCCATCATTGAAGACACAACAATCATTGATGTGGGAACACCCGAAGAACCCCGAAAACTACAGCTGGGGGCTTCTTTAAGCATGGAAGAAAAAGCTGCATACGTTGAACTACTCACAGAGTTCAAAGACGTTTTTGCCTGGTCCTACAAGGACATGCCGGGCATTGACCGCGAAATAGCCGAACATCGCATCCCATTGAAACCAGGAGCCAAACCTGTTAAACAAAAACTCCAACGCATTAAGCCAGAATGGTCTCTCATGGTCAAAGAAGAGATCGAAAAACAACTACAAGCAGGCTTCATCCAAGTCATCGAATATTCAGATTGGGTATCAAACATGGTCCCGGTCATGAAGAAAAATGGAAAGATACGAGTATGTGCAGACTTTCGTGACCTTAACAAGGCTTGCCCAAAAGATGATTTCCCATTGCCCCACATGGACATACTTGTAGACAACACGGCCGACCACGCGTTACTGTCATTCATGGATGGGTATGCAGGTTACAACCAAATCAAAATGGCAACAGATGACATGTCTAAGACCACCTTTGTGACACCCTGGGGCACGTACTGCTATACTGTCATGCCTTTCGGACTCATTAACGCAGGCGCCACTTATCAACGTACCGCAACTACTCTGCTACATGACATGATGCATAAAGAAGTAGAGGTCTATGTTGACGACATGATTGTGAAATCAAAGCAAAGGGAAGATCACATCACCAACCTTCGTAAGTTCTTCACCAGAATCAGGCAATACAAAATGCGCCTCAACCCACAGAAATGCACTTTTGGGGTTACGTCAGGCAAGTTATTGGGTCACATCGTAAGCCAACGTGGAATCGAGATCGACCCTGTCAAAATCAAAGCAATACTGGAGATGAAACCTCCAAGCAACATTGATGAGATCAGGAGTTTCTTGGGACAAGTCCAATACATTTCTCGGTTCATTAGCAAGCTCACAATGGTCTGCGAACCAATTTTCAAGAAGCTAAAAAGGAAGAACACACAAAATGGGACGACAATCACAACAAGCATTCGACAAAGTCAAAACCCTACTTACCAATCCACGTTGCTCGATGCCACCCCAGAAAGATCTACCTCTTTCACTCTACCTAACAACTACACCGAACGCCATGGGCGCCATGCTCGCTCAGGAAGTTAACAACGAAGAAAGAGCAATTTACTACATTAGCAAGAAGTTCCAAGACTACGAGACTCGCTACGAACCTGTGGAGAAAAGCTGCCTCGCTCTAGTCCTGGGCCACCAAAAAGCTTAGACATTACCTCCTCACACACAACCGCAGTGTACTCTAATGGACCCACTCAGGTACTTATTTGAAAACCAGTACTAAACGGCCGCATGGCCAGATGGACGCTACTGCTAGCAGAATATGAGCTCAAATACTTACCTTTGAAAGTCATTAAGGGAAGAGCTGTTTCAGACTTTCTCGCAGAGAATGCCATCATTGAACAACCTAAAATTGACACAACATCATTCCCTGATGATGGAATTTTCGCTGTCGAAACTGAGTACTGGCAACTCTACTTCGATGGAGCCTCGAACTACCGCGGCTATGGCGTGGGAATACTTCTAATATCTCCCAATGGCGATCACACACCCATCTCAATCAAGCTCGACTTTAACGTCACCAACAATGCCGCAGAATATGAAGCTTGCATATACGGCCTACAAGCAGCTATGGCCCTCAACATAAAACACCTCAGGGTACACGGAGATTCCTTCCTCATCATAAATCAAGTGACAGGAGCATGGAAAATCATGAACGAAACCCTCGCAAAATACCAAGCAAAAATACAAGCACTCCTGACAGAGTTCGACTGCATAGAATTCTATCACCTCCCAAGAGAAGAAAATCAATTTGCCGACGCGCTGTCAAAGCTCTCATCCCTCCTCAACATGCCGCCAAATGTTGACACACTACCCATTGTCGTCGAAAGACGTGGTGAACCCGCATACATCCACACCATCGACATCGACGAAGCTGAACACACAGAACCATGGTACCAAGCCATACTCAACTACAAAACAAGCAATTCTTACCCACCTGACACCGACAAGCGAGGTAAGAGAGCCATTAGACTTCTTGCATCCCAATTCGTACTAGAAATGGGACAATTACTCAAAAAGACACCACAAGGCACCTTACTCATGTGTGTCGATTACAAGAAAGGGCAAGAAATCATCGCCCAAGTACACGATGGCGAATGCGGCCCACACATGAATGCAAGAGCCCTATGCAAGCAAATCCTATGACTTGGATGGTATTGGATGACCATGGAGGCAGACTGCATTCGTTACGTCAAACACTGCCATAATTGTCAGATATTCAGCAACGTACAACATGTACCTCCCTCACCCCTCTACAGCCTCACGTCTCCATGGCCTTTCTCAACCTGGGGCATTGACGTGATAGGCAAAGTCCATCCCATCGGAGCAGGGGGACACTGCTTCGTACTAGTGGCGATCGACTATTTCACGAAATGTGTGGAAGCAGCGTCCTTCCGCACCCTCGGCTCAAAGGAAGTCGCCAAATTCATACAAACAAACATCATATGCCGGTACGGTATACCTCACGAATTTATAAGCGATCAAGGTTCACATTTTCAAGGCGAAGCAGAAGCCATACTCGCCAAATACAGCATACAACATCACAAATCCTCTCCTTACCGACCCCAAACCAATGGAGCCGTGGAAGCAGCAAACAAAACGGTAGTCACTATCCTCGAGAAGATGATTGACAGTTGTCGGGACTGGCCCAACAAAATTCCTTACGCACTTTGGGGATATCGTACCACCATCCGCACACCCACAGGCATGACGCCTTATTTCCTCACCTACGGCATGGAAGCTGTACAGCCAGTGGAGATAGAAATGCAATCCTTACGAATACTAATGGAAAGTAGCATCCCAGAAGCAGAATGGGCCCGCGAGCGCTATGAGCAACTCATGCTCCTAGACGAACGTCGGCTAAACTCTCTAAGTATTGTACGGATGTACCAAGCACGACTACAAAGAGCATTCAACAAGCGAGTTCGACCACGAAACATCAAAGTGGGAGATCTCGTTTTGAAATTCCAGACGCGCGCCACTTCCTGTCGACCCACGAGGAAAGTTCAAACCTAACTGGGCCGGACCTTACCTCGTCAAAGAAATCTACACAGGCGGAGCGGTCAGACTAACTGACCTAGACGGTCAAGAATTTTACCTAGCAACCAACCTCGATCAGCTGAAGAAATACTACCCCTGAAACGCTTGCAATGTATTTATAACATGCGCATAAACACAATTCCACGGGCCGGCATGCCCCTAAACGTGCACACCTACCACAAAAAACATAAACACAATTCCTTGGGCCAGCAGGCCCCCAAGCATGCATTTCCTACAAGAAATTAACGGACCAGCATGTCCTTAAACGTGCTTTCACGAAAACACAATTCCAAACTACGCCGGCTTGATTCCATTTATATGGATACGTAGGCAGCTTTTCAAAAGCACAGCCGACATTCAACACAAAATCACATACTCAAAACGTCTCAAGGGTATGGCGAACATAATAGGATTCAGAACACAAAACACGCATGTCTCTAAAAGAAACAAGGCAAGTTACACAAAAGAGATTTTTGTTTTATTATGCTGGAAAGGGAAATATTTACATTTGGATTTTGCAATTGGGAGCACGAACATTACACTACTAGCACACACGACACCTACAAGCATTACATGATCCCGGCATTACCTTCGGGTTTAGGGAATACAAAAACAAACAAACAACTAACAACAAGCATTCAGATAACATTCTTCGACTGGGAGGAGAAGTCAGCCCATATGAGGAGCACCATCACTACCATCCTGGCCTGGAGCATTAACCATGATGAAGCCCAGATGACTAAGCTCCGCCTCCGTGGACGGTACGCTTCCAGAACTCGAACTTCCCCGACTTCCACGGCCAAAACGCACTGGGTCGAAGGCAGACGTCGGCGGCGGCTCATTTTGCTCTATAGCTCGGAGGCGGGCCCTCTGGCGAGTAGTTGTGGCCGTAGTCCACCGGATATACGACCTCGAAATCCTCACCGTTGCCGGTATCCCTGCCACCTGCCACCGGGGACGCAGAGCCCATCCCCGCGACCACGCATCAGTGATTTGGTTATTAAGTACGACCAAATCCTGGATCGTGGTATCCTGCCCTGGGATGAACTGGGCATAGCCCATTTGCCTTCTCACCCTCAGAGGATGAATGAACACCCCAATGTCAAAACCACACAGCATGACCCCGGAAGGACCATCGCCAACTGCACTGCCCGTCACGGAGGTAACCTCCCACCATGGCACGACCCAACGAATAGCCGACGCCCTCACAAAAGTAGAGAAGTAATCACGAGGACGGCCATTAGGACCCCTCCATCGCAGGCCACGACTGGTCACGCCAGCCGCCGTATATGATGCGCCATAAGGGATAGCGCCCAGCACGTTCAGACGCTCCATAAGCCAGACCTGCAAAATGAGAGGACAACCACGATAAGCATGAATTCTATTACACGCCCGATCATCTAGGCCAAGGATCGTCTCCGCCAGGATCAACGCCGCAGGGTTGTAGCCCATCTCCATCTGCTGCACAACGCATACCAGACGCGCCTCACCAAATCCCATTCTGTCCACTGAATCAGGGAAAATGAAACAGTGCACAAGGCAGAGAGCCAGAGCTCTCCTACGAGCAACCACGCCAATGCTCCCATCATCATAATTCATAAACTTTTGGCAGAGTCGGATCATATTCAAGCGCCCATCCAGGAACAGGTCCTCCTTCTCGAGCCTCGTCATCTTAAGGAAGTTTTGCATATTCCTTTGGTACCCGAGCTCGTGGCGAACACACACTGGAGTGACAGTGCGAGTCCAGCCTCCGATGGCAGCAAACTCCTCAACCAGAGGGCAAACTTCCCGGTGAGGGAAGCGAAACACGTGGTAAGCCAAGTCCCAATAGTGCAGACAAGCATCTAGAAACTCCGGCTCCATCCGAACCTGCCTTAAGCCTAGGAATATGCCCAAGCCACAGCCCCTGAGGTTCCTTTTCTCGATACCCGATAGCATAGCACACCACATCCTCACAAGTCCCTCCAAATGCTCCATCGCTCACAAGAAACGCTCTACAGAATATTATGAATACTATTATAATATGAGTAATGAGTTGCAAATTAAAAACGAGAAGTGAAGTATGATTTGTGAGATGGATGAATGAGCTAACACAACCATCCTTCTTATAGGCAACGTCTTCAAGAGGCAACGATACTAAGTATAATCGCTAGTGAACCAGCGATTAGCCAAAAAATCGAAACAGAAAGCCAAAAACAACCCAAAAATCGCCAGAAAACTGGCGATTTACACAAAAATCGCCAGTTGACTGGCGATTTTCACATAAATCGCCTGTTTTCTGGCGATTTTTCTGAAAATCGCTGGTATTCAGGCGATTTTCTATGCTATTTCCGACATTGATGCGACGATCAAGACCGCCTTGCGAATTCTACGAGTTGCGTAAAGTTTTTCACAAATTCACGACCGCCGCTTTTTTTACTTTTTACGATGTATTATCGGTTACGCTTTCGCTACCCGGCTTTACGTCGTATTGTGTCATTTTATCATCGACTTTCGACTATTATTTTACATATACACTTCACAAAATTCAAGCGTCACATTTCGTAAACTTACGTTAAAACACGACGTTCTTAATTCACATTTTTACGAACGTCAAAAAACACCTCTTACGGTCTCACAAAATTCAATCGTCATTTTTCGCAAGTTTACGCTAAAGCCCGACGTTCATAATTCACATTTTTACGAACGTCGAAAGCGTCTTTTACGGACTCAAAATATTTTTTTTCTCAAAACGGCATATTTGGTACAAATATTTTAAAACATGCATACTCTTATTACGGGTCAGGAAAATCTCAATCGAGATTTATGTTCTTTTTACGACTAACCGTCTAATGCAGGAACACTGATTAAGCAAGTCACGAGGACTTCAAACGCAGACAAGGACACAAGCGGTCGTACTACAAAACGAGGCAAAATAACCAACAAGACTCATGACGCTGCGCACGCAGGATCATCAATTATAAAAGCTATGCCAACAAGGGCAATTACCATAGTCCACAAGTTAACCTGCAACATGACAAAAGCACGTATACAAGATCGCGGAGCATACTCGCGTCACGCTATGGCCACAAGTCAACGTCATAAGACTCCTGCAAAGTACGACCATACAAAATGCCAAATCACGGACACAAGGTCACAGGGCTTTCTCGCGTCAAGCCGCAGCCACAAAATCAACCTGATACGAGATCCTACATATCCAAATACGTACAAATACAATTACAAAATAAGACAAATCCATAAAATAAGCCTACAATCCTAGCATACATCCCAAATCAAGTAGCTTGATCTCGACGATCGAAGCCGCAAGAACGAATCAATCTGAGCACGATAACCAGCCTAGCTCTCGCCACGCCAGTAGCTCGAATTCCGCCGCAGACGCGTGCCTCCTCACCCTAGCCCGCCTAGCTCTATCTCGACTGCGATCGGCACCGCAAATCTGACACGTACTTCTCAGCCTTGCAAAGCGCGACCGCTTTCTCATTAAAAGCCACGCGCCACCGCTACCCTCCATAAATTCTTGTGGACATCGAGAGTCACCTGCAAACACATACGGCCTTCATATACTCAAACTGGGGGCTATAATCAAAAGCAGCTTCATTTCAAGTTTGACTAACGATTACCCTCCATAAATTCTTGTGGACATCGAGAGTCACCTGCAAACACATACGGCCTTCATATACTCAAACTGGGGGATAAAATCAAAAGCAGCTTCATTTCAAGTTTGACTAACGATTTTAGGACAAAATCTAACTCAAACTGGGGGCTATAATCAAAAGCAGCTTCATTTCAAGTTTGACTAACGATTTTAGGACAAAATCTAACTCAAACTGGGGCTATAATCAAAAGCAGCTTCATTTCAAGTTTGACTAACGATTTTAGGACAAAATCTAACTCAAACTGGGGGCTGTAATCAAAAGCAGCTTCATTTCAAGTTTGACTAACGATTTTAGGACAAAATCTAACTCAAACTGGGGGCTATAATCAAAAACAGCTTCATTTCAAGTCTGACTAACGATTTTAGGACAAAATCTAACTCAGACTGGGTGCTATAATCAAAAGCAGCTTCATTTCAAGTTTGACTAACGATTTTAGGACAAAATCTAACTCAAACTGGGGCTATAATCAAAAGCAGCTTCATTTCAAGTTTGACTAACGATTTTAGGACAAAATCTAACTCAAATCAAATTTGAATCAAAGCAGCTTCATTTCAAGTTTGACTAACGATTTTAGGACAAAATCTAACTCAAACTGGGGGCTATAATCAAAAGCAGCTTCATTTCAAGTTTGACTAACGATTTTAGGACAAAATCTAACTCAAACTGGGGGCTATAATCAAAAACAGCTTCATTTCAAGTCTGACTAACGATTTTAGGACAAAATCTAACTCAGATTGGGTGCTATAATCAAAAGCAGCTTCAACAAAGCTTGACTAATGATTTTAGGACAAAATCTTACTCAAGCTGGGGGCTATATACTACATAAAACGCAAACACAGAATATAAGTCATACCTGCTTCACCCGAGGGCTCCAACTATCCATGCCAGCGTCAGTCACCGCAGATAAGTACTGCGGCAGTGGCATCGAATGCCGACAGCCATCATCATGCTCAAAATCCAGACGCTCATAAAAAGGAGGAGGCTGAACCTCAAGGTCAGGATCACGTGGCTACAAAATACAAAAATCACGATCAATTTTTGCTTTTTAAACAAGTGATATACACAAGCAAACGCAAAAACAACAGCAAACCTCAATAACAGCAGGCGCCAAAGCAAGACGCGCCCACGACGGATAATCCTCATCCAGCCTCAGCAGAGAATCGACTCACCCTCGTGATATACATCACGACGAACATCAACATCCGGCGTCTGAACAAAGAGGACCTTAGGAGGAGATGCAGGCACAACAAACTCACCCCTGGTCGTCTGCGATGACAGACGCTCACCTAAGAACCAGTACGAATCATACTGAGTCGCAATGTACAACCTCTGTGTATCACGAAGAGCAAAGCGAGTCGCAATCGATGCAGGCACATCCGCATAATCTGCCCAAGGATTACGAACAAACTACAGAAACAAGAAATAAATCAAGACCTGCAACCACAATCAAAGCAGGAACACAAAGCATAAAAAGGAATACAGACTCCTTTTACCTTATCAACGGTCATCCTGTTGAACCGCACTCGAGCATCCTCATAAGTCAGGCGAATACCCCTCCTGTCTGCCGTCGCATAAGCATGGAAAGCAGGGTACTCCGCCTTCACGGCAAATTTGTCAGAAAGCAGCGACGGAAAATGAGCATAACACCAGGACTACATAAAAACAGAAAATACATCACCAAAGGAAGGAATAACAGCAGCAAAGCTATAAGACATCACAAAAAGGAAGAGCAAAACAAACCTACCTCCATCAGCAGGCCAGGGCCAACCAAGGACGGTTGAGACCCATCATCGATCCGATAAGGACGAACCGCGTCCCTGCAAAATCGAATCAAGAGACCCATGGCAGGAGTAACCCAGTCAAAATCGCCCAATCTAGACAAATCCCTCAGCGCCATTAAAACAGCAGTCGACGCCCGCTCTCCTTTATCTCCAAAGTGAGTGGACGTCAGAAACCACCATAGCCACATGATACATGTTATTTATATACGTTTTATGCCCCCGGTTCAGTCGCATTTAGCTTATATTTACTTGTGATTATTGCTAGTTTACGAGCTATTTGTTATATTTCTCGATACTGCTGCTTTTCATTTACATTTTGCAGGTTTTGGTGGTTTTGAGCCAAAACCCGGGACGTTAGGAGCATTTCGAGATTCAAGCTGACGAGACCAAGCCCGAGCGCACACATGAGCTCGAAGACAGGAACCAAGACCAAAGACATAGAAGGCCTCGAGTTAATAAAGGCCCAAGTGAAGGAATTGGGCTAGAAACGAAGGGAGACTAAGCCACCAGCAGCGGGTCTGGGACCGGCCACGGCCGACTCCGTCTGCAATCGACGACCCGAATTTCCTATTTTCGAGTTTTATTATTTTGGGACTTATATAAAAGACCTAATTTCGAGAGAGATCACTTATGCTTTATTTTTATGTTTTGCTCCTAGGTTAGTTTTACTGCTTATTATTATTTTCTCTTCAAAAAAAAACTCCATTAGTTTAAGTTTATTTCAAGATTGACTCAATTGTAACCGTCAGTACTCCGTAAGATTCCAGGTTTTATTTCAATTGCGATTATTCTTATTATTATGTCTTCTCTTATTGTTTTTATTGCTTTAACTTTTAATATGAGTAGCTAAATTATAATTAGGGTTTGAAGGTGATTTGTGATAGTTGATTCAGGACAATGTTTTAATTGCTATTTTGATTGAAATTGTGCAAGTTGGTTTCTTCCTACGTGTTTTACTATCAATTGAATTTAGGGACGCCTTTATTGAATTGAATTTAGGTTGTTTCAGTTTAAGATCGAAAGCCTAATTGAAACTAGACTCACGCGTATTTGATAAGTTGAATTTAGTAAGTTGCGAGAGCCCGCTAAATTTGCTTAAGGTTAATATTGACTCGAGAGAGCGTATTCCTAAACCTAGCCACTTGCATAGCTCCAATTGAATGTTATCTACTTTTGAGTTGAGTTCCTGAATCACTGTCATAATGATCCTGATGCCCTAATCTTCCTCTTTATTGATATTTGTTGATCTGCTCTATTTCTGCTTTAGTTTTTAGCTATCTACAAACCCATTTTCACACCCTAGAGTTAGACCTGTTTTACCGACTTTAACTTATAACTGCTACGTTTCCCTGTGGATACGATCCTGCTTGCCACTAGCTGCTGTTAGTTGTTTGTTTAGGTTTTATTTTGATTAGGCGTGACGATTTAGCCTCATCAATTTTGGCGCCGTTGCCGGGGAAACGGCTTTGCTAGTTTTAGTTATAGTTAGTGTTTGTTGCAGGTTTTTCCTCCTTAGTCTCAAGGAACCTAGTTCCTTGAGACCGTTCTCATCATTTCTTTGAGTTCTTTATGCGCAGGTCACCTACAGGTTTAGTCCCTTTTGATCCTGAACCTGAGCGTACCTTACACCGTACGCGTAATTTCTTTAAAGAGATCGCTGAGACCTACGAACGTGAACTTGAGGAAGCGTCGCAAGCGGAATCTAGTGCAACGCAATCGTCCTACGAAGAGGACACACCTCCTCATACTCCGTTAACACCTCCACCAGTGACCATGCCTAAACTTTCTAGTCACTCGGTGCCTACACCGGAATCCATTCCGACTGGATTCACGATGCCCGCTACGCTGCAGGGCAACTTCGAGATTCGCCCCGCCTTCTTAAATTTGGTAGAGCGGAATCAGTTCGGTGGTTATCCTACCGAAGATCCTGGTCGGCACAAGCAAATGTTCACCGATTACTGCTCGACGATTAAGCAGGCCGGGATTACGCAGGAGCAAATACGGGAAATGTTGTTCCCGTTCTCATTGAAAGATCGGGCCCGCGAGTGGATTACTGATCTAAACAAGGAGGACGCCGGTATTACTGATTGGAGTGGGTTGGCTCTTGCATTCTACTCCAAATTCTATCCTCCAGAGCGTACGAACCAAATGAGGAGTCAAATTCAAGGCTTCAAACAAACGTTCGACGAGTCGCTTGCTGAGGCGTGGGACAGGTATAAGAAGCTGATTAGAGACTGTCCTCACCACGGTCTTAATACTTGGTTGGTGATTATGACCTTCTACAATGGTCTTTACGCAGAGAGTAGAGCCATTCTTGATTCTGCTGCGGAGGGACGTTTTGCTAATAACGTCGACGATGATAAGGCTTGGGGGTTGATTGAAGATATGGCTATTCACTCATCTCAGTTCGGGAAGCCTAGGGGGAATTCGCGGTCCGCACATGATGACCGTGATGAGGGAGCGCCAAAGACGCTCACGAGTCAAGTTGCTGCGCTAACTGCGCAGATTAGCCAAATGAACGGAGGTGGTTCTTCTAGTGCTCACGTCAACGCTGTTGCAGGGCACGATTCGGGTTACTCCGCGGGGCATGCTGCGCCCCAGGAGTAGGTTTATGCGTACCAACCTTATAATCAAAACCTGCCCTACCAAAACCAACCTGGTTATGATCGCTCGCTGCTATCTTATCGTAGCCAGAATGTGCAGAACCCGACTACCCAACCACCCCAAAACACTCCCTACCAACCCCCTCACTGTAACAACCCGGATTTTCCAACAAAATAAAATAAAGAAATAAAAAGGATTTATAAAATAATAGAAAATAAAAGCGAGCCACGGTGGCGGAAACACCGTGGAATCCGAATCATTACTCACTAACCAACTAAACAACGATAAAAAGATAGGCCTTGAGGCCTAGACGCGGGGAGTAAATACCCCTTACAAATCCAGCTCCAAAAATGAAAGTAAAATAATAATAATAAAACTAAACATCCTAACAAGTCTAGTCAAAAATCACTTCAAGGCTAGCTATAGGTCATCCTCACGGCATCCTCACTTGACAAACCCGATCCCGCTAACCTCGCCACAAAGAATGTAATTGACCACAATCGGTGGGAGTAACTAGGTGCTCCCAGGTCATATTTCAACGTAACCAAAATAGACAACAATACAACAAACAACCCAAAGGTATAGTAACCATAATGCAACCTCAAGCCAACTCATTAGCTACCAAACTCAACCAAGCTGTCACCCAACAACTCGTAAACATGTATAACCAATACAACTCGACAATAACTAGTCCATCGACATACAAGCTCAAATCACAACAACAAGATGACAGACAACAATCAACAACCTCGCAAGGTAAGCACGCGAGCACTGGGTGAAGCAACAAGAATCACCCGAATGAAGCAACAAGAATCATCCAAACCCTATGGCGAACAAAGAACAAGAAGTTCCTCAAACTCATTAGTCTAAATTTGGCCAAATTCCACCGAGCAACAAGAACGGTGACGACATTATATAAACCATAGTCTCTAACCAACATGGTTGAGAACCCATAGTCGCTCTAACTAAGCAACAAGAATAGCCGAGGGGATCATGGGCGGTATCCGTCCACAAAAGACGTCGTAGCTCCTCACGTACGTGCCAGAACAGTACCCGTACGCACACTCAACTCAAGCAATCAAACAAGTCAATTCAATAACCTGATTCAACTCACAATCAACAATAAACCAATCATCCTTTACTCAAAATCATCACAATCTCCATCATATAAACAACTACAACATAATTGACCCCTTTTGTAAGCAATCTCAACACTAACCATAATCAACATGTTAAATACGGAGTAATAACCATAAGAACTCAAGAGTAGCCATAATAAACCATTATAATTCCCAAAGTTATCATCTTTCATCAACTTAATAACAATATAACCCAAATTCAATGTAAACAAACATCCCAAATCGCATTATTAGACATAAGAGTGTGAGACCAACTCAAACAAGACCAAAGACCGCAACTTTACATCTCAAACATCCCAAAGGTAACACCTTTTCATTCATATCAACCATCAAAACATCCTCAATCAATTATATGGTCTCACACAAGTCAAAATATCACTAAGGCTACACCTAGTTACCTTGTTCAAACGATGCAAATAGCCTTAGTCTTCTTCTTCTTCAACGAGGATGGTCTCCTCTTCACCCAAGTTCTTCTTCTCCTTGATTAGGGCACAACAATAACACATACAAAATATAAGAACACACAAAATACATATATAATAATAACATAATCTGAAAACTATACTATACGATGAGAATTACCAAAGGAATTAGTGAAGGAATGAATTAGAGCGGATTAGGGCTGAATTGGAGATGAATTGAATGATCTTGAATGAAGTTTGAGAGATAATTAATGGAGTTTTAGGGGAGAGAGGAGAGGATTAGGGTTTTAGATTAATGAATGGTGAGATTAATGAGTTAATTAGGGCTGAGGAGAGGTTAGAATACGTATTTAATAAGCTATAAGAAGTCACGGATCGAAACAACAACAACCCGCAGAAAGCAGTGCCGCCCGCGGCCCTCTCGCGGCCCTCTCGCGGGTCGCTCGCGGGTATGGTCTGTTTTTTTTTGGCAGTTGCGACGGCGTCGAAAAAATACGCAGTTTAGCCTTTTGAATCGCCTGAATCGGAGTCCGTATGAGGAAATTACACCGTTTTTAGCTAAATTACTCCGTATTTAAGTTATGACTACAGAGTAGCTTATCCACGCGACACAAGAACTGATTTTCTCGAGCTAAAAGAAATGAGGAAATCAAGAGAAATAAATTATGAATATAGATGAGACGAATAATTAATATTAGAAAAAGTCGGGGTGTTACAATCTCACCACCTAAAAAGAAGTTTCGTCCTCGAAACTTGAGAACGAAAGAATACCCCCAAAGGGTTAAGGAAACTACCTACTCTTATGGTCCTCAAGACAAGAATCGCTAACTCTACTCACCTCGATAACAAGGGCATAGACACGCTTAACGACGCTTAAGATAACCCGACATCACATATCACCCGAAAGATGCTCAACTCACTCATATAACCCTTTAATACTATTGGTGCATCTTATTCTCGACAATCCTCAAATTAGGCACACTAGCCTCACAAAACCATATCGTTCAACCAAGCATCTTCCTCACCAAATTTAACCAAAACCTCAGACGGTTTTAACCCAAAAGGCACCATTACCTATGTTACCAAGACAAACTAACGCGTAAGCTAATCCCCAAATCAATGCTAATGTCAAGCCTCATATCCTTAATCATAACGTGATCTAAGCTCAAGTCTATATCGCTTCCCATATAGTTCCACATTTTCCACAACGAAATAGCCATAAATATGTCATACCACACCATCTTATTCTCAAGTCACACGTATACTAACACGTAGCCATCAAAATGTATCGTCGAAAGCTAACTACTCTCTCAAGCCATTGTTACCATACCCAAGTCTATCCATACCTTCCTCGAACGTCACTACCTCACTGACCTCGATTTCTTTCCTTCCATTAGTGAATTTCCTTATACTTAACACATACACAAAACCACAAGATGCACACTTGCCATTCCTACATTATCCTTTAAAGTACAAACCCCAAAGTTTTATCGTGCTCACTATTCCCTTTAAGTTTTCCTCAAAGCCGATTATTGCTTACCACAGTATCACTTCCCAATTCTTACTAACTCATGATTGTCACAACCCATCTAGCAACATAACTAAGTCCTAAAAAGACTCCCTACGCAGATACTATAATCTCCCTAACGTTCGCTCACCATAAATCAAATCATTACTCTCAAAGACTAAGAATCACATGTGCTTTAACTCATAATTACAAAACGGTCTCAAGATGCACTAGCTAAGAATCGCAAAACTAAGAATCCTCAAAAGTTACAATTACCAACCATGTGCATTAGCTAGTAAACCACTCATACTATCAAATACTTATTAACCAAACTCTATCATCTATGACTCAAATAACAGCGACAGCCTAAGGATCAGATTTCGAGCTAGATAAGGGTGAAGCACCTTACGGCTAGATGTCAAGGAATACGATTATAGAAATATCAAGGACAGGATTGATGTTAATACATCAAGAGCTTTTACAAAATTGAGAACGTGATTAGCTATGGAAAGGAATGGAAAATAATAGAAGATCGACGCCTTAAAAGTCGGCGCAGAGGCAATAGAACTGAAGTAGCCAGTAGAGGGAAACCTAAGGAATAGAATGACATAAGACCCGAATGACAAGACTAAAAGGTGATCAATAGGGTCATGATATAAAAATGATGAGTTATGACGAATAAGAAAGAAAAGAAGGAATGAAACGAATTAAGTAAAAATATGACATAATAAATCCTTTGCAAGAACCTGCTCAACAACCACCAATTTTTCAAAAGAAATTTTTAATATGAAATGATGAGAGAAAATGGAAATATTCTTTAAGAGTTCCCACATGAAGGCATAAGACTCGTTTCCAACAAAGAACTCAAATTGGTTTCGTTATGAAGGAGAGACGAAAAGGTGATTCCCGAAAAGTTTGACAGATATAGAATATGATCAGAAGATACGATTGAAAGGAGAAGTCTTAAAGTTGAGTTTCAAAATGACAGCGATTTTAGAAAAAATTAAGCTACTAAAATACCAAGAAGTAGAATAAATAATATTTAAATAAACCAAATGCTCAAATTAGAAAACTTAATAAAAGGAGGTTTAGGATAACAAAGAGGTTTTGATCAAAAGTGGATGCAATAGATAAGTGTCAGTCATTTCAAATTTGATTGAGTAAAAGCCATCAAAATGTATTGACGTGTTTAAACATGAATGGAAAAGTAAAACAAAGCGGATTAAAATTTTTCCTCAACATAGTTACAAAATGAGAAAGTTCAAGAAGGATAAACAAACCATTATAGCACCAATATACAAAAATAGGTTTTGTTAATAGAACTGACTGGAAACATTCTTGAAATAAAAGAGTTTAGAAATTATTTCAGCACGATCTATTGAAAAAGATGATGATGAACATAATAAGAAATTTTATTGGGGAAAAAGAAACTCAAACTGTAATCACGAGCTGATAGTTTTAAAACAACTGTATAATAAGATCAAGAACTAGAAGGAACTAAGGACAAGCGTAGCTAACAAGCTGAAAGACGTCCCTACGAATACGGTAGGTGACTTAGATTAGGAGTTTCCGCTGCGTGCTCTGATGGTAGGACCATACATTCGCAATTCGGCTTCAAGTTTCTTGCTCCAGCTGATCAATCAGTACGAATCAAAGATTTAAGAGTTAAATTTCTAGATATTTAAAAAGGTCAAATGAAAGACGGAGATTTAAATTTAGAATAAGCAAATGATTAAAGTTTGAAGAAACGAATAAATCGAAAAGTTAAAACAAGGGTTCGACAAGGCATAAATAGACTAATATTTTTGATAAAACAGAACTCTCAAATGAATTAAAAAGCAAGGGTCACACAAGTGTATTAAAACGGAATGCAAAATACTCCTTTTTTTGTCGATATTTAAAAATGAAAGATAACATGATTTGGTAAGGAAATAGAAGTATAAAGGATTTAGTTTAGAATGGTGAGCATGATGAAAGCAAAGAATCCAAGTAGTACATAAGAAAGCAATTATCAGAGTAAAACATTTTGAAATGAAATAAATTTAAAAACGACGATTAGATCAAATCAAAAGCTTTTAAAGACTATTTTAGAGGCAGGAATAGTAAATTTTAAATGTAGAGATTTATCGAGTCGACACCCGACCTCGCATGACTCCATCATTCCTGTACCTGCATCCAAAGCAAACATATATGATCTAATGGTGGAAATTCTAAGACCACCATTCACACAACTACTCATACACATGCACAAATAACGTAGACCCCCTAATGTGTCTACCCAACACTCTCACTCGGTGTTCTAGGTCAAATCCTACTCACTCACCTAAGAGAGTTGGGAGCGTATTCGCTCTGATACCAACTGTAACAACCCGGATTTTCCAACAAAATAAAATAAAGAAATAAAAAGGATTTATAAAATAATAGAAAATAAAAGCGAGCCACGGTGGCGGAAACACCGTGGAATCCGAATCATTACTCACTAACCAACTAAACAACGATAAAAAGATAGGCCTTGAGGCCTAGACGCGGGGAGTAAATACCCCTTACAAATCCAGCTCCAAAAATGAAAGTAAAATAATAATAATAAAACTAAACATCCTAACAAGTCTAGTCAAAAATCACTTCAAGGCTAGCTATAGGTCATCCTCACGGCATCCTCACTTGACAAACCCGATCCCGCGCTAACCTGCCACAAAGAATGTAATAGCCACAATCAGTGGGGAGTAACTAGGTGCCCCCCAGTCATATTTCAACGTAACCAAAATAGACAACAATACAACAAACAACCCAAAGGTATAGTAACCATAATGCAACCTCAAGCCAACTCATTAGCTACCAAACTCAACCAACTGTCACCCAACAACCTGTAAACATGTATAACCAATACAACTCGACAATAACTAGTCCACTGACATACAAGCTCAAATCACAACAACAAGATGACAGACAACAATCAACAACCCGCAAGGTAAGCACGGAGCACCGGGTGAAGCAACAAGAATCACCGAATGAAGCAACAAGAATCATCCAAACCCTATGGCGAACAAAGAACAAGAAGTTCCTCAAACTCATTAGTCTAAATTTGGCCAAATCCCACCGAGCAACAAGAACGGTGACGACATTATATAAACCATAGTCTCTAACCAACATGGTTGAGAACCCATAGTCGCTCTAACTAAGCAACAAGAATAGCCGAGGGGA
The DNA here is from genome assembly GCA_023091065.1 of Dianthus caryophyllus. Classification (NCBI taxonomy): domain Eukaryota; kingdom Viridiplantae; phylum Streptophyta; class Magnoliopsida; order Caryophyllales; family Caryophyllaceae; genus Dianthus; species Dianthus caryophyllus. Next base: position 30,318,178 of record CM041524.1, on the reverse strand, counting down.
TCATGGGCTGTATCCGTCCACAAAAGACGTCATAGCTCCTCACGTACGTGCCAGAACAGTACCCGTACGCACACTCAACTCAAGCAATCAAACAAGTCAATTCAATAACCTGAATCAACTCACAATCAACAATAAACCAATCATCCTTTACTCAAAACATCACAATGTCCATCATATACACAACTACAACATAATTGACCCCTTTTGTAAGCAATCTCAACACTAACCATAATCAACATGTTAAATACGGAGTAATAACCATAAGAACTCAAGAGTAGCCATAATAAACCATTATAATTCCCAAAGTTATCATCTTTCATCAACTTAATAACAATATAACCCAAATTCAATGTAAACAAACATCCCAAATCGCATTATTAGACATAAGAGTGAGACTAACTCAAACAAGACCAAAGACCGCAACTTTACATCTCAAACATCCCAAAGGTAACACCTTTTCATTCATATCAACCATCAAAACATCCTCAATCAATTATATGGTCTCACACAAGTCAAAATATCACTAAGGCTACACCTAGTTACCTTGTTCAAACGATGCAAATAGCCTTAGTCTTCTTCTTCTTCAACGAGGATGGTCTCCTCTTCACCCAAGTTCTTCTTCTCCTTGATTAGGGCACAACAATAACACATACAAAATATAAGAACACACAAAATACATATATAATAATAACATAATCTGAAAACTATACTATACGATGAGAATTACCAAAGGAATTAGTGAAGGAATGAATTAGAGCGGATTAGGGCTGAATTGGAGATGAATTGAATGATCTTGAATGAAGTTTGAGAGATAATTAATGGAGTTTTAGGAGAGAGAGGAGAGGATTAGGGTTTTAGATTAATGAATGGTGAGATTAATGAGTTAATTAGGGCTGAGGAGAGGTTAGAATACGTATTTAATAAGCTATAAGAAGTCACGGATCGAAACAACAACAACCCGCAGAAAGCAGTGCCGCCCGCGGCCCTCTCGCGGCCCTCTCGCGGGTCGCTCGCGGGTATGGTCTGTTTTTTTTTGGCAGTTGCGACGGCGTCGAAAAAATACGCAGTTTAGCCTTTTGAATCGCCTGAATCGGAGTCCGTATGAGGAAATTACACCGTTTTTAGCTAAATTACTCCGTATTTAAGTTATGACTACAGAGTAGCTTATCCACGCGACACAAGAACTGATTTTCTCGAGCTAAAAGAAATGAGGAAATCAAGAGAAATAAATTATGAATATAGATGAGACGAATAATTAATATTAGAAAAAGTCGGGGTGTTACACTCACAAAAACTTCCAACAACAACCACCCACCTATCAAAAGCCATCCTATGTCCCTCCATCACAACATACACCTGTCCCCGACCCATTAGCTGAAATGCGCTCCATGATGATGGCCATGCAGAAGATGCAGATGGACACTCAAAAGATGCAAATGGAGACAAATCAGGCCGTTAAGCATCTCGAGACGCAGGTGGCTCAACTTGCTACGTCGCAGGCGACCCGTCAAAAGGGTCAATTACCTCCGCAGGGCGATCAACCGACGAATATTGAGCATGTTAATGCGATTCAGTTGCGGAGTGGGCGAGCTTATGATGGTCCTAAGGTGCCGGGGTCTGCAGAGCTGAGTGGAGGAGCTGCTGGTGGTGATGGGGAAGCGGATAGCACGTCAATTGCAGCTGAAAAGACGACACAGACGGCGCAGCCGGTCGACCGGCAGCCGGTCCGGGACCGGCCAGCGCAGCAACAGCAAGCTACGGGTGATGTTAAGGGTCCGGAAATTCAAATTAGGTTACCCTTCCCACGGAGTGCACGATCCAAAGAGGACTCCCAGTTCAGTAAGTTCTTTGAGATCATCAAGAGCTTGCAGGTAAACGTTCCTTTTATTGATTTAATTCGTGAAGTTCCTGCTTATGCTAAGTTCATGAAGGAAGTCTTGCTTAGGAAACGGTCTTTGGGTGAGGTAGAGTCAGTCGCTTTTACGGGGGAATGTAGTCGTTTTCTGCAGGGTAACCCTCCCCCTAAGCTGAAGGATCCGGGTAGTTTTTCTATCCCCTGCGCTATAGGCACCCACACGATTGATAATGCCCTTTGCGATTTAGGAGCTAGTGTGAGTGTGATCCCTTACTCCATCTGTAAGAAGCTTAACATGACATCTTTTAAGTGTACCTCCATGTCTATACAGATGGCCGACCGTTCAGTTACGCGACCTCTAGGTATTTTAGAAGACGTCCCAGTGCGGGTTGGAAAGTTCTTTATCCCCGTAGACTTCGTTGTGCTCGACATTCCCGAGGATTCCCATATCCCGGTTATCTTAGGACGACCCTTCTTACACACCGCAGGCGCGCTCATCGATGTGGGTAATGGGACATTGACTTTTACGGTTGGGGGTGAGAAGTTAGTTTTTACTCAGTCGAGTGTCCCTAGGTCGCCTATGCAGTTAGAGTCGGTTTGTGCTGTTAACGATATACCTCCGTCTCACTCTACTGGAGACACTTTGGAGGTCTTTTCTGTTGTCTCTCCTTGCGCAGGTTCGTCGACGAGCAGCCGCAAGACTGGTTTAGGGGAGAGGAAGCTTTTGAGAACCGCCTTATATGATGCTAGCGATGGGAATGAGAGCCCCACGATTGAGTCGCTCGGAGCACAGGGGAGATATGGTGAGCTGATTCGAGGAGGAATCCCGTGCGTGCTGATATTTGACGATGAGCTGCCTCGAGGAGGCAGGATTCTGCTGCGTTCTGACCACGTTACGACAAGCGAGGTGGTTGCAAATGGCCAATGTCCTTGGCCTCCGTATACCTGATCTTTGAAGCTGTGAAGAGTCGTGCGGGACTATAAACCAGCGCTTCCGGGAGGCAACCCGATGACGTTGTATTTTGATTGCACTCTGTACTTTTTGTTTGTTTTGTTTTGTTGACATTTTACGTTACTTGAGCGCGCGAGGACGAGGGTATTATCTTTGTGATTTTTATCGCGCAGGCACTAAAGGACTTTTGGTCCTTAGTATTTTGAGAAAACGCTCACGAGAGGCATGCCACCGCCTAATCGGCCGGGTCTGACCGGGCCAGAGTGCACTTTGGAAAACAGGAAAAAAACGCGAAAAAACGAAAAAAGGCATGGGAGCCGGCCGGCCGGCCGCCGGTCTGGACCGGCCCCCACGCTCTGCTGCTCCGTTTTGCCTCTTCTTGCGTGCTATGCCGAAGTACCTCGATGTTGGACTGAATTGGACGCATATACGTGGATTTTAGCCGCACTCCACGCTTTACTTCGGTTTGGGGGAGCTCCGACTTTATCATGTGAGCACTCTTTACCCCTTTTTACCCTCCTTTCTCGTTTTTACTTTCCTTACCCCGTATGTTATTTGTCCTCCTCTGCTTTTGTGGTTATGCTGTTTTCCACATTGAGGACAATGTGTGATTTGGTTTGGGGGAGGGAAGCTCTTTCGCGCTTATTACTTCATTTGCAGTTTCATTTCGTTGCAGTTTCATTTCGTGTGCATTTATTATGAAAATCCAAAAAAATTGAAAAATTGAAAAATTCAAAAAAAAAAAATTACAAAAATACGAGTCTTTTTGGTCTGCTTTGTCCTGCTTTATCTAGTTTGGGGAATTGATTAGTACACTTATTTTGATCTTTAGTATCTCTGAGTCGACTTTCTATCGTCTTAGCTTGCACTATATGTTTGTTTCCTGTTAATAGATTGCGAGCCTCAACACTAACCCACTTGTATTTGCTTAATTCTTATCGCTTTTCGTTTGTTTACTTTCGACTTTGACATTCGAGCTTGGCAATGGTTTGTGGTATGTTTGGTTTGTTGGTTTGCGGTTTGATTGGAAAGATCATTTTAATGTTGGAGCAATGCTTCGATGCTCTCGGAGGGGACTCATTGATTTGAGTAACCACAGTGGCCATGAATTTGGCTGCGACCGAGAGTATGAGCAATAATGTAACCCTTAAGGAAATATGTGTACCCGAGCGCGATTTTTACCGAGTGAACGTCAAGCTAAACGGTACTACTAACGAGGGATGCTCCACATTTGCAGAAAAGAGAAAAAGAAACAAAAGAAAAAGAAGAGAAAAAGGAAATGATTTGGAAGGATTGGATGTTGGAAAGTGGTTAGTACGGTTGGCCTTGCTTGAATTCAAATGTCGTCAGTTCTATTTTTGCGTAGGCGTTCGAGGCTAGTGATATAATGTGGCGTGAACGGTTGAGACTTGTGCTCTATTTTCGGTGAAATAGACTTTGGTTGTAATGTTTAGGTGCATAGGTCGTCCACTTCGAGATACTAGCGTGATTAGTTCGTGTCACTTTGATTTTCTCCGATGCTGTTTGCTTGAGGACAAGCAAAGGTTTGGTCTGGGGGAGTTTGATACATGTTATTTATATACGTTTTATGCCCCCGGTTCAGTCGCATTTAGCTTATATTTACTTGTGATTATTGCTAGTTTACGAGCTATTTGTTATATTTCTCGACATCACGCTTTTCATTTACATTTTGCAGGTTTTGGTGGTTTTGAGCCAAAACCCGGGACGTTAGGAGCATTTCGAGATTCAAGCTGACGAGACCAAGCCCGAGCGCACACATGAGCTCGAAGACAGGAACCAAGACCAAAGACATAGAAGGCCTCGAGTTAATAAAGGCCCAAGTGAAGGAATTGGGCTAGAAACGAAGGGAGACTAAGCCAGCCCAGCCAAGCAGGCCGGCCGGTCTGGACCGGCTGCCGGCCGGCCGGCTCCCGTGCACTGACGACCCGAATTTCCTATTTTCGAGTTTTATTATTTTGGGACTTATATAAAAGACCTAATTTCGAGAGAGATCACTTATGCTTTATTTTTATGTTTTGCTCCTAGGTTAGTTTTACTGCTTATTATTATTTTCTCTTCAAAAAACTCCATTAGTTTAAGTTTATTTCAAGATTGACTCAATTGTAACCGTCAGTACTCCGTAAGATTCCAGGTTTTATTTCAATTGCGATTATTCCTATTATTATGTCTTCTCTTATTGTTTTTATTGCTTTAACTTTTAATATGAGTAGCTAAATTATAATTAGGGTTTGAAGGTGATTTGTGATAGTTGATTCAGGACAATGTTTTAATTGCTATTTTGATTGAAATTGTGCAAGTTGGTTTCTTCCTACGTGTTTTACTATCAATTGAATTTAGGGACGCCTTTATTGAATTGAATTTAGGTTGGTTAGATTTAAGATCGAAAGCCTAATTGAAACTAGACTCACGCGTATTTGATAAGTTGAATTTAGTAAGTTGCGAGAGCCCGCTAAATTTGCTTAAGGTTAATATTGACTCGAGAGAGCGTATTCCTAAACCTAGCCACTTGCATAGCTCCAATTGAATGTTATCTACTTTTGAGTTGAGTTCCTGAATCACTGTCATAATGATCCTGATGCCCTAATCTTCCTCTTTATTGATATTTGTTGATCTGCTCTATTTCTGCTTTAGTTTTTAGCTATCTACAAACCCATTTTCACACCCTAGAGTTAGACCTGTTTTACCGACTTTAACTTATAACTGCTACGTTTCCCTGTGGATACGATCCTGCTTGCCACTAGCTGCTGTTAGTTGTTTGTTTAGGTTTTATTTTGATTAGGCGTGACGATTTAGCCTCATCACCACAACCGAGCGTTCTGCTCATGACTAACTTCGCTCGCCTGCTTCTTTCCCTTGCCTTTAAAATAATCATCAAACCATGATGTCCGAGGCTGAAAAGTGTGCCTCTCGTCCCTCGCACACCTAATACCGCCCCCAATCAAACGAACAACCGTAGGGCTCGAGATAGCAGGGCGTACTCTGTCCTACTTAATCACCTCCTCTCCGTGGGGAAGCCCCGAAACAATCGCAAGAGACGAGAAAGTAATGCCAACCTCGTACCCTGGCATATGGAACGTGTTAGTGGTGTCCCATAATCTGTCTAGCAACGCTCGAAGCACAGAAAGGTGCGAATTCACGTTCTTCTTGCGCACCTCCTTCCACTTTGTCACCAACGGACCAAAGGCTGTGCCGAGGATTATTTTCTGTGACTCAGGAGATAACTTCTTGTTGAAAGCATCAATGACAGTACGAAAACCGGAGAAGGTCCTCATATTACCCAACTCGAAGCCAACCTTCACCCGGGTAGACAAATGCTCCAATGTGTTCCAAACTAAGCTTACACCATCCCAATCCTTGGCAACCTTCGCCCACAGCCTCGGGCCATGTGGAAACGATGGCCTCAAGCCCAGCTCATCAACCACGCCCATGAACATATTCTGCGCAGCAGCCGGCCCAGCATCGGCACCAGCCTCACCACTTACAGCACCCGCGACCTCACCCTCTGCAACCCCCTCATCAGCACCACCTGCAACCTCACCTCCAACTACAACCTTAGCTGCATCATCCACGACCTGCTCGTCATCCTGCTCCTCCTCGGACTCAGGATCACTCTCAAAGGCACCCTCAAGTCGACGAGGAGGGCCACGCCTCGGTTTATCAACAGCAAGATCATCTCCCTCCTCAGCCTCGTCAGAACTCACCTCACCCGAAAAGCCAGCGCTACTACCCTCACCTCGCTCACAACTACCACCAGCCTCAGCAGCACGACGACTACGCGTCCGAACACCACCCTCGACACTGCTAGCAACATCGGCTACCTTACGCTTCCTACTAGGTCTATCATTCTTGCGTCCATCCCCACGACCTTTACCTCGACCCTTCCCGGCAGACACCAGTTATAACAGCCCGACCCACCACCGTCGTAATACACCTCACTTTAAGGTGAAATACACACTTTTGGGCTCGTTGTCCTCACTTAAGCCCAAAAGCACAAGGCCTTGTTACTATAGTGGTGGGTAGAATCCCTTATAAACACATCAAATTCACTTTCCCTCACTGATGTGGGACAACCAAATTTGGGGTGTTACAAACTCCCCCACTTAAAGAACACAACGTCCTCGTTGTGCCTCAAGAGCCGACCGCAGCCGAGCCCAGAATCCTGCCCCGCTAGGTGGGTGACCCGGGTACTCCTGACCACAGGCTCACCACACGGTCGCAGGGTTGCTTTGATACCACCTGTAACACCCCCGATTTTCAACTAACATACGAGATAACAAATACACTACACGATAAAATCATATAACATGACCATAACCCATAACCCCGCTTCACTCATCTCACTTCGCATAATAAAATAATAATTTAATTTATTTAATAAAAATTATTTTTTTTTTTTTTAAAAAAAAGTTTAAATACCTAGAAAATAATTTGGAAAGAGGATTTCTTTTTAAATTTTTAAATTGGTTTAAAAAATAGTTTGCTTGAAAATAATGTGCGCAGTTTGGAAAGAACCGCTTTGATACCATTTATAACAGCCCGACCCACCACCGTCGTAATACACCTCACTTTAAGGTGAAATACACACTTTTGGGCTCGTTGTCCTCACTTAAGCCCAAAAGCACAAGGCCTTGTTACTAAAGTGGTGGGTAGAATCCCTTATAAACACATCAAATTCACTTTCCCTCACTGATGTGGGACAACCAAATTTGGGGTGTTACACCAGTGGCTCGGGAACCCCACGTCCGCGCCCGACACCTTGTGAAGACCCGGAACCAACTCCACGCTCACCAATGGGAGGCCTAGGCCGCTCAGCAGTAACCCCACCAACGGAATGCATAGGTAACTCTATGGTCGGCTCCATAGGAGCCCCAGTCACATCAGCAACGCGTCCTACATCACCAACAGAAGCCCCTGTCGGCTCCACGGTAGTGCTATGCTCGCTAATGGAGGGCATAGGAGACTCTGGAACAGCCCCCTGTACCTCATTCCCTGGTGTCAAAATAGGAGAAGTCTTGAACAAATCAGACTGGGACGGACCTTCAGAAGTCGCTAAATGATGACGCAGCTCAGAAATTGGAGTACGCTCCTCCCCGGTAACATTGAAGTCAATGTTCTCAATGACATCCTGCATAGCACTGGTAGTAGGTATCACGAACTCAGGACCACCTGCACGAATTCAAGAAACACTCTTAAGCAACGCGGCAATGTGTCATGACAAAATACAATTCAAGCAAAGCAAATTCACAACTAGCAGAAGAATGCACGTATGCAAAGACAACAGGAAAACAAGCTTTCAGGCCCATTTCTGACAGAAAGGGGCTAAAAAGGAGCAGAAATACAGAAATGCATATTTCACGACACAGATACGATATCTACGTTAATACGTATCTAATCCAAGGAGCAAGGATGCACAAGAACAGAGAAAAATCAAGCAAAACAGCAAAAAGCAAGCTTCAGGCCTATCTTTGACAGAAAAGGTTAAAACGAAGCATGAACCCGAAAATGCATACTTTGTGACAAATGTACAATATACACGACATGCACAGCAAACCTGAAGAGCAACGGTATGCAAAAGCAAAGAAGAAGCAAATGAAACAACGAAAAGCAGACTTTAGGCCAAATTTTGACAGATAAGGCCGAAACAATGTGGGAGTGCAGAAATACATATATTATGACACATATGTGATGTATACGTCATACACAACCAAGACAAAGAGCTAGAAAGGATGAAAATGACTAGAAACCAAACAAAACAACAGAAAATACGCTTTAGGCTTATTTTTGACAGATAAGGCTAAAATGGTGCAGAGACACAGAAATACCCAGTGCATGACACGTATACGACATACAAGTCATAACGAACACCCACAAAAAGTTTCGTACAAAAATCATGTCCCGAACACCTCGACTGAATAGCTTTTGTAGAACGCACGCGAACTACAAAAACGGCCTTTTCATGGCCTTTTCTTAACCAAGAGAGCCCTAAACTCCCAATAAGCAACACTTTAGTCAACCCAAACAGCATACGTGGCAATACATCCAAGACTCGAAGCACGAGAAGCAAGAAAGACGGGTTCAAGAAGCCTAGCTCAACTACACAAAAACGCTCCAAAACACTCCAAAACACCTCCAAATGACGCGTGGTCAGCAAAAATGAGCAAACCATACACCATACAAGTCATCATGACTCAAGACAAAAATTTTCGACAAGTTTCGGAACCGAAAATTCCGACCCAAGAAACCATCTCCACACAAAAACACACGAAAATTACAGATTTTCAAACCGTTTTCCACACACAAGACACCCATAGCCTCATCATTAGCATACAACGACGTTTCAAAAACAACAAAGCCATCCGAAGTCGTCTCACACGTTAAAAACAGAGCACAAACCCCTAAAAATCACCCCTCTACACGGTTTTTCACCCAAAAAACCCGACTTTCGCGCCAATTTCAATGAAACAAATTCACCCATACATTATACTACTAATGGGTAACCTACATTGAAATTTTGAGCGTATTCCGAGAAGAAAAACGAAAAATGACCAAAATACCCTTGACCTTCTACACGAAAAACAGCCCCAAGACACGGGTTTTGCACATACAATCATCAACAATAGCAAGGCAAGCCTCTTAATACTCTCAAGTATCAATTTCAAGCAACAACGATAGCAAAATTCGAATCATGCAAGACGGTTTAACATAAACCCTAAAAAACGAATTTTCAGTCAAAACCGACTCAAACCGACTTCAAAACACGAATTAGCAACTTGATTGAGTGCATACCTTGATCCATCACGAATAGTAGGAGGCGAAATCACGAATTTTGGTTGAAAAATCGCTGAGAACAAGTTTTTCGATTTGGATGTGTTTGTGTGTTTTGTTTTCGGCTGCCTTGCTCTTTCCCCCCTACCCGTGTTTTTGAATCAAAAATGGCACACACACACTAAATCGCCAGACCTCTGGCGATTAAGTGGTCAGGCACGGGTTAATTTTTAGTTTGGGCTAGCTATTACGGTCCATTACGCTATTAATTCACTTTTTTATACGCTACTATGATAAAAACACGAGAATACACATGCTCGTTACAAGCCGAGAGCCCAAATTTTACAAAATAACAACACATATACGCTCTTTACGAGTCACAAAATCAAAAATACGTATATTCCTCACGAGTTAGATACGTATATTTTTCAAAACAAATACACTCTTTACGAGTCACAAAATCAAAAATACGTATATTCCTCACGAGTTAAATACGTATATTTTTCAAAACAAGTACACTCTTTACGAGTCACGAAATCAAAATACGTATATTCCTCACGAGTTAAATACGTTTATTTTTCAAAACAAGTACACTCTTTACGAGTCACAAAATCAAAATACGTATATTCCTCACGAGTTAAATACGTATATTGTTCAAAACAAGTACACTCTTTACGAGTCACAAAATCAAAATACGTATATTCCTCACGAGTTAAATACGTATATCTTTCAAAACTAGTACACTCTTTACGAGTCACAAAATCAAAATACGTATATTCCTCACGAGTTAAATACGTATATTTTTCAAAACAAGTACACTCTTTACGAGTCACAAAATCAAAATACGTATATTCCTCACGAGTTAAATACGTATATTGTTCAAAACAAGTACACTCTTTACGAGTCACAAAATCAAAATACGTATATTCCTCACGAGTTAAATACGTATATCTTTCAAAACAAGTACACTCTCTACGAGTCACAAAATCAAAATACGTACATTCCTCACGAGTTAAATACGTATATTTTTCAAAACAAGTACACTCTTTACGAGTCACAAAATCAAAATACGTATACTCCTCACGAGTTCAATACGTATATTTTTCAAAACAAATACACTCTTTACGAGTTACAAATCAAAATACGTATACTCCTCACGAGTTCAATACGTATACTTTTCAAAACAAATACACTCTTTACGAGTCACAAAATCAAAAATACGTATACTCCTCACGAGTTCAATACGTATACTTTTCAAAACAAATACACTCTTTACGAATCACAAAATCAAAAATACGTATACTCCTCACAGGTTAAATACGTATATTTTTCAAAACATATACACTCTTTACGAGTTACAAATCAAAATACGTATACTCCTCACGAGTTCAATACGTATATTTTTCAAAACAAATACACTCTTTACGAGTTACAAATCAAAATACGTATACTCCTCACGAGTTCAATACGTATATCTTTCAAAACAAATACGCTCTTTACGAGTCACAAAATCAAAAATACGTATACTCCTCACGAGTTAAATACGTATATTTTTCAAAACAAATACACTCCTTACGAGTCACAAAATCAAAATACGTATATTTCCCACAGGTTAAATACGTATATTTTTCAAAACAAATACACTCTTCACGAGTCACAAATCAAAATACGTATATTTCCCACAAGTTAAATACGTATACTTTTCAAAAAAAATACACTCTTTACGAGTCACAAATCAAAATACGTATACTCCTCACGAGTTAAAAACGTATATTTTTCAAAAAAAACAAATACACTCTTTACGAGTTACAAATCAAAAGATACGTATACTCCTCACGAGTTCAATACGTATATTTTTCAAAACAAATACACTCTTTACGAGTCACAAATCAAAGATACGTATACTCCTCACGAGTTCAATACGTATATTTTTCAAAACAAATACACTCTTTACGAGTTACAAATCAAAATACGTATATTCCTCACAAGTTGAATGCGTATATTTTTCAAATACCCATAAAGCAAAGACAAGATACACACTTCTATTCAAATCAAAACGCAGATACGCAAGCAAGCACGCAGCAGACACGCAAGACGCAGGAGATGGCCAAGCTACAAAACGCCATCGAATCACATCCAAACAACAGCAGGCCGGCAAGCCCTTAAACATGCAGGACCGTCATGTCCTTAAACATGCCGTCCCTCCCCGCATTCCCGACACTAAGTCCTCGTCTCTCCCCGAGACACATACTTAGCGTCGCCAGGTAGTATCGAGACTGTAATGGTCCGGATACTATCTTCTAAGTTTGACTAGCACTTTAGTCCAAGCTCAGCCAAACTGGGGGCTCTGTAGATACCCGTATCCGTACCCCCCCAAAAGCAAACCCGATGACGAAAAGGACTTTCCATGCATGTTTTAAATAAGACGAAACGGTACATAAGTGTCTAAAACATTTTAGTCATTTTTAACGTATTAATTTGAATTTGCATATTTCGTAAAAATGAATATTAATTTAGTCATTTTAAATCGTAAGTCGACACAATACGCACGAGCACGACACAAAGACGCCTCACAAAATGGCCCAAGAATACAAATACAACCCACACACACACAAAAACGGCCCAAAACACGCAAGAAGGCCCAAGCACCCGAAGCAGACCAAAACGCGTCCCGGGTCACATTCTTACAAAACAAAATCCCACAAAGTCGTAAAATAATGCATTACAATATTATTTTATTTCGAGCCAAGATCGAAAAACACGACGAAAAACCGAAACACGAAACACGAAACACGAAAACCGAGCTAAACAAAAATCAACTTATTACCAAGTTGATTAATCAACTTGTACAAAGCTGATCAAAGGCCTCAAATGTCAATCAAGTTGCTCGACAAACAGGCTTCGACTTACACACCTACGATAACGTAATACGGAGCTGCAAATTTGTCAGAAACAAGGGAGAAAATCGCCAGAACACTGGCGATTTTCAGGTAAATCGCCAGTCTTCTGGCGATTTTCTGCTCCTCCTCTGACATTCTGGCGATTTTTTGTACAATCGCTGGTTCTCTGGCGATTTTCTGATCAATTAGGCATAAAACACGAAACATTTGCTATAAATAGCAGCCCTTATTCGATCATTTTTCATCATCATCTATCAACTCATAACAATAACATTCACAACAACACAATTACAATAATAATACTTATAACTAATACAATACTAATACACATATAATAAGCCTCTCGCACTTATAAATTTCCACTCTAAAAACCGTCTTTGCATTTCAAGGTAAAGAAATTTTACCTTCTGATTGGACGTTTGAGACTTACAGGGTTACTTTAACCCACCCCGATATTGCCATTAACGAACTCGTATTCGCAATACGACTGTAGTAATTCGAATCAAATGATTCGTCTAAACCTCGCCAATATCGCATAAACAAACGACTCAAAATCACTAAATTAAGCACCCATTTTTACATTATGCAAATTCTTGATTCATGCATTAAATTACGACTAAAACACGGATTCGACATTTAACTGTACCGTTTCAACTAGTCTCTTTAAACATGCAAAACCGAGGGTTTTATAAAATCTTAGAATTGAACACAAGTCGGAAAATAACGTCTAGTTATTAATTCAAATGCAATGAATTAGTAATTTTACGTATATTTCCTATAGTAAATCGTCATGGTTTCGACGGCTTACATTTATTTTACATATTTGTCGAGTCATACATTTGCATTTGTACGTAGCGTCCCATTAAGCCCAAATATCGAAATTAAAGCATTTGTTTTCAAATTAGTAAAGACTACTTTTACGTAGGCCTTTTTATTACAGTTTTCAATATACATTTTGTCAAGACTTTAAAAGGGTAACCTCACTCCGAATCCTCTCTGGTTTCACAATAACCTCAGACGGATAGGTATCGACGCACCTTGAAATCTGAGACACCCGTGTCTTATATTTTAAAGACGCGTTGAATAGGTTCCAAATTCCTTTAATATTTGGTGGCGACTCCAAAAACATATTCCAAAAGGATTTTTATATTTCTTTTGTCACAATTACATGCAATGACACTCCCCCATTAAGCAAAAAGAACGCTCGAGCGAGCTGAGCAAAGCAACTAAAAAGGCGGAGCTCAGCGCCCGCGAGCTTCTTGCAAAATTCATTTTCCCGCGCCGTGCATTCTGCCCCATGACACGAGGGCGGGCGCGAGCGGGGCGTCGAGAAGAGATCACCCTAAGTCCGGTATCCTCAGCTAGTGTTTGAGACTCGCAATCTATTAATAGGAAACAAACATATAGTGCAAGCTACGACGATAGATTTTCAACTCGGAGATGCTAAAGATCAAAGTAAGCAACTAATTAATTCTCCAAACTAGGCAATGCAACCCAAAATAGGCTTGGAATTTTCAAAATTTTTAAAATAAAGCACACAAAATGAAAAATGCAAATGAAAAGCGCGAAAGTGCTTTCCTCCCCCAAACCAGAATCACACATTGCCTTCAATGTGGAAAACAGCACAACCACAACAGCAGAAAAGGACAAATAATAGAGGGGGCAGGAAAATAAAACAAGAAAGGAGGGTAAAAAGGGGTAAAGAATGCTCACATTATAAAGTTGGAGTTCCCCCAAACCGAAGCGAAGCATGGAGTGCGGCTAGAAATCCACGTATATGCGTCCAATTCAGTCCAGCTATGAAGTACTTCGGAGTAGCACGCAAGAATAAACGAAACGAAGCAGCAGAAAAGTGCAGGTGTGGCCGGCCGGTCTGGACCGGCAGCCGGCCGACCGGCTGAGCCCACCTGACTCGATTTTTTCGATTTTTCTTCAACTTTCAAATTTCAGCTACGGCCCCGGTCTGAGCCCGGCAGCCGGTAGGCCGGCTGGTGACCTTCTCCGAAGCGTATTCTCAAAAATACTAAGTGCCAACAAGCAATAAGTACCTGCGCGCTAAAAACACAATATAATTCCCTCATCCTCGCGCGCTCAATAAAAACCAAAAGTCATCCAAAACAAACCAAACAAAGTACAATAAATTACAACGTCATCGGGTTGCCTCCCGGAAGCGCTGGTTTATAGTCCCGCACGACTCTTCAAAGCTTCAAAAATCATGTATAATTAGGCCAAGGTCGTTGGCCATTTGCGACAGCTTCACTCGGCGAAACAGCATCCGTTCGCCATAGAACTCTTCCCTCTCGAGGCAGAGCAGCATAGTCCATCACACAAGGGGCTCCATCCCGGAATGGCTCTCCAAACCTCCCACATGCTCCAAGCGACTGAACCGTAGGGTGAACTCCTCGGTCGCTAGCGTCAAACAAATCGGCTTTCAGCAGCTTTCTCTCCCCCAAACCATCTTTGCAGCCATCCTGAAAAGAACCTGCACAAAGAGAAGAGACATGCAAAACCTCCAAAGTGTCTCCAGTAGAGTGAGACGGAGGTACAGAATCAATAGAGCAAACCGACTCTAGACGCATGGGTGATCGCGGGGTATCAGAATGCGTAAAAGTGAGCTTTTCACCCCCCACCGTGAATGCTAAGGTCTTGTTACCCACATCTATGATCGCACCAAAGTGTCGAAAAAGGTCTCCCCAAAATAATTGGGATGTGGACATCCTCAGGCATATCTAGTACTACAAAGTCCACAGGGATAAAGAACTTTCCTACCTGTACGGGGACATCTTGCAATATACCTAAGGGACGCTTAACAGACCGGTCAGCCATTTGCAAAGTGAGACTAGTGACACCCAAATTCGTCATATTCATCTTCTTACACATAGAGTACGGGATGACACTGACGCTAGCTCCTAGGTCACATAAAGCATTTTTGACCTCAAACCTACCTATGGAGCAGGGAATAGAAAAAGTCCCAGGGTCACTAAGCTTAGGGGGCTTACTACCCTGCAGCCTAGTACTAGCCTCCCCCACAAAAGCCACAGTCGAGACATCATCAAGCGTACGCTTTCTAGCTAAGACCTCCTTCAGAAACTTAGCGTACGCAGGTATTTGAGTCACAAGGTCAATAAAAGGAACGATTACGAAGAGCCTTGATGACGTCGGCGAACTTCCGAACTTAGCCTCGGGCTCTGCACCTCGCTGGCGACCAGGAAATGGGAGCTTGTTCTGCATCGGGCGTTGGGTAGCAACAGAGCACCGGATATAATACCGAATCATTCTTCCTCAGAGTAGTGTCCAAATGGTTGACGACCCACGGCCGGTCGGCCATTGTGACCTCTGAGTACGGTTTCTGTTCGCATCCCCATCCTTCTCCTCTTCCTCCAAGTTCATAGGGTCACCATACATTGACCCACTCCTCAACGTAATCGCACATGCCGTATCATGCGGAGGTTTAGGAGGATTACCTTGAGGTGGAAGGGTGCCGGTTGGCGTGACGCCATGGCGGCGAGTGCGCCACTTGATTCTCCAACAATTTAATCGCAATGACTTAGCTTGCGATCCTTTTGCATCTGCCGCAAAGATCATCTCTTGCGACTTTTGCACGGACAACGTTACTTGCGACATCTGCATCATCATGGCCTTCATCTCGGCCATAGGATCGGGTACCTGTGTAGGAGGAGGTGGTGGTGTGTAGGCGGGTTTTTGGTAGTTAGGTGGAGGTGGTTGGAAATTTTTGTGAGGGGGTTGATAAGGGGCATTTTGTGGAGGTTGGGTGGTTGGGTTGAGGACATTTTGGTTGCGATACGATAGCAGCGAGCGATCATAACCCGGTTGATTCTGGTACGGCAGGTTCTGATTATAAGATTGGTAAGCGCAGACCTGCTCCTGGGGCGCAGCATACCCCGTAGAATAACCTGAATCGTGCCCCGCAATAGCATTAACTTGGGCACTCGACGAACCACTCCCCTGCATAGCATCAAACTTCCTATTCAGCTCAGAAAGTTGACTCATAACCGCACTTATGCTCTCATTTCCACGGTCGTTGTGCGCGGACCGTGAATTACCCCTAGGCTTACCAAACTGGGATGAATGGACAGCCATTTCCTCAATCGTTTGCCACGCTTTATCATCATCCGTATTATTAGCAAATCGACCTCCCGCGGCCGAGTCAAGAATAGTGCGACTCTCAGCATATAACCCATTATAAAAGGTCATAATAATCAACCAATCACCAAGGCCGTGATGTGGACATTCACGGATTAACCGTTTGTAACGGTCCCATGCCTCAGCTAACGTCTCGTCAAAGCTCTGCTGGAACCCTTGAATTTGACTACGGATTTGGTTAGTCCGCTCCGGCGGATAGTACTTGCGATAGAAAGCAAGAGCGAGACTTGGCCAATCCGTAATACCCGCAGCAATCTTGTCAAGATCCGTGATCCAATCCCGCGCGCGATCACGTAGAGAAAAAGGGAACAACATCTCCCTAATCTGGTTTTGAGTGATCCCATTCTGCTTAATTGTCGAGCAGTAATCCGTAAAAACCTGCATGTGTTTCCCAGGATCCTCCGTAGGATTGCCGCCGAATTGATTACGCTCCACCAAAGAAAGAAAGGCGGGGCGAATTTCGAAGTTCCCTTGGACCGTATTTGGTATCGTAAATCCTTGCGGGATCGACTCGGTCTTGGGTAACGAGTGACTATATAGTTTAGGCATAGTCACGCGTGGTGGAGAAGAACCTGGAGTAACTGGAGGTGTGTCCTCTTCGTAGGACGATTGCGCTGCACTAGACTCCGAATGCGACGCTTCCTCAAGATTAAAATTTGCGATTTTAATCGCTTCCTTGCGAAGTCGATGTAATGCGCGCTCAGGTTCAGGCTCAGGCTCAAATGGAACTAAACCTGTAGGTGACCTGCGCATAAACAAAACTACAAGCAAAAGATGAGAAACGGTCTCAAGGAACTAGGTTCCTTGAGACAAGAGAGTAAAACCTGCAACAAACAAGAACTATAACTAGCAAAGCCGTTTCCCCGGCAACGGCGCCAAAATTGACAAGGCTAAGTCGTCACTCCTCAATCAAAATAAACCTAAGCAAACAACTAACAGAAGCTAGTGGTAAGCAGGATCGTATCCACAGAGAAACGGAGCAGTTATAAGTTAAAGTCGGAGTAAACAGGTCTAACTCTAGGATGCGAGAAGGGGTTGGTTTAATCTATAACCTAAAGCAAGCAAATAACGAAGATAAGTAGAAATATATAAGGGGAAGGATTAGGGCATCGGGTTCATTATGACAATGATTCAGGAACTCAAGTTCATAAGAAGGAAGCGATAAACTGTGCAAATGACTAGGTTTAGAAAACGCTCTCTCGAGTCAATTTTAGCCTTAAGCAAATTTAGCGGGCTCTCGCAACTTACTAAATTCAACTTATCAATCTCGCGTAAGTCTAGTTTTAACTCGGCTTTCGATCTTAAATTAAAACTTACTCAGGTTCAATTAAACTCAGACAAATCGTTGATCAGGCGAAATAATCCTAATTCAATTGGCATAAAACGCGTATAAGGAAACTCAATTGCACAATTTATTCAACCAGTTTAATCTAAAAACATGTTCCTGAACCAATTATCACAAATTCCCCTAAACCCTAATAGGAAAATTAGCTACTCATAACTAAAGGGCAAACAAAGCAATAATAATAAGACATGATAAAGGAAGTAGAAGCAAATAAATAAACCTGGATTAAAAACGGAGTACTAACGATTACAATCGAATCAATCTTGAAATTAAACTAAAGTTGAGAGTTTGTAAAAGAGAGAAATAAAACTTAACAGTAAACTAACCTAAGTAAAATAAAGCATAAGATGAAATCTTGACCTAAGGCATCTATTTATATCTTCCCAATAAATAAATCTCGAATTAAATCAAAAACTGACGAAAAAGGCTCCTCGTGGTACCGTGTCTGCTGGACCGGCCTGACCAACATTGTTGGGCCGGCTCTTCTTCTTTCTTCTTAACTTGGCCCAATCTTGCTTTGGGCCTTTATTCACTCGTAGTCCTTTCTTCCTTTTGGTCTTTGGCTCGTGTTCTCGAGCTTCTGTTCGCGCTCGAGCTTGGTCTTTGGTCTTGATTCTCGTAATGCTCCAATCGTCCCGGGTTTTGGCTCAAAACCACCAAAACCTGCAAAATGTAAATAAAAGGCAGCAGTAACGAGAAATATCACAAATAGCTTATAAAACTAGTAATGAACTCGAATAACTGCAGCTAAATGCGACTGAACCGGGGGCATATAATGTATATAAATAACATGTATCACATCCTATTGACTACTCCTTCTCTCTGTGGATTCGACCCTACTACCACTACCTACCTAGTTAGTTGTCTTTACGTTTATTTTGATTAGGTGACACGACTTTAGCCTCATCAATTTTGGCGCCGTTGCCGGGGAGACGGTTAGCTAGTTTTAGTTTTGCTTATTAGTTAGCTAGGTTTTTCTCTCTTGCCTCAAGGAACCTAATTCCTTGAGACCGTTTCTCATTGCTTCGTGTAGTTTTGTTTATGCGCAGGTCACCTCGGACTCTAGTTCCCTTTGAGCCCGAACCCGAGCGAGCGTTACATAGGCTACGTAAGCAAGCAATTCAAATAGTTGATCTTGATTTTGAGGAGGCGTCGCAAGCGGAGTCTAGTGCAACGCAATCGTCCTACGAAGAGGACACACCTCCAGTTACTCCAACTTCTACTTCACCGCCTGTGACTACGCCAAAATATATAGTCACTCGCTTCCTAATGCGGAGTCCATACCTGATGGATTCACTATGCCCGCTACTTTGACGGGCAACTTTGAGATTCGCCCCGCCTTCCTAAACTTGGTGGAGCGGAATCAGTTTGGTGGTTATCCCACCGAGGATCCTGGTCGGCATATGCAGATGTTTACTGATTACTGTTCGATGATTAAGCAGGCCGGGATCACTCAAAATCAAATAAGGGAAATGCTGTTCCCTTTTTCATTGAAGGATCGAGCTCGTGAGTGGATCACGGACCTTGATAGGATTGCAGCGGGTATTACGGATTGGGGGGGTTACCTCTTGCCTTCTACTCGAAGTTTTATCCTCCTGAGCGCACCAATCAATTGCGCAGCCAGATTCAGGGCTTCAAGCAGACGTTTGATGAGTCTTTAGCTGAAGCGTGGGAGAGGTATAAGAAGCTGATTCGGGATTGCCCTCATCATGGGCTGAACGACTAGCTCGTGATTATGACCTTTTATAACGGCTTATATGCTGAGAGCCGTTCTATTCTTGATTCTGCTGCTGAGGGACGTTTTGCTAACAACGTCGATGATGATAAGGCGTGGGGTTTGATTGAGGAGATGGCGATCCACTCGTCTCAGTTCGGTAAACCACGGGGTAATTCACGGTCTGCACACCAAGACCGTGATAAGGAGAGCATTAGCGCGCTCACTAGTCAGGTTGCTGCGCTGACCACGATGATTGATATGCTGCATAGGGGTGTTTCTTCTAGTGCCCACGTGAATGCTGTTATGGGACACGATTCGGGTTATTCTACGGGGTATGCTGCACCCCATGAGCAAGTTCATGCTTACCAATCCTACTCACAGAACTTGCCCTACCAAAATCAACCAGGTTACGACCGTTCACTCTTATCGTATCGTAACCAAAACGTGCTAAACCCGACCCCTCCACCTCCACAAAACACCCCCTACGTCCCTCCTCACAAAAACATCCAACCTCCCCCTCCTAATTACCAAAGACTCACCTACACACCCCAACCTGCAGGACCCGATCCTATGGCCGAGATGAAGGCCATGATGCTGCAAATGGCCAAGAATCAGGCGACCATGATGCAGCAGATGCAGACAAGTGAGCAAGCTAAGGACGCAGCGATCAAAATGCTCGAAAACCAAGTAGCTCAACTCGCCTCTTCGCAAGCGTCTCGTCAGCAGGGTACCCTACCACCCCAAGGTAATCCTCCTAACCCTCCTCACGATACAGCATGTGCTATTACGCTGCGTAGTGGTACAGTTTATGATGGCCCGAAGCATCCGGAGAACGTGGGAAAGGATGGGGCAGCAGACACGGTCAAGCCGTGTGATCATGGGCCTACTCAGCGACAGCGGCTCGCGGATGTTGCTGCTAAGGATAAGGCACCGGAGATTCAAATCAAACTTTCTTTTTCGGGTCGTGTACGTCCGGCTAACATGGACCCTCAGCTTAGTAAGTTCTTTGAGATTCTCAAAACTTTGCAAGTAAATCTACCCTTCATTGATTTGGTAAAGCAAGTTCCTGCATATGCTAAGTTTCTTAAGGAAGTCCTATCGAGGAAGCGCTCCATTAATGAGACTGAATCTGTGTCTTTTGTGGGGGAGGATAGTGCTCTTTTGCAGGGTAGTTCACCTCCGAAGCTGAGTGACCCAGGGACCTTCTCCATCCCTTGTTCTGTAGGAAAGTATGTGGTGCAGAACACCTTATATGATCTTGGGGCAAGTGTCAGTGTCATTCCCTACTCCATTTTTAAGAAACTTAATATGACTAAGTTAGGAGTTACCTCTATGACTCTGCAAATGGCTGACCGTACGGTACAGAGACCTTTAGGTATCCTAGAGGACGTCCTGGTTAAGGTAGGGAAGTTTTACATCCCTGTAGACTTTGTGGTCCTAGACATACCCGAGGACCACCACATCCCGATCATTCTAGGGCGACCTTTCCTGCATACTGGAGGTGCTATAATCGATGTGGGGAATAAGACGCTGACGTTCTCGGTGGGGGGTGAGAAGCTTACCTACACTAAGTCGAGTCTCCCTCGCTCCCCTATGCAGCCTGAGTCTGTTGCTGCGATTGACCTTGCCCCTCCGTCTCACTCTACTGGAGACTCTTTGGAGGTTGTTTCTTCTGCTTTTTCTTGTGCAGGTCTTACGCAGGATGGCTGTAATCCTGGTTTGGGGGAACGGAAGCTCACGAGGGCGGATGTCTATGACCCTGGCGATGGAGGAGAACGTCCTAGGATTGAATCGCCAAGCGCACAAGGGCGGTTTGGAGAGCCATTTCGAGATGGAATCCCGTGCGTGATGGATTTTGTTGCTCTTCCTCGAGACGGTCGAATTTTGTGGCGAACCGATGCTATTTCGCCAAGTGAAAGTGTCGCGAGTGGCCAACGTCCTTGGCCTAATTGGACATGATTTTTGAGTTTTGAAGACGGTCGTGCGGGACCATTATAAACCAGCCTTCCCGGGAGGCAACCCGATGACGTTGTAATTTGTTGTACTTTGTTTTGGTTTGGTTTTCTTTTGACTTTGACATTATTAGCTTGCTTTTATTGAGCGCGTGAGGATGAGGGTTTTATATTGGATTTAGCACGCAGGTACTTAAGGACTCTCCGTCCTCGGTATTTTTGAGCACAGGCCACGATGAAGGGCCTTGGTCGCCCCCCCTGTTGCTCTGCTTTGCTCTTTTCTCGCGTGCTACTCCGAATTACTACATAGCTGGACTGATTTGGGTGCAAATTTGTGGACTAGTAGCCACACTCCATGCTTCGCTTCGGTTTGGGGGAGCTCCACCTTGATAATGTGAGCTTTCTTTACTCCTTTTCCCTCGTTTCCTCGCTTTAACTTTCCTACCCCCGTCTTTTGTTTGTCCTTTCATGCTACTTGTGGTTGTGCTGTTTTCCACATTAAGGGCAATGTGTGTTTCTGGTTTGGGGGAGGAAAGCACTTTCGCGCTTTTCGTTTGCGTTTTTCTTTTTGTTTGCATTTATTTAAAAATCCATAAAAATTAAAAAATTTGAAAATTCTAAAAAATATTTCGGTTTGAATTGTCAAGTTTGGAGAATTGATTAGTGTGCTAATTTTGATCTTTGGTATCTCCGAGTTGAAAATCCATCGTCGTAGCTTGCACTATATGTTTGTTTCCTAGAAATAGATTGCGAGCCTTAAACACTAGCCCACTTGTATTTGCTTAATTCTTATCGCTTTTCATTCGTTTGCTTTCGATATTGGCATTCAAGTAAGGCATTTGGTTTGTGGAATGTTTGGAAAGTTGGCTTGTGGAATGAAATGGATGGATGTTAATAATGTTGGAGCAATGCTTCGATGCTTTCGGAGGGGACTCATTGATTTGAGTAACCACAATGGCCATGAATTTGGTTGTGACCGAGAGTATGAGCAATGATGTAACCCTTAAGGAAATATGTGTACCCGAGCGCGATCTTTAACGATTAAATGTCAAGCTAAACGGTATAACATACTAGGGATGCTCCACATTTAAGAAAAAAAAAAAGAGAAAGAAAAGAAAAGATGAAAAAAAATGGAATGATGTGGAAAGAAAGGTGAAATGGAAAGTGGTATGTTTGGTTGGCGTTGCTTGAATTCAATGATCGTAAGTTTAATTTTTGCGAAAGCATGAGAGGCTAGTAATATGAAGTTGGTGTGAATGGTTGAGACTTGTGCTCTATTTTCGGTGAAATAGACTATGGTTTGTAGTTCATGTGTATGGGTCGTCAACTTTGAGATACTAACGTGAGGAATTTGGATACTTTGATTTTCTCCGACGCTTTTTGCTTGAGGACAAGCAAAGGTTTGGTTTGGGGGAGTTTGATGTATGTCATTTATATCGATTATAAGCCCCCGGTTTAGTTGCATTTAGCTCGCATTTACTCGACTTCATTATTATTTTAGGAGCTATTTGCTTTATATTGCGATACTGCTGCTCTTTATTTATATTTTGCAGGTTTTGGCGGTCCTGAGCTAAAACCTGAGTCAATTGGAGCATTTACGAGTATCGTGACGTCAAGACGAAGCCCGAGAGCGAATTCGGAGGCAACACGATGATTTAGGACGTCAAACCTATAGGTTCAGAGCAAACCTATAGGTTCAGGATACGTGAATCAAAGCCAAACTTGCTGGAAAATTCTGAGAAGCTTAGAACCTATCGGTTCAAGGGTGAACCGATCGGTTCACACCACTAAACCGATCGGTTTTGCCCTAAACCGATCGGTTTACTTACCCTGTTTCACGTTTTTTCGCGGGCCTATAAATACAACTTGAAGTTAGGGTTTAGTTTATCTTTCATTCTATTTTCTCTGCTTTAGAATAGAAGTTTAGTTCTCTCTCTTAAACTCTCAAAACTCTTAGTTTAGATTGAATTTATTCTTGCAAGTCTCGATCTTTACATTACAATTCAGGATTTACTCCAGGTTTATTCAATCGCTCTTATTTCTATCATCATGTTTATTCATTATTGCTTTGTTGTGATTTCAATTATGCATAGCTAATTCTCAATTAGGGTTTAGGGTGATTGTGAGATTGATTCAGGGCATGTTTTAATTGCTTTTATCGATTGAATTTGTGCAA
Source organism: Dianthus caryophyllus (assembly GCA_023091065.1). NCBI lineage: Eukaryota > Viridiplantae > Streptophyta > Magnoliopsida > Caryophyllales > Caryophyllaceae > Dianthus > Dianthus caryophyllus. The sequence continues at coordinate 30,294,331 of CM041524.1, read as the reverse complement.
GTTGATTTCTTCCTACGCGTTTTATAATCAATTGAATTTAGGGACGCCTTTATTGAATTGAATTTAGGTTGTTTCAGTTTAAGATCGAAAGCCGAATTGAAACTAGACTCACGCGTAATTGATAAGCCAAGTTTAGTACGTAGCGAGAGCCCGCTAAATTTGCTTAAGGTTAAAATTGACTCGAGAGAGCGTTTTCCCAAACCTAATCACTTGCTTAGTTTCAATTGATTGTATTTCCTTCTGAGTTGAGTTCTTGAATCGATGCCACATTGATCCCGATGCCCTAATCTCCCTCTTGTATTCTTTTTACCCTTTTACTTATCGTTCTTAGTTTAGTTCTTCAAAACACCGACTTTTGTTACCACGAGATTGACCTAAGTTTAGCTAAGCATCCTATTGACTACTCCTTCTCTCTGTGGATTCGACCCTACTGCCACTAGTTACCTAGTTAGTTGTCTTTAGGTTTATTTTGATTAGGTGACACGACTTTAGCCTCATCAGGCATCACCACAAATTCATAGTGCCCTTCATGAGTTCTAAATGCAGTCTTATGAATGTCTTGATCCTTCATTCTTATCTGCCAATAGACTGACCTAAGATCAATTTTAGAAAAGATAGTTGACCCATGTGATGCATCCAACAACTCATCTATCACAGGTATGGGAAACTTATCTTTGACAGTATGCTTGTTTAACTCCCTGTAATCCACACACAACCCCCATGTTTCATCTTTCTTCTTCACCAAAACCATTGGAGAAGAAAATGGACTTTGACTCCTCCTCACAACTCCACTCTCCAACATTTCTTTAGTGATTTTTTCAATAGCAGTCTTCTGTATATTGGGTACCTATATGGCCTCACACTGATAGCCTGAGTACTAGGCTGTAGGTGAATCTAATGATCAAATTCCCTATGAGGTGGTAGGGTTTTTGGCTCCACAAACACATCTTCAAACTCTGCCAACACTTCCTCCACCTGTTTATGACACTGTGCTTCAGATGGTTGTATCTGCACAGGGGTGTCCATAGCATGAACCTCCATAGCATACATCTGCCCAACTCTACACCCTTTCTGCAGTTGCGCCCCATTCAACCAGTGCAGCCCACCACTCTGCATACCTCTCAGCACCACCTTTTTTCCTTAGTAAATAAACTCCATCTTGAGATTAGTAAAATCCCAAATTACAGGGCGTAAAGAAGCCAACCATTGAATCCCTAAAACCATTTCACAGCCTCCTAAAGGAACACCATCACATCAGCCTTAAATTCCACCCCATGTAACAACCAAGTGAAATTTTACAAGTTTTGGTAGAGATGAAAGTATCTCCGTCCATTAGCCACAGACACCACCAAAGGATAAGTGTTGTTGGTTTTGCATCTCAACTTCTTAACCAGCTACTCATCCACAAAATTATGGGTGCTATCAGAGTCAATTAGTATGTGAATGGAGTTTTTCTTGACTCTCCCAGTCACCCTCGTGGTTTGGTAAGTATTGTTACCAGAGATAGCATTCAAAGAAATCAAGGGTTGTTCCTCACTCACAACCTCAGCACTCTTTACTCCCGCCTAACTTATCACTTCTAGCAAATCACTGTCAGCTCCACTCCACCCCTCTTCACTATGCTTACCCTCTTCAGTCAAAGGTATGACTTCAATTTGATACAACTTTGCTACACACTTATGTCCAGGGGTAAACTGCTCATCACAGTGAAAACATAGATTCTTCCTTCTCCTCTCCTCCATATCATAAGGTAAGGGAGGTCCGCTCCTTCCTTGCTGAAAATTAGGTTTTTGTGAACTGAAATTGTTGTTAGGTTTAGGAGCATGTGACTGGAATCTATTGAAAGATTGTGTAGACCCAGATCCTCCATTACCCTCTTGTACCACAGCCTGCATTTTCTGCACAGGTTTCTCAGACCCAAACGTGTTTGTAACCTTTACAACACTCACACTTTCTTCCTGTAATCTAGCATAATAGATAGCAGTAGCTAGGGTTGCAAGTCTAAAAGCCCTCACAAAGGGTTTAATAATGGTGGATTTTAGCCCCCCAACAAAGCTATCCAAGAAATATTGGTCAGGAATCTGTGGGTTTCTTTGCAACATTAAAGATTTCAATCTCTCAAATACATCTAAGTAATCTTCCAGTGAATGGGTTTGATGAAATTTATTAAAGTCCTTAACAACAGTGTCAACAACTTCATCTCTGAATCTAACACATAAATCCATCACAAATTCATTCCAATCAACATTTCTTTTATGTGCAAGATAACTATGAACCCACAATTCAGCTTTGCCACTCATATACAATGAAGCTAAATCAACCCTTTGATTGTTTTGCACCTTACACAACTCAAAATATCTATCACATTTTTGCAACCAAATTCTTGGATTCACACCATCAAACACAGGGAACTCAACTTTTGGATTGAAACTCAAATTACGTTGAGCATTGTGATTAGGGTTTATACCTTCGTTGTTCTCATTTTCCTCAGCTCCTCGATTAGGGTTAGGAACTCCCCCATTAAGTTGTTGAATCAATGCCTCCATCCTTCGATTACGTTCCAATTGTTCCCTCATCAACCTGCCAAACTCCCCCATTTGATCTTCCATTTGCTTCATACGTTCATCCATTTGAGCCGACAATTGAGCAATAGTAAGTTTAGCCAGTTTTGATTGATGTGTTTGAAACAGTGAGAATGTCGAAAACAGTGAAGAATTGAGTGAAATCAGTGAAAATTTTGTCGAAATATTGAAGGAAACCCAGAAAAAATTTGATGAAACAGTGAAATTAGCAGTGATTTTGAGCACAAAAATAGTGAATTTTGAACAAGAATTTGTCAAAAACCTTGCTCTAATAGCCAATTGTAACAATCTCAGGGATTTCTTCGGAAAATTGTCACTTAATTGGGATTTTCAATGAAGAACCCTAATTTTATAATTGGGGAATTTCAGAGAATTTGGGAGAAAAAATGTATTTGTTTTATTGATGTAAGATGACGAATGATTTTTACAGCACAATGCCTCTATTTATATACAAACAAATGACTTCTGACAGCTCACAACTAACCACTTGTAACTAACTCTGTAACAACCTCCTAACAAACTCTTCTTTCCCGCCCAAATTCAGTTAAGCATGTGACAGGAATTGAGACGGTGGATGATGATAGCGTAGTCATGGTGATAATGATGAAGTGAGTTTTTGATTAGTGATGTTAAGGGAGGAAGAAGAGCAAGTTTTTGTTGTATTGAATTGAATGTGGATAGCCAGGATTAGAGAACTTCGGAGGTGCAGCTGATGGGCAACTATTACGGATCCGCACCCAATTATGAGAGTCAAACAATGTAAGAGAAAAAATACTCCCTCATTTTCATCAGATTAAACCCACTTTCTTTTTTCGGCAATTTTATCTATTTAGCCCCATTTCTATATATAATAACCACTTTTTATGAAAATTACACTCTTACCCTTACTAATTTATCTATTTTACTAAAATATCACACTATATTCTCCAAATAAGAACCCACTTTATCCATCATTAATATTACCCCAATTATTTTTCATTTCCTTAAAATTTATGTCCACCCTAATGGAGCTTTTCTAGTGAAAAGGAGGGAGTAGTAAAAAAAAGTCAAATATTATGACACCCTCGTAAAAAAAAAAAAAAAAAAAAAAAAAAAAAAAAAAAAAAAAAAAAAAAAGGCAAAATTGCTAAAAACTACGGAGTATCTTTTAAAATTACTTTTGTGCAAATAACTACCTTATATAATTTTTTTTACAAATAATTACCTTTTAACGCCATTTTGTTTCAGATCACTACCTTAATGTGACAAATTTTATTCAAATCAGTACCAAACCACCGGAAATCGTCATAAAAATCAAATTTCCGACCAATTTGAAAAAATTTTTTGTCTTTAATTTGAAAGTAGCACTTGAAATACCCATTCTACCCTTATTTAACAATTCTTCCTCTATTTAACCTAATTTCTTCATTCATTATCTTTACCTTATATTTCTGCCATTGATTATATTTTTTTTCTCCCATATTATTCAATCCAATAATGGTGGTTTCAATTTTCATCCCTTTTCGTCATTATTTTTTTTTTATTTCTTAATGTTTTCCTCACCTTATACATCCTCACTTCCTCCCTAATTTTTCACCCTCTTTTAAAAACCCCCAATTTTAAAAACAAAAAAAAAAGTTTAAACCCAAAATATTTATTAAATTTAAATACTTTCACAACCAAATCAACACAACTAAATGCAAACATAAATCTAAAAAGAATAAGCCAAAAAAACAGTCTCAGAAAAACCGCACATTTCGTTAATTAGAGTTTTAGAACCAATCTTTTACCTTCAATTAAACTAAAAAAAATTATAATTAAATACCTGGTACAATACGAAAAATTAAGGAATTAACCCAAAACTTTTTAGGTTTTAAAAAATAATTGAGCGTGAGTGAAAGAATATGAAAAAGAAATGAAATGAGGAGAGGAAAATGAACATTGGGTAGAAGTAAATTAGAGGGGCAAAACGGCCACTTTCTACAAATTTGGCCTAAATGGGATTTCAAGAGAACATGTATCTATTTGAATACAAAATGACATTAAAAGGTAGTTATTTGCACAAAAGTGATTTTATAAGGTACTACGTACTCCCTCTATTCAATTCCATTGTCATCCCTTCCTTTTTCACATTTGCCGAGACGCTTTTTGTAACGACAATATCTATAGTTCTAAATTGTATAAAAATATAAAATTTTGATATTAATGTATTACTTATGAAAACGAATAAAACAAGATCTTACATTATTATATTTTTATTTATACATTACGAGTTATACTGAAGATTCTTCACCTACGTGAATAGTGTCAAAAAAGAAGGGATGCTAATGGATATGAATGGAGGGAGTAGTTTTTAGCAATTTTGCCTAACAAAAAAAAAATCAATATCCTTCCAACAGGAAATGGGTTGAAAGGAAAATATCACTGATCAGGAACCCTTCTGGGTTAAACATAACAGATATTCGGTACATCAAAGTTCTAATTCATACTCCGTACTATACAAGGCAAATGTACCAGATCTAGCATAAGCATCAAATGACCTGACGAATTGGCATAGCCACACCAATCTCGGAATTCAAGGGGAAAAAAGAATATGGTAAAACCGTTATATGCAAGCTGATTTACCTGTATTAATATTCCGTCTAAACCTAGACCACCTAAAACCTAATCCTACACAGAAGTTATAGTGTTAAAGCTTCACCTCGTTCCGTCTCCACAGCAAAATGCTCGTTTTGTTTCTTGTAGTTTTTGCCATAAACACAGCATGTCTCGTGGGTTTTGGTAGTGAGCCACAACATAATTGTCTTGGCATCCTTCATTATATACCCTCTGCTCTAACTCGTACCTTACTTTGAGTCCTCTTCGTTTCATGTCTGCGATCCAAATGCCCATCGCGACATCTTCCAATTTAAACATCTGACATTTTCAAAATAGACATAGTTTGATTATCAAAGTCGAATGAAGAAAACAGTGCAGGAAGGGAGTAAGGCTGCAAATAGTATAAACAAGAACAGTGCCCTTATCTTGCTAGGTTACCTTTAAGTTACCGGTTTGATGTCCCTTGGCAACGATATTTGCTATGTCATGAGAAACAACGTATCCAGGACCATGCGCCCAAGGGGGGTAAGTATCTTCAGGCCATTCCTTCACATCAAAGTCACGTAAGTCAGACCAAATCAGAAACAATTTATTTGTTTCACTCAAACATTTGATTCAAAGAAATCGATGTATCAAGTTCTACCAACATCAATGTAATTTTCCTAATGTCAATGCATAAGCGGAACCTAACACGAAGTATTCACTAAAATTTATGCTTCCAGTAAATTTCAATGGACAGCATGCTCACACAAACCAAAAACATAGGTGATCTTTTTTATTTCAAGCTTCACTTTAGTAGAAGGCCCTAGCTTTCTAGGTTTACGCTCAATCGAGTTGACCAATTGAGATCAGGGGTTTCGTCAATGGCAACTAATCTGATAGAGTACTGACAAGAACGATACTACTTGTAATGAGCATGGTATGAAAATGCTACAGTACTGTGAGGTCAGCCCATAGCCTACGGAGTTCCAGACCAATTGTTACGTTATTCCCATTTTGACGTATTAATCGCACCCGACGAAAAGTTCAAACATCACTGCCATATATTTCTTTTCATGAAAGGGGCAATTCTTGAAAGATCAACTGATGGAAGGTTTTAAGTCTATGTTTTCACTGTAGGAACCCATGCATAATTCAAAATAAATAAAGAAAAATCATAGCATCGTATAAAGCTCATCGTGTAAGGGCTACCATGGTCAGGTTTAGTGTTTCATTTTTTTATTTCTGACACAGTTTGAGAGCTACTGAGTGACACAGTTACCGCGATTGGCTGCTGAATGTCATACGTCAGCACTCTGTAACTTTCAGCAAAGCAAAATTCAAAACATATGCACAATGTTGGAATTATGTAAGCATAAGTTATAGCAGGTCAATTCGTTACCTCATCACTAATAAACCATTTGCTGTCAGGATTCCTATGAGGTTTCGAGTCAGAGTTAATGAGGCCATAAAGCAATCCATGGGTTGCATTTATTCTGTTCAAGGAAGCTAGGACTTCATCAACACGAACAAATGCGTCATCATCTGTCTTCATTATGTAGTTTCCTTTGATAATGTGTGTCTGTGAATTGAGTTAGCAGAGAAAGATGTTAGCGTCATATTAATGTGCTCAGACGTACCAGGGAGAAGGCTAACTAAGCATGATTTCTATTCATTAAACATTTCCGATCAGCTCAATAGACAAGCTCCTTCAAAGTTCAGAATTCTTCCTCCTCCTCCAAGCTATTGTTACTCCCTCCATCTCACTTTTAAGTGTCCTAATTTAACTAAATCATAGATTTTAGGCACTTCAGATTTGTCGAACTTTAACCGTAAATTTATTCAAAATTATAAATATTTGTTATCAAAATCTTTTCAATAAAAATGTACTTATGACAAATAAAAGCATATCATTCTCATACAAATATTGGTGGTCAAACGATCGTCTTGGAGACCTTGAAAAAATAAATGGAAATAACACATCGAAATGGAGGGCATACTTTTTAGTAAGGGTAATATAGTAATTTTGACACTTTGCACTACTAGTTTTAAAAATACGACATTTATTTTGGATTTTTTGGAAAATACGACATTGACTAGTAATCTGAAGTTTTCTGAAGTTGTCTGAAGTAATCTGAAGTTTTCTGAAGTTATCTGAAGTTTTCTTAAGTTATCTGAAATTTTCTGAAGTTTTCTGAACAGAGAAAAACTTAAGATGAGGAGAACAGGCCCTTAATTGGGATGGAGGGAGAATTTCTTAAAAAAAGGCACAGTATAAGTACAGAAATTATTACCCCAAAAACGCAAATGGCTACAGTTTTCCATGTAATCAGGCTGTAATAATCAACAAATGGCATCAGCTGCACATCTCCGTAGGTTTGGGCTTCATTCCACAGCTCTTCGTTTACTCTATGATTTTTATGCTGTGAAGAAACGTTATAAGTAGCAGTCAGCCTTACAACAGATAAAACCATATCTATATAGAAGCATACGAAGACTAGTAAACTTTAGGCCTAAGCAATCTCATGAATCAGTACAGATATAGGTTAGTCAACTGAGAATTTTCCTTCCAAATCTTTCCTTGGTTGAAGGATTTTTATTTGCTTGTAAAAAGGATAAATATAAAAAGAAGAAATCTTTTCTCTCACTGCCATTTCCCTCAAACACAACTTATTCTCCTTATAAACGGAATGAAGGGTTACTGTGTTTTAAAATCATATTATAGTCATCAGGAAGAGAGACCACATTTATTCACAGTCGTTTTTCGTGCCTCTTTGGTGACTTATTCACTGACGAATGGACTGTGGCTAGTAAACTTTAAAAAGTACTCCATATTTAAAAGGATTTTGTGGAGTGCTTACACAACAATCAAGAACCAAACCAGTGTTCACTGTAGAAATTTTAGGAAAATCTTTCAGCAAAGCAACAGAATAGCTGAGAATACTCACCATCCCAACGAAAAAACGTACGGCAACTTTGCCGGAGCGTACTTGCGGATATTGCATCCATGTCCTTCGAACAGCCATTCTACGCTTGAAGTTGTTTGCAGTAGAAAAAACCCCAATGAAGAGGTCTAACTTTTTTCCATGTTGAATGTTAACAGATTTAAGAATTTCAAGATCGCGAACATGTTCTATGTCTTCGGTTGTTGGAAGGCCACTTGCAAGGACTGAAATAACTCGCACATCACCTGATATTCTTACCTCACTAATGAGCCATGGTTCCAACGTCTGAGAAATCACATGAGATAGCACAAGGAACCTAATTATATTATCTTTTGCATCATCATTTGTCGAGACAATATTGAAAGAACTTCAAAACAGTACCTCGCGATACGCAAATGAAGTGATGTGCTTTCCATCAACTGTCATATGTATTCCTTCTGATCCGACCCTAAGGGTCGCAACAAATGGATACCTTTGTTTGAAAGGGAAGTATCTTTTTGTCCAAAATCCTTCTTGACCAGGAGCAGCACCTTTTGATCCATTTCCATACTTGAAAAAATTTAACGTGTGATTTACATCTTTTCCAACACCTTCATTGCACTGATCAAGCTCATCCACTGACAGAGAAGAAAGTATAAATAATCCACTGATAACTGAACCTTCTAGGAAATACGGTAGGAATAATATGTCTTCTTCGTAAAATTGAAGTCTAAGATGGAGAAAAGGGTTCAAGAGGTCATGCACAAGGGTCAATTCGGATCGGATTTTTCCCAATCAGTGTTGCTAGTACTAGCCAGGAACTCAAAACTTGCTACCCGAGTACATATGCCCTCATTTCCTAACAATATATGAAGACACCACAGGTTTTTTTGGGTGCATTTTAAACATATAAGCACCAAAAAAACACGTTCCGTTTCAAAAAAACACAAACCTTATTGATGTTATAGTCAATTAAGATAAGAAAAATAAAATAACAAAAATGAAGAGCATCTTGAACTGCTACTATACGGCTAAAGCTAAATGAAAGCCTAGTGAAATTACCAGCAGAAGGGAAAGAAATTACTTTAGAATGATGAGCGGTTTTATACCTTTCTTGTTGTTGTCAGGCTCAGGAGATGGGCAACGTTCTTCTTCCCCCCAATCATGTGCGACTGTCCATGTATTTTGAACAATAACTGGGTCCTCCGTTAACTGATCTCCTTGAAGCCTAACATTGTAGTGTAAAATAATAGGTGGCTCTGGCTCTCCAGGAATATGTTCCCCGGTCAAGTCAATCTTGAAATTACCCAATAGCCCGTTTGGCGTACCAATTATGGTAACCGACGAACCTTCAGTCAAACCACAAGGAACAAGTAACCTAAACTGGCTATCGTTTTTTTCCAGCGTATTCATCCGATTTAAATAGTGAGGACATTGCTTGTCCTTAGGACTGCTGGATGTATTACCGTTTACTTGAAGCTTTTCCTCTTCAATAACAGTCATGAGTCCGTTCCAAGCATACGAAGCTTCCTTAATGGCTTCCATTGTATTAGGTAAAGCATGAGAGCTATTGATCAGGTATCTCAGCTCATTCCAAGTCAACAAAGCATTCCGCTCATCATTTGTTAGGTTCCTTTTAGCATAAAGAGAGGAAAATAGGGTGTCAATGGGAATTACTTGAATGGTATTTTGAACTGGGCTCTGAACATCTCCCGGAGCAGTAGACCACACCCATTGTAGAGGATTGATGTTGACCCATTCAGGAGGGTTAGTTGTGTTTACCGAAAACGAATTAGTCAAGCTTTGGCCAAAGGAGCTTTTTGTTGTGGCATATCTAAGCATTAGTATCATAAAAGTGGAAGCAACTATTACACAGCCATACCATTTCTTCATTACTTTCATGATTGGGTCCGACAAGCACAGTCGAACTGTTTCTTTAACAAAGTGAAGCTCGCATGTGAAACCAGGAAGGGAGATCTCATACGGCCTATGCACTCACATTGATCTTCAAAGACTCGACAAATATATGAACGATGCTTTTCAGATAAGGAAATCTTATAGGGCAGGATTTAGATCAAATATCAGATCATTAAAGTAATTCTTCGAGGATGACAGCATAGACAATGACACCTCAACCCATGCCCTAGAAACAAAAACAAATTACCACAAGATCAGCAAGGAGTTTCTCTCAAGCAACAAAAGGTGGCATATATAACTGTGCACATCAGGCTGTCAGTCTCAGAAGAAACTCTCAAGATACAGAAGGTTACGATTAGATAATTTGTTAATCTGCTCGTGACCCAATTCCACAAAACAACTAATATAAACATCATTACTACAATCCAACTTTAGAATCGACATTCGACTCAGTCTACTTGCAGCCTTCAGCTTTTTTACGATGATTAGGTATACCGTATACATTTCAACAGCAGGCTTCTAAGTTAATCCTCTTAGTTAAACATTGAGTGATTTCGAAGGATCGTATTTAAGCATCAAGTGCACATCACAGGGTAATTTTGCTTTAATCTTTGTCAACTATCCACCAAACATTACTCAGCAAAACACACAATTATACTCAACATGAACAAAGACTTAAAATTAGAATGACAATATTACCCTTTACAGCTCTAAGCCTTCACCTAGAATGTATGTATTAAGCAAACAAAAGACATACTGATTTCAGCATAATCCAACATTATTCAGTATAAATTACAAAAATAAACACACAATTTCAACATTACCCATTATAACCCAAACATTGTTAAAGATCAATGGTAGGTACATGCAAAAAACACGGGTAAAGCAACATTGAGATCAAAAAGATTCAAACTTTAACCTCAACTAACATGAACACTTCCAATATAATACACAAAAGTTAGCCAAAAATTACCAAAAAATACTCCGTTGTAAAATAATGCACAGTAATTGTGAAGCATAAGTAGAAGATATGAAAAAAAATACCCTTTTGAGAGAATCACTTGGAAAAAAATAAATAAATAAACAAGTGTTGCAGAGATCTTAATATAGAAGTAAATAGAGTTTGTTTGAGCATTGAACTGTCTCAAGTCTTTGGGTAAAAAATGGAGATGTATTAGGAAGTACAGTAGGAAACAAACAAACTGCTTATCAAAATTCAACCCTTTTTAGTTTTTTTTATTTTTACTGGTACTTCGTAAATGTTTTGAAGATAAAGTACGAATTTTGAAGTTTTGAGGGAGTGAAAATTACTCCGTAAAAGAGTATTTTGACTGGCTGTTGCGGGAAAATGAGAGTTTGGGATAGCAACGTCTTACCACGTTCAACAAATTTACGCGTATTTGATTATTTGCTGACTTTCATCTAATTGATTACGGAGTACTCCGTACTTCTTAATTGATTTGGTGTAGGAATATTTTTGTATAAATTGACACCAAACATAGTAATTTAAAGAGTAAATTTATGACTTATACCTACTTTATAACCACATTTTATGACTTATGTTTGGGCCAAAAATGGCCAGGTACCAAGTCAAAGTAAGTGAGCCGAAACAAGAAAACATTACCAAGCATCGGCGCCTAATCACAGTTGTGCCCATCACAACCAAAAAGAACCAAAAAGAGTTTATCCCCAAAGCATCAGCTGAGAAGTGGTCAGCAACAACTTCCGGGAATATAACAACCACCCACAGAAATAGCCTGGAGACCCTCAACTGGTACAGAACATCCAACAGCCATATTTCCACCCTATAAAAGGCAAAGCAAAGGACTGGCGAGGTTACAACATTATTCATCGCCACTACAACAACTTGCGCCTCTCCTCCGTAAACACACTCTTTCTCCCAGGATTACTCATATTCCACCGTAAAACAATACTTATACTCTAAATGCAAAGATTTGTAACGTGTCATTGTAATTCAACTACTTAGTGGAGCACATTAGGCGGGACACAGATCCCCCCGCGGTCGTTTCCCACATTGGGTTTTCCGCGTCACCAAAACCTCTCGTGTCATTTACTTTTTGCATTTTATTTCTTGCATTCCTTTTACTTTACGCGCATCACATTCAACGTAAATCCGAGTGTTAAACCAAGTAGATCGCTATACCCCACTTTACGAGTCAAATAGTCAACGCGACAAAATTTGGCAGAAACAATTGGCGCCCACCGTGGGGCTGGTGATCTAACTTTGCACGTCAACTTGGAACGTACGTCTCTTTTTTCCAACAATCAACGAGTCAGCATGTCAGGATTTACCAACGAAGCAGGTCCGTCTCAACAGCCAGATCCGTCCCAGATGATCAACACCCCGCAGAATGCTGGTCCTGACCCCAGGAGGGACCCGCTCAAGGCCTCGTCCTCCACCAACAGGTCGGGGATCCTCAGCACGACGAAGCCCCCCAACAACCGCACCAGGAGTACGTGCACGTGGAGGATGAATCCCAGTCAACCTACAGCAGCACTCCCAGGCGCACTGGTCCACCCAATGATGACTTCACCGTCTAGCCATCGGGTCGGGTTCCTGGCCACCTCCAACAGAGATGAAAGCTTTGCAGAAGAAGCCCAAAGAACGCAGTGAGCTCCCGACCAAGGAGACACACCGGAGAGGAGATGACCGCCCAGATACAATCCGTAGCCTCCGTCGCCCTGAGACGCCAGAACAGGGGGGTAGCTCAGGAAGCAGCGATCCGTCTGGACATGGATGGTGTCATGCACAACACGCCCGAAACTCCAAGGACTCCCCGCATCCCGATCAACTTCGCCGTGGAGGACGCCAACACGCAGCTCGTTCCTGAGGTGCCCCTGAACCATCCAGAGCTCTTGAGGGGGCAGCAGACCCCACAGAGGATTCAACGTGATTCACCTGCCCGCAGAGAACGGCCACCCACACCACTGCTGAACGTGCAGCGTACAGGTAACACCCTTCCCCCGCACATCCCAACCCGTACTGATCGTTCTCTCTTACAGGAAAGCACCCTGGAACGGAAGCTGAGGGAGCTACAGGAACGGATTGACAAGATCCCTGGCGTCCCGCGCCCGCGGGAGAAGGCTTCCGCTACTATCTATGCGGAGTCTCCTTTCATTGACGCCATCGCCCTGGTGGACATCCCCAAGAGGTTCAGCGTGCCACCAATGAGATTGTACGAGGGGAACACCGATCCCTACGATCACGTGGCCCAATACAAGCAGAAGATGATGACGGTGGCGGTCACGAGGGAGTACAGGGAGTCGTGCATGTGCAAGGGGTTCGGGTCCACGCTGAGCGGTCCAGCCCTGCAGTGGTTCGTGAATCTCCCCAACGGGTCCATCTCCTCCTTCGCAGATCTGGTAGATGCCTTCAACTCCCAGTTCGCCAGCAGCCGCAAGCCAGAGAAGCAGACAAGCGACCTCCACAGGATCATCCAGAGGCACGACGAGTCAACCAGAGACTACCTGAACAGGTTCAACAAGGAGAAAGTATCAATACACAGATATGATATACCAACAGCTATCGAGGCTTTCAGGCGTGGGCTCCTGGAGGACTCAGACCTGTACAACGAGCTCACCAAGTATCCGTGCACCACCTTCGAGGATGTACAAGCCAAAGCTTTGGCGGCAGCTAGACTGGAGGAGGACAGAGAATCCAGGAGAACAACCGCTTCAAGTGACCGAGTCGCAAGGAGACCACCAGCAGAACGCAGGAGAGAAGAAAGGCAAAAGCCTTACCCCAGTCAACCAGAATGTGGTGTTCATGCTGTGGCGGACTGGCGCGATGACCCAGCTCTGCCACCCAGAGTAAGTGAGTACGGCTTTAAAACTAACGTATCTGGACTAATAGACGCTTTGAAAATGCTAGGTGGCAAGGTGAGGTGGCCCAAACCATCGGACAGACCAGCCTCCAACAAAGACACCAAACGATGGTGCGAATTCCACAACGACTCGGGACACGTTACGGCGGACTGTGTGGCGCTCAGAAAGGAAGTAAAGATCCTGTACGATAGGGGGAACCTGGACCACCTGTTGTCCTCCAGAGGACGAAAAGTGAACGTCAGCGAGCAGCGAACGCCACCTCCTCCACCTCCACACGAAAGGGTAATTTCTTTTATTTCTGGTGGTTCTAGTGTTTGTGGACTAACGTATTCGGCCGCCAAGAGGCGAGCAAAAGAAAGCACTACAGATACCCCCAGGCAAGGAACCAGAGTCCACCAGGATCCAGAGCCAGCAATCACATTCGACGACTCTGACGCCCAGGACAACTACGGCCAACACGAAGATGCTTTGGTGATATCTTTACCAATCGGAAACTGCTTGGTGAAGCGGGTGCTGGTCGACAACGGCAGTTCGGTCAACCTCCTCTCTCGCAAGACTCTGGAAGGCATGGGGCTGAAGGAGCAGGATCTGCAGAAAACATCTGTGCCCCTGGTCGGGTTCAGCGGCGAAACAACGCACTCTCTGGGGGAGATCTCAATCCCAACGTACGCCCAGGGCGTCAACCAGCAGGTGACATACCTGGTGGTGGACAACCTGTCCTCCTTCAACGTGATCTTGGGAAGGCCGTGGCTTCACGCTATGAAGACGATACCCTCCACATACCACCAGTGCGTGAAGTTTCCTACGCCCTGGGGAGTCCAGGTGATCAAAGGCGACCAGAAAGCGGCGAAAGACTGTTACTCTTTGGCTTTGAAGCCAACCACAACTCCTCCTTCAGCATAGCAATTACAGAGCAGACGAGTTCAGGGGGTCTACGAGGAACCCAGTGCTCCACAACTAGATCAAATCCAGATAGACCCTGAGCATCCAGACAGAGTGGTACTCGTAGGAGAGGACTGCCAAGCTAATACCAGAACTGAACTCGTCAATTTATTAAAAGCTAACCTCGATTGTTTTGCTTGGTCCCATGAGGACATGGAGGGCATAGACCCTACCATTATTACACACAGGTTGAGCGTGGACCCACAGCATCCGCCAGTCAAGCAGAAACGTCGCAAATTTGTGCCCGAAAGAAACAAAATAATAAACGAGGAGGTAGAAAACTTGCTGAAAGCTGGAAAAATCAGAGAGGTCAAGTACCCAACGTGGTTGTCCAACATGGTGGTTGTCAGCAAGAAGAATGGCAAATGGCGCGTATGCATAGACTTCACGGACTTAAACAAGGCGTGCCCAAAAGATCCGTTTCCGTTACCTCACATTGACGCCATGGTGGATGCAACAGCAGGACATGAGATGCTCACCTTCCTGAACGCATGGAGCGGGTACAACCAGATCAAAATGCACCCAGACGACCAGGAGAAAACAGCTTTTCAGTCAGAAAGGGGAATTTATTGCTACAACGTCATGCCATTCGGCTTGAAAAACGCCGGGGCTACATACCAACGCCTCGTAAACCTGATGTTCAAAGACCAGCTGGGAAAGAACATGGAAGCATACATAGATGATATGGTCGTGAAATCTGAACAGGAGGGTCAACATGTGCAGCACCTCCAGGAAACATTCGACGTACTTCGCTCCTACAGAATGAAGCTCAACCCCACAAAGTGCACCTTCGGTGTTACAGCTGGGGAGTTTCTGGGTCACATCGTCACGAAGAGGGGGATTGAGGCCAGCCCAAAACAAATAAGGGCTATCCTCGACCTCCAGCCACCAAGGACCGTCAAAGACGTGCAGAAACTCACTGGGCGCGTGGCCGCGCTCAACAGGTTCATCTCCAAATCTTCGCATAGGTGCAGACCGTTCTATGATACCCTGCGGAAGAACAAGGAATTCAGCTGGACAGACAGCCACAACAAAGCGTTCGAAGAGTTAAAAATCTACCTTGCTGAGCCTCCACTACTGTCGAAACCAACACAAGGTGAAGACCTCCTGCTGTGCACTGCGTATGCGAGGCCGTCGGCTGCCGTCTTGGTAAGAGAAGAGGCTGAGTCATTTGCGGTATACTATGTAAGTAAAAGCCTACTGGATGCAGAAACACGGTACACTCCTCTTGAAAAACTCGTTTACTCGCTTGTAATCGCATCGCAAAAGTTGCGTCCTTATTTTGAAAGTCATACTATTATTGTGCGGACTAACTATCCTGTTAAGGCAGTCATGCGTAAGCCAGAATTGTCAGGACGAATGGCGAAGTGGTCAGTCCACCTCAGTGGGTATGACATACAGTACGAACCAAGGACCGCTATCAAGTCACAAGCACTTGCAGACTTTGTGGCAGACTTCAGTCCAAGCCTACAAGGAGGTGCAGACAGCGAGGTCCCGGCCGCCCAAAGCAGAAGCGGCTGAATAAAGGATTACGCATACGATGGTGCAAAGAAACCAACGAGGCGTAGGAGTGGGGCTTGTACTAAAGTCGCCACAAGGGGAGTACATAGTCCAGGCAGTTCGGTGCGAGTTCAAAGCGTCCAACAATGAAGCCGAGTACGAGGCACTTATCATGGGGCTCAACATGGCCATCGAGTTAAAGGTGAAATCTATCAAAATATTTTGTGATTCTTTACTTATCGTTAACCACGTGAACAAGTCTTACGCAGCTCGAGATTCGAAAATGGTGGCATACCTCGATCTTGTTAACGCAATCATAGAGAAATTCGACGAAATTGAGATCGAACAGATTCCGAGGGATCAAAACGCACACGCCGATGCTCTAGCCAACCTTGGAGCGACATTCCGTTCCACCGCTATCACAACAATCCCAATCCTGCACGCTCTACATTCGGAAATTACAAAACCGGGTCCAGTTTGAACGACCGACAGCAACCAGGATTCTCCTCCAGAAGATCCAATGGCTCGCAGCCTCCACCGCAGCCAACAGAAGCAAGAAGAACAAAGAAGCACAACAGAACAAAGAAGCACCTGGGTGGACAAACCTCTACATCGAATGGTTACAAGATGGAAAGTTAACACAGGACAAACTCCAGGCCAAAAGGTTCAGGATGAAAGCTTCGAAATTCCTCCTCATTGACTGGGTATTGTTCAGGAGGTCTGCAGCGGGACCGTACCTGAGATGCCTGGAGCCTGATCATGCTCAGGCCGTGCTGGAAGAACTACATAGTGGAGACTGTGGCAACCACTCTGGTGGTCGCAGCCTGTCCAACAAAGCACTCAGGATGGGGTACTATTGGCCTACAATGAGAAGAGACGCTGTTGAATACGCCAGGAAATGCGACGCCTGCCAGAGACATGCACCGGTACAGCGCGCACCTGCTGAATTTTTTCACCCCGTAATGTCGCCTTGGCCATTCATGGTCTGGGGGATGGACATTGTGGCGGAACTACCTTCGCGACCGGTCGGCGTGTACATGCTCGCTATGACGGATTACTTTTCAAAGTGGATCGAGGCAGAAGCGTTCAGTCAAGTAACGGACACGCAGGTTATCTCGTTCATAAAAAGGAACATACTTACTAGGTTCGGAATCCCTGCACGTATCATTTGTGATAATGGGTCGCAGTTCATATCCCACAAAACGGAAGCTTTCTGTGCAAGATGGAACATAGATTTTCTGCAGTCCACCCCACACAACCCACAATCTAACGGACAGGCAGAGTCTACCAACAAGTCCACAATGGACAACTTAAAGAAGAAGCTGGAGGAAAAAGGTGGCAAGTGGGCAGACGAGCTGCTAATGGTACTCTGGGCGAACAGAACCACACCAAAGGAAGCTACAGGACATTCCCCGTTCTCCCTGGTATACGGTACAGGCGATCATTCTGCGCAGTAAGGATACCTACACACCGTCTGGATGCGCCAGCAGTCGAATCAGCGAACTATCCAAAGACTTAGACACAATTGATGAGCTTAGGGACAGGGCCACCATCAGGTTGGCCGCACAGAAGCAGGCAGTCGCCAGATACTACAACAAGAACGTTCGAATAAAGGCCTTTCAGGTAGGCGACTTGGTACTCAGAAAGGTGTTCCAGAACACCCAGAACACCAGAGCAGGGAAATTCGCGTACAGCTGGGAAGGACCCTACCAGATAGAAGGCATTGCAGGAAATGGGGCTTACCGCCTGATGACTCTGGAGGGTCAGATGGTCCCTCGTCCTTGGAACGCTGTACACCTCAGGAAGTATCATATTTAAATCTTGTACTTAGCCTTTCTTGTAACTTCTTTTCTTTTTTAGTAAGTACAATTTCCTCTACCAAGTTTACTAACTTAAGCATCGGAGGGCCGTTGGCAAAAACGCCAACGGTCAGTCTATAGCAAACCAGTTTCGTGCAGGATCGCAGCATGGAACAGTGGCTCGCAACCACACCCAGCTGGACTGATCACCCAGCTGGTTTACAACACTTAGTTGGGCCCACACGTACGTACGCTGGGAGTGCGGCGGTGGCGCCTACGTGCGAAGATCCCACCGCTCGCCCTGGCCACAACACGACGTCTACATATGTAAGTTTTAAGATGGTTCGGCATTTTAACTTACCACATGTGCATGCACGACATACATACATACATACACACATACATACGTACACACACGCATACGCCCACTATGGTTAAGCGTGAATACACACACACATACACCACAGCTAGTCTAATGTCACACATACGTACCACAGATAACATAACGATGCATACACATACGACATATGAGCATACTGGCATACATACTAACGACTGAAAAACATGCTGGCAGGTCACCAACAGGAACGTCAACAGGAGGACTAAGGGACCAGCAGAGCTGGACACGCCTAGCACGATTCCAAACGTCCCAAAAAGTTCAAAAAGCTAAACAAGGAAAGTACGACCATACAGGCCAGAGTACGAGGTTACAACTTGCTACACCGCCCTTGCGGTGAGCCACAAAATGGGAAATCGTTTTTCAAAATAGGGTGGAGACAACGAACATACGATCTTGCTGTGCAGGACCCTAAGGATCACCAGGGGCTCCGCCTTCGTCTGCAGGAACCCCAACATCGGAGGTCACCATCCCTTCCTGAACAGGAGCATTGTGACTGTCCCCCAGAACGTCAACCAAGGCAGGGGCAGGACCCTCAACCTCAACGCCCATGTTGGCATATTCCTCCACGACGTCCGAATCCAGAGGCGCAGGCTTGCCCCCAAACTCCACCTCGAACTTAACCCTCTCCTGGACAGCGTCCCATTCAGCAGACTTCCCCAGAGCATGGTCCTCCATGCACTCAACCCTTGCCAACCAAGTGTAGTACGCACAAGAGTCCTGCAGTTGCTCCCCCTCAGCGAGTACAAGCTCCCCCTCAGCAAGTACAAGTTCCCTCTCTGCAAGACAAAATACTCTCTCATCGATGAAAGTTTCTACCACAACGGGGCTAGGACGCCTGCAGCAACGCGAAGGAGTCCTGAAGGGATTTTCTCACCCCTCTTGTACAGCGAGGTAAGGAAATCCGGGGCTATTGTTTAGGCCAAAAATGGCCAGGTACCACGTCAAAGTAAGTGAGCCGAAACAAGAAAATATTACCAAGATCGAGGCCCAATCAGCAAGCAAGCCCATCACAATTAGGGCAACCAAAAAAGAGTTTATCCCCAAAGCATCAGCTGAGAAGTGGTCAGCAACAACTTCCGGGAATATAGCAACCACCCACAGAAATAGCCTGGAGACCCTCAACTGGTACAGAACATCCAACAGCCATATTTCCACCCTATAAAAGGCAAAGCAGCAGGACCTGAGCGAGGTTACAACATTATTCACTGCTCACTACAACAACTTGCGCTCCTCTCCTCCAGAAACACACTCTTTCTCCCAGATTACTCATATTCCACCAGAAAACAATACTTATACTCTAAATTCTGCAAGTACTTTGTAACGTGTTGCTTGTAATTCAACTACTTAGTGGAGCACATTAGGCGGGACACAGATCCCCCCGCGGTCGTTTCCCACATTGGGTTTTCCGCGTCACCAAAACCTCTCGTGTCATTTACTTTTTGCATTTTATTTCTTGCATTCCTTTTACTTTACGCGCATCACATTCAACGTAAATCCGAGTGTTAAACCAAGTAGATCGCTATACCCCACTTTACGAGTCAAATAGTCAACGCGACAAAATTTGGCAGAAACAACTTATACCTACATAATTTTTTCTTCATAACTTATACTCCCTCTATTCAATTCCATTGGCATCCTTCACTTTTTCACGTTTGTCAACACGAATGTTAGGACGCTTATATCTATAATTCTACTTGATTAAAAATTATGAAAATTTGATATAATATTGTACTCATTAAAACGTATCAAACAAGATCACACATGACTATATTTTCTCGGTTGTATTGAAAGAAAATTGAAAAACCATCGACTTTGATGAATAGGGTCAAAATGGTGTTGGATGCCAATGGAAATGAATGGAGGGAGTACCTAGTTGACTATTTTAATTCATAATCTATACCATTAATGAATTCCGACGAAAAAAAACATGAACTTCCCGATTTGCCCTTCTTTAATGACTTCAGTATTTCTCCCAAATACAACCCCAAATTAATTCCCCCAACAAAATAACTCTGCAAATACAACCCAAGTGAAATAATTCCCCCAAAAAATTACTGTGAAAATAAAACCCCCAAATTAATCCCCCAAACGCAATTACTTCATGTATCCCTAATTTTTGTTGAAATTGTTCTCTCCAAATCATCGACGTAGCTTGTAATCACCATCGTCGTCAAGATTAGAGCAGGTATGTACTTCTAATTAAACTCAAAATTGATTACATTGAAGTTTAATTGAAATTAGGGTCTTTATTTCCCGCTTTTGATTCGAAATTCTTGTAAATGACCGTAATTTAACTTCGATTTCTCATCTTTGTAGAATTTTTTACACCATGAAGCTGTCAGATTTTGTGCATGCATTGGTAAGATGGAAAACGAAATAATTTCACTTGTTGTAACGTGTTGACTTTGATTTGTAGGATGGAGAACGAATTGCCTTACAGAATCGATATCAGATTGATGCATAGTGGACAATTTATCTACGAAAATGGATAAGGGTGGGTTTACCTGGGGAGAGATGGCAGAGATAGTGAGCAAGAATGAAAAATAGAGAAGTGGGGAATTTGATTTTGAATGAAAGGGATAAGGGTGGGTTTTAACAATAAAGTAAGAGGGGTAAAATAGAGATTTCATTAGTTAATTAAGGGGGGAATTCAAATATTCAAGCAATAACGGTCGTTTTTTTGGTCGAAATTCATTAATGGTATAGATTATGAATGAAAATAGTCAACTAGGTATAAATTATAAAGACAAAATTATATAGGTATAAGTCATAAAATGTGGTTATAAAGTAG
Source organism: Dianthus caryophyllus (assembly GCA_023091065.1). Classification (NCBI taxonomy): domain Eukaryota; kingdom Viridiplantae; phylum Streptophyta; class Magnoliopsida; order Caryophyllales; family Caryophyllaceae; genus Dianthus; species Dianthus caryophyllus. Next base: position 30,273,074 of record CM041524.1, on the reverse strand, counting down.
ATATAAGTCATAAATTTACTCTAATTTAAAATTTAAAGGGTCAGGAGGTTTCATTACCAATTCCAAGGAGACAATACAAAAATTACAGTCTAAGTGTTTAGATGGTCCGCTAGATCTTCCTCACACAACTCATGAGTACAAGCAAACAAACGGACACACACTATACGTTGAATACTTAAAACTAGCTGATCCTCTGATTTTCGATACCCCTGAAAAATACGAGCATTGCGCTCTGACCACAAAACGTACACACTTGTGATTAGAGTACAATGTATCCACTTCTGCCGCCATTTCATACCCTGATTGTACCGGAGCTGCCATTTAAGCTCACCTTTCAAACTCTTCGGCCTTCGAAGGATATGCACCCACCGAAAGAGAATCTCCATCACACGCCGAGAATAAGAACAAGCAAAGAAAAGATGAGATATAGATTCCGCCTATTTTTCACAAAGACAACATCTGTTCACCAAGTAAAGCCCCCGCCCCACAAGGTTATCAATAGAAGGAAGGAGCCCTTGCATGGCCATGGAACAAAGCAAGGCATGGCGAGGGCGATTAATGGAATCCCAAACCACCTTACTCCATTTATAAGTCCGACCTTTCAAACGAAAATGATCATACAAAACTCTAGAAGGGAAACTCGAAAACTTCTGTAACCAATCATCAAACAAAGAACCGCCACCAAAGTGATTCCCTACTTCAGCCCCAAGACTTAATAGGAGCCGCCAAGTAGGAGAAAGGACTTGAGTAATATCCATATCAAACCACGACCTACCCTGAAGAATATAAGCTTGAAGGAATTATGTCCACTGTCCTATAATAATTAACTCGCTTAAGTCTATGTGGTCAACGCGTCTTGCTAGAGACCAATTTTGATCTGATACATAAATAAGTTATGTGTCTAGTAGCTCTTAAGTGGGCCCATTGGGTCACACACAAATGTACAGGGTAGTTATAATATGAGTATAACTCATTTAATTAATTACCGGGTCCAAAGCTAGTTTGGCCCAGCTACAACTCTTCAGGTTTATGGAAACCTACTAGGATTAGGTTTATTGAAACCTAAATCTTCCTCTTTACTATACATATATGGGGTTCCTGTAAAGGAATTATTAATTCAATTCAAATCAATTCAGTTATGAGATTAGTCCACATATTATATAGAGAGAAAATAGTTTCTCTAGAGAGAGGTTGGTTAACCCTTCGGTACTAGCATACCAGTTGTAGCTCCGTACGTGTGGATACTAATGGAGGGATCACAATTGGGGTGTTAATTATTATTATGGGATTCTTATTATTATTCTGGGTTCTCAAGAATTTCTTATATTCTACATACTTCTTATTATTCTATTATTCCGCTGCGAGAAGGTATGTGATTCATCTTACTTGTATTTGTTAATTCGTTCAATACTTGCGATTTGATCTTGGCAAATTGGGTTTGTATAAAACTTGTTTATGTCCTCAAAACCCTACAGTGGTATCAAAGCCAATTTCGCGTAGTATTGTTAAAATTAACTATTGAATCTTGGCTCATAATTTTGTTATGAGAGATTCAATTGATTTAATGAATTTGAATATTTGAGATCCATTAGAAACATGTTTAGGGTTTTTCAATATTTGAGATCCATTAGAAATTGAGTTTTTGATTTATATAAAACCTTGTAGTTGTTTTATTTTATCGCCCTAAAATGTTTTCTAAAGGGCCCTAATATATTTATTCCTTTGTTGACGATGAAAGACTCGATTGGAATAAATTGAAGGGACAATTTTAAGAATCCGGAAATTAATTCCTTTGTTGACGATGAGTTCTAATGTGTTAGAACAAGACTCGATTGGAATGAAGTTTAAGAATCCTAAGAATTAATTTCATTGTTGACGATGAGCTTTAATTTAATTAGGGCAAGACTCGATTGAAATTAATTGAAGGGTCGAAGAAAAGTCGTGATGAAAAATCATGAAAACCTCCGTATAATGTCAGAACCGGTCGGTTTGCTTGAAACCTATCGGGTTCACATGATACGGGAAGGTGACAGAAATTCGGAAGCGCACAGAACCGATCGGTTTGGATGAAACCGATCAGTTTAAGGCCTGAACCGACCGGTTTAAGTTGAAACCTGCCGGTTCTAAGCTGGAACCTAGAGGTTCAGAGCTGGAACCTAGAGGTTCAGAACTTGAACCGACAGGTTCAGTACCAGAACTGCCCGGTTTGGTGTAACAACTAACCTGGATTTTCGTGACTTTAATTAAACTAAGGCGGAAAATTAATTAAGTCTATATATTACAAACCAGCTGTTATCGTCTTACAAACTCAGTATACATAATACGAGTTTAGAGATAAAACAGAGTATTCGATTACAAATCTCTCAAAAAGGAGTACAAAAGAAGGTAAACCATCCCCAGCATGATTAACGTTAGTCTCGGGGTACCTGCATTAATTATCATTTTCTCGCATCACTTTTTCGATACATGCAATTCTAAAACGTATGCAATATAGGAAATAAATAAATGAATAAAAACACATTGCAATTAGACAAGCAAAACATGTAAGGAATTATAATGATTCAAAACATGAGCATACAACCAATCACATAACGTACAACACTCATCAATAAACATTCTCAATAAGGCGTATTTCAACACTTAGTATCACAGACCATTCAGACAATAACCAATCAAAACAAGGAAATACATCCAACATATGTTAACTAATGAGTCTTCGTTAGTAAGGCGGAATCATGCAGACATAATCCGCGCAATAGCCGACAGGGCCAACATAACTTGGACATGGCTGACAGGCTAGAGATATCTAAGGTAATAAGGACGATTCAATCCCTTGTCTAATGTATGCATACACCACCTATCGAGGATCATACGTATTCGCTATTCAAAAGGTATCACCGACGAAAAAGTCCGACTATCACCAGAGACAGGTACCTCCGGGTGGGGCTGGTTTTTCCAATTACTATCTATGGGCTTACGGAGATATTAATGATACCCCATCCCTGAGGTTGTATATCCCGCACCGAATAACGACTTAATCGTTATAACGCCTTTAGCAACTCTGGGAGGGAGCTAAAGTCCCCATAGACAGCTACCTCATTAACTTCGAATTTCAAGAGTCGCAACATGGCGAACAATCTAAGTATTTTATTCAAGTAGTTCATTTTCTCAAATTCTTATTTCCTCGATCATTCGTAACACGTGACAATTCTGAAACTTAATAATATCGTCGAACTTTGTATAATGAAATTTTAGTTCTAGCAGTTCTTCAGGTAAACAGAACACATAGAAAAACTTAAACATTTATTTTGAGTCCGTTCGTAAATTTTAAATATTTTCACTATTCATTATTTTATTATTCATCACGGTTACTATTCATCATTTTACTATTCATCGTATTTTTATACGTATTTGTATTTTCGTATTTCGTATTTCTACGTATTTTTATACGTATTCGTATTTTCGTATTTCGTATTTCTACGTATTTTTATACGTATTCGTATTTTTATACTTCGTATTTGTACGTATTTCTATACGTATGCGTATTTTTATACTTCGTATTTATACGTATTTTTATACGTATGCGTACTCTTATACTTCGTATTTATACATATCTTTATACTTGTACGTATTTCTATACTTTATACATATTTTCATACTTAGGATATTTTTAGGTGTAAAACTAAGCTTTTATTTACTAAGTACAAAATCCTAGTTTCAAAGTCGTTAAATTCGTTTTGTATTTAGTGATTTGAAATATTATTTTAAAAGCGAAACTCGGTTAAGTTTAGTCATATACTTAACTAAAATTTTAACGGTTTCAAATTTTAGCGACGTTGTCGTAGTTCATTTTAAATAGTCCGTATGTCCAAATCCAAATTTAAGCAAAGGTAGTAACACTCGAAATTGTTCATTTTAATACGTGTAACGTTTATTTTTATCGGTTTCGTCGATTCTTTTTATTAACGATTTATTATACAATCTAATATAATCCTAATTACTATACAATTTTAGTGACTAAGTGATAAATTCATTTTGATCAAAATTGACCCACTTTAATTAGTAGAACCGTGGCCCCGATTTACAATTTGCTATTTATTTCTTTTTATGTTTTTGTTAATAATTTATTACTTTAACTAATTAAATTACTTAAGTGATAAAAATAAAAAGTGACAAATTCATTTTAGGTCCAAAATTGAACCCTAAACCGTGGCCCTATTATACTTACTCATGTTATTTTCGTTTTTCTAATTTATCGGTTTTTGACTTAAAGTTTTTATATACTAATTATTTAAATTATACTAAAGTGATTTAACTAGTTTACAATTTTCACTAAACCTTTTATTTCATTTATGAATAGTGTTTTTACTCACTTTAAATTTCTAACTTTTATATTTTAAGGATTTAGTTTATTTAACTAATATATTTAGTTTTGTATTTACTTATTAGTTAATAAAAACAATAAATAACAACACACATAACAAATACTATAAATCAAAATGGGCTAAATTTATCAAGAACACATGAGGATATGTAGAACACTTATGAATTTTATTTGAACATCAAATACTCAAATTTTCATATTATCATATAAATTTCTCAAATTTTACTAGTAAGCCTTATTAACCTAAACTAACATAACATATTATTTTCAAAAATTAAAACTAAAAATTGGTCCAAAAACTAGGTGAAAACCGTGGCCTTGTATATATTATTCACAATTTTTATTTTTGATTTTTATACTACTAATTCTATATCTAAAATCCTTTATATTATAAGTATCATTAGCATAAGTGAAAATCATATGGAAACATTAATAATAAAAAGTAAGTCATTTCATACACAAGAATAACAACAATAGTTTCAAGCACATAAATACTTTAAAACCTTTAAAATTTCACAACGATTTCATTTTAAATCCAAAACATAAACTAATTATATTTTTATGTACTTCTTATTTATAGTCTTTTAAGCATGCAATTAACAAAAATTAAAACGAAAAATCAAACCAAAAACAAGGGTGATGCCGTGTGGTTTTTACATGGTACACAAGTTTTGTTTTTCGATTTTTATCTTCTAATTTATCATGCAATACTTAAGTGATATACTAATTCATGCATATACTCAAAACATCAATTAGGAAAATAACATATAATCAATTAGGTTTAGTGCTTAGCAATTATAGTGTGCGAGAGCACCTCAATTTAGAGGATTATCGTCGGGGATCTAAAATAAATTTTTGATCGGAAAAGACTTCACCCAAAATCACCCATGATCTTCACCCAAACAAACCAAGCAAGTTAGCTCCTAAAACCCATCTAAAGAACTAAGGATACTTAAGATTTATTAGAAATATTATTAAGGTTTTTATTTAAAGGTTTTTTGGAGAAAAAGAAAGAAAATAAAAGAGAGGAAAAGGGGAGGTGAGCTACGGCAAAGAGGAGAGCCAAGTGAGGTGAATTTGCTCTTCAAAAATTTGTGAGGACAAGTTGTAAACATTAGGTTAAGTGAATTAAATGTTAAAGTTGATTTTTATTTAGAAAATAATGTTTAATTAAAGATATTTAGGGAACAAAAATGATCAAGTTGTAATACTAGTGTCTAACATTATTATTGATGTTAGAAAATGTTCCCTTGAAAGTTTTAAAATGTTTTTCACGAAATTAATCAGTTTTAACAAGTCGGGCGTCAAAAGCGATAAAAGTTAATGTGTGCGCGTGTGACGATTTTTCGAAATATCTCTACTTTTAAATTCTAAGACTAAAATATTTTATTTACTATTGAAGAAAATATTTAAAAGTTAAGGAACGTCGAAAATAGACGAATTGAAGGTTTTGAGGAATGAAATTTGACCTTTGAAAGAAAACAGAAAAATGAATTTAATTCGGTCTGTCTAATAGTTTTGAAAACTGTATCATTAAATCCGTCTCGAAAAGTTAGGTGGTTTAGGCTTTTGTTTCGTTAAATTCCGAGTCCGTATGACCACTTTTCGGACCCCGAAAGTTAGGGTCCAAAGGTTTATACGGGTTGCATTAAAAACAAAAAGGATATTAGTTTGTTAAATAATGTTAAATGTAAAGTAACAAATGATGACTTAAAATAGGTGTGTAAGTGGAAGCATGCTTGTGTAAGTGAAGAATGGAAGAGGATAATATTGGACCAAGGATGGTCAAATATCTCGGCCAAAACAAAAACAAAAGGCCTCGATTTTCGTTTTTGAAATTTTCGATTTGCGCGCACGCGAAAAGTCTCGAAATGAAAGATATGATCTTAAAATAATGTTTCGAAGTAAGATCGAAAATAAAAATGAAAATAAACATCGAAAGGTGATCGAAACAAAAATTGGGTTTAAAACCCTCGAAACTTGAATAAAAATTTATTTAGTCGAAATGTTTATTTTTTTCATTGAATGTTAACAATTTAAATAATTATAATCAACCGTCAAAAATTTTATCAGTTTAGATTAGGTGTAACTTAGAATTTCGAGATTAAGTGAAAAAGTTAGTTAAATAGAATTTGAATAGTAATTAGTTATTAATATAATATGATTTATTAAATAATAATCAAAATGATTATTTGTTGAAATAAAAAGTTGATGTTAAGTGTTGAATTTTTGTGTTAGAAAAATGGAAGAGGATTAGATGGTTGACTTTGATTTGCGTGTTTGAAATCGTTGACTTGAATTTCAAAGACGGGAAAAAAATATAAGGGTACATTTTTATTCGAAAATCAAAAGTGTTCGAAATTAAATTTTATGAATAAAAGGTTTTACTTTTATTTTTATGAATAGTAAACATAACTTAACATTTTTGAAATTTGAAAGGCGATATTTAGGGGTGTTCAAAAATTGTTCCGGACCGGCAAACCGGACCGAAAGGTCCGGTCCGGGTCGGACCGGATACTAATAGGTCCGGTCTTCGGTCCTCAAAAATTTTGACAACCGGTCTTAGGTCCGGTCCGGTCCTAAATAGAAAAAAAACCCTCTAAAACCCCTTTATTATGTGGTCCGGTCCGATCCAAACCCGGACCTAAGGGGTTTAGGTCCGGTCCGGTCCGGGTCTCCTTCTAACCGGTCCGGTCTCCGGGTTTGAAATTTTTGGGCATCTGGTCCCCGGTCCGGTCCGGGTTTGGACCGGTGAACACCCCTAGCGATATTAGTTTTGTGTTGATTTTTATAAAATTTTGAATTGTGTTCCTTTTTGAATTCTAAAGATAATACAACAACTTTTATTTTTCAAAATTTTTAAATTTGGACTTATGAAATATAGTATTATTTGGCGAAAAAAATTCAGACGCATTTTTATTATAAGGAAAAAGGATTGATTTAATTTAAGGAATTAAATTCTTTTATGATATTGTGTTACAAAAACACGCGGTGTTACATTTGGCTTGTGAACCACCCAGTTCACTTGTCAAAATGTCTCGGTTTGTTTGGTTCGTAGTTCGGTTTGGCTCTTGTGCTAGGTTTAAGTGTAAACCACCGCATGCTTGGGTTTTTGTGTATATTTTCTATTTTTCATTAACTATAAATAATTTAAATTGAGTTCGATTATGAATTATATCACAACCGTGGATTGTTTTATAATTATGAATCGAAGTGAGACTCAATTTGACTTATGAATTGTAACAACCTGGTTTGTAGTCGACTTTAATTACTAAGGCGGAAATAAATTAAGTCTTAAACCAGTGTCATTAATTATACATAAAACCCAAATATTACAAACATCGTTCAAGAGTTGAATAAAACAACTCTAAGTACGGAATTTAAAAGAGTATAGGTTATATATTACAATCTCTCGAAAACAACTAAAAGTAATGCATAAAAACGTCTCGTGGCCCCGTCCAAAAACCAGCTCCCGGTCCACGATCATCCTGCACAATAAACTGATGGGGGGATGCCCGCTGAGCGGACAGTGACTAGCTATGCTCATACTTACCCTCGATTTCAATTACTTTGGTTTATTACTATCGCTTTATAAACATAACATTATGATAAAAACATAAAGATGCTTATTACATATAGCATATAAAGACATATAAGTCATAATATGTAACACCCCGTGTTAATTTAATTCAATAATTAGCCATTAATTTCTAATTTCAAAGCTTAAACTAAATCCTAAGCCTTTTAGCCTTCAAAATCACAATTTTTGCTAAACTTTCATTTTGTAAAATTTATCGACTTCTTTAACACTTTTGGAAATTTTTGAATAATGAAATAAATAATTTAGTCTTAGAATTTAAAAGTAGAAATATTTCGAAAAAGCGTCAAACGCGCACACATTAACTTTTATCGCTTTTGACGCCCGACTTTTTAAAACTGACCAAATTCGAGGAAAACATTTTAAAACACAAATTAGACATATTTAATGCATGAATAGTAATATGGACTTAGTGTGTTGATGATGGAGAGGATGAGGTATTATTTCATTTAATTAAACATTAGTTTTCTAATTAAAATCAAACTTTAACCTAAAATCTTTTAACCTAAAGCATTCTAACTTGTTCCCTTATTTCATAAGTGTAAAAATCAATCCTTGGTCTCCAAAAAACAGCCGAAATTCCTAGCCCATTTCTCTCTATATTTTTCTTTTATTTTTCTACTAAAACACAATAAATAAAACCCTAAATATTACTCTAATAGTTTACTAGTATTCTAAGCTTAATCTTGGGTATTTGGAGCTCACTTGTTTACGGGTTTTTGAAGGTGAAGACGGGTACTTGGGTGAAGACTTAGACCTAGATAATATCGTTGATCCGGATAACCAATAAGCTTACCGATTAAGGTGACTAACTATGTCTTGTATTATCTTTTTAGTAAATTAATTTGTTTTGTTATTCTAATTTTATAATTATGATCTTTATGTTAAATATGTTAAACATCATGTTTATATGCTTGTATGTTTATGTGTTGAATAAATAATGATAATAACTAAATATATAGTTTACTAGTAATGTTATAGTAAAATGATATCATGTTTAGCTAAATGGATTGTGAGCATTTTTATTTATGTTTTATATGATTTTTATGTTTAGTTATGTTTTAATTGAGTAGTAGTGATATATAAAAATTATGTGAAATATTAACAATGAGTTAAAGTGATTAAAAATGAAAAATAAAAATATATATACATATATGCATTCACTCGGCATTTACCCTTTTTTTTAATATATTTTCACTTTTAATTTTTGTAAATTATTTGTAGAGTTAAGTTAGTATAAAATAGATGTTCCTATGAAAAAAAAACTAAATTAGGAAAACGAATTATAAATTATTAAAATCGAAATAAGTGTTCTTGAGTTGTTCTTGAGTTCTTCATGTGTGTTCTTGATTTATTCATGTTGATGTTCATCCTTGTTACTCATTTTGATTTCATTTTAATTTATGTTTGTTAATAATTTGTGTTTATTTTTAGTTATTGTTTATATATATCGTTAGTATTATACTATAAATCAACTTAAACATTATAAATCATTTAGATTAAAGAGTTAGAAATTTAAAGTGTTGAAAAACACTATTCATAAATATAAATGAAATTGTTAGTAAATTTCATTATAGTTTAAATCGTTTTAGTTTAATTAGAATAATTAAAATATAAAGACTTTAAGCTAAGCAGATAAAATCGAAAAATGAAAATTTGGACACTATTATAATTACTCACGGCATTTTGGGCATTTTTAGGGTTAAAATTATTTTTGTCACTTTTTAGTTCATTGTTAATATAATTTAATTATTAGTTAATAAGTTAGATTTAAGAAATTAAAAGAAATAAATCAATTTTTACACATATATCATATCACACGACATTTCTATTTTTAATGGACTAAATTTGACTAAAATGAAATTATCACTAAGTCACTAAAGTCAAATAGTAATTAGAATTGAATTTTTGTATAAATCGTTTTAATTATAAATGAATTATTATAAACCGATGAAAGAATGAGTAACCGTATAAAAATGAATTAAATCGTGTGCTACTACCTTTGCTATTGGATTGTTGAACTTGGACATACGGACTATAAATGAATCATCCACGATACTATTATCTTTTAAAATGAAAATCGCTAAATTTAGTTAATAGACGACTAAATTTAACTAAGTCTCAATTTAAAATGAATACCATTATCACTTTTTACAAATTGAACTTAACATTTTTAAAACTAATATTTTAAAATGAAAATCATTATCACTTTATACAAAATGAACTTAACATTTTTGAAACTAGACTTTTAGATATTTTCAAAAATCACTAAATACAAACCGAACTTAACGTTTTTAAAACTAGACTTTTGAAATATTTTCAAAAATCACTAAGTACAAAACGAACCTAACGACTTTGAAACTAGAATTTTTGTACTTAGCAAATAAAGTGAAATTTTAGTTTATAATTAGGAAATATATTAATATATGTGAATACGTATAAAAATACGTATAAATATAAACATACGTACAAGTATAAGAATACGTATAAGTATAAAAATACAATTAGAATACGAAGTATAAAAATACGAATACGTATAAAAATACGTCTAAAATACGGTGAATAGTAAATACGATGAATAGTATATACAATGAATAGTAAATACGATGAATAGTAAATACAATGAATAGTAAATACGATGAATAGTGAAAAGTGAATAGTGAAATACTGAAAATAATTGAAAATTTTACTAAGTATAGAAAATTTAAAATAAAGAAGTAAATAACCTAAAGTGTTTGAAAAACACATAAATAAAATTGGACATACTAATAAACGTTTCAATTTAGAAACTTGAAAACGTTAATAATTAACAGCACTTCAAATAATAAACGAACGTGTTATGTGATCATATGAAACCTACAAATACTTAAACGTTTGACGCTGAGACTAGGAGAGTCTAGTAACATGTGATATGTAAATATCGAATAAATAATAAACCTTGAGTAAGTTAAATAAAAGGTCAAGCTTGGGCCTCAGATAAGGGAACGTCAATCGTGAGTGAAGTGGGGTTAAGATAGTCTTGTGCGGATACCACTATCTCGGTCTCTGGCTTGGGTCATATCGAATAGTGTGGTTTAAGCCGGCAGCCTTATTGCTTAGTGCATCCTGCCCATGCCGTTACGCCTTAAGTCGTATAGCCAATGCCGTACAAGGTAATGAAAAATTCAACTCTTAGTGGGTCAGGCTTTAGGAAATAGTCGTTTTATCCTGAGTTAAGGTGCTCTATGAATAGCATAGCCTACTCTTAAATTGGATATTAGTGTATGCATACTAGACTAGGGTTTTATTCCCCTATTTCGCTAAAGTTACCAGGGCCACCGTGACATTATGTGCTTATGCGCTTTGCGGTTCTGTCTCCTTGCCGTGTTTCGTTCTTAGTGGGCGCGACACTTGCATTCGTTCTTGCCACATGTAAAGATCACTTGCCCGTATCTGAAGTTCGAATCATTTCGAACACTAGAGGATGAGATGCAAGTATTATAGTATTCGGCGTGGTTTACGAGTCGAGTAAGCCTCTGCACTATGGAAGTGAGATGCAATCGATCAGAGTACAAGGGCCTACTCGATTAGTCGGGCTCGTAAGCAGTATGTGTTGTGTGTTGTTTGATTAAATGAGAACGAGTGTGTACCATCTTCGAAAATTAAAGACCACAAGTTTCTGAAGTGAATCGAGTCTGCATGATGAGAAAAATACGACACGTATGTATGTATGCGATCTGATATCGCTTTGTAATCTTGATGATATGTTGTGATACTATGGCTATGATATTATATGTTATTTGCTTTCATAACTGAATACCATGCTTATATGATTTATCGCTTTAACTGCATGCTTATTATGACATATATGTCTTTACATGCTAATTGTATTAAGCATGTTTATGTTTTATCATAATGTTATGTTTATAAAGCGATAATATTAAACCAAAGTAATTGAAATCGAGGGTAAGTATGAGCATAGCTAGTCCTTTGTCAGCTCAGTGAGCATCCCCATCGATTTATTGTGCGGAGACGATCGTGGGCCGAGATTTGGATTTTGGGCGGGGCCACGAGGCGTGTTTATGCTTTACTTCTAGTTGTTTTTGAGAGATTTGTAATATATAACACTTTACTCTTCTAAATTCCGTACTTAGAGTTGTTTTATTCAACTCTTGAACGATGTTTGTAATATTTGGGTTTTATGTAAATTTAATGACGCTGGTTTAAGACTTAATTAATTTCCGCCTTAGTAATTAAAGTCGACTAAAAACCAGGTTATTCTGATTGGTATCGAGTCGACTTCGTGGCCAGTAACATAAATGGCCTAATGTGATTTATGCTTACCTAACGAGAGACACCTGGGCCAGACATTCATATTGTATGTCAGGCATAGACTAATAGGATCAAATAATAAATTAGATTTTTCTTTTATTAGATCACAAAAAAAAATAAACTTCAAATCGCTTTAAAGTGTGAGGATGGGTAGAAATCTTAAGGACTGACCATAGACTAAGGACTTTTAAATAACGAACTACTTACCTCAAAATAAAATACACTAACTATCGTATGCTTGCTACTTGCTGATGTGACTGACTAAACTAACAACTATCCTCGGATATAAAATTTAAATAATAATTCAACTCCCGAGGATTGAAGCGTCAAAGGAGTACCAGACAGCACGGAGTGAAGACATCTGTTAAATTCGTAACCAATTCCACAAAAATACATTCTCCCTCTCTCCTACTTTTATATCCTTCCTAAGAAAATGTACTAGATACATTTTAAAATCCTAAAACCGATGTAACCAAAAATTACATCTCAATGAAATAAAATACCTAACTTCTGTGCTTACTTGCATAACTGCCGTTATTGCATTTACTTTCAAGTAAAAGCTATCAATGATAAGCATGTCTTCTAACCTCTCGCAATACTAAGAAATTCATTCACGTCTTAATTCTTTCAGAATGGCTGCACCTCCAATGACAGACGAGGAAAGACACCTCCTGGCAGAAGAATCTTTGATCCGTTTGGCAGAAATAGCCACGGACAACGCAAACCGCCAACATCATCCAAGCGCATTTGATCGTGTTTCACGTCATCGACCACAAGAATACTCGGGTTCAAATAACCCTATCGATCTCACGAACTGGCTTGAAGAGATGAAAAAGCTAATGGACTGGCGGGACACCTCGAGGATAGGGTCAACATAGCGCCTATTACACGAAGGCCGAGGCTAATGCCTGGTGGAACTTGATCAAGACTAGTGAACCTGACACCACGTTCACCTGGTACGAATTCGTCGAGAAGATCAAGGGGAAGTACTTTGGGTATGAGCTTCGATGTCAGAAGGAAGAGGAGTTCATAAGTCTTAAGATGGGAGACATGACACTCCAGGAATACAGAAATTTCAACGGTGGCCAAATTTGGGCTGCGATTGCTCCCAACGATAGAGCCATGACACGCAGGTACTGCGCAATATGTCCGCAAGTATGCGTACTCATATGAGCAAAGAATACCTCACACACCTTTCGCCGACATATGAATGTGCGTGCGATGTCCGGGCTTCCATACAATTGGAAGAGGTTTGAAAAGAAGAAGAAGAGGGTATTTGTGCCTTAGTATCACCGTCGAGCTTCATTCGAGCCAGAACTACCAACGTCCAGAACCAACAGAGGCCAAATTTTGAGGCCTGCGTTCGAGCAGGGGTTCCTCCGGGAACAACGAGAGAGACATGGTTGCGGGAAGGGCTCCTCAACCTAGAGCCTTAGGAAATTGTCGTATGTGTCACAAGGCACTACATGAGGGTAGGCGGTGCAGCGGTCGGTAGATTACACTACAAGTGCAAGAAGGTTGGGCACAAGGCAAACGTATGCCCTAATAATCTGAACACGCGCCCGATTGCGGGTGTACCACAATCTGTTGTGGTACAAGGTCGAGTTTATGTCCTCAGAAGTGAGGCGGAGGAATCACCGAGGCCGACGTCATTCTTGGGTATATTTCTTGTAAACTCTGTGAACGCTATGGTTTTGTTTGACACTGGGGCATCATTGTCCTTTATATCTTCTAAATTTGTCTCTAAAGCTAATCTCACAAAATTTGAATCAATCAATGCAAACATTTCTCTACCTAATGGTAAAATTCTCAAATGTTCCAAAATATTCAAAGAAACTCCAATCACCATACACAAAACAATTTTTCCTTGACCTTATTCTTTTTGACATCTGGAGTTCGGCGTCATCCTGGGGATCGATTGGTTGACTAAGTATCATGCCTTGTTCGAGTGCCGAGATCGGAAAATTCGTGAAGCATCCTACAGGGACTAGAGTCACATATCAGAAGACTTCGCCAATTAAGGGGGCGAAAATCATCTCTGTGCTACAACTACAAAAGTTGGAGAGAAAAGGGCATCAAGTGTACCTATGCAGCATTAACGAAGTAAAGGAAAGTGTGAAACATTGCAGATATTCACATAGTGCAGGGAATTCCCAGGCGTTTTCCAGGCGACTTACCAGGCTTGCCACACGCGTGGCGTTGAATTCTCTATCGACCTTGTGCCAGGCACGGCCCCAATCTCAAAGGCACCCTATAGGATGGCACGGTAGAACTACGAGGAATTAAAGAAACAAGCTGGAAGAAATGATTGAGAAGGGTTTCATAAGGCCGAAGTGTCTCACCTGGGAGCAGGTTCTCTTTGTGAAAAAGAAGGATGGCGGTATGAGACTGCATCGACTACGGGGAGTTAAACAAGGTGACCATTAAGAACCGCTACCCTACGCCAAGGATCGGCGACCTTTTGATCGGCTAAAAAGCGCGGGAGTGTTTTCTAAGATCGACCTGAGGTCGAGGTTATCATCAGTTGCGGTAAGAGAACAGGACATTGTAAAGCGCCTTGAGGAGCGGATATGGTCATTATGAGTTTAAGGTCATGCCTTTCGGTTTGACAAATGCACGGCGGTGTTCATGGATCAAATGAGCAGAACCTTCCACGAATACCTTGACATTTGCGTGGTTGTATTCATTGACGATATCCTAATCTACTCAAAGACTGGAGGCGAACACGAGGAACATCTCCGTATCATCCTGGGAATCTTGAGGAAATATAAGTGGTATGCTAAATTTTCCAAGTGCGAGTTTTGGCTTGAAAAGGTAGCATTTACGGGTCACGTCATCTCGAAGGGCGGAGTGATGGTAGATCCTGCAAAGATCGGCCTTGATGAAAGAATGGAAGGCTCCCACAAATATAAGCGAAATCTGCGACTTCCTAGGATTGGCGGGGATACTACGGGAGGTTCGTTCGGATTTCTCTAAGGTAGCACGACCAATGACAAAGGCGCTACAAAAGAATCCAAATTCATATGGAGCGGCGAGTGCGAGAATGCATTCCAGGAACTCAAGACAAGGCTTACCACGGCGCGTCTTAGCTCTCCCTACAGATGGAGGCAGTATGAAGTCTGATGGCGCCTCATGAATGGCCTGGGTTGCGTCTTGATGCAACAAGGGAAGGTCATTGCTTATGCGTCAAAGCGATTAAAGGTTCATGAGCGAAACTACCCAACTCATGACCTTGAATTAGCAAATTGTGGTGTTTGCTTTAAAAATCGGCGTCATTACCTCTACGGAGTGAGTATCAAATTCTACACCGACCACAAAAGCCTAAAATATATCTTCACGCGAAGGAACTCAACATGAGACAACGCAGGTGGTTAGAGCGATCAAGGACTATAAGATTGAACTACTGTACCATGAGGGTAAGGAGAACGTCGTTGCTGGCGCTGTGAGTAGAAAGACTACGCATACCCTTGGCAACATTTGGGAAATTAATTTGGTATTGTCGGAGACTTCAAGAGAATGAACTTAGAGTTGGTTCGATCGGCGATCTTGATTTGAGCATAATGATCGCGAGCGGAGTTATATCACGAGATTAGAGCTCTACAATGGGAGGATGAAGAACTCGTGAAAATCAGAAGGGAAATTCCTTCAGGAAACCGAGTAGGGTTTGAGATTAAACCTGACGGGAGTTTGAGATTCAAAGAAAGGTGGTGTGTGCCTGACGTACCTGTGTTGAAAAGAAAGATCCTTGACGAGGCACATAGTACACGATACTCCATACATCCAGGTTCTGATAAGATGTACCAAGATTTAAAGCTGAGGTTCTGGTGGGGAGGAATGAATGCGAGATTGGCGAGTACGTTGCAAAGTGCCTAATCTGCCAGAAGGTGAAATTCGAGCATCAACGCCCTGGGGGACTACTACAACCCTTGGACATTCCATTGGGAAAGTGGGACTCCATTTCCATGGATTTCATAACGGGTTTACCCAGGACTCATAAGGGGAATAATGCAATATGGGTGATAGTGGACCGTTTAACAAAATCGGCCCATTTTCTACCAATCAAAGATACTTGGAGCCTTGAAGAGTTAGCCAAGGCCTATGAGAAAGAGGTGATCCGATTACATGGCGTACCGCTAGACATTATTTCGGATAGGGATCCTGTGGAACCCGGGATCGGACCCAACTCGGCGTCTTGCTTAAGGGCGGATTTTAAAGTTAAAAAAGATTAAGTTGGAAAAACCTTTAAGAACTGTTATGGAGTCGCCACCTATTTATCGCGGAACATAGGAACCTGCTACCATGTTCTAAGTTAAAAACATGTCCTAGATTTTGGAGCACGCCGACACCCCTAGATCTAAGGCTTGTGAAACCCAGTTGGATTAGGGGTGAGGTACTTTAGAAAAAGAGTTAATTCAAATAATGATTTATGAAAACCTTTTAGAAAAGCCTATGTAAAAATAGCCTCTCTTGACCTAGAACAATCCTTGTGGTGATATTTGAGCTAATGTTATCGCTACGTACAAGTGCGATAAGGATGTAAAAGAATGCAGAATCTGAGATGCAAAGATTGATTAAAACCCTCAGTTTAGCATGTTTAACTTGTTACTGAAAACGGTTCAGTTAAAGGTCGAATTCATTGTTTAAGTTGATTTTAATGCAAAATAAGAAGGTGCAAGATGCATGCAAATAAAATAAAGTTCAATTGTCCATTGGTTTATTTTATAAGGTCGGTTGCTTATGCGACTTTGGCGTGTCATCGGATATGGAGTGTACGAAGTAAATAGAACACTTGGAGTGCAAGCGCGCTGGGTGCCAAAGCCGGGGGGGCGCTAAAGTGTAGACCCCTTTGTTAGTCCATAGAAAATAAGAAAAAGCTTTGATCCAAGTGGATCGGTACCTACCTTGTCCTGACGCTTCAGATCTGGGCAGAGCACCGCTTCTTGAACTTGAAAGGAGGATGAATTCAACACGGGATGGTGTGTCGAACTCAAGGATTTGAGTGCGTGAGGCTTTGAGGGTGTTTAGAAGTGTGTAAGATGTGAAAGCTGATGATAAATTGTGTCCTATGAGGTCGGGTATAGGGCTCTATATATACTAAAAACCTCGGAGAAATTAGGAAATAAGGGGATAGAACCAGGCCTAGAAACCGCATAGCCTTATCACGGTTGCTAGGGCAAACCGCATAGGCTTATGCGGTTGCCACAAACCGCATAGGCTTATGCGGTTTGAGATCTGGTTTTAGCCTAGTTTCAAGTTCCGGTTGAACTCTATCTTTGAAAGATTTCGTGATAATCTCGAGCGTGTAGCTCAAGAAAAGTCTTTGGGATATTTGTGAGATATTTTGTGATGCTTAGGGCTTTGGAGTGCGGGCCAAAGGTGGGTTTAGGCTTCGGTTTCGGGCAGAGACCAGAGAAAAATGAAAAGGGTGTATTTGCATAGTTTTTGTGAAATAAGGTGAGGCGTGAAGCCGTATTTTGTGTAAGAGGGCTAAATAGCGGTTTTAGCTCACAGGGCCTAAATTTAGGAATTTAGGAATCTTTGAATCGAGACCTTGTTAATGTAAAAGGGCTAATTGTAGTGCAAGCTGAAGCTCATGCCAAATGAAGCGGGGCGTGGACCAAGCTAGACCCTAAATGGACAAATGAGCGTTTATTTAAATGCGATGTGGCGACCTAAATCATTTTAACATTTAAAGCGACTCAAAATGAATTCGACATTAGTTAGAACCGTTTAAGTGAGCAGCTAAAGCATGCGTAATAAAAGTCCGTGATACATCACGGGGTTTTGTTTGGGAGAATGCGGATATGGGTATCCACAGAGCCCCAGTTTGGCGAGCTCGGACTAGGCGCTAGTCAAACTCCACGACCATATCCAGGACCATTACAGTCTTGATATGATCAGCGGAGCGAAGCATGTGTCCATGGGTGAGACGAGGACTTCGAGCCGGGCTAAACGGGGAGGGGCGTGCGCATTTTAAGGACTTGGCGGTCCGTGCATGCTATAAGAACTGCGCTCTTTGAATGTCTTCGTCGTGCTTGTTGTCTTGTCGTTGATGGTGCCTTTGTATATGCTTGGTATCGTCGGATGCACAGTCTTTAGTCTTGGTGCTAGTAATGACTACGTATGATATGAGAAAGGGGGCTAAAGTGCAGGGGTGCATGTGCTAGTAAGATGTTTGGGTATGCGTGAGGTGTATAATTGAGCAGGGGTGCTTATGTAGATGTAGGTCTCGTGAAAGAGCGTCAGGTGTAATGCTCGTGCTTGAACTCGCAGGAGTGTCTATGTAGAGTGAAGTGCTTGGAGTTAGGTGTATATAGAGTGCTTGTGCTTGGGCTCGTAGGAGTG
Source organism: Dianthus caryophyllus (assembly GCA_023091065.1). Taxonomy (NCBI): domain Eukaryota; kingdom Viridiplantae; phylum Streptophyta; class Magnoliopsida; order Caryophyllales; family Caryophyllaceae; genus Dianthus; species Dianthus caryophyllus. The sequence goes on along the minus strand of CM041524.1, from coordinate 30,254,436 downwards.
TCTATGTAGTCGTAGTTGCATATGATTGCCTTTCGTTGAGGAGAAGGTAGTGCCGGTTGTCGTTCTTTGATGCCCTTCTTGTATTTGTGATGCCGTCGCTTATCTTTGATGCCGTTGTTGATGTTGATGCCATTCTTTGATGTTGTCTTGGGTCTCGTAGGAAGCGCGGTGTAATTATAGTTGTTGGAGAAGTACTAGTTCGTAGGGAAGGGTGTATATGTATGGTCTCGTAGAGGCGTAGGTGTATGTGCTCAAGTGTTTGTGTCTTGCAGTTGCATAGGACTTAGACTTGCTGGACGTGATGATGTAGATGTTTGGTGTTTATACTCCGAAGGTGAAGGATGACTCGTAGGTTAGTGATTTCTTTGGGGAAGTCGAAGGGTATGTCTTGGACTCCGTAGGAAATGTCTGTATAGGTGTGTAGGCTCCATGGGGAGGAGGTAATACTCCACAGGGACGTGAAAAAGGGTGTAGAGGCTCGTGAAGAGTGCTTGTGTTTCTGCTTCTGTACCGTGTATTAAATGCTTAGTACACGAGTATGGCGGACTGTAGGTGACGCCTTAACCAAGGTGCAGCGCATAATGTATGAGCTAGCGCTTGTGGCGGACTGTAGGTGACGCCTTAACCATGAAAGCTTGCGTGTATGAAAAAAAAAAAAAAATGAGGAGAAAACGTGGAACAGAACATGCTTTGGAAATTGCCTGTAGATTAGTGACTCTTCCGGGGAATCTCTTATCAATTGGCGACTTCAAGCTTGAACTTATTCGCACATGTTGCGGTTTCAAATCCGAAAATATTCGAACTCGCGATTTTCCTTTCGAGATCTTCAATTTCGCTTGCTTCGACCATGAAACGTGGTATCATTGCGATTCGTTTGGATTCGCGTGATACTCATCTCTCAGACTTGGGGTGTAGGTGCTTGGGATTGTATGAGTGGCTTGATGTTTGGACGTACGGGACGTTTCTTGGATGTGTTAGGGTGTTTGGTGCTAGGACCTATGTTCGGTGCTTGTTGTTTGATGCACACATGAAAGTGTTATGCTTGTAGCGTGCATGCTCGTTTGTAGCGGTTACGGAGGTGTCGCTCAGCGTAGATGCTTATGTTGATGTGGGTATTTATAGCAAGAGTGTCTTCAAAAGCGAAAAATTATCCCATTTTTCGTTGTGAAGGTTGTTGTGAAGGTTTGATTCTTGATATGATGCGTCAGCCTCCAGTTGCCTTGGTCATGGTGCCGGTGTATGTTAGCCCCCAGTTTGATCGAGGTATGGAGTAAAGCGATGATCAAACTAGTGAGATCGTGTTTTGTGTTAGGATAAGGGTGTTTTTGGATTACCTCGAGTTTGACTAAGTTTTGTGTGAAAACTAAGTCAAAGTGAAGTGCGAGATGTGCATTGGTAGGAGGAGTTTTTGGGTAACCCCTCGAGTTTGACTAAGTTTTGGGTGGCGGAGTCAAAGTGAAGAGTATGGTGTTTGGATTACAGTCGTCTTCGCCATTAGTTGTCTGGTGATCTTGTGTAATAAGGATTGTGTGAACCCTTCATTACATGACTTGTTGTTGTAGCTTGGCTTGAGCTTGTAGTTGCTTTCGTTGTCTTTCGCTTAGTCTTTGTGTTGTGCTTAGTGGACTGCGTAGTTAGTAGGCTCGGGTTTGAAAGTGAAATGATTCCGATTGGGATGTTTGGATTAAAATGTTTTTGTTGAAAAATCATTTTGTGAAAGATTCATTTTAGTTGTCGAAATGAGCTTTAAAAATGAACGCTTGAAATGTCGGTTGTAAAGCTTCATGCGAGATGAAAAAGTGTATGGCGTTGTGAGCTTGAGCTAGAGTTGTGAAGGCCGTGGAGGGTCAGCTGGAGTCACGAAGGTTGAAAAGCCCCGGTTGTCGAGGATGAGAATTCGGTGGAATCTCATGACAACACGGAGTGGGATGTAGTGCTTGATTCGGTTGTGCTTTGCGTAGGCGCCTCGTATCCACGAATGTGGAATCAAACCGCGTAGTTCGATAGTGCTTTCGCTCAAAATGTGTTAACTTCGAGTGAGTTAAATTCGAAGAATGCTTTTTCTCAAAGTGTGTTAAATTTTGGAAAAAGGTTGGACTTTGAAGATTCGAGATGCATTTCAAAGACTTGAGATGCATTTTGAAAGGCACATTTTGCTTGTGCGGATGGGTGTGAAGTGCAAGATTGAGTTAATTTTGAAGGGTGATTAGCTATTTTGAGGATGCATTGCCTCGTGTAAGTTTGAAAAGGCGTGTCGTTCAGGTGGGAGTGTTTTGAAGGCTGGAAGTTTTGAAAGGAGCGATTTAAATGTCGCTAAATTGTTTGATTGGAAGAGGATTGACTCGACACGTGAGTTGATGCTTAAAATGTCGAAAAGTTTGCAAAATAGAGACGAATCGTATGCGTGATTTGAGACTCGACGGTTGCATGGATGCCATATTCGGGAACACGTGCGTTGGTGGAGCCCAGTGGTGCTTGCTTATGCGTGGTGGGATCTTTGTTGTTCTGCAAAGCGGTGTTAGACCAAAAGCGAGTACTATACTCCTAAGTCTATGACAACTTTACCTTAGCCAGTCGTTTTAGTCGCCTCGATAAAGAAATAGTTTGCCTTTGAGCTTTGTGAATTTTTGTGGACACATCCTTAGCATGGAAAGCTTTGGACGAGGAATATTTTGTGGATTTTTGTGAGGATGTCCTTGACTTTGGAAGCTTCAGACATAGGGATGTTTTGTGTAAAAGGGTTGGTTGAGCTCAAGTGAGCGGCCTACGTATCCGTGGGTACGGAATCAAACCTAGCGTAGTTCCGAAAGGGATGTGTTTGTTTTTGGTAAGGAGGTGTCTTTGTAAAAAAGGTGCGTGTTTAAGGACTCGCCGGTCCAAGAGGAGTTTATGTGTTTGACCTTGATACATTGCATCCTAAGGGTGGGTTCTCCTTAGTTGATCTAAATTTGGTTGCTTGCTATACATCTTGTCTTCAATTTGGAATTTCAAGGACCTGGCCACTCGTTTCTGGGCTTCGGTACTTCTTGCCTTTGGGGTTTCGGCCCCTCGCTTATTAATTTCTAAGCTTGTTGACTTCTAAACTTTTTGACTTCTTGAGCTTTTGACTTCTTGAGCTTTTGACTTCTTAAGCTTTTTGCTTAGTTGTTTTGCCCCTTGTTCCGGAGCTTTTGAGAGTTTTGCTTTTTGGTGAGTTTGGTTTTTGACCTTAGTACCTTGTATTCCCGTTTGGTTTGAGAATATCCCACGCTCTGTATAGCTTGGGCTTGAGCTCGGACCTTGCTAAACCCTATGGCTCGGTGGTCGCTTGTGATCGTGTGTCTATCACGCCGGGCTCCTCTGACAAGTTCGTTTGCTTATTAGGCACGCGATCGAGTACGGGAGAGGCGATCGGGAATACTCGTACTTTTGGTCTGATCAAATTCATGACCACTTTGTGGAGCTCCAAATTAATGGATCCTCCTCCAAAAGCAATGAGTAGTAGACCACGAGTAGACTAGTGAACCTTAGGTGTTTAGTCGTCGGAACCTTCTTTGTCTTTGAGTCTTTGACTTAATTGTTAACTTGGACCTTCGTATCCGGCCTAGACCTTCTTCGGATAGCTACTCCTAGGATGCAATGTATGTCGGTGCAAAATGTTTTTTTGTGAGTAAAAAGGGTAAAAGGAAACTGGGTTGTTGGCAAACTTATTCCCTTATCGATTTGTTAAAATGTCGTACGTCGGAGACTCGATTATCCTAGGCTGTCGGAGATTGACTCGATGCTTAAAAACTTCGACCCGTATTGAAAAGACTCGAATTTCTTGAGGAGATCCGTGAGATCATCGGTGGCGCCTTGATGGATTCTTCGCTGGGTGCTCGAGACGCACATGTCTCGGATGGGGTTGATGCTCGCGTCGGGACTCGTTTCATGCATACTTAGATTTGTCTTTGATTTTGCAAAAGTTTTGTTTTCGGCGAAAAGCAGGATGTTTTGTTGTGCAAAAATGCGTTGTCACATGTTGGCTTGGTGTAAAGCGTTCGAGTTGAAATGTGTTGTCACATTTCGACTACGTCTGAAGATGATTCAAGGTAGTGATGAGCTACTTGAACCGAGGATGCTTTGAAAATGCGATGGAAGCGGTAGTGCCGTTTTCATGCATTTACTTAAGGAAGAGTTAGACCAGGCGGCTAGAGCCACTTGGTCCGACGTCAAAGTCCGCGGGATTGAGCTTGCTCATTCCGGGTTTTGTTCTTTGCGAAAAGAGGAATGTACGATCCTAGAAGGTTTGGGCTAGCGAAAACTTTCGAAAAATGCTTATATTGAAAAAGAAAAGGCCATGAGCCTTGAAACTCCTCGAGAATGGGCTGACATCCTTGGGTTTGAAAAGAGTTTTGTGATAAAAAAAAAAGGTTGTGATGACCGCTGTCATGCAGCCGATTTTGAGCTAGAAATGTTTTAAAACGTTTCATACTCGACGATGTTTGGTGATAGAAAGCTAGAAGTTTATGCTAACGATTGTGTTGCTAAGATCCTATTGATGGAAGCTCAAAATGGCGTTTAAGCTATTTGAGTCGGAGGTGTCAAAATGCGATGAGGACGAGCTTGCTCGTCCATATGGATTTTGTTAAAGGAGAAATGGATCAAGATGGTTTGAGCCATTCGATCCGATGTTAGAATCCACAAGATTGGGCTTGGCCATCCTTGGGTATAGTGAGGGATGCTACTTCTTGAAATTTGGTTCGACAATGAGTCGTTTGAAAAGGTTTTGTTTAGAAAGGTTCGAAAAGGCCAAGGGCCGTGAGTTCGCTTTGAAAGACTCACCAAGAATGTGTCCTAATTCTTGGGTTATGCTTTGTGAAAAAACATGCGATAAATGGGTTAGGATAACCGTGGGTTATTTAATCCATTTATGCTTTCAAAACTTAGGGAAAGGTGAGTTTAGCATTGGGTTGCTCACGATGTTTGCAATGTATTTAATTAACGATTGTTCATTCGTTAGTTCATTTTTATCGCACGGATTCTTATGTTGTGTTGTTTGATTGATTTGTTTGATTTTTGTTTGTTGTTCATTGCTTATTTGTTTGTTTTTAGCTTGAGACTAGACGTAACCAAACTTATTCGTATTATTCATTAAAGAAGAATTGTTTGACAAATCGGAGGAGAAGCTGGAGCTAGCCTCAGAAAGTCTAAGCTAAAACTAGAAGGTGGGTCGACGGATGACCCGACACCTAAAGGATTAGATCCTAAGAGGATTTCTTCTTCTTTGCGTTTGCCAATGCTTAGTTCTCGCCATCTTCCTCTTAGGTTGTGACGGCTTGCGTTTTATGGGTGCATCTCCGCTTGTTAGTTTATCCTCCATGCTTGCGTTAGGGGTTGGGTTGTTTTCGGGCATGACAAAGTCTGAGTGATCTTTGGGAGGAAGTGGTCCTGTGCAGATCGTGTGGTTGTATGGAGGGTGATCTTTGTTGGATGGTTTGGGTTGCATGGTAAAAGAGTTAACCTTTTCGTCACCTTGGATTGTGGCTTGGTTGGACATAGGCCATTCGTCCCCTTTATCGTTGAACGAAGCGCCAATGATTTGATTGTCGCTTGTTTTGATATTGTTGGGCGATTCATAATGGGAGGTGATCCCACGAAGATTGTGTGGTCGGGGAAAGGGTTGTCGTCGTTGGGCGGCTTGGACGGTTGAGACGGTTTGTCGAGCTTTCCTTGGTCGATGAGATCTTGGATGGCGTGCTTCAGTTTGAAGCAGTCTTCAGTGTCGTGGCCTTTGCCCCTGTGGTATGCACAGTAAGCATTCGGGTTCCAAAGTTTTGGCTTTTTGTCTTCGGGCGGCTCGTTGGTAGGCCCGATTGGTTGTAGGTAGTTGTTTTCGACCAACCTATGGAATGCCTTAGTGTAAGGCATAAAGCTCTTGTATCTTTTGGTTGCGAATGCGTCAAAGCTATCCGCAGTGCGATTTTCCTCACTCTTGGCAGCGAGGAGATTTTGATGAAATTTGCTTTGATGGGTGTGGCTGGTGCATCTTGTCATGGCGCTAGTCCTAAAGTCGTTCTCGATTTGAGTGCCGACCTTGATGAGTTGTTTGAAGTCTTGGATGTTGCTGTACCGCATGTATAATTGATACATGGGTCGCAGGTTGTTTATGAACTTAGGCACAAGTTCGTCCTCATGCGGACGATCTGGAATTTGTGCGCTTAGCTTTTCCCATCGAGAGAGATACTCGGTGAAGCCTTCGTTGTCTTGTTGGTTAAGGGCCTCGAGAGTGTGAATAGAGGCCCGTTTGTCGGTCTTGTCCTTGATACGTTGTTCCAAACGCTTTATCTCGGTCTTATGGTGGTTCAAGAGGCGTTCGAGGTCATCGGTCAGCTTTGTGAGTTGGTCACGGAGTGCGTTGACCGTCATTCACGCCATTTGCGGAGTGTAGGTTCGTTTTTGTAAGGGATTACTATGCGATTCTTAGTCTGACGAGTATCCGGTGAGGCTGTATTTCCCTTCGTATATTAGTGACACGACTCGACCCACTAGACTCACGATCACTCTAAGCATTCTTTTTTAGCTTATTTCTTTGTTTAGAAAGACCTTTTATGTTTTGAAAAAGGAGGTTCTCGAAAAGGTTTTAGCTAAAGGAAGTTTTTGAGGCGAGGACGCGTGCGCACGTCTCGTCTCGAAGTTGAAAGGCGTTAGCTTTGTCGAGCCCATTTAACGGTTCATCGTTAAGGGCTCGAGCCTAGGGTGAAAGGGGTTTGACTTGAGAGCGGTTAGCTAGTTGAGTTGAGGATGTTGAAGTGGGTTGGTTTGTGTGACGTGTATCTAGTTAGTACTACTAGGTTCAATGTTCATTTTAGGCGTTCATTTTAGCTCATTTCATTGTTTTGAAAGACCTTTTAAGCTTGAAAAAGGGAATTTTCGAAGAGTTTTGGCTAAAGGGAGGCTTTTGAGACGAGGATGTGTGCGCACATCTCGTCTCGATGTTAAAAATTTTGCTTTGCACCCGTCGAACTAGTATCGGTAATTTGCCGAGGTGAGCTCGAGTTCGGATGTGTAAAAGAGAAAGGATTCGACTCGAGGCGGTTAGCAAATCGAGTCGAGGATGTTAAAAGTGGAGTCTAGGCCGTAGGACCTAGAGGATTGAAATCCACGAGCTCGGGTTTTGATCCTTGCTCGGGTTTTTGCTTGTTAGTGAAAAAGGAAAGTTTGAAAAAGCTTATTTCAAAAATTCGCGAGAGTTTTGTTTGGAAAGTGTTAGTTTGTTAGATGTTAGGTTCATTTATCTTTGAAACGTTTAAGCGAGTTTTCGAAGATATGAATGCAAATGCTCGTTTTGAAAAAGACCATGGAGTGCATAGCCTCGAACATGCGTATGACTCAAAAGGGGTGAAAAATGAGTCGATCGGGTACACCTCCAACTACCTCGAGTGCGGCTTTGGCAGATACTTAACCCCTTCATTTCCTTACGCGAGGCGATAGGTTTCTGAAGAGAACCAGGCGGTCGAGATAGTCGTTCTGACAAGCCGTGGAGGCGAGAGGAAAGCTAGTCGGCATGTGCTTTATCGAGTGGACAAGCTTTGCATGTGGGAGCCACCTCTCGAGGGTGCAAAGGGTGCCTAGATTCCAAAAGGAATGGACTCTAAGCGAATGTGCATAGCTCAAATATGTATACTTGGATTGTTCAAGGCTTTCAAGTTTCACCTCTTTATTTTTAAAAAGAAAAAGCTAGTTTTAGTTTTAAAAATAAGATGTCCCCAATGGTCATGGCTGTGGAACAGGGATCGGACCCAACTCGGCGTCTTGCTTAAGGGCGGATTTTAAAGTTAAAAAGATTAAGTTGGAAAAACCTTTAAGAAGCTGTTATGGAGTCGCCACCTATTTATCATGGAAAATAGGAACCTGCTACCATGTTCTAAGTTAAAAACATGTCCTAGATTTTGGAGCACTTGACACCCCTAGATCTAAGGCTTGTGAAACCAGTTGGATTAGGGTGAGGTACTTTAGAAAAAGAGTTAATTCAAATAATGATTTATGAAAACCTTTTAGAAAAGCCTATGTAAAAATAGCCTCTACTGACCTAGAACAATCCTTGTAAGATGATATTTGAGCTAATGTTATCGCTACGTACAAGTGCGATAAGGATGTAAGAGAATGCAGAATCTGGATGCAAAAAGATTGATTAAAACCCTCGGTTTAGCATGTTTAACTTGTTAACGAATACAGTTGATTAAAGGTCGAATTCATTGTTTAAGTTGATTTTAATGCAAAATAAGAAGGTGCAAGATGCATGCAAATAAAATAAAGTTCAATTGTCCATTGGTTTATTTTATAAGGTCGGTTGCTTATGCGACTTTGGCGTGTCATCGGATATGGAGTGTACCCGAAGTAAATAGAACACTTGGAGTGCAAGCGTATTTGGGTGCCAAAGCGGGGCGCAAAAGTGTAGACCCCTTTGTTAGTCCATAGAAAATAAGAAAAAGCTTTGATCCAAGTGGATCGGTACCTACCTTGTCCTGACGCTTCAGATCTGGGCAGAGCTTCGCTTCTTGAACTTAAAAGGAGGATGAATTCAACACGGGATGGTGTGTTGAACTCAAGGATTTGAGTGCGTGAGGCTTTGAGGGTGTTTAGAAGTGTGTAAGATGTGAAATCTGATGATAAATTGTGTCCTATGAGGTCGGGTATAGGGCTCTATATATACTAAAAACCTCGGAGAAATTAGGAAATAAGGGGATAGAACCAGGCCTAGAAACCGCATAGCCTTATGCGGTTGCTAGGGCAAACCGCATAGGCTTATGCGGTTGCCACCCCAAACCGCATAGGCTTATGCGGTTTGAGGGTCTGGTTTTAGCCTAGTTTCCAAGTTTCGGTTGAACTCTATCTTTGAAAGATTTCGTGATAATCTCGAACGTGTAGCTCAAGAAAAGTGCTGGGATATTTGTGAGATATTTTGTGATGCTTAGGGCTTTGGAGTGCGGGCCAAAGGTGGGTTTAGGCTTCAGTTTGGGACAGAGACCCGGAAAAATGAAAAGGGTGTATTTGCATAGTTTTTGTGAAATAAGGTGAGACGTGAAGCCGTATTTTGTGTAAGAGGGGGCTAAATAGCGGTTTTAGCTACCGGGCCTAAATTTAGGAATTTAGGAATGCTGAATCAGACCTTGTTAATGTAAAAGGGCTAATTGTAGTGCAACTGCGAAGCTCATGCCAAATGAAGCAGGACGTGGACTAAGCTAGACCCTAAATGGACAAATGAACGTTTATTTAAATGCGATGTGAGGCGACCTAAATCATTTTAACATTTAAAACGACTCAAAATGAATTCGACATTAGTTAGAACCGTTTAAGTGAACGCTAAAGCATGCGTAATAAAAGTCCGTGATACATCACAGGGTTTTGTTTGGGAGGGTACGGATATGGGTATCCACAGATCCGAGGTTCACCTCTCATTTTTGGGACAAGCTCCAAGCAGCATTGGGAAGCCAACTGAAGATGAGCACCGCTTTCCACCCTGCGACCGATGGTCAAACTGAGCGAACTATCCAAACGGTCGAAGACATGCTCAGGGCATGTGCCTTAGAATTCAACGAGAATTGGGAGAAAAGTCTACCTTTGATTGAATTCTCCTACAACAATAGCTTCCATGCAAGCTTAGGTTGTGCCCCATTTGAGGCACTCTACGGGAGGAAGTGTCGTAGCCCAGTCTGTTGGGACGATGCTAGTGATAACGTGGGTACTGGACCAGAGGTTATTCAAGACCAGATCGAACACATCAAAATCATTCGTGAACGTCTACAAGCAGCACAAGACCGTCAGAAGATGTACGCCAATAAACATCGTCGACCTATCGAGTTCGAAGTCGGTGATCATGTGTTCTTGAAAGTATCACCCACGAAAGGGGTTCGACGTTTCGGATTGAAAGGGAAACTGAGTCCTAAGTACGTTGGACCATACGAAGTACTTGAAAGAATTGGTGAGGTAGCTTATCGCCTGGCACTACCCCCCAATTTATCCAAGGTTCTGGCGTGTTCCACGTTTCTCAACTAAGGAGATACTGAGGTGACCCAAGTCATATCATTACTCCCGAGCGTGATCGTGATTGAGCCTAACTTGCTATACTCGAGAAAGGCTGTCAAGATCCTAGCACGAGAAACCAAAGTCTTTGAGGCGGAAGACGGTTCCCTTAGTGAAAGTGCTATGGAAGGGTCAATTAATGAACAAGCAACTTGGGAGACCGAGGCCTCCATAAAGGAGAAATACCATTTGTTTATCTCGGTGAAAATCCTATCCTTCATTCAAGTTTGGAATGAAACTTTTCTAGGGAGGTTTGTAACACCCAGTGTTAATTTAATTCAATAATTAGCCATTAATTTCTAATTTCAAAGCTTAAACTAGATCCTAAGCCTTTTAGCCTTCAAAATCACAATTTTTGCTAAACTTTCATTTTGTAAAATTTATCGACTTCTTTAACACTTTTGGAAATTTTTGAATAATGAAATAAATAATTTAGTCTTAGAATTTAAAAGTAGAAATATTTCGAAAAATCGTCAAACGCGCACACATTAACTTTTATCGCTTTTGGCCTTGAGCTTTTTAAAACTGACCAAATTCGAGGAAAACATTTTAAAACACAAATTAGACATATTTAATGCATGACTAGTAATATGGACTTAGTGTGTTGATGATGGAGAGGATGAGGTATTATTTCATTTAATTAAACATTAGTTTTCTAATTAAAATCAAACTTTAACCTAAAATCTTTTAACCTAAAGCATTCTAACTTGTTCCCTTATTTCATAAGTGTAAAAATCAATCCTTGGTCTCCAAAAAACAGCCGAAATTCCTAGCCCATTTCTCTCTATATTTTTCTTTCATTTTTCTACTAAAACACAATAAATAAAACCCTAAATATTACTCTAATAGTTTACTAGTATTCTAAGCTTAATCTTGGGTATTTGGAGCTCACTTGTTTACGGGTTTTTGAAGGTGAAGACGGGTACTTGGGTGAAGACTTAGACCTAGATAATATCGTTGATCCGGATAACCAATAAGCTTACCGATTAAGGTGACTAACTATGTCTTGTATTATCTTTTTAATAAATTAATTTGTTTTGTTATTCTAATTTTATAATTATGATCTTTATGTTAAATATGTTAAACATCATGTTTATATGCTTGTATGTTTATGTGTTGAATAAATAATGATAATAACTAAATATATAGTTTACTAGTAATGTTATAGTAAAATGATATCATGTTTAGCTAAATTGATTTTGAGCATTTTTATTTATGTTTCATATGATTTTTATGTTTAGTTATGTTTTAATTGAGTAGTAGTGATATATAAAAATTATGTGAAATATTAACAATGAGTTAAAGTGATTAAAAATGAAAAATAAAAATATATATACATATATGCATTCACTCGGCATTTACCCTTTTTTTTTTAATATATTTTCACTTTTAATTTTTGTAAATTATTTGTAGAGTTAAGTTAGTATAAAATAGATGTTCCTATGAAAAAAAAACTAAATTAGGAAAACGAATTATAAATTATTAAAATCGAAATAAGTGTTCTTGAGTTGTTCTTGAGTTCTTCATGTGTGTTCTTGATTTATTCATGTTGATGTTCATCCTTGTTACTCATTTTGATTTCATTTTAATTTATGTTTGTTAATAATTTGTATTTATTTTTAGTTATTGTTTATATATATCGTTAGTATTATACTATAAATCAACTTAAACATTATAAATCATTTAGATTAAAGAGTTAGAAATTTAAAGTGTTGAAAAACACTATTTGTAACACCCCGTTGTAACAACCCGGTTTTTCGTGACTTAATTAAACTAAGGCGGAAAATTAATTAAGTCTATATATTACAAAACCAGCTGTTATCGTATTACAAACTCCATATACATAATATGAGTTTAAGATAAACAGAGTTATTCGATTACATTCTCTCAAAAAGGAGTACAAAATAAAGGTAAACCATTCCCAGCGTTCAATAGCGGTAGTCTCGGGGTACCTGCATTAAACTCTCATCATTTTCCCGCACACTCTTTCGATACATGCAATTTCTAAAGCAATATGCAGTATAAATAATGAATAATAAATAAGTAAAAACGATTAGCAAGTAGACAGGTAAAGCACATAAAGAAATCAAGATTATTCAGACATGAGTATACATTCAATCACATATTGTACAACACTCTCAAATAATCATTCTCAGCAGTCATATTCCAACACTCATAAACTCAAGTCATCAAACAATACTCAATCAAACAAGACAAGGAAATACATTCAACATGTGATAACAAATGAGTCTTCATTAGCGGCGGAAGCATGCAGGCGTAGAAAGCGCTATAGTAGGCGGGGCCAACATAACTTGGACATGGTCGACATACTAGACGTCCGTATGGCCAAGCGGGGCCAACATAACTTGGACATGGGTGACCAGGCTAAGGATACCTAAGGTAATAAGGGCTGACTAAATCCTTGTCTAATGTATGCATACACCATCTAATCGAGGATCATACGTATTATTTATTCAAAAGGTATCACCAAGCGAAAAATACGACTATCACCTTAGGCGGGTACTAGGTTGGTGGAGTTTCCAATTACTATCTATGGGCCCACGGAAATATCAATGTTGCCCCATCCACGAGGTTGTATATCTGAGTCTTAGAATAGCAATCTTAAGATCGTTATAAGCCTTGGGCAACTCTGGTAGGGAGCCCAAGTCCCCATAGATAGCTACCTCGTTTAACTTCGAAATCAAAAGTCGCAACATGGCGAACAATCCAAGTATTTTATTCAAGTAGCTTATTTTCTCAATTTCTTATTTTCTCGTTCACTCGTAACATACATTACTTCTAAAACATAAATATATCGTCGAACTTTATATAATGAAATTTTAGTAACAGCAGTTCTTCAAGTAAACAGAAAGCATAGAAAAAATAAATTATTTATTTTGAGTCCGTTGGTAAATTTTGAATATTTGCACTATTCATTATTTTACTATTCATTGTATTTACTATTCATCGTATTTACTATTCATCGTATTTACTATTCATCGTATTTACTATTCCTCGTATTTACTATTCCTCGTATTTTATACGTATTCGTATTTATACGTATTTTTATACGTATATGTATTCTTATACTTAGTAGTTATTATTTTATTTTCTTTATACTTAGTATTTATTATTTGACTTTATTTATACTTAGTATTTTTATACTCTTATACATTTTTTATACTAAGGATATTTTAGAAAATAAAACTAAGCTTTTTATTTACTAAGTGTAAGATTCTAGTTTTGAAGTCGTTGGGTTGCTCTTGTAATTAGTGATTTTAAATAATAATTCAGAAGTAAAAACTTGATATAATCTAAGTACAAAATTCTAATGCCAAAGTAGTTAAGTTCATTTTGTACTTGGTGATTTTAAATAACATTTTAAAAGTAAAACTTCGGTTAAATTTAGTCATATACTTAACTAACATTTAAGCGGTTTCCATTTTTAGCGAGGTTGTCGTAGTTCATTTTGAATAGTCAGTATGTCCACATCCAAATTTAAGCAAAGCGATAACACTCGACACTAATTCATTTTAATACGTGTAACGATTATTTTTATCGGTTTAGTTGATTCTTTTTATTAAAGATTCATTATACAATCTAATATAATCCTAATTATTAATCAATTTTAGTGACTAAGTGATAAATTCATTTTGACCAAAATTGACCCATTTTAAATAGGAAAGCGTGGCCCTTAACTATATTGATCTATTTATTTCTTTTTCTCATTTTTATTACACTTCATTACTTTAACTAATTAAAATACTTAAGTGATAAAAATAAAAAGTGACAAAATCAATTTAGGTCTAAAATTAGTCCCAAAACCGTGGCCCCTTTATACTTAACATTTTATTTTTGTTTTCTAATTTTATCGGTTTTTGACTTAAAGTTTTTATAAACTAATTTCTTAAATTATACTAAAGTCTTTTAACTAGTTTACGATTTTCACTAAATATTTTATTTCATTTATGAATAGTGTTTTTACTTACTTTAATTTTCTAACTTTTCTATTTTAAAGATTTAGCTTATTTAACTTATATATTTAGTATTGTGTTTATTTACTAATGGATTAAAACAACATTTAAGTTTAACTTTAAAATTTATGAATCAAACAAGTTACATAAATGAAGAACACTTGAATAAATGAAGAACTTCTAATATTTTTCATATGAACATTTTTAACTCAAATTTCATATTATCGTTTTATTTTCTCAAATTTTTATAGCAAGTCTATTTTACCTAGACTAATCATAATATGTTATTTAGAAAAATTAAAACTCAAAATTGGTCCATAAATTTCAAAATAGCCGTGTATATTGTATATATGTTCATAAATTTGATTTTTGATTTTTATACTTCTAATTCAATAACTAACTTACTTTATAACATTTATATATTTAACATATGTAAAAATCATAAACAAACATTAACACACATAAGTAAAAATCATTCAAACACAAGAATTACAACAAACATTCAAGAACACACATAACACTTTAAAACATTTAAATTTCATAACGATTTCATTTTAAGTCCTAAACATAAACTATTTATATTTTCATGTTCATTTCATTACAAGTATTTTAAGCATGCAATTTACAAAAATTAAAACGAAAAATTAGACCAAAAATCAAGGATAGGCCGTGTGGTATGGTGATGTTACTCTAATATTATTTTTCGATTTTTGTCTCCTAATTTAACATGTGAAATACTAGGTGATAAAATAAATCATACATGTATTCAAAACAATAACATATAATCAATTTCGAGGCGCTTATCACGTAAGTGTGCGGGAAGCACCTTAGTTAGGTTATGAGTGAAAAAGCTTAGCAGTTGTCGGGATCAATGATATGATCGAATTGGCTAAGATCGACTCCTCCACCTTGCTCCTCGTCTTTGATTAGGAGAGTACATAAAAATAAAATACACAAGTTAGTAATTTATTTTATAACTAAACTAGCTAAAATTAAAATTTAAAGCGTTGTATTATTTTATGTTTAGGTGATGTTTGTATTTTAATTAATTTGATTCATATTCTTAAATAAATATAAGCATAAAGAGGATGTGATTACTAATATAATTAATGAAGGATTTATTTATGTGCTTAAAAGATTTAAAGTATAAGAAATAAATGATTAAAAGAGAAAGAAGAAATGGAAGGATGGTGTTCTTGAGCTTGAATATGAAACAAGCTTACTTGTGCTCTTGTGTTTGATTTATTTAGAGAGAAAATGGAAGACTTAGAGAAAAGAAAGTTTGATGTTGTTGTTGTGTTTGTGTCGTGTGGTATGTATAATGTAGTAGTAGTTTGTGTTTTGTTTTTGTAATGAATTGTAATGTGTGAATGCAAAGTATTTAATTGTATTAATAATTAAATTAAACTAGCTACTAAGTGATGATGATTTAGTAGTGTGTAAGGTGGATTAGACAAGTTGGTAAAGGAGGTAAGGTGTGTAAGAGTAGGGAAGAAAATGGAAGAAGCAAAGTTGGACCTTTGGCCTCAAATATCTCGGCCATATGCAAGCACAAGTCCCGATTTTTCGTTTTTGAAATTTTCGATTTACGCGCATGTGAAAAGTCCCGAAATGAAATATATAGTCTTAAAATAATGTTTAGAAGTAAGATCGAAAATAAAAATGAAAATAGACATCAAAGCGAAATCAAAATAAAAATTGGGTACTAGGTTCCTCATAAGTTTGAAATAAAATTTTATTTGATCGAAATATATATTTTTAGTTGAATGTTATCGAATTAAATCATAATGCTTAAACGTCAAAAATTTTACAGTTTAGGCTTAGTGTAACTCAATATATCGAGTTTTAGAGAAAGTGTTAGTTAAACCAAAATGGAATAGTAATTTGATATTATTATTATATGTTTTGTTAGTAATAATCAAAATGATTAAGCTTAAACCACTTTAATTAGATTTGGATTATGAGTAAGTATATTTAAGAAAGGATTAGGTGACTTAATCACATTTAGGTGGCTTGGCCATTTGGTCAACGTTTGACCTCGATTTGCGTGCCAAAATTTGTCGTTGAGAAAATTGTCGTAGATTCTTTGTTTGATTTATCGAGTTTGAAAATGTAAAAATAAGGTTCAAATTCAAAGTAATTCAAAACGGTTTTATTTTAGGTGCAAAATAACTTGTAGTATAATGTGTTAGGGAAATAAGTGAGCGAGGATGTTTAATTAATGATTTGCGCAATTATAAAGGCTTAACTTAACATGGAGTGTTACATGTTTAGCGAAAAAAATTCAGTCGCATTTTTATTATAAGGAAAAAGGATGAATTTGATTTAAGGAATCAAATTCTTTCATAAAATTTTGCTATAAAAACACGGGGTGTTACAATCCTCACTACTACAATATTGACCTATTGCAACATTTTGTGTGCAACACTTTGTAATTGTGTTGCAATTTCGGAGAGATATTTTAATTATGCAACACTTGATTCATAAGTGTTGCAAATACTAATATAATGCAACATTGTTATTGAAGTGTTGCATTCTACCTCCAAATATGCAACATTTTCTTATAAGTGTTGCATTTTATAGTCATGAATGCAACCTTTGTATATTATTGTTGGTTTAATATATTTAGTATAGTTACTTTATAATACGACACTACTAATGTAATGACAATAAATGTAATACTCCGTATTTTCGTATCTCGTCATCACCATCGTTTTCTTCTGTAATACTCCGTATTTTCGTATCTCGTCATAGGAAAGTCTTAAATAATTTTTTTTAAGTCGGGTTATATTTTAGGTCGAGCTTATATACGAGTTTATATTATCTTTCTTGAGTGTAATTTGTGTTGGTCTCCCTTAAAACGGGTTACCCGTTTCTTGGGAGAAACGGGTCAAATATGGGGGAAAAAGACAAAGAACTAGTGGGGGAGAACAACTATCTCCCCCACTTGTCCTTTGTCTTTTGTGGGGTATTTGACCCGTTTCTTGGTTTAAGACGGGTTACCCGTCTTAAACAAGAATTTGTGGTGTAATTTTATTTGTAAACAAATACTAACCTCCCATTTCTTTTGATCTTCCCACTTGTTTATTAAATGAGTGTATTATTTTAATAAAGTGGGAAGATTAAAGAAAATGGGAGGGAGTACTCCGTAATAGGAATAATAATAATGGTTGTAGTAGTAGTAGTGAATATAATAGTAATAATAAGACTAAATATAAGGAGTAAGTATCCTAAAGGACCGTCTAACACTTTTATATTGTTAGACGGACACGTTCAACGAGTAACACTAAATTTAATAAAGGAATAATAATATTAAATTAAATGGAGAATTAAAAATAAATATGGACAATAAAATCAGTAAATACATCTTATTAAATGCAATTAAAAAACAATTTTAATGGACATTTTATTGTTCCAAAAAACATTAAAGAAAAGACCTTTCAACTTTCTACTGGCCTTTTTAATTCTCATATTTGCAGATACTCTACATACCCTCATATCATTCATTAACGTTTCATACCTCTCAAATTTATCCCTCCAAAATCTCTCCATGACTTTGCTTTTATACTTTTCTTTAACTTTTTTTTTTCCTTTTTCTTATATAGTACTCCATTTGTTGCATAGATGATGTTCATTTGTTTGTAACCAATTTAATTCAATAAGAGGCTAGATTAAATTAGTTGTTGAATAATGTTTTTCGAATCTCCAATGGTTGTGAACAAAGAACGACGTCAACGGAAAGACAAAGAGTTTTCTATGAAGAAATTAAATTTGGTAAGTAGTGTATTGGTCCGTCTTTTACACGCATTGGAATTCATGGTGGGTACAAAATCGGTTTTTGTAACTAGAAATAAGTTATTTGTGATGATATATACATTACGAGTAATTAACTATTTTTTCTTTTTTTTTGAAAATAGTATAGAATGTGCATTGATTGATTGTTTTTGTTGGTAATTATTTTCATTGTTATTGACAACCATTTGATTGAATTTTTGTTTCTTTTCTGTCGTAGGGTTCCATCTTTATTTAACAATGAGGAGAATTCAATGATAATGAAGAAGAATTACCAAGATCTAGTATAGTTACGGTTAAGTAATATATGGTCACCACATTTTGTATAAGTAGATACCATCGGACAATATATAGTAACACATTGCTTAAATGTATTTCATTGGTTTTGATACAATTAAGAAATATAAGGACACTACATTTTGTATCATTTGATTACCTAAGAAGACATACGGAGTATTAGTAACTATAATTATTGAACTTGAGATACCTTACCCTTGTAAATTTTTATTGGTGACTATTATAATAGTCATGGTGATACTATTTTTTAAATTAGTGACTACATTTGGTATCAAAAAAAAAATATTCGTAGAAGACAAAATAAATCTACTATAACCCAATTATGCTCACGAATTAACTAAAAGTAGATACCATCTAACAATATGTAGTCACCACATATTGATATTATAAAGTGACCTCTTTATAACAAAAAGTAATGAGATAATAATGAAACGTAACCACTTTACGAAATTTAATCACATTCTTATTTATCATTATTTTTATTATAAAAAAGACTTAAAGGTAACATTCTACCGAATTAACATCAATGCACAATTTGTAGATTTGATTAATAATTAAATATTACCTCCAAAAATATTAAATACATTTAATATTTTGTAGTTAATAGAGTTAGAGAGAGGTTGATATAATTAAGGTTTGTCTAGGGAGTACACAAATTTGAAAACAATGATTTTTTTTGTTTTGTTTGATAATAATTAAAGATTTGGTGTTGGAATCTAGACCGTCTAACAATAAGCAAAGTGTTAGACGGTCTCATTTGAGACTTATCCAAATATAAGAGACTCAAAAATAAAATAAACCACCCCCCTTATTGCTTTTCATTCGATCAAAAAAAATAGGGGATTTAGGGGCTCATTCAACTTGTTCTTCTCTGCCCTTCTTCTTCGTTCATCATCTTCACTCCTTCATGGTCATCATCATCATCATCATCATCATCATCATCATCATCATCCTAATCATCATCATCATCAAAATCATCACCAATCATCATCGTCACAACGTCGGCCCTCATTCCTCGTTTTCTTTCTGCCGTTTCTATTCTTTCACTCGTGTTCATTGGTTCAGTGCTCGATTTGTACATCTTAAGTTCAATTCATCGATTTTTCTCATGCCTCGGTCCAAATTTTCGAGTAACTAAGGTATAAATCGTTTTTGCTCTGTCGATTTTGATTTGCGTCGTTTTTGACCTAAAATTTGGGGATTTTCGACTTGGGCTCAATTTTACTAGTTCTATGTGTCGATTTGCCAGTGTTTTAGTAGTAATTGATAATATAATCGTAAATTGTAGAGTTCGGGTTGTATCGGAGCGGTTCCGGCATTTTCAGTTTGTTCAAGCTCAAGTTTGCGTCTTTCTCTCGTGAGGTAAGGGCTCTCCCTTACTTAGCCTAGTATATGTATCGTGTGTATGTGTGCTCGGGTGTAGTTGGGTGAGTGTAGGAATGTGTTATGTGATTGGGTGTGTGGTGGTACTTGAGACGGCTTAATGGCTGATGGGGTGTCACAAACTGCTGCTGCTACGTCGCTGTTATTACTGTACGTTAGTACTGCTGCTACTACATCGTTAGTGTTATTCGTTAGTGTTATTGCTGCTATTTCGCTGTTACTGGTGCTCGTTAGTATTGCTGTTGCTATGTCCTAATTATCGTCGTTGCTATGTCTTATAGTTTGCTAGTAGTGTAATCGTATTTGTGGGTGAGTTGTGTATTGTCGATGATTATGGTATTTGGAAGTGGGGAATGTTGGCTGAAGACCTAGTGCGCTGCTGTGATCTCACGAAGCTGTTGTTGTCATTGTTAAATGTATAAGTGCTTTGTGTTTGAGCTAACGGCCGAGTTAGAGTGGGTTCTAGTTACTACTTCATTGTTAATATTGTAGGCTCGTCTGTTTGCAATAAATGTACATTTAAAGGGGTGTTGTAGTGAGATCACTTGAAAGGTAGGTGGATTGAGGGAGCACTGTATGGCTGCTGCTATCTGTGACTATTAATAGCCACGTGTTGTGCTCTACTTCATGATACATTGGCAATGTACATTTAAATCGATGTGTAGTGTTGGTGGAATACATTAGAGCATAAGTGATCACATTATGTTGGGAATTAAGATGAATTGGATGTATTATAAGGTGTAAAATCTTGAAAATGGCTGTTGGTCGGCGTTGATACCGCTTTAGTAACATGACTTATGTTTGAGTTAATGGTGGTAATTGTAGCCTGTGTTTCACGTTATATTATGTTAAATGCTTGAAGTTAGGCCTAACGATCGAAGATCGGGTTTGTATGTCTCGGTTTGCCTTATGAAGAGCTTGGAGTGTTTAATGAACTTTAATTAGAGCTTGGTTATTTGTATGTAAAGGATTGGGGTATTTATAAGAGTGTAAAGGTAGGTCTTCTCATGATATAGCTACTGTTCGCGTTACTAAATTGCATACTTGAGTAATAGAATTCGGGTTGTGGTACTCTAGCGTTCAACGTAGCATGCTGGCTTAGTTACGCCAGCATTTAGGCTTCTTAAAAAGGGATTTATAGGTGAAGTACTTTTATAATATGGCTGCTGCCCGTAGTTTGCTCAGACTTCCGTATGTGTTCGATTTCGTGTTGTTCCACCTTTGTAAGCTTGAAGGAAAACAGAAATTGTTTTGTGATAGATATATATGACCTGAATGCTGTCCAATGATGTCCGTTTAAAATACTAGTCCGCACAGTTCATTTCAGCTTTTCGCGTTTTTAATTCCGTCGTCGATTTCCCATTTCAGTGCTTCTGCCAGGAATGGAGACTTTTCAAGAGTTGGGATTCTTTGTTCCATTAACCGTAATCAAAACATATTACAGGTAAAATTATAAATCCGCAAGTAGTATATGAATTTCAATGGAACTTAGCTGATAGAATGATACTCCGTATAAACGATAAATACTGCAGTAATATTGTAATTATATTTTCCGTTTGATGCATCTGCGTAAACACTTGAAAGCCATTTCTACATCGAGCATCATTGAAATCGCTAATAATTTTGTTGTTCTTTGACAAAGGAGCTGATTAGTGAGATTGAGTTGAATTGCTTGAAGAAGAGGTAGCAAACCAAGAGCAGTGAGTTCTTACGCTTTACAAGAGCATATTTGAAAAGAGCGTCAGAGGTAGCATGAACTATTCACCGTTTTTCAATGACTTTAGGAGGAGGTTAGGTTCTTATACTTTTGTTTTGTAGGACTGGTGTAAAAGAAAGAGTTCTAAATCAGCGATTACTACAATTATGATGGTTCCGTTTTACAAAAGACTAATGGAGGAGGAGGAGCTCGTGGGCAAGTAGTAGATGCTCAGTACAAGGATCAAGATATGGCATGCCTTAGTCTCTTCACTTTAAGGCTACAAGATGTAGTTTAATGCTATCACAATTGTTAGTTTAAATCTTAAATAGTACTTAAAGACGATGTATTTACAATTCTTTTTTAATGAAATATAGGTCTTTTATAAAAGTTGTGCATTGTCTATAGAAAAAATGTCATAATCGATATCAACGATGTCACATCTATTTGGCAAAAGTGTTACAAATGGTGAAGAAAGTGTTGCTATTTAAAACAACATAAATGTTGCAATTGCATGTAGAAGTGTTGCTAGTTAAATTACATTAGTGTTGCAATTGCTTAAAAAAGGGTTGCAGAAAAAAAAGTGTTGCATATTACAAATTTGTGCAACACATTGTTAATGTGTTGCTTTTAGTGACGAAGTGTTGCAATATGTGTTGCATTGAGCTATTGCAACGGAGTTTTAAGCAGCACTTGTAAAAGTGTTGCATAATGTTTAAAGCAACAATTCTAAGGCATTTTGCAACATTTTCATGGTGTTGCTATAAATTCATTTTGTAGTAGTGCCTACCCCCTTAAGAAAAGTTTCGTCCCCGAAACTTGGATAGGGTGGATAACTGCTCGAGGTCGAACAGGGCAGTTAGAGAGAATATCGAGATTTTACAATTTGAATAATAACATTTGGTTTTGTTGGAATAAGACCCCTTTTTTTTTTTTTTTTGAAAAGCTTGAGTTTTCCAATAAATATAGAAACGTCGGATAGAGTGAAAATATTGGAGAACAAAATCGCGTTCGATTTATTAATGAGGTATTTAAATAGATATAGAAATGTTCCTAGAATGTTATTTCTGGAAATGACGCGAAGGAGGCTCACAAAAGAGTAGAGGCTAGAAGTTTTATCTGGGACTTAAATGAAATGAAAATAACAAGAGTCTTAGGAATAAAAATAAATTATTTAGTTTCGAGAATACAGGTTAATCATAAAATAGATTGAAATAAGAAATTTCAGATTTTAGTAGGACTTTAATATAGTCAAATTATAGTCCTACCCCCTTAAGAAGTTTTAAACGTATATATCTAATATTATTATTGTTACTTGTAATGATCACTAAATCAAGATACATAGCCTTTAGGGAAAAGAACGGCAATTATGGAAAATGGATATAAGTCGTAGTGATCATAAGGAGAATATGAGCTTTAATAATATTAAGGGAATATAGGTTATCGTTGAATGATTAAATAAAATGTTTAGGAATTTATGGATAACCTTGTTGATATAGCTCATTTTCCTAAAATTGTTATTATAATGTTAATAGATGAAACGAAAATGTTAAAATCATATTTCGGTTAAGATTGAGATTTATAATAATGGATGACGTAAGTATCAAAAATTTTTGTATGTATATTTCTAAAATGGAGGAAATAGTAGCAAACAATTTCAAAGATTTTAGAAATAGAGGAATAAAAATTTTGAACCATGAAGTTTCGAAAGTGTTTCAAAATACGTTACAAAAATTTGACGGTACAAGCAAAAATTTTCAAAGGTATTTTTATAGAGGACGTATGAAAACAATTTTAGAAGGATATATTAAGAGGTTGATAAGAATTTTAAATTTAGGAGGTCGTAAAGGAAATTTGTGTGATGGATTGTTTGATAAATTTTTGGGAGGAATTAAAAGATAATGAAACTACCGATTCGAATAAAATAAATGTTGACACGAGGTTAATTAGAAATTTACCGGTGATGACGTCGACATCGATAATATCGTCAGCACCCTCTTCATACTCGGTCAGGACATACACACGTCCCTGAACCTTTACTGCGGGCAATGGCCCTGCATTTGCCTTAGCAACAATACCCTTCTTTGGGCATTCGTTAGACTTGTGTCCTACTTCATTACAGAAGAAACACACTACTGGTTTTCCGTCACAACGCTTCCCCGGGTGATTAATTTGTCGTGAGAAGCGACCTTTGGTTTGCTTGGAAAGGCGGATTCAGAAGTTGTTGGTTGTTCCTTGCCACGTTTGGGGTGGGGTTATGGTTAGGATAATGGGGCCTGTTATGGTTCCTATTGCGATTATCTTGATTCTGATAACCCGTGCGACCAAAGAGTGGCTTGTGTATGAAGCTGGCATTCGCCACAGGAGGCGCAAATGTTTTCTTCTTCTTCTTCTCCTCAGCTTCACCCTTCTGGATTGATGCCCAGATACTTGTTGCCTTTTCGTAGGCCTCAGCAAAGTTCTTACAGTTGAACCCGCTCATGTTTATCCTCAGATCATTAGTCATGCCCCTTACATAACGAGTTGCGAGTTCCTCCTCGTTAGTTAATATTCTAGGAGCAAACTTAGATAGCTCCTGATACTTTTCGGTGTATGCCTGCAGAGACATATCACCTTGGTTCAAGTTTCGGAATTTCTCTTCCATCTCCCATCTTAGTTCTTCCCCGAAGTACTTGTTCTCCAGCAGCAGTTTGAACTCGCTCCAATTGTATATCCTCAGGGGAAAGGTGGACCTGATCAAGCGCCACCAGCTGTTGGCTTCTCCCTTCAGATAGTAAGCTACCACGTTCACCTTCTCTGTAGGTGGTGTTTCTTGAGCTCTATGACTTCTCCATTTCTTCAATCCATTCGATCGAGCGGTAGGGTTGGCGAACTGAGCTGAGTATGGTTGAGGCCTGTGTTTTGAGAATCTCTCGAATGCAGATTGATTATTACCACCACCCTGATATTGGTGTGTATTCTGAGCGATTTTCATTATTGCATCCTCGAAACCTCTCCTCCTTGCCTCCTCTTCGAGGAATTGTTGGTTGAGGTCATGGTCAGGAATACCGTTTGCAGCCATTCTGAAAATTTTAAACTGTATGAATTTGAGTAGTTCCAAAAGAGGCATATTATATAATACAAGATAAAAGTTGGTTACATCGACTTAGAGTAACGAAGTGCATCTAATACATTTCCTAGGAGGATAACTGAAAGTAGAAGGTAGGGATAACGACTCCTAATAGTGTCATACAAAATCACTGAGGTTAGGTAGTTAAAATCTAGAGATTTTACAAAATGTCATCCGTACTAGTAGTTAATAGAGTTAACAGGGTCTAGAGCCCGTTTGAAGACTCCGCATCGCTGACCTCCTCCTCATCATCGAAGGTGTGTCCCTGAGCAATGGCACGGCATGCAAGCCTGAGGCCGCATTTGAAGAAATTCCACCCGTGGAACTTTCCCCCTCGAACTGTAGACAGGTGGCGTATTGTAAACCACCAATGGAAAGCTTCACCTCTGAGGAACCTCTCGGTTAAACGTACTTTCCACTCTTCGTGAACTCCCGCTTCAACGAACTTCGCCTCCATTTCGCATAACCAAAACCAGCAGGTGTCATGGTCTCCTGCGAATGTGCGCGGGGGATCTCCTAAGAAAATCCCGTAAGCATCGATCCTGGCAGGGTCTGTAGGGATCGGATCCCATTCACTAATCAAATATTAGTGTAAATCAAATTACTCTAATTTGATTTAGCAAGATCTATGTAGTACAAATTTACATTGTTAACAAGTTTAGAAATATTATACCTTTCTCAAAGGAAAATGGGCACAAATACAAGAACTCCTTTCTTGATTTGTTTCTTGAGCTATGAGTTAGGATGATCCTCCAAAACCGAGTTTCCAAAATAGGAAACCTCCTTCTTGTTGCACCCAAGAACAACTCCAAATCTACTAGTGATTTTGAGCTAGAAATCACTTAATAG
This sequence comes from Dianthus caryophyllus, assembly GCA_023091065.1. Taxonomy (NCBI): domain Eukaryota; kingdom Viridiplantae; phylum Streptophyta; class Magnoliopsida; order Caryophyllales; family Caryophyllaceae; genus Dianthus; species Dianthus caryophyllus. Next base: position 30,229,292 of record CM041524.1, on the reverse strand, counting down.
ATACTTGATAATATGTGAATATTATTACTACTAACTCTTAGTAGTATATAGAAATTATTTATTAGAACTAGTTTCTAATGTGTTTAGAAAGTTGGAGGAATTAGAGAGTAGAAGACATTCATGCATGCTCTAACTTTGGCCCTTGTTTTTCATATATGAAAAACAAAGTGTGTTGGGCACACATGAGGAGAGGGGGCCGGCCCCTTGAGAGGAGAGAAAGGGGGAAGAGTCTTTGCTTGCTTTTTCTTGTAAAGAACAATAGCATGCATGTGTAATGATCATGTTTAGCATGCTTAAACCAAAGGCTACAAAACAAAGCACATAAGACAAAAGAGAATCTATTCTCTCCTTCTCCCTTGCTTAGGACGGTTCTATGGCCCTAATTATGGGTCCAATTTGTTTTCAATATTTGTCCCACAAATACTTTATAATTTATCACTTAATCATCTAATATGATAAAGTACAAATTATCAAATTGAACTCACAACTCTCCTTTAACATATATGTACACTTACACATATTTAAGAATTGTACTTTTACTAATCTCATTAGTAAAATATACACGATTAGTGAATTAACGCTTAATCACTAATTCACGTCTCCTCTAATAATTTTATCGATATAAAATTAAATCATCCGAGTTCACAACTCGATTTCTCTCTAAATTAATACACTGACTAACCGTTAGTCAAATTATCAAGTCACTAATGTAATCGTATCTCATACAATTAATTAGCTTAAATATTTAGATGCGTTCTATAGGTGTGACTTAAAGGGATCAATTGATTACCGCCGTTCTCACGACAATAACGTCAAACTCTAGTCAGCCAACCGTTATTGATTTACGTTAATCAATTGACAATAATTCAGGATTATCCCCACGTATTCCTTAATTGAGATTTATTAAGTAATCGCACTATTGTGGAGGACACATACTCCAACAATCTCCCACTTGTCCGAGACAAGTTGTGCGTTACCAATTCTCATGTCCGTTTCACATCTCCCACTCGATGCAAGGTGTCTTACAGGTCGTACTTGCATCCTGAGATATATATCATGAGTGGTTTCCTCGATAAGGAGAGTAGCTGTCGGCCAGGGAATCTACCGTAGATTCTTACCGTGGCCACGCATTTTCAGCGACTACTCCTCGAGTGGCCCAAAGATGTTTTACCCTGACGAGGGTGGGCATTTCCCTTCCACTCGATTGTACTGTATAATGCAGATCACCATGACCCCAAAGATGCCCTTATAACCCCCTTTCACGACACGGCTTAGGACAAAATGAAAGTCACTTTAAAGCGCACCGACTCAGACAATCAGTTCCAGTCAAAGAATCGACTCAAAGGAATACTATAGAATTCCCACCACGACCAGGTTTCAATCTCATTGAAAAGGAATTCTATAAGCGTCACTGTCCGACAGAGTGTATCACAGTCTGTCTATGCAAACGAGCAGTCATCACTATGTCCCCATGGTGTTGAACCCACCATCGATCGACTTGGAATCTAGGCGCTTTGAGACGTCACCTCATATGAGAGACTAGGGACCAAATACTTAGTTTATACCGTTCACTTGAATATGTTCAAAGTTGTCACACAACTATTCGGATAAACAAAGTATGCATTCAATAATGACTTAAAAGAGTAAATATACTCTAAACAATGAATGTTATTTTCATATATGTAATAGGATACTTTATCCATTACATATCTTGAAAACTAAAGGAAATCAGGCATACGCCTCAACCCCATAGAGGCGGTATGAGCGTCATGCTTAGTCCTCGAAAGAGGCTTGGTTAAAGGATCAGCGATCTCATCGTCTGTCCTAACCTTACAAATATCTATTTCCTTCCTTTTCACGTTATCTCTTATAACATGGCATTTCCTCAAAACGTGTCTAGACTTATTACTAGACTTGGGCTCCTTTACTTGAAAGATGGCCCCACTATTATCACAATAAATAGTGATTGGATTTGCGGCACTAGGGACTACTCTTAGTCCACCCAAGAACTGCCGAATCCATACAGCTTCTTTAGCGACTTAAGGCGCCAAATATTCAACACATTTGTAGAATCCGCAGTGACACTTTGCTTGAAACCCTTTTCAGCAAATAGCACCCCCATAAAGACATAGCCGGATTGGGATTTCAGATAATCCCCATCGGTTTGGAAACTTGCATCCGTGTAACCCTTTACACGTAGCTCAAGTTGACCTCCAAACACTAGAAACGAATCCTTAGTTCTTCTCAAGTACTTAAGGATGTTCTTCACAGCTATCCAGTGATTCTCACCGGGATTAGCTTGATACCGGCTCGTCATGCTCAAAGCGAAAGCGACATTGGGACGAGTGCACATCATAGCATACATGATTGATCTTACAGCGGAAGCATAAGGGATCAATTTCATGCGTTCAATTTCCGCAGGAGTCGTAGGACATTGAGATTTCTTCAATGTTATTCCTACACTCATCGGAATAAAGCCTCTCTTGGAGTCTTTCAAATTGAACCTATCAAGAATCTTATCAATATAAGTTTCTTGACTTAATGCTAGTATCCTTTTAGATCTATCTCTATAGATCCGGATACCCAAGATGCGTTGTGCCTCTCCCAAGTCCTTCATTTGGAAATGGTTTACCAATTCCACCTTTACCGAATTTAAACTTGGAACGTCATTTCCAAGTAGTATGTCGACCACATACAAACCAAGGAATGTTACTTTACTGCCACTAAACTTCATGTATAACCAAGGTTCCTCGGCTCTTCGAGCGAATCCATTTTGTTTTATAACATGATCGAATCTGTGATTCCAACTCCTTGATGCTTGCTTAAGACCATAAATGGATCTCTTAAGCTCGCATACTTTCTTAGGGTTGGATGTATCCACAAAACCTTCAGGTTGTGTCATGTACACTTCCACTTCTAGAATCTCATTCAAGAAGGCGGTTTTACATCCATTTACCATATTTCATAGTCATGAAATGCAGAATCGCTAAGATTATCCTTATGGATCAAAGCATAGCAACCGGTGCAAAGCCCTTTGCCACCAATCTAGCTTTGTAAACATCAATATGTTTATCTATGCCGAGTTTGATTTTGAATATCCATTTACACTGAAGGGGTCTCACTCCTTCAGGTAAATCTACCAAGTCCCTAACTTGGTTCTCGTACATAGAATCCATTTCGGATTTCATGGCCCCAAGCCATTGTTCGGAGTTAGGACTACTAATAGCCGCCTTGTAGGTTGAGGGTTCGTTGCTTTCGAATAACAACAAATCACCCTCCTCCTCGATGTTACCGAGGTAGCGATCAGGTTGATGACTAATTATACCTGACCTCCTAGGGATTACAACCGTGTTAGAAGATGAGGGAACCGTTTCCTCAATTTCGCCGGTTTGTGGCTCTTGACCTCCATTAAGTTCAAATTTTCTCCCCCTGTCTATTAGAAATGTACTCATTTTCTAGAAAGACAGCATCACGAGCCACAAACTCTTTGTTCTCGTGAGGGTTGTAGAAGTAAAATCCACACGTTTCCTTAGGAAAACCTACAAATAGGGAACCTTTCCCGTCCATATCACATATGGAGCCGCTTTAGTCGGACTTCGATTTAGTGAGAAAACAGCAAACGATAGCGTAAAGCCCCAAATCGATCCAGGAAGCTCACTTTGACTCATCATAGACCGAACCATATCTAGCAAGGTTCGGTTTCTCCTTTCTGCAACACCATTCAACGGTGGTGTGCCCGGAGGAGTCAATTTGTGATACTCTATCACAATTCTTAAGATGTGAATCAAACTCATTACTTAGATATTCGCCACCACGATCCGATCGTAGTGCTTCTATCTTCTTATCCAACTGGTTCTCAACCTCATTTTGAAATTCTTTAAATTTCTCAAATGCATCACTCTTATACCTTATTAAGTAGACATAACCATATCTACTTAAGTCATCGGTAAAAGTAATGATGTAATGATGTCCTCCTTTAGCGGTGATGTTAAATGAATCACACACATCAATATGTATGAGTCCTAAAAACTTCACTTGCTCGTGTCCCTTTACCACTAAAGGGTGCACGAGTCATTTTGCCTTAAAAGGCAAGCCTCGCACGTACCATATGATTCGCAATCAAATGGTTTGAGAACATTGGTCTCAACAAGTCTCTTTATGCGTCTATCGTTTATATCATTTAATCGACAATGCCAAAGGTAGGATTTGTTTGATTCATTTGTTTTGAGCTTCTTGGTCTCTATATGATAAACATCATTGGCATCATTCAAAACATAAATACCTCCGATTGAAATGGTTTCACCATAAACCATTTCATTAAATGAAAAAGTACGTCGATTGTTCTTAATCATAAAAGCCTTCCGTATCAAACACGGAGACGGAGATAATGTTTTTGGTTAGAGTTGGTACAAAATAACGCTTATTCAAGTACAACTCTAAACCACTAGCTAGAGTGAGTACAAAAATTCCCACGGAAATGGCCGCTACTCTAGCTCCATTGCCCATGCGGAGATCTACATCACCCTTGGCTAGTGCTCGCACGATTCTCATCCCTTGCAAGTGATTGCAAAGGTGAGATCCACATCCGGTATCTCATACTCATGTAGAAATGCAAGCATGATTTATGTCAATCATATAAAGTCTAGAAGGAACAATATCTTTGGATGTCGCACATCCATCGTTCTTTTCCTTCAAGAATTTGGGACAATTGCGCTTTCAACGACCGGGTTTGGGCTTGCTATTCTCAATAGCCTTCCCCTTACCCTTATCTTCCTTGAACCGTGCTTTATAAGCTCCCTTCCCTTTCATGACCCTAATGTTTATGCTCTTCAATCTCATTGAAAGAACATCTTTTCCCTCAATCTCATTCACTTTCATGCTCTTTGTGTTAAAGCACATCGTCGTCACTCTAGTGAATATCTCATATGCACTTTTATGAGTAACGAAGCGAAGTTTGAGAGAAGGTGACATTGACCAAATCAAAACACTTTTAACGTCATTGTCAGCTTTTAGGTGCTCATCGTACGCGGCTTGCGCCGCCACGGTGGCCCCAAGTCCGGGTTCGGTGGGAGTTTATTCGGTAAGGTATTTAAGCACATTGTCGGATTGAGCGGCGCCCCTTATAGTCGAATCTCATTCGACAAAGTCGCTCTCGTCATCCTTTTGGATACACTTATCCATCACGGTTCTCAACCATGAATATATACCCAAAATGGGTGCGGGAGTTAAAGTTGTCATTGTGATTTCAAATAAATAATTCTACAACAAATATGAGGAAATATATTAACATTCATAGTTCATTAATGACATTTGCTAAAACCCTTTTAAAACAAATGTCCATTTATATAATGATCTCCCACGAAATTATATAAATGATTCCAAGACTCGTTTTTCATATAAAATTAGACATCTCATGTTTCCTTTTATATAAAAACGATAAGTCAACACTATGACTAATTCTACACTAGAATGCTTGGTTGATGATTTTCTATAAAATACATCCTTAAGCCCCAAATAACTCTTATTTGGTTGAGTTCAAACCAAATTAGCAGGACTTCCTCCCACTACTTACCCATGGTAACAAGGTTCCACGTCATGGAGGTCCTCACGAACATGGGGTTCATAGTTGCTACATTTGGAAAGGCTTAATCTCAATTCATTTTGATAAAATGTGGGTGATCTTGTCAATTTTTAGTCATATAAATTCTTTATAAGTGAACTAATTTTAAGAATGGCGACCTAAAAACGACAATCATAGTGGGATAACGTGGCATGCATGGCGATTTTGGCATGTGTGCGGAAAATAAGCAAACAAACAAACAAGCATCAAGCAAACATAAACCTAGTATGGCCACCTAAAGTAATTAAAATACAAGGAGTTACAAATTGGAAACCAACTCCTTTGGTCCCTCTTCATAATGGATCTCATCCAAGGCTCCTCCTTGCAAGCTTTAGAACACTTCTAAGGCTCCATGTCGATCTCCATCACCGGTCCTTCGATTTACAAATAATTCTAAGTATGATTTACAAATGAATACATAGCCATCCTATTATACATTTATAAATGAAATAAACTATTAAATTACAAACCGCGATCTGAGATCGCATTTAATTACAAACCACGATATTCCACTTTCATTACGGGTAATATCGGTAAAAAATATAACAAACTATGGCCATAGTAATAAGTATAAACATACAATCTACAACAAACATTCATTCAAACATGCATAATGTGAGGCTTATAAATAAAAATCATGCTAAAGTCGCCTCAAACAATAATCGCATTTATTGGTTTCAAACTGATCTCATTTTTAATCGATTAATCTCATATTAATCAATAATGCTTAAAACACCTTTTAAGCTTGAACTAAAACTTCTAAACTGATTTTAGAACACCCAACATTAGTTTATACTAACTTATGGTGATTTTAGTTCATAAACTTGGTCATTTGCTAATTAGAAGTACTTTAATCATAACCCTTTTATGAATAAAGCTTTATAAAATCAAAATAAAATAAAATAAAATTATTTTTATTTTGAAAAAATTTTGTATATTCTGGAACACTTCCAAAATATCAGAAAAGAAAAGTTTGGTCAGAAAAAATTTACGAATTTATTTTATAATAAATAACATACGATTTCATCGATTTTATCTCATAAAATCAAGAAAACGTCTAAAACAGTGAGGAAAAATCCCAAATTTATACGAGAGCATCCTCATAATGTATAAAAATATTGGTATAAATTTCATGTCCAGAAAACAACATTTACTATATTTTTGGACATAAAATGCAAACCATACCGATTTTAAACAAAAATATGAATAAATATTCAAAACTCAAAATCTGACTTTGAAAATTTACATGCAGAATGTATAAATATGAAATATCACTGTGTAAAAATTTCGTGACCAGATTCGAACTATAACTATTTATAGTAATTATTTTAGCCAAAAACACACTTGCTGACTCGCTTTTGGATAACAATCATTTAAATTAGCAAACAAATTTCAAAAAATACGAAATTTGACCAGAAACTTCATGAGACCAGAAACTTTGCATGCAATAAAAATCTCGTGTTAAAACAACTTTTAACACTATTTTCGGATTTTATGTCATTTATTCTCAATAAATACATAAAACTCCAAAAATAACAAAATAAATTTGTAACTACAAGCCCTGGCTCTGATACCACTTGTAGGGATCGGATCCCATTCACTAATCAAATATTAGTGTAAATCAAATTACTCTAATTTGATTTAGCAAGATCTATGTAGTACAAATTTACATTGTTAACAAGTTTAGAAATATTATACCTTTCTCAAAGGAAAATGGGCACAAATACAAGAACTCCTTTCTTGATTTGTTTCTTGAGCTATGAGTTAGGATGATCCTCCAAAACCGAGTTTCCAAAATAGGAAACCTCCTTCTGTTGCACTCCAAGAACAACTCCAACTCTACTAGTGATTTTGAGCTAGAAATCACTTAATAGATACTTGATAATATGTGAATATTATTACTACTAACTCTTAGTAGTATATAGAAATTATTTATTACAACTAGTTTCTAATGTGTTTAGAGAAAGTTGGAGGAATTAGAGAGTAGAAGACATTCATGCATGCTCTACAACTTTGGCCCTTGTTTTTCATATATGAAAAAACAAAGTGTGTTAGCACACATGAGGAGAGGGCGGCCCCTTGAGAGGAGAGAAAGGGGAAGAGTCTTTGCTTGCTTTTTCTTGTAAGAACAATAGCATGCATGTGTAATGATCATGTTTAGCATGCTTAAACCAAAGGCTACAAAACAAAGCACATAAGACGAAAGAGAATCTATTCTCTCCTTCTCCCTTGCTTAGGACGGTTCTATGGCCCTAATTATGGGTCCAATTTGTTTTCAATATTTGTCCCACAAATACTTTATAATTTATCACTTAATCATCTAATATGATAAAGTACAAATTATCAAATTGAACTCACAACTCTCCTTTAACATATATGTACACTTACACATATTTAAGAATTGTACTTTTACTAATCTCATTAGTAAAATATACACGATTAGTGAATTAACGCTTAATCACTAATTCACGTCTCCTCTAATAATTTTATCGATATAAAATTAAATCATCCGAGTTCACAACTCGATTTCTCTCTAAATTAATACACTGACTAACCGTTAGTCAAATTATCAAGTCACTAATGTAATCGTATCTCATACAATTAATTAGCTTAGATAGTTAGATGCGTTCTATAGGTGTGACTTAAAGGGATCAATTGATTCTGTAGTTCTCACGACAATAACGTCAAACTCTAGTCAGCCAACCGTTATTGATTTACGTTAATCAATTGACAATAATTCAGGATTATCCCCACGTATTCCTTAATTGAGATTTATTAAGTAATCGCACTATTGTGGAGGACACATACTCCAACAATCTCCCACTTGTCCGAGACAAGTTGTGCGTTACCAATTCTCATGTCCGTTTCACATCTCGCTCGATGCAAGGTGTCTTACAGTCGTACTTGCATCACGAGATATATATCATGAGTGGTTTCCTCGATAAGGAGAGTAGGCTGTCCGACCGGGAATCTACCGTAGATTCTTACCGAGCGTGGCCACGCATTTTCGACTACTCCTCGAGTGGCCCAAAGATGTTTTACTGACGAGGGTGGACATTTCCCTTCCACTCGATTGTCTTGTATAATGCAGATCACCATGACCCCAAAGATGCCCTTATAACCCCTTTCACGTACGGCTTAGGACAAAAATGAAAGTCACTGGAAGCGCCAAGCTCGGACAATCGGTTCAGGTCAAAGAATCGACTCAAAGGAATACTATAGAATTCCCACCACGACCAGGTTTCAATCTCATTGAAAAGGAATTCTATAAGCGTCCCGTCCGACGAGTGTATCACGATCTGTCTATGCAAACGAGCGATCATCACTATGACCCCATGGTGTTGAACCCACCATCGAGCGACTTGCAATCTAGTCTCTTGAGACGTCACCTCATATGAGAGACTAGGGACCAAATACTTAGTTTATACCGTTCACTTGAATATGTTCAAAGTTGTCACACAACTATTCGGATAAACATAGTATGCATTCAATAATGACTTAAAAGAGTAAATATACTCTAAACAATGAATGTTATTTTCATATATGTAATAGGATACTTTATCCATAACATAACTTGATAACTAATGGAAATCAGTCATACGCCTCAACCCCATAGAGGCGGTATGGCGTCATGCTTAGTCCTCGAAAGAGGCTTGGTTAAAGGATCGGCGATCTCATCGTGCATCCTAACCTTACAAATATCTATTTCCTTCCTTTTCACGTTATCTCTTATAACATGGCATTTCCTCAAGCGTGTCTAGACTTATTACTAGACTTGGGCTCCTTTACTTGAAAGATGGCCCCACTATTATCACAATAAATAGTGATTGGATTTGCGGCACTAGGGACTACTCTTAGTCCACCCAAGGCTGCCGAATCCATACAAACTTCTTTAGCGACTTAGAAGGCGCCAAATATTCGACTTACATTTGTAGAATCGCGGTGACACTTTGCTTGAAACCCTTTTCAAAGAAATAGCACCCCATAAAGACATAGCGGGATTGGGATTTGAGATAATCCCCATCGGTTTGGAAACTTGCATCCGTGTAACCCTTTACACGTAGCTCAAGTTGACCTCCAAACACTAGAAACGAATCCTTAGTTCTTCTCAAGTACTTAAGGATGTTCTTCATGACTATCGAGGTGATTCTCACCGGGATTAGCTTGATACGGCTCGTCATGCTCAAAGCGGCGACATTGGGACGAGTGCACATCATAGCATACATGATTGATCTTACGTGAAGCATAAGGGATCAATTTCATGCGTTCAATTTCCGCAGAGTCGTAGGACATTGAGATTTCTTCAATGTTATTCCTACACTCATCGGAATAAAGCCTCTCTTGGAGTCTTTCAAATTGAACCTATCAAGAATCTTATCAATATAAGTTTCTTGACTTAATGCTAGTATCCTTTTAGATCTATCTCTATAGATCCGGATACCCAAGATGCGTTGTGCCTCTCCCAAGTCCTTCATTTGGAAATGGTTTACCAATTCCACCTTTACCGAATTTAAACTTGGAACGTCATTTCCAAGTAGTATGTCGTCCACATACAAAACAAGGAATGTTACTTTACTCCCACTAAACTTCATGTATAAACAAGGTTCCTCGGCTCTTCGAGCGAATCCATTTTGTTTTATAACATGATCGAATCTGTGATTCCAACTCCTTGATGCTTGCTTAAGACCATAAATGGATCTCTTAAGCTCGCATACTTTCTTAGGGTTGGATGTATCCACAAAACCTTCAGGTTGTGTCATGTACACTTCCTCTTCTAGAATCTCATTCAAGAAGGCGGTTTTACATCCATTTACCAAATTTCATAGTGATGAAATGCGGTACCCGCTAAGATTATCCTTATGGATCAAAGCATAGCGGCCGGTGCAAAGCCCTTTGCCACCGATCTAGCTTTGTAAACACCAATATGTTTATCTATGCCGAGTTTGATTTTGAATATCCATTTACCTTTGAAGGGTCTCACTCCTTTAGGTAAATCTACCAAGTCCCTAACTTGGTTCTCGTACATAGAATCCATTTCGGATTTCATGGCCCCAAGCCATTGTTCGGAGTTAGGACTACTAATAGCCGCCTTGTAGGTTGAGGGTTCGTTGCTTTCGAATAACAACAAATCACCCTCCTCCTCGATGTTCTGAGGTAGCGATCGAGGTTGATGACTAATTATACCTGACCTCCTAGGGATTACAACCGTGTTAGAAGATGAGGGAACCGTTTCCTCATTTTCTGCTTCGGTTTGTGGCTCTTGAACTCCATTAAGTTCAAATTTTCTCCCACTCTGTCTACTAGAAATGTACTCATTTTCTAGAAAGACAGCATCACGAGCCACAAACTCTTTGTTCTCGTGAGGGTTGTAGAAGTAAAATCCACACGTTTCCTTAGGAAAACCTACAAATAGGGAACCTTTCCCGTCCATATCACATATGGAGCCGCTTTAGTCGGACTTCGATTTAGTGAGAGAACCGCAAACGATAGCGTAAAGCCCCAAATCGATCCAGGAAGCTCACTTTGACTCATCATAGACCGAACCATATCTAGCAAGGTTCGGTTTCTCCTTTCTGCAACACCATTCAACAGTGGTGTGCCCGGAGGAGTCAATTTGTGATACTCTATCACAATTCTTAAGATGTGAATCAAACTCATTACTTAGATATTCGCCACCACGATCCGATCGTAGTGCTTCTATCTTCTTATCCAACTGGTTCTCAACCTCATTTTGAAATTCTTTAAATTTCTCATAAGCATCACTCTTATACCTTATTAAGTAGACATAACCATATCTACTTAAGTCATCGGTAAAAGTAATGATGTAATGATGTCCTCCTTTAGCGGTGATGTTAAATGAATCACACACATCAATATGTATGAGTCCTAAAAACTTCACTTGCTCGTGTCCCTTTACCACTAAAGGGTGCACGAGTCATTTTGCCTTAAAAGGCAAGCCTACTTACGTACCATATGATTCGCAATCAAATGGTTTGAGAACATTGGTCTCAACAAGTCTCTTTATGCGTCTATCGTTTATATCATTTAAACGACAATGCCAAAGGTAGGATTTGTTTGATTCATTTGTTTTGAGCTTCTTGGTCTCTATATGATAAACATCATTGGCATCATTCAAAACATAAATACCTCCGATTGAAATGGTTTCACCATAAACCATTTCATTAAATGAAAAAACACGTCCATTGTTCTTAATCATAAAAGCCTTAGTATCAAACACGGAGACGGAGATAATGTTTTTGGTTAGAGTTGGTACAAAATAACGCTTATTCAAGTACAACTCTAAACCACTAGCTAGAGTGAGTACAAAAATTCCCACGGAAATGGCCGCTACTCTAGCTCCATTGCCCATGCGGAGATCTACATCACCCTTGGCTAGTGCTCGCACGTTTCTCATCCCTTGCAAGTGATTGCAAAGGTGAGATCCACATCCGGTATCTCATACCCATGTAGAAATGCAAGCATGATTTATGTCAATCATATAAAGTCTAGAAGGAACAATATCTTTGGATGTCGCACATCCATCGTTCTTTTCCTTCAAGAATTTGGGACAATTGCGCTTTCAACGGCAATAGGGTTTGGGCTTGCTATTCTCAATAGCCTTCCCCTTACCCTTATCTTCCTTGAACCGTGCTTTATAAGCTCCCTTCCCTTTCATGACCCTAATGTTTATGCTCTTCAATCTCATTGAAAGAACATCTTTTCCCTCAATCTCATTCACTTTCATGCTCTTTGTGTTAAAGCACATCGTCGTCACTCTAGTGAATATCTCATATGCACTTTTATGAGTAACGAAGCGAAGTTTGAGAGAAGGTGACATTGACCAAATCAAAACACTTTTAACGTCATTGTCAGCTTTTAGGTGCTCATCGTACGCGGCTTGCGCCGCCACGGTGGCCCAAGTCGAGGTTCGGTGGGAGTTTATTCGGTAAGGTATTTAAGCACATTGTCGGATTGGCGGCGCCCTTATAGTCGAATCTCATTCGACAAAGTTGCTTCCGTCATCCTTTTGGATACACTTATCCATCACGGTTCTCAACCATGAATATATACCCAAAATGGGTGCGGGAGTTAAAGTTGTCATTGTGATTTCAAATAAATAATTCTACAACAAATATGAGGAAATATATTAACATTCATAGTTCATTAATGACATTTGCTAAAACCCTTTTAAAACAAAAGGCCAATTATACAATGATCCCCACGAAATTATATAAATGATTCCAGGACTCGTTTTCATATAAAATTAGACATCTCATGTTTCCTTTTATATAAAAACGATAAGTCAACACTTGACTAATTCTACACTAGAATGCTTGGTTGATGATTTTCTATAAAATACATCCTTAAGCCCCAAATAACTCTTATTTGGTTGAGTTCAAACCAAATTAGCACGGGACTTCCTCCCACTACTTACCCATGGTAACAAGGTTCCACGTCGCGGAGGTCCTCACGAACATGGGGTTCATAGTTGCTACATTTGGAAAGGCTTAATCTCAATTCATTTTGATAAAATGTGGGTGATCTTGTCAATTTTTAGTCATATAAATTCTTTATAAGTGAACTAATTTTAAGAATGGCGACCTAAAAACGACAATCATAGTGGGATAACGTGGCATGCATGGCGATTTTGGCATGTGTGCGGAAAATAAGCAAACAAACAAGCATCAAGCAAACATAAACCTAGTATGGCCACCTAAAGTAATTAAAATACAAGGAGTTACAAATTGGAAACCAACTCCTTTGGTCCCTCTTCATAATGGATCTCATCCAAGGCTCCTCCTTGCAAGCTTTAGAACACTTCTACAGGCTCCATGTCGATCTCCATCAGGTCTTGATTTACAAATAATTCTGAAGTATGATTTACAAATGAATACATAGCCATCCTATTATACATTTATAAATGAAATAAACTATTAAATTACAAACCGCGTCTGAGATCGCATTTAATCTAAACCACACGATATTCCCTTTCATTACGGGTAATATCGGTAAAAATATAACAAACTATGGCCATACTAGTAAGAATAAACATTCATTCAACAATAAACATTCATTCAAACATGCATAATGCAAAGCTTATAAATAAAAACATGCCAAAATCGGCTCAAACAATAATCGCATTAATTGGTTTCAAACAGATCTCATTTTTAATCGATTAATCTCATATTAATCAATAATGCTTAAAACACCTTTTAAGCTTGAACTAAAACTTCTAAACTGATTTTAGAACACCCAACATTAGTTTATACTAACTTATGGTGATTTTAGTTCATAAACTTGGTCATTTGCTAATTAGAAGTACTTTAATCATAACCCTTTTATGAATAAAGCTTTATAAAATCAAAATAAAATAAAATAAAATTATTTTTATTTTGAAAAAATTTTGTATATTCTGGAACACTTCCAAAATATCAGAAAAGAAAAGTTTGGTCAGAAAAAATTTACGAATTTATTTTATAATAAATAACATACGATTTCATCGATTTTATCTCATAAAATCAAGAAAACGTCTAAAACAGTGAGGAAAAATCCCAAATTTATACGAGAGCATCCTCATAATGTATAAAAATATTGGTATAAATTTCATGTCCAGAAAACAACATTTACTATATTTTTGGACATAAAATGCAAACCATACCGATTTTAAACAAAAATATGAATAAATATTCAAAACTCAAAATCTGACTTTGAAAATTTACATGCAGAATGTATAAATATGAAATATCACTGTGTAAAAATTTCGTGACCAGATTCGAACTATAACTATTTATAGTAATTATTTTAGCCAAAAACACACTTTTTGACTCGGTTTTGTATAAAAATCATTTAAATTAGCAAACAAATTTCAAAAAATACGAAATTTGACCAGAAACTTCATGAGACCAGAAACTTTGCATGCAATAAAAATCTCGTGTTAAAACAACTTTTAACACTATTTTCGGATTTTATGTCATTTATTCTCAATAAATACATAAAACTCCAAAAATAACAAAATAAATTTGTAACTACAAGCCCTGGCACTGATACCACTTGTAGGGATCGGATCCCATTCACTAATCAAATATTAGTGTAAATCAAATTACTCTAATTTGATTTAGCAAGATCTATGTAGTACAAATTTACATTGTTAACAAGTTTAGAAATATTATACCTTTCTCAAAGGAAAATGGGCACAAATACAAGAACTCCTTTCTTGATTTGTTTCTTGAGCTATGAGTTAGGATGATCCTCCAAAACCGAGTTTCCAAAATAGGAAACCTCCTTCTTGTTGCACCCAAGAACAACTCCAAATCTACTAGTGATTTTGAGCTAGAAATCACTTAATAGATACTTGATAATATGTGAATATTATTACTACTAACTCTTAGTAGTATATAGAAATTATTTATTAGAACTAGTTTCTAATGTGTTTAGAAAGTTGGAGGAATTAGAGAGTAGAAGACATTCATGCATGCTCTAACTTTGGCCCTTGTTTTTCATATATGAAAAAACAAAGTGTGTTGAGCACACATGAGGAGAGGGCGGCCCCTTGAGAGGAGAGAAAGGGGAAGAGTCTTTGCTTGCTTTTTCTTGTAAAGAACAATAGCATGCATGTGTAATGATCATGTTTAGCATGCTTAAACCAAAGGCTACAAAACAAAGCACATAAGACAAAGAGAATCTATTCTCTCCTTCTCCCTTGCTTAGGACGCTTCTATGGCCCTAATTATGGGTCCAATTTGTTTTCAATATTTGTCCCACAAATACTTTATAATTTATCACTTAATCATCTAATATGATAAAGTACAAATTATCAAATTGAACTCACAACTCTCCTTTAACATATATGTACACTTACACATATTTAAGAATTGTACTTTTACTAATCTCATTAGTAAAATATACACGATTAGTGAATTAACGCTAATCACTAATTCACGTCTCCTCTAATAATTTTATCGATATAAAATTAAATCATCCGAGTTCACAACTCGATTTCTCTCTAAATTAATACAGCGACTAGCAGTTAGTCAAATTATCAAGTCACTAATGTAATCGTATCTCATACAATTAATTAGCTTAAATATTTAGATGCGTTCCTATAGGTGTGACTTAAAGGGGACAATTGATTACCGCCGTTCTCACGACAATAACGTCAAACTCTAGTCAGCCAACCGTTATTGATTTACGTTAATCAATTGACAATAATTCAGGATTATCCCCACGTATTCCTTAATTGAGATTTATTAAGTAATCGCACTATTGTGGAGGACACATACTCCAACAGGGTCAGTCCATGCAAGCTCGAGATGCTTAGGAATGCAGAGCATAAAAGCACGTAGGGCGTATTTGCTTAATCGAGCGATTGCCCTTCAGATCTCCATCTTGGTGAATCGCCGGTTGATGACATCTACAAGGGATTTTAAGGGAAGGAGTCAAACAACAAGAATATTGTTTGAACGAAAATAAAATGGCTATCAAGAGAATATAAATTTCTGATCGAACAAAACAGGATTAAAAAGGTTTAAGAATTTTATTAGTGAAATTGGTTAAGGATTTAGTAGATGTCCTTACTTCATATAGTTGGGTAATCATTCAGCGTCTCACTTCTCAAGAATTAAGTTTATTAACTCGATTTTATATCCGAGGATAGTTGTTAGTTTTAGTCAGTCACATCAGCAAGTAGCAAGTATACGATAGTTAGTGTATTTTATTTTAGGTCAGTAATTCGTCTATTTACAAAGGCTGGTCCCTAATGTTTCTACCCATTCTCACTTTTAAAGCGTTCTAAGTTATTATTTTAGCGATCTAAGATTTCTAATTTATTATTTGATCCTATAAGTCTATGCCTGACATACGATATGAATGTCTGGCCCAGTGTCGTCTCGCTATGTGAGATAACTTTAAGTCATTCACGGTCGCATAAGGCGACTTTGATACCAATCAGAATAACCGGTTTTCTGTGACTTAATTAAACTAAGGCGGAAAATTAATTAAGTCTATATATTACAAAACCAAATTTGTTATCGTATTACAAACTCCATATACATAATATGAGTTTAAGATAAACAGTTATTCGATTACATTCTCTCAAAAAGGAGTACAAAATAAAGGTAAACCATTCCCAGCGTTCAATAGCGGTAGTCTCGGGGTACCTGCATTAAACTCTCATCATTTTCCCGCACACTCTTTCGATACATGCAATTTCTAAAGCAATATGCAGTATAAATAATGAATAATAAATAAGTAAAAACGATTAGCAAGTAGACAGGTAAAGCACATAAAGAAATCAAGATTATTCAGACATGAGTATACATTCAATCACATATTGTACAACACTCTCAAATAATCATTCTCAGCAGTCATATTCCAACACTCATAAACTCAAGTCATCAAACAATACTCAATCAAACAAGACAAGGAAATACATTCAACATGTGATAACAAATGAGTCTTCATTAGCGAGGCGGAAGCATGCAGACGTAGAAACGCGCTATAGTAGACAGGGCCAACATAACTTGGACATGGCTGACATACTAGACGACCGCGCAGAAGCCGACAGGGCCAACATAACATGGACATGGCAGACAGGCTAAGGATACCAAAGGTAATAAGGACAGCAAAATCCTTGTCAAATGTATGCATACACCATCTAATCGAGGATCATACGTATTCGCTATTCAAAAGGTATCACCGACTTAAAAATACGACTATCACCTTAGGCGGGTACCCCAGGTTGGCTGGAGTTTCCAATTACTATCTATGGGCCCACGGAAATATCAATGTTGCCCCATCCACGAGGTTGTATATCTGTGTCGAATAGCAATCTTAAGATCGTTATAAGCCTTGGGCAACTACGGTAGGGAGCCCAAGTCCCCATAAACGACTACCTCGTTTAACCCGAAATCAAAAGTCGCAACATGGCGAACAATCCAAGTATTTTATTCAAGTAGCTTATTTTCTCAATTTCTTATTTTCTCGTTCACTCGTAACATACATTACTTCTAAAACATAAATATATCGTCGAACTTTATATAATGAAATTTTAGTAACAGCAGTTCTTCAAGTAAACAGAAAGCATAGAAAAAATAAATTATTTATTTTGAGTCCGTTGGTAAATTTTGAATATTTGCACTATTCATTATTTTACTATTCATTGTATTTACTATTCATCGTATTTACTATTCATCGTATTTACTATTCATCGTATTTACTATTCCTCGTATTTACTATTCCTCGTATTTTATACGTATTCGTATTTATACGTATTTTTATACGTATATGTATTCTTATACTTAGTAGTTATTATTTTATTTTCTTTATACTTAGTATTTATTATTTGACTTTATTTATACTTAGTATTTTTATACTCTTATACATTTTTTATACTAAGGATATTTTAGAAAATAAAACTAAGCTTTTTATTTACTAAGTGTAAAATTCTAGTTTTAAAGTCGTTAGGTTCGTTTTGTAATTAGTGATTTTAAGTAATAATTCAGAAGTAAAAACTTGATATAATCTAAGTACAAAATTCTAATGTCAAAGTTGTTAAGTTCATTTTGTACTTGGTGATTTTAAATAACATTTTAAAAGTAAAACTCGGTTAAATTTAGTCATATACTTAACTAACATTTAAGCGGTTTCCATTTTTAGCGAGGTTGTCGTAGTTCATTTTGAATAGTCCGTATGTCCACATCCAAATTTAAGCAAAGGCAGTAACACTCGACACTAATTCATTTTAATACGTGTAACGATTATTTTTATCGGTTTAGTTGATTCTTTTTATTAAAGATTCATTATACAATCTAATATAATCCTAATTATTAATCAATTTTAGTGACTAAGTGATAAATTCATTTTGACCAAAATTGACCCATTTTAAATAGGAAAACCGTGGCCCTTAACTATATTGATCTATTTATTTCTTTTTCTCATTTTTATTACACTTCATTACTTTAACTAATTAAAATACTTAAGTGATAAAAATAAAAAGTGACAAAATCAATTTAGGTCTAAAATTAGTCCCAAAACCGTGGCCCCTTTATACTTAACATTTTATTTTTGTTTTCTAATTTTATCGGTCTTTTACTTACTGTTTTTATAAACTAATTTCTTAAATTATACTAAAGTCTTTTAACTAGTTTACGATTTTCACTAAATATTTTATTTCATTTATGAATAGTGTTTTTACTTACTTTAATTTTCTAACTTTTCTATTTTAAAGATTTAGCTTATTTAACTTATATATTTAGTATTGTGTTTATTTACTAATGGATTAAAACAACATTTAAGTTTAACTTTAAAATTTATGAATCAAACAAGTTACATAAATGAAGAACACTTGAATAAATGAAGAACTTCTAATATTTTTCATATGAACATTTTTAACTCAAATTTCATATTATCGTTTTATTTTCTCAAATTTTTATAGCAAGTCTATTTTACCTAGACTAATCATAATATGTTATTTAGAAAAATTAAAACTCAAAATTGGTCCATAAATTTCAAAATAGCCGTGTATATTGTATATATGTTCATAAATTTGATTTTTGATTTTTATACTTCTAATTCAATAACTAACTTACTTTATAACATTTATATATTTAACATATGTAAAAATCATAAACAAACATTAACACACATAAGTAAAAATCATTCAAACACAAGAATTACAACAAACATTCAAGAACACACATAACACTTTAAAACATTTAAATTTCATAACGATTTCATTTTAAGTCCTAAACATAAACTATTTATATTTTCATGTTCATTTCATTACAAGTATTTTAAGCATGCAATTTACAAAAATTAAAACGAAAAATTAGACCAAAAATCAAGGATAGGCCGTGTGGTATGGTGATGTTACTCTAATATTATTTTTCGATTTTTGTCTCCTAATTTAACATGTGAAATACTAGGTGATAAAATAAATCATACATGTATTCAAAACAATAACATATAATCAATTTCGAGGCGCTTATCACGTAAGTGTGCGGGAAGCACCTTAGTTAGGTTATGAGTGAAAAAGCTTAGCAGTTGTCGGGATCAATGATATGATCGAATTGGCTAAGATCGACTCCTCCACCTTGCTCCTCGTCTTTGATTAGGAGAGTACATAAAAATGAAATACACAAGTTAGTAATTTATTTTATAACTAAACTAGCTAAAATTAAAATTTAAAGCGTTGTAGTATTTTATGTTTAGGTGATGTTTGTATTTTAATTAATTTGATTCATATTCTTAAATAAATATAAGCATAAAGAGGATGTGATTACTAATATAATTAATGAAGGATTTATTTATGTGCTTAAAAGATTTAAAGTATAAGAAATAAATGATTAAAAGAGAAAGAAGAAATGGAAGGATGGTGTTCTTGAGCTTGAATATGAAACAAGCTTACTTGTGCTCTTGTGTTTGATTTATTTAGAGAGAAAATGGAAGACTTAGAGAAAAGAAAGTTTGATGTTGTTGTTGTGTTTGT
This sequence comes from Dianthus caryophyllus, assembly GCA_023091065.1. Taxonomy (NCBI): domain Eukaryota; kingdom Viridiplantae; phylum Streptophyta; class Magnoliopsida; order Caryophyllales; family Caryophyllaceae; genus Dianthus; species Dianthus caryophyllus. The sequence continues at coordinate 30,209,187 of CM041524.1, read as the reverse complement.
GTCGTGTGGTATGTATAATGTAGTAGTAGTTTGTGTTTTGTTTTTGTAATGAATTGTAATGTGTGAATGCAAAGTATTTAATTGTATTAATAATTAAATTAAACTAGCTACTAAGTGATGATGATTTAGTAGTGTGTAAGGTGGATTAGACAAGTTGGTAAAGGAGGTAAGGTGTGTAAGAGTAGGGAAGAAAATGGAAGAAGCAAAGTTGGACCTTTGGCCTCAAATATCTCGGCCATATGCAAGCACAAGTCCCGATTTTTCGTTTTTGAAATTTTCGATTTACGCGCATGTGAAAAGTCCCGAAATGAAATATATAGTCTTAAAATAATGTTTAGAAGTAAGATCGAAAATAAAAATGAAAATAGACCTCAAAACGAAATCAAAATAAAAATTGGGTACTAGGTTCCTCGCAAGTTTGAAATAAAATTTTATTTGATCGAAATATATATTTTTTTCGTTGAATGTTATCGAATTAAATCATAATGCTTAAACGTCAAAAATTTTACCAGTTTAGGCTTAGTGTAACTCAATATATCGAGTTTTAGAGAAAGTGTTAGTTAAACCAAAATGGAATAGTAATTTGATATTATTATTATATGTTTTGTTAGTAATAATCAAAATGATTAAGCTTAAACCACTTTAATTAGATTTCGATTATGAGTAAGTATATTTAAGAAAGGATTAGGTGACTTAATCACATATAGGTGGCTTGGCCATTTGGTCAACGTTTGACCTCGATTTGCGTGCCAAAATTTGTCGTTGAGAAAATTGTCGTAGATTCTTTGTTTGATTTATCGAGTTTGAAAATGTAAAAATAAGGTTCAAATTCAAAGTAATTCAAAACGGTTTTATTTTAGGTGCAAAATAACTTGTAGTATAATGTGTTAGGGAAATAAGTGAGCGAGGATGTTTAATTAATGATTTGCGCAATTATAAAGGCTTAACTTAACATGGAGTGTTACATGTTTAGCGAAAAAAATTCAGTCGCATTTTTATTATAAGGAAAAAGGATGAATTTGATTTAAGGAATCAAATTCTTTCATAAAATTTTGCTATAAAAACACGGGGTGTTACACCCGTGTTATTTTAACACAATATGATGAAAGAATTTAATTCCTTAAATTAAATTCATCCTTTTTCTTTATAATAAAAATGCGACTGAATTTTTTTCGCCAAATAATATTAAATTTTTCTAAGTACAAATTTAAAACACTTTGAAAAATAAAGTTTGTTGTATTATCTTTAGAATTGAAAAAGAAACACATTTCAAAATTTTATAAAAATGAACCCTTATAATTTTCCCGTCTTTAAAATTCGGATCAACAATTTCAAAGACGCAAATCAAAGTCAAGCCACTTTATATTTTTTTTTTTCATAAATCACGTACAAAACAATTACACATCAAAAATGTAATTATTTTGATTATTATTTAATAAATAATATTATATTAATATATAATTACTATTCATTTTCTATTAAACTAGCTTATTTCTAAAATGTCGAAATTCTAAGTTATACTTAATCAAAACTGATAAACTTTTTGACGTTTGATTTTACTTCTTTAAATCTATAACAATCCACCAAAAAAATGAATATTTCGACCTAGGAAAGTTTTATTCAAGATTTCGAGGATTAAGATCCGATTTTTATTTTTAGTACCTTTTGAAAATTAGTCTTATTTTTAATTCGATTTCATTCCAAAGCGTTATTTTAGGATCGTATCTTATATTTCGAGACTATTTCTTGTATAAATCGAAAATTTCAAAACGAAAAATCGAGCAGATTATTTTTACAATAGCCGACTTACTTGGACTTTTGACCAAGTTATCTTCTTCCATTTTTCTTACACAAGTCTTACACATTATATTTATCATCATCACTTTTATTTTCTTTTTATTTAAATTTAAAGTTTATAACCTTTAATAAAAATGAGTACAAAATACAAAACTACTACTTTAATACTACAATTATCATTTAGTCACTTTTAAAATTTTTCTAAAGTAATAAATAAAATATTTTAGTCTTAAAATATTAAAGTAGAGATATTTCAAAATTTGTCAAACGCAACAACCTTTAACTTTTATCGCTTTTGACGCCTTGAGCTTTTTAAACCCGATTTATTTCGTAAAAACTTTTTAAAAATATCAAGGGGACATTTTCTTTTCCAAATAGTAATGGAGACTTGTTTAACCAATTAGAATGATGATGTTCCCTATTTTCTTTTAATTAAACTTTAAATGAAATAAAAGCTTTACTTAACCTATTTTATTTGTTAACTTACATCACAATTTTACATGAGCAAAAATCATCTCCCATGGTCATCCATGTTGCGGTGGCTATGCTCCTTCTTTGCTCCGTTTATTTTTCCTCCATTTTATTACAAAAACCTGCTAAATTAAAAAAACCTTAATAATATTTCTAATAATTCCTAAGCATTCTAGTTATATTAGTGGGTATTAGGAGCTAATTACTTGGATTATTTGGGTGAATAACTTGGGTTTTATGGGTGAAGAAATTCGATCTAAAATTTATTTTAGATCCTGACGATTAACATCCTAATTAAGGTGACTAACTATGTCTTGTATTATCCTTTTAGTAAATTAATTTGTTTTGTTATTCTAATTTTATAATTATGATTTTTATGTTAAATATGTTAAACATCATGTTTATATGCTTGTATGTTTATGTGTTGAATAAATAATGATAATAACTAAATATATAGTTTACTAGTAATGTTATAGTAAAATGATATCATGTTTAGCTAAATTGATTTTGAGCATTTTTAATTATGTTTCATATGATTTTTATGTTTAGTTATGTTTTAATTAAGTAGTAGTGATATATAAAAATTATGTGAAATATTAAAAACGAGTTTAAAGTGATTAAAAATGAAAAATAAAAATATATACATACATGAGCATATACACGGCATCTCCTTTTTATTTTAATAATTTTCACTTTTAATTTATGTAAATTACATTTTAAGTTAAGTTAGTATAAAATAGATGTTCCTATAAAAAAATAATTAAATTAGGAAAACAAATTATAAATTATTAAAATCGAAATTAGTGTTCTTGAGTTTATTTATGATCTTCATGAGTGTTCTTATTTTCTCCATGTTGATGTTCATCTTTATTACTCATTTTGATCTTGTTTTAAATTATGTTTGTTAATAATTTGTGTTTATGTTTAGTTATTGTTTTATATATTGTTAGTCATATTATATAAATCAACTTAAAACATTATAAATCATTTAGATTAAAAAGTTAGAAATTTAAAGTGTTGAAAAACACTATTCATAATTATAAATAAAAGTTTTAGTAAATTTCATTTTAGTTTAAATCGTTTTAGTATAATTAGAATAATTAAAATATAAAGACTTTAAGCTAAAAACCGATAAAATCGAAAAATGAAAATTTGGAAACTACTACTACCTACTCACGGCATTTTCACCATTTTTAGGTTAAAATTTACTTTTATCACTTTTTAGTTTAATTGTTAAAATAATTTAATTAGTAGTTAATAAGTTAGAATTAAGAAATTAAAAGAAATAAATGAATTTAGTGAGATATATAAGTCACACGACATACTTGAATAAAAAGGACTAAATTTGACCAAAATGAAATTATCACTAAGTCACTAAAGTTAAATAGTAATTAGAATTGAATTTTAGTATAAATCGATTTAGTTATAAATGAAATATTATAAACCGATAAAAATATGTAACCGTTATAAAAATGAACTAAATGGTATTATTCTTGCCTTTGCTATTTGAATTTGTTGATCTTGGACTTACGGACTATAAATGAATCATCCACGATACTATTATCTTTTAAAATGAAAATCGCTAAATTTAGTTAATAGACGACTAAATTTAACTAAGTCTCAATTTAAAATGAATACCATTATCACTTTTTACAAATTGAACTTAACATTTTTAAAACTAATATTTTAAAATGAAAATCATTATCACTTTATACAAAATGAACTTAACGTTTTTGAAACTAGATTTTTAGATATTTTCATAAATGACTAAATACAAACCGAACTTAACATTTTTAAAACTAGACTTTAGAATATTTTCAAAAATCGCCTAAGTACAAAACGAACCTAACGACTTTGAAACTAAAAATTTGTACTTAGGAAATAAAAACAAGATTAGTATTATACTAAAATACCTTAAGTATTAAAAAAATAATAATAATAAGTATAAGTATAAAAATACGTATAAAATACGGTGAATAGTAAATACGATGAATAGTAAATACAATGAATAGTAAATACGATGAATAGTAAATACAATGAATAGTAAATACGATGAATAGTAAAATACGATGAATAGTGAAAAGTGAATAGTGAAATACTGAAAATAATTGAAAATTTTACTAAGTATAGAAAATTTAAAATGAAGAAGTAAATGACCTAAAGTGATTGAAAAACACATAAATAAAATTGGACATACTAATAAACGTTTCAATTTAGAAACTTGAAAACGTTAATAATTAACAACACTTCAAATAATAAGCGAGCGTGTTATGTGATCATATGAAACCGAATACAAATAGTTATACGTTTGACGGTGAGACTGGGAGTGCCTAGAAAATGTGATATGTAATATCAAATAAATAATAAATCATGAGTATGTTTAAATAAAAGGTCAAGCTTGGGCCTCAGATATGAAAACGTCAATCGTGAGTGAAGTGGGGTTAAGATAGTCTTGTAGCGGACGCCACTATCTCGACCTTATTGCGTGTGTCATCTCGAATAGTGTGGTATAGCCGTGATATTATGCTTTGTGCATCCTTGCCCATCTTGAATTCACGCCTTAAGTCGTATAGCACATTCGTCTGAGATAATGAAAAATTCAACACTTAGTGGGTCAGGCTTTAGGAAATAGTCGTTTTATCCTGAGTTAAGGTGCTCTATGTAAATTACATTTTAAGTTAAGTTAGTATAAAATAGATGTTCCTATAAAAAAATAATTAAATTAGGAAAACAAATTATAAATTATTAAAATCGAAATTAGTGTTCTTGAGTTTATTTATGATCTTCATGAGTGTTCTTATTTTCTCCATGTTGATGTTCATCTTTATTACTCATTTTGATCTTGTTTTAAATTATGTTTGTTAATAATTTGTGTTTATGTTTAGTTATTGTTTTATATATTGTTAGTCATATTATATAAATCAACTTAAAACATTATAAATCATTTAGATTAAAAAGTTAGAAATTTAAAGTGTTGAAAAACACTATTCATAATTATAAATAAAAGTTTTAGTAAATTTCATTTTAGTTTAAATCGTTTTAGTATAATTAGAATAATTAAAATATAAAGACTTTAAGCTAAAAACCGATAAAATCGAAAAATGAAAATTTGGATACTACTACTTCCTACTCACGGCAATTTCACCATTTTTAGGTTAAAATTTACTTTTATCACTTTTTAGTTTAATTGTTAAAATAATTTAATTAGTAGTTAATAAGTTAGAATTAAGAAATTAAAAGAAATAAATGAATTTAGTTATATATATAAGTCACACGACATACTTGAATAAAAAGGACTAAATTTGACCAAAATGAAATTATCACTAAGTCACTAAAGTTAAATAGTAATTAGAATTGAATTTTAGTATAAATCGATTTAGTTATAAATGAAATATTATAAACCGATAAAAATATGTAACCGTTATAAAAATGAACTAAATCGTGTGTTACTGCCTTTGCTATTTGGACTGTTGATCTTGGACTTACGGACTATAAATGAATCATCCACGATACTATTATCTTTTAAAATGAAAATCGCTAAATTTAGTTAATAGACGACTAAATTTAACTAAGTCTCAATTTAAAATGAATACCATTATCACTTTTTACAAATTGAACTTAACATTTTTAAAACTAATATTTTAAAATGAAAATCATTATCACTTTATACAAAATGAACTTAACGTTTTTGAAACTAGATTTTTAGATATTTTCATAAATGACTAAATACAAACCGAACTTAACATTTTTAAAACTAGACTTTAGAATATTTTCAAAAATCGCCTAAGTACAAAACGAACCTAACGACTTTGAAACTAAAAATTTGTACTTAGGAAATAAAAACAAGATTAGTATTATACTAAAATACCTTAAGTATTAAAAAAATAATAATAATAAGTATAAGTATAAAAATACGTATAAAATACGGTGAATAGTAAATACGATGAATAGTAAATACAATGAATAGTAAATACGATGAATAGTAAATACAATGAATAGTAAATACGATGAATAGTAAAATACGATGAATAGTGAAAAGTGAATAGTGAAATCTTGAAAATAATTGAAAATTTTACTAAGTATAGAAAATTTAAAATGAAGAAGTAAATGACCTAAAGTGATTGAAAAACACATAAATAAAATTGGACATACTAATAAACGTTTCAATTTAGAAACTTGAAAACGTTAATAATTAACAACACTTCAAATAATAAGCGAACGTGTTATGTGATCATATGAAACCGAATACAAATACTTAAACGCGTTTGACGATGAGGCTGGGAGAGTCTAGAAACATGTGATATGTAATATCAAATAAATAATAAATCATGAGTATGTTTAAATAAAAGGTCAAGCTTGGGCCTCGGATATGAAAACGCCAATCGTGAGTGAAGTGGGGTTAAGATAGTCTTGTAGCGACGCCACTATCTCGACCTTATTAGTGTGTCATCTCGAATAGTGTGGTATAGCCAGCAGATTATGCTTTGTGCATCCCCGCCATGCCGTTACGCCTTAAGTCGTATAGCCTGCTCCGCATACAAGATAATGAAAAATTCAACACTTAGTGGGTGGGGCTTTAGGAAATAGTCGTTTTATCACGAGTTAAGGTGCTCTATGAATAGCATAGCCTACTCTTAAATTGGATATTAGTGTATGCATACTATACTAGGTTTTATTCCCTATTTCGCTAAAGTTATCGGGCCACCGTGACCTTATGCGATTGTCATCTCACGGTTCTGTCTCCTTGCCGTGTTTCGTTCTTAGTGGGCGCGACACTAGCATTCGTTCTTGCCACATGTAAAGATCACTTGACGAGATTGTATCTCGAAGTTCAATCATTTCGAACACTAGAAGATGAGATACAAGTATTATAGTATTCGGCGTGGTTTACGAGTCGAGTAAGCCTGCACTATGGAAGTGAGATGCAATCGATCGAGTACAAAGGCCTACTCGGTGGTCAGGCTCGTAGCGGTATGTGTTGTTTGTTGTATGATTAATTGAGAACGCAGTGTGTACCATCTTCGAAAATTAAAGACCACAATCTTACGAATTGAATCAGTGCATGACGAGAATGTTACAATACGTATGTTGTTGCGATCCGATATCGCTTTGTAATCCCGCTTTGTGTATCTATGATACAAATGATATGATATTATCACATTATCCGCTTCCTAATTGAATAGCATGCCTATATGATTTATCGTTTTAAATCGCATGTTTATTATGATTAATATGTCTTTACATGCTATATGTTTTAAGCATGTTTATCGTTTTATCATACTATTATAGTTATAAAGTGATAGTAATAAACCAAAGTAATTGAAATCGAGGGTAAGTATGAGCATAGCTAGTCATTTGTCATTCAATGGGCATCCCCCAATTGTTTATTGTGCAGGAAGATCGTGGACCGAGAGCTGGATTTTGGACGGGGCCACAAGACGTGTTTATACTTTACTTTTGTTGTATTTCGAGAGATATGTAATATATAACACTATACTCTTTTAAATTCCGTATTTAGAGTTGTTTTATTCAACTCTTGAACGATGTTGTAATATTTTGGGTTTATGTATAATTAATGACGCTGGTTTAAGACTTAATTAATTTCCGCCTTAGTAATTAAAGTCGACTAAAACCAGGTTATTATGATTGGTATCAAAGTCATCTTGCGACCGTGAGTAACTTAATAGTTATTTCATCTAGCGAGAGACACCTGGGCCGGACATTCATATCGTATGTCAGGCTGACTTATAGGATCAAATAATAAATTAGAAATCTTAGCTCGCTAAAATAATAACATAGAACGCTTTAAAGTGTGAGGATGGGTAGAAACCTTAAGGACCGACCATAGGCTAAGGACTTTTAAATAACGAACTACTTCCCTCAAAATAAATTACACTAACTATCGTATGCTTGCTACTTGCTGATGTGACTAACTAAAACTAACAACTATCCTCGGATATAAAATCTAAGTATTAAGTTTAAGTCTCGAAGATCGAAGCCATTAATCAAATACATGACGACATGACCTCAAACGCAGCAACTGAACGCATTAAGGACCTTACAACTGATGAGACGTTGAAGATCTAGAAGGTTTCTGTCGCAGAAAGGATTTCTACAACTTCATCTAATTATCCTCTTTAACTAAAATTTTTATTTCGTTCTCTTTTAAAAATTTTAACCTCTTTAACCTTTTCTTCTAGCTCTCTAATTTCCTAAATCTAAAATTCCTAATAACTACTTTTCAAATGAACTTTCGTTCCTTTTCCTTAATCTCGCAAAATGATTTCATTTTTGCTTGTCAATTCCTTAAACTTCTTTTGTTTAATTCTCAAAAACCTTTAAACTTTATTACATTCTAAATCTCCTAAACTTACTACCTCTCAAAATTTAAAGACCTTCGAAAATTTGATAATTCCTAATTATCTTCAAAAATTTACTTTCATGTTTCCCTTTTAAAATATCTTTGAATCTTATTCAATTGATCCTTAGAAATTTATTTCGTGATTTTAAATATCTTTGAAACTATTTTGTTTTGAATCGTATATTCTTTACCTCTTTTACTATCGAACTAGATTATTTTCAAATTTTTGAACTTATCAATACCTTTTCCAAATTCTCAAACTTTAAAATGATTTTTTTTTATCTTTTCTCTTAAACTTGGTAAATATGTTTAAAATTTTCTTAAGGGGGTAGGACAAAAATATGATGGTTTAAAATCATTGATTAAAATTATTTAAAATCATTATTGCAGCCAACCTTAAACTATATATTTAATTTCAAATAAAATTAAAATTTGTTTTATTTTAAAACCCTTATAATTTTATTTTAAATTAATTCCGTACAAAACTTCTAGGCCCCACCTTTTTGAAAATCCCTTTGAAGTCGATTTCGAAAAAGTTAATCTAGCAATATTTTTATATTAATTCAAAGTATCCGATTTATAAATATAAAACTTTTATATCCTCCAATCTTTTCCACTCTATCTAAAACCTTTATAATATTTCAGAAATTCAAACTTTTTGAAAGTTCTTACTCTATCAAAATAAGGTGTTATTATCGAAACTTGTTAAAACTTGTTATCCTCTCTAACTGTCTTGTTTAACCTCGAGCAGTTATCCAATCTATTCAAGTTTCGGGACGAAACTTTTCTTAAGGGGGTAGGTTTGTAACACCCCGTGTTATTTTAACACAATATGATGAAAGAATTTAATTCCTTAAATTAAATTCATCCTTTTTCTTTATAATAAAAATGCGACTGAATTTTTTTCGCCAAATAATATTAAATTTTTCTAAGTACAAATTTAAAACACTTTGAAAAATAAAGTTTGTTGTATTATCTTTAGAATTGAAAAAGAAACACATTTCAAAATTTTATAAAAATGAACCCTTATAATTTTCCCGTCTTTAAAATTCGGATCAACAATTTCAAAGACGCAAATCAAAGTCAAGCCACTTTATATTTTTTTTTTCATAAATCACGTACAAAACAATTACACATCAAAAATGTAATTATTTTGATTATTATTTAATAAATAATATTATATTAATATATAATTACTATTAATTTTCTATTAAACTAGCTTATTTCTAAAATGTCGAAATTCTAAATTATACTTAATCAAAACTGATAAACTTTTTGACGTTTGATTTTAATTCTTTAAATCTATAACAATCCACCAAAAAAATAAATATTTCGACCTAGGAAAGTTTTATTCAAAATTTCGAGGATTAAGATCCGATTTTTATTTTTAGTACCTTTTGAAAATTAGTCTTATTTTTAATTCCGATTTCATTCCAAAACGTTATTTTAGGATCGTATCTTATATTTCGAGACTATTCGCGTGCGCGCAAATCGAAAATTTCAAAAACGAAAATCGAGCCCGATTATTTTTACAATAGCCGACTTACTTGGACTTTTGACCAAGTTATCTTCTTCCATTTTTCTTACACAAGTCTTACACATTATATTTATCATCATCACTTTTATTTTCTTTTTATTTAAATTTAAAGTTTATAACCTTTAATAAAAATGAGTACAAAATACAAAACTACTACTTTAATACTACAATTTTCATTTCCGTCACTTTTAAAATTTTTCTAAAGTAATAAATAAAATATTTTAGTCTTAAAATATTAAAGTAGAGATATTTCGAAAATTTGTCAAACGCGCAACCTTTAACTTTTATCGCTTTTGACGCCCGACTTTTTAAACCCGATTTATTTCGTAAAAACTTTTTAAAAATATCAAGGGGACATTTTCTTTTCCAAATAGTAATGGAGACTTGTTTAACCAATTAGAATGATGATGTTCCCTATTTTCTTTTAATTAAACTTTAAATGAAATAAAAGCTTTACTTAACCTATTTTATTTGTTAACTTACATCACAATTTTACATGAGCAAAAATCAACTCCCTTGGTCATCCATATTGCCGTGGCTATGCTCCTCCTTTGCTCCCTTTATTTTTCCTCCATTTTATTACAAAAACCTCCTAAATTAAAACCTTAATAATATTTCTAATAATTCCTAAGCATTCTAGTTATATTAGTGGGTATTAGGAGCTAATTACTTGGATTATTTGGGTGAATAACTTGGGTTTTATGGGTGAAGAAATTCCGATCTAAAATTTATTTTAGATCCTCGACGATTAACATCCTAATTAAGGTGACTAACTATGTCTTGTATTATCCTTTTAGTAAATTAATTTGTTTTGTTATTCTAATTTTATAATTATGATTTTTATGTTAAATATGTTAAACATCATGTTTATATGCTTGTATGTTTATGTGTTGAATAAATAATGATAATAACTAAATATATAGTTTACTAGTAATGTTATAGTAAAATGATATCATGTTTAGCTAAATTGATTTTGAGCATTTTTAATTATGTTTCATATGATTTTTATGTTTAGTTATGTTTTAATTAAGTAGTAGTGATATATAAAAATTATGTGAAATATTAAAACGAGTTTAAAGTGATTAAAAATGAAAAATAAAAATATATACATACATGAGCATATACACGGCATTTCCTTTTTATTTTAATAATTTTCACTTTTAATTTATGTAAATTACATTTTAAGTTAAGTTAGTATAAAATAGATGTTCCTATAAAAAAATAATTAAATTAGGAAAACAAATTATAAATTATTAAAATCGAAATTAGTGTTCTTGAGTTTATTTATGATCTTCATGAGTGTTCTTATTTTCTCCATGTTGATGTTCATCTTTATTACTCATTTTGATCTTGTTTTAAATTATGTTTGTTAATAATTTGTGTTTATGTTTAGTTATTGTTTTATATATTGTTAGTCATATTATATAAATCAACTTAAAACATTATAAATCATTTAGATTAAAAAGTTAGAAATTTAAAGTGTTGAAAAACACTATTCATAATTATAAATAAAAGTTTTAGTAAATTTCATTTTAGTTTAAATCGTTTTAGTATAATTAGAATAATTAAAATATAAAGACTTTAAGCTAAAAACCGATAAAATCGAAAAATGAAAATTTGGAAACAACTACTACCTACTCACGGCATTTTCACCATTTTTAGGTTAAAAATTAATTGTATCACTTTTAGTTTAATTGTTAAAATAATTTAATTAGTAGTTAATAAGTTAGAATTAAGAAATTAAAAGAAATAAATGAATTTAGTTATATATATAAGTCACACGACATACTTGAATAAAAGGACTAAATTTGACCAAAATGAAATTATCACTAAGTCACTAAAGTTAAATAGTAATTAGAATTGAATTTTAGTATAAATCGATTTAGTTATAAATGAAATATTATAAACCGATAAAAATATGTAACCGTTATAAAAATGAACTAAATCGTGTGTTACTGCCTTTGCTATTTGGACTGTTGATCTTGGACTTACGGACTATAAATGAATCATCCACGATACTATTATCTTTTAAAATGAAAATCGCTAAATTTAGTTAATAGACGACTAAATTTAACTAAGTCTCAATTTAAAATGAATACCATTATCACTTTTTACAAATTGAACTTAACATTTTTAAAACTAATATTTTAAAATGAAAATCATTATCACTTTATACAAAATGAACTTAACGTTTTTGAAACTAGATTTTTAGATATTTTCATAAATGACTAAATACAAACCGAACTTAACATTTTTAAAACTAGACTTTAGAATATTTTCAAAAATCACCTAAGTACAAAACGAACCTAACGACTTTGAAACTAAAAATTTGTACTTAGGAAATAAAAACAAGATTAGTATTATACTAAAATACCTTAAGTATTAAAAAAATAATAATAATAAGTATAAGTATAAAAATACGTATAAAATACGGTGAATAGTAAATACGATGAATAGTAAATACAATGAATAGTAAATACGATGAATAGTAAATACAATGAATAGTAAATACGATGAATAGTAAAATACGATGAATAGTGAAAAGTGAATAGTGAAATACTGAAAATAATTGAAAATTTTACTAAGTATAGAAAATTTAAAATGAAGAAGTAAATGACCTAAAGTGATTGAAAAACACATAAATAAAATTGGACATACTAATAAACGTTTCAATTTAGAAACTTGAAAACGTTAATAATTAACAACACTTCAAATAATAAACGAACGTGTTATGTGATCATATGAAACCGAATACAAATACTTAAACGTTTGACGATGAGACTGGGAGAGTCTAGAAACATGTGATATGTTGTAACACCCCGTGTTTTTATAGCAAAATATTATGAAAGAATTTGATTCCTTAAATTAAATTCATCCTTTTTCCTTATAATAAAAATGCGACTGAATTTTTTTCGCTAAACATGTAACACTCCATGTTAAGTTAAGCCTTTATAATTGCGCAAATCATTGATTAAACATCCTCGCTCACTTATTTCCCTAACACATTATACTACAAGTTATTTTGCACCTAAATTAAAACCGTTTTGAATTACTTTGAATTTGAACTTTATTTTTACATTTTCAAACTCGATAAATCAAACAAAGAATCTACGACAATTTTCTCAACGACAAATTTTGGCACGCAAATCGAGGTCAAACGTTGACCAAATGGCCAAGCCACCTAAATGTGATTAAGTCACCTAATCCTTTCTTAAATATACTTACTCCTAATCCAAATCTAATTAAAGTAGTTTAAGCTTAATCATTTTGATTATTACTAACAAAACATATAATAATAATATCAAATTACTATTCCATTTTGGTTTAACTAACACTTTCTCTAAAACTCGATATATTGAGTTACACTAAGCCTAAACTGGTAAAATTTTTGACGTTTAAGCATAATGATTTAATTCAGTAACATTCCACAAAAAAAATATATATTTCGATCAAACAAGATTTTATTTCAAAGTTTCGAGGATCCTAAGGCCAATTTTTGTTTTGATCACCCTTCAACGTTTTTCTTCATTTTTATTTTCGATCTTACTTCGAACCACTATTTTAAGACTATATATTTCATTTCGAGACTTCTCACGTGCGCGCAAATCGAAAATTTCAAAAACGTAAAAATCGGGACTTGGTGATTGATGGTGGCCGAAATTTTCATGGCCCTTGGTCAACATTATCTTCTTCCATTTTCTTCCCTACTCTTACACACCTTACCTCCTTTACCAACTTGTCTAATCCACCTTACACACTACTAAATCATCATCACTTAGTAGCTAGTTAATTTAATTATTAATACAATTAAATACCTTGCATTCACACATTACAATTCATTACAAAAACAAAACACAAACTACTACTACATTATACATACCACACGACACAAACACAACAACAACATCAAACTTTCTTTTTCTCTAAGTCTTCCTTTTTCTCTCTAAATAAATCAAACACAAGAGCACAAGTAAGCTTGTTTCATATTCAAGCTCAAGAACACCATCCTTCCATTTCTTCTTTCTCTTCAAATCATTTATTTCTTATACTTTAAATCTTTTAAGCACATAAATAAATCCTTCATTAATTATGTTAGTAATCACATCCTCTTTATGCTTATATTTATTTAAGAATATGAATCAAATTAATTAAAATACAAACATCACCTAAACATAAAATACTACAACGCTTTAAATTTTAATTTTAGCTAGTTTAGTTATAAAATAAATTACTAACTTGCGTATTTCATTTTTATGTACTCTCCTAATCAAAGACGAGGAGCAAGGTGGAGGAGTCGATCTTAGCCAATTCGATCATATCATTGATCCCGACAACTGCTAAGCTTTTTCACTCATAACCTAACTAAGGTGCTTCCCGCACACTTATGTGATAAGCGCCTCGAAATTGATTATATGTTATTGTTTTGAATGCATGTATGATTTATTTTATCACCTAGTAATCATATGTTAAATTAGAAGACAAAAATCGAAAAATAATATTTGAGTAACATACACAAACCCCACGGCCTACCCCTTTATTTTTGTCTAATTTTTCGTTTTAATTTTTGTAAATTGCATGCTTAAAATACTTGTGGTGAAATGAACATGAAAATATAATTAGTTTATGTTTAGGACTTAAAATGAATTTGTTATGAATTTAAATGTTTTAATGTGTTTATGTGTGTTCTTGAACTTTTATTGTCATTCATGTGTTTAAATGATTTTTAGTTATGTGTGTTAATATTTGTATATGATTTTCACATATGTTAAATACATAAATAACATAAAGTAAATTAGTTATTGAATTAGAAGTATAAAAATCAAAAATAAAATTTTGAACATATATAATAATATACACGGTTTTACTTAAATAAATAGACCAATTTTTAGTTTTAATTTTTCTAAATAACATATTATGATTAGTTTAGTTAAATTAGACTTGTATGAAAAATTTGAGAAAATTATATAAACATATGAAAATTTGACTAAATTATGTTCATATGAAAAATGTTAGAAACTCATCACATATTCATGTGTTCATCATATGTATGCCTATTTTGATTCATAATATTTTTAAGTTCTATTTAAATTGTTGTTTAAGTACATTAGTGATTAATTGAAATAATGAATATATAAGTTAAATAGACTACATCCTTAAATTATAGAAGTTAGAAAAATAAAGTGTCATAAAAACACTATTCATAAACTTAATAAAATGTTTAGTGAAATTTATAAACTAGTTAAATCACTTTGGTCTAATTTAAGAAATTTGTATATAAAAACTTTAAGTCAAAAGCAGATAAATTAGAAAGCGAAAATAAAATGAAGTAGTGTTACAAGTGCCACGGTTTTAGCTTAATTTTTGTCCCAAAATTGATTTTGTCACTTTCTATTTTTATCACTTAGATAAATAAAATAGTTAAAGTAATGAATTATTAATAAAAACATGAAAAGAAATAAATAGCTAAAAATAAATAGAGGGCCACGGTTTTACTATTAAAAGTGGGTCAATTTTAATCAAAATGAATTTATCACTTAATCACTAAAGTTGATTTATAGTTAGGATTATATTAGATTGTATAATGAATCTTTAATAAAAAGAATCAACTAAACCGATAAAAATAATCGTTACACGTATTAAAATGAATTAGTGTCGAGTGTTACTGCCTTTGCTTAAATTTGGATGTGGACATACGGACTATTTAAAATGAACTACGACAACCTCGCTAAAAATGGAAACCGCTTAAATGTTAGTTAAGTATATGACTAAATTTAACCGAGTTTTATTTTTAAAATGTTATTTAAAATCACCAAGTACAAAATGAACTTAACAACTTTGACATTAGAATTTTGTACTTAGATTATATCGAGTTTTTACTTCCGAATTATTATTTAAAATCACTAAATACAAAACGAACCTAACAACTTTAAAACTAGAATTTTACACTTAGTAAATAAAAAGCTTAGTCTTATTCTCTAAAAATATCCTTGGTATAACAAGAATGTATAAGAGTATAAAAATACTAAGTATAAATAAAGTCAAATAATAAATACTAAGTATAAAGAAAATATAATAAAAATACTAAGTATAAAGAAAATAAAATAATAACTACTAAGTATAAGAATACATATACGTATAAAAATACGTATAAATACGAATACGTATAAAATACGAGGAATAGAAAATACGAGGAATAGTAAATACGATGAATAGTAAATACGATGAATAGTAAATACGATGAATAGTAAATACAATGAATAGTAAAATAATGAATAGTGCAAATATTTAAAATTTACCAACGGACTCAAAATAAATAATTTAGTTTTTCTATGCTTTCTGTTTACTTGAAGAACTGCTGTTACTAAAATTTCATTATATAAAGTTCGACGATATATTTATGTTTTAGAAGTAATGTATGTTACGAGTGAACGAGAAAATAAGAAATTGAGAAAATAAGCTACTTGAATAAAATACTTGGATTGTTCGCCATGTTGCGACTTTTGATTTCGAAGTTAAACGAGGTAGCTGTCTATGGGGACTTGGGCTCCCTACCAGAGTTGCCCAAGGCTTATAACGATCTTAAGATTGCTATTCGGCACGGTATATACAACCTCAGGGATGGGGCAACATTGATATTTCCGTGGGCCCATAGATAGTAATTGGAAACTCCAGCCCCAACCGGGGGTACCCGTCTAAGGTGATAGTCGTATTTTTAAATCGGTGATACCTTTTGAATAGCGAATACGTATGATCCTCGATTAGATGGTGTATGCATACATTAGACAAGGATTTATTGTCCTTATTACCTTAGGTATCCTTAGCACCTCGACCATGTCCAAGTTATGTTGGCCACAATAAACCTGGCAGCGGACGTCTAGTATGTCGACCATGTCCAAGTTATGTTGGCCTGTCTACTATAAGCGCGTTTCTACGCCTGCATGCTTAGCCGCTAATGAAGTCCCATTTGTTATCACATGTTGAATGTATTTCCTTGTCTTGTTTGATTGAGTATTGTTTGATGACTTGAGTTTATGAGTGTTGGAATATGACTGCTGAGAATGATTATTTGAGAGTGTTGTACAATATGTGATTGAATATATACTCATGTCTGAATAATCATGATTTCTTTATGTGCTTTACCTGTCTACTTGCTAATCGTTTTTACTTATTTATTATTCATTATTTATACTGCATATTGCTTTAGAAATTGCATGTATCGAAAGAGTGTCTTGGGAAAATGATGAGAGTTTAATGCAAGTAAATTTTGAGACCAACGCTATTGAATCGGGAGAATTTACCTTCTTTATTTTGTACGCTTGAGAGGATGTAATTGAATTTATACTCTGTTATTCTAAACTCGTACTATGTATTTAGAGTTTTATTACGATTAACAGCTGGTTTTGTAATATATAGACTTAATTAATTTTCCTCCTTAGTTTAATTAAAGTCACGAAAAACCAGGTTGTTACAGTTGGTATCAGAGCTGTCTTGCGACCGTGAATAACTTAAAGTTATTTCATCTAGCGAGACGACACCTGGGCCAGACATTCATATCGTATGTCAGGCATAGACTTATAGGATCAAATAATAAATTAGAAATCTTAGATCGCTAAAATAATAACTTAGAACGCTTTAAAAGTGAGAATGGGTAGAAACATTAAGGACCCACCTTTGTAAATAGACGAATTACTGATCTAAAATAAAATACACTAACTATCGTATACTTGCTACTTGCTGATGTGACTGACTAAAACTAACAACTATCCTCGGATATAAAATCGAAATAATAAACTTAACTCTCGAGAAGTGAAATGCAGAAGAAGTACCAAACTATACAAAGTGAGGGCATC
Organism: Dianthus caryophyllus; assembly: GCA_023091065.1. Classification (NCBI taxonomy): domain Eukaryota; kingdom Viridiplantae; phylum Streptophyta; class Magnoliopsida; order Caryophyllales; family Caryophyllaceae; genus Dianthus; species Dianthus caryophyllus. The sequence continues at coordinate 30,191,171 of CM041524.1, read as the reverse complement.
TACTAAATCCTTAACCAATTTCGCTAATGAAATTCTTAAACCTTTTGATCCTGTTTTTGTTCGATCAAAATTTATATTCTCTTAATAGCCATTTTATTTCATTCAAACAATATTTTTGTTGTTTGACTCCTTTCCTTAAAATCCCTTGTAGATGTCATCAACCGGCGATTCACCAGTATGCGGAGACGGGAAGGGCAATCGTTCGATTAAGCAGCGCGCCCTACGTGCTTTCATGCACTGCGCCAGGTTACTCGGAGCTTGCATGGATCGACCTGCCAGGATCGATGCTTACGGGATTTTCTTAGGAGATCCTCGCGCACATTCGCGAGGAGACCATGACACTCTTTGGTTTTGGTTATGCGAAATGGAGGCGAAGTTCGTTGAGCGGAGTTCACGAAGAGTGGAAAGTACGCTTGACCGAGAGGTTCCTCGGAGGTGAAGCTTTCCATTGGTGGTTTCTGATCGCCACCGTCTACAGCTCGAGGAAAGTTCCACGGGTGGAATTTCTTCAAATGCGGCCTCAGGCTTGCATGCCGTGCCATTGCTCAGGGACACACCTTCGATGATGAGCAGGAGGTCAGCGATGCAGAGTCTTCAAACGGGCTCTAGATCCTTTTAGCCCTATTAACTACTAGTACGGATAACATTTTGTAAAATCTCTAGATTTTAACTACCTAACCTCAGTGATTTTGTATGACACTATTAGGGATCGTTATCCCTACCTTCTACTTTCAGTTATCTTCCTAGGAAATGTATTAGATGTTTTGCTACTCGAAATCTATGTAAACAACTCATATCTTGTATTCTATGTTGTGCCTCTTTTGGAACTACTCAAATTCATACAGTTTAAAATTTTCAGAATGGCTGCAAACGGTATTCCTGACCATGACCTCAACCAACAATTCCTCGAAGAGGAGGCAAGGAGGAGAGGTTTCGAGGATGCAATAATGAAAATCGCTCAGAATACACACCAATATCAGGGTGGTGGTAATAATCAATCTGCATTCGAGAGATTCTCAAAACACAGGCCTCAACCATACTCAGGCTCCGTCAACCCTACCGTTCTGACTGAATGGATTGAAGAAATGGAGAAGTCATAGAGCTCAAGAAACACCACCTACTGAGAGAAGGTGAACGTGGTAGCTTACTATCACGAAGGGAGAAGCCAGCGGTGGTGGCGCTTGATCAGTCCACCTTTCCCCCTGAGGATATACAATTGGAGCGAGTTCAAACTGCTGCTGGAGAACAAGTACTTCGGGGAAGAACTAAGATGGGAGATGGAAGAGAAATTCCGAAACTTGAACCAAGGTGATATGTCTCTGCAGGCATACACCGAAAAGTATCAGGAGCTATCTAAGTTTGCTCCAAGAATATTAACTAACGAGGAGGAACTCGCAACTCGTTATGTAAGGGGCATGACTAATGATCTGAGGATAAACATGAGCGGGTTCAACTGTAAGAACTTTGCTGAGGCCTACGAAAAGGCAACAAGTATCTGGGCATCAATCCAGAAGGGTGAAGCTGAGGAGAAGAAGAAGAAGAAAACATTTGCGCCTCCTGTGGCGAATGCCAGCTTCATACACAAGCCACTCTTTGGTCGCACGGGTTATCAGAATCAAGATAATCGCAATAGGAACCATAACAGGCCCCATTATCCTAACCATAACCCCACCCCAAACGTGGCAAGGAACAACCAACAACTTCTCGGGAATCCGCCTTTCCAAGCAAACCAGTGTCGTTTCTGCCGACAGCCGAATCACCCGGGGAAGCGTTGTGACGGAAAACCAGTAGTGTGTTTCTTCTGTAATGAAGTAGGACACAAGTCTAACGAATGCCCAAAGAAGGGTATTGTTGCTAAGGCAAATGCAGGGCCATTGCATGATAAAGGTTCAGGGACGTGTGTATGTCCTGACCGAGTATGAAGAGGGTGCTGACGATATTATCGATGTCGACGTCATCACCGGTAAATTTCTAATTAACCTCGTACCAACATTTATTTTATTCGAATCGGTAGTTTCATTATCTTTTAATTCCTCCCAAAAATTTATCAAACAATCCATCACACAAATTTCCTTTACGACCTCCTAAATTTAAAATTCTTATCAACCTCTTAATATATCCTTCTAAAATTGTTTTCATACGTCCTCTATAAAAATACCTTTGAAAATTTTTGCTTGTACCGTCAAATTTTTGTAACGTATTTTGAAACACTTTCGAAACTTCATGGTTCAAAATTTTTATCCCTCTATTTCTAAAATCTTTGAAATTGTTTGCTACTATTTCCTCCATTTTAGAAATATACATACAAAAATTTTAGATACTTACGTCATCCATTATTATAAATCTCAATCTTAACCGAAATATGATTTTAACATTTTCGTTTCATCTATTAACATTATAATAACAATTTTAGGAAAATGAGCTATATCAACAAGGTTATCCATAATTTCCTAAACATTTTATTTAATCATTCAACGATAACCTATATTCCCTTAATTTTATTAAAGCTCATATTCTCCTTATGATCACTACGACTTTTATCCATTTTCCATAGTTGCCATTCTTTTCCCTAAAGGCTATGTATCTTGATTTAGTGATCATTACAAGTAACAATAATAATATTAGATATATACGTTTAAAACTTCTTAAGGGGGTAGGACTATAATTTGACTATATTAAAGTCCTACTAAAATCTGAAATTTCTTATTTCAATCTATTTTATGATTAACCTGTATTCTCGAAACTAAATAATTTATTTTTATTCCTAAGACTCTTGTTATTTTCATTTCATTTAAGTCCGTACAAAACTTCTAGGCCCTACCTTTTTGTGAGCCTCCTTCGCGTCATTTCCAGAAATAACATTCTAGGAACATTTCTATATCTATTTAAATACCTCATTAATAAATCGAACGCGATTTTGTTCTCCAATATTTTCACTCTATCCGACGTTTCTATATTTATTGGAAAACTCAAGCTTTTCAAAAAAAAAAAAAGGGGTCTTATTCCAACAAAACCAAATGTTATTATTCAAATTGTAAAATCTCGATATTCTCTCTAACTGCCCTGTTCGACCTCGAGCAGTTATCCACCCTATCCAAGTTTCGGGGACGAAACTTTTCTTAAGGGGGTAGGATTGTAACACCCCGTGTTTTTATAGCAAAATATTATGAAAGAATTTGATTCCTTAAATTAAATTCATCCTTTTTCCTTATAATAAAAATGCATTGAATTTTTTCGCTAAACATGTAACACTCCATGTTAAGTTAAGCCTTTATAATTGCGCAAATCATTGATTAAACATCCTCGCTCACTTATTTCCCTAACACATTATACTACAAGTTATTTTGCACCTAAATTAAAACCGTTTTGAATTACTTTGAATTTGAACTTTATTTTTACATTTTCAAACTCGATAAATCAAACAAAGAATCTACGACAATTTTCTCAACGACAAATTTTGTACGCAAATCGAGGTCTAACGTTGTCCAAATGGCCAAGCCACCTAAATGTGATTAAGTCACCTAATCCTTTCTTAAATATACTTACTCCTAATCCAAATCTAATTAAAGTAGTTTAAGCTTAATCATTTTGATTATTACTAACAAAACATATAATAATAATATCAAATTACTATTCCATTTTGGATTAACTAACACTTTCTCTAAGACTCGATATATTGAGTTACACTAAGCCTAAATCGGTAAAATTTTTGACGTTTAAGCATAATGATTTAATTCAGTAACATTCCACAAAAAAAATATATATTTCGATCAAACAAGATTTTATTTCAAAGTTTCGAGGATCCTAAGGCCAATTTTTGTTTTGATCACCCTTCAACGTTTTTCTTCATTTTTATTTTCGATCTTACTTCGAACCACTATTTTAAGACTATATATTTCATTTCGAGACTTCTCACGCAAGGCCAAGAAATCGAAAATTTCAAAAACGTGAAAATGGGGACTTGGTGATTGATGGTGGCCGAAATTTTCATGGCCCTTGGTCAACATTATCTTCTTCCATTTTCTTCCCTACTCTTACACACCTTACCTCCTTTACCAACTTGTCTAATCCACCTTACACACTACTAAATCATCATCACTTAGTAGCTAGTTAATTTAATTATTAATACAATTAAATACCTTGCATTCACACATTACAATTCATTACAAAAACAAAACACAAACTACTACTACATTATACATACCACACGACACAAACACAACAACAACATCAAACTTTCTTTTTCTCTAAGTCTTCCTTTTTCTCTCTAAATAAATCAAACACAAGAGCACAAGTAAGCTTGTTTCATATTCAAGCTCAAGAACACCATCCTTCCATTTCTTCTTTCTCTTCAAATCATTTATTTCTTATACTTTAAATCTTTTAAGCACATAAATAAATCCTTCATTAATTATGTTAGTAATCACATCCTCTTTATGCTTATATTTATTTAAGAATATGAATCAAATTAATTAAAATACAAACATCACCTAAACATAAAATACTACAACGCTTTAAATTTTAATTTTAGCTAGTTTAGTTATAAAATAAATTACTAACTTGCGTATTTCATTTTTATGTACTCTCCTAATCAAAGACGAGGAGCAAGGTGGAGGAGTCGATCTTAGCCAATTCGATCATATCATTGATCCCGTCAACTGCTAAGCTTTTTCACTCATAACCTAACTAAGGTGCTTCAGCACACTTATGTGATAAGCGCCTCGAAATTGATTATATGTTATTGTTTTGAATGCATGTATGATTTATTTTATCACCTAGTAATCATATGTTAAATTAGAAGACAAAAATCGAAAAATAATATTTGAGTAACATACACAAACCCAGCCTACCCCTTTATTTTTGTCTAATTTTTCGGTTTAATTTTTGTAAATTGCATGCTTAAAATACTTGTGGTGAAATGAACATGAAAATATAATTAGTTTATGTTTAGGACTTAAAATGAATTTGTTATGAATTTAAATGTTTTAATGTGTTTATGTGTGTTCTTGAACTTTTATTGTCATTCATGTGTTTAAATGATTTTTAGTTATGTGTGTTAATATTTGTATATGATTTTCACATATGTTAAATACATAAATAACATAAAGTAAATTAGTTATTGAATTAGAAGTATAAAAATCAAAAATAAAATTTTGAACATATATAATAATATACACGGTTTTACTTAAATAAATAGACCAATTTTTAGTTTTAATTTTTCTAAATAACATATTATGATTAGTTTAGTTAAATTAGACTTGTATGAAAAATTTGAGAAAATTATATAAACATATGAAAATTTGACTAAATTATGTTCATATGAAAAATGTTAGAAACTCATCACATATTCATGTGTTCATCATATGTATGCCTATTTTGATTCATAATATTTTTAAGTTCTATTTAAATTGTTGTTTAAGTACATTAGTGATTAATTGAAATAATGAATATATAAGTTAAATAGACTACATCCTTAAATTATAGAAGTTAGAAAAATAAAGTGTCATAAAAACACTATTCATAAACTTAATAAAATGTTTAGTGAAATTTATAAACTAGTTAAATCACTTTGGTCTAATTTAAGAAATTTGTATATAAAAACTTTAAGTCAAAAACCGATAAATTAGAAAACGAAAATAAAATGAAGTAGTGTTACAAGTGCCACGGTTTTAGCTTAATTTTTGTCCCAAAATTGATTTTGTCACTTTCTATTTTTATCACTTAGATAAATAAAATAGTTAAAGTAATGAATTATTAATAAAAACATGAAAAGAAATAAATAGCTAAAAATAAATAGAGGGCCACGGTTTTACTATTAAAAGTGGGTCAATTTTAATCAAAATGAATTTATCACTTAATCACTAAAGTTGATTTATAGTTAGGATTATATTAGATTGTATAATGAATCTTTAATAAAAAGAATCAACTAAACCGATAAAAATAATCGTTACACGTATTAAAATGAATTAGTGTCGAGTGTTACTGCCTTTGCTTAAATTTGGATGTGGACATACGGACTATTTAAAATGAACTACGACAACCTCGCTAAAAATGGAAACCGCTTAAATGTTAGTTAAGTATATGACTAAATTTAACCGAGTTTTATTTTTAAAATGTTATTTAAAATCACCAAGTACAAAATGAACTTAACAACTTTGACATTAGAATTTTGTACTTAGATTATATCAAGTTTTTACTTCTGAATTATTATTTAAAATCACTAATTACAAAACGAACCTAACGACTTTAAAACTAGAATTTTACACTTAGTAAATAAAAAGCTTAGTTTTATTTTCTAAAATATCCTTAGTATAAAAAAATGTATAAGAGTATAAAAATACTAAGTATAAATAAAGTCAAATAATAAATACTAAGTATAAAGAAAATATAATAAAAATACTAAGTATAAAGAAAATAAAATAATAACTACTAAGTATAAGAATACATATACGTATAAAAATACGTATAAATACGAATACGTATAAAATACGAGGAATAGAAAATACGAGGAATAGTAAATACGATGAATAGTAAATACGATGAATAGTAAATACGATGAATAGTAAATACAATGAATAGTAAAATAATGAATAGTGCAAATATTTAAAATTTACCAACGGACTCAAAATAAATAATTTAGTTTTTCTATGCTTCGCTTACTTGAAGAAGCCATTGTTACTAAAATTTCATTATATAAAGTTCGACGATATATTTATGTTTTAGAAGTAATGTATATTCTGAGTGAGCGAGAAAATAAGAAATTGAGAAAATAAGCTACTTGAATAAAATACTTGGATTGTTCGCCATGTTGCGACTTTTGATTTCGAAGTTAAACGAGGTAGCTGTCTATGGGGACTTGGGCTCCCTACCAGAGTTGCCCAAGGCTTATAACGATCTTAAGATTGCTATTCGGCACGGTATATACAACCTCAGGGATGGGGCAACATTGATATTTCCGTGGGCCCATAGATAGTAATTGGAAACTCCAGCCCCAACCGGGGGTACCCGTCTAAGGTGATAGTCGTATTTTTCGTCGGTGATACCTTTTGAATAGCGAATACGTATGATCCTCGATTAGATGGTGTATGCATACATTAGACAAGGATTTAGCTGTCCTTATTACCTTAGGTATCCTTAGCCTGTCAGCCATGTCCAAGTTATGTTGGCCCTGTCGGCTTCTGCGCGGACGTCTAGTATGTCAGCCATGTCCAAGTTATGTTGGCCCTGTCTACTATAGCGCGTTTCTACGTCTGCATGCTTCCGCCTCGCTAATGAAGACTCATTTGTTATCACATGTTGAATGTATTTCCTTGTCTTGTTTGATTGAGTATTGTTTGATGACTTGAGTTTATGAGTGTTGGAATATGACTGCTGAGAATGATTATTTGAGAGTGTTGTACAATATGTGATTGAATATATACTCATGTCTGAATAATCATGATTTCTTTATGTGCTTTACCTGTCTACTTGCTAATCGTTTTTACTTATTTATTATTCATTATTTATCTTTGCATATTGCTTTAGAAATTGCATGTATCGAAAGAGTGTCTTGGGAAAATGATGAGAGTTTAATGCAAAATTTTGAGACCAACGCTATTGAATACTGGGGAGAATTTACCTTCTTTATTTTGTACGCTTGAGAGGATGTAATTGAATTTATACTCTGTTATTCTAAACTCGTACTATGTATTTAGAGTTTTATTACGATTAACAGCTGGTTTTGTAATATATAGACTTAATTAATTTTCCGCCTTAGTTTAATTAAAGTCACGAAAAACCAGGTTGTTACATATGTAATATCAAATAAATAATAAATCATGAGTATGTTTAAATAAAAGGTCAAGCTTGGGCCTCAGATATGAAAACGTCAATCGTGAGTGAAGTGGGGTTAAGATAGTCTTGTAGCGGACGCCACTATCTCGACCTTATTGCGTGTGTCATCTCGAATAGTGTGGTATAGCCGGCAGTATTATGCTTTGTGCATCCTGCCCATGCCGTTACGCCTTAAGTCGTATAGCCAATGCCGTACAAGGTAATGAAAAATTCAACTCTTAGTGGGTCAGGCTTTAGGAAATAGTCGTTTTATCCTGAGTTAAGGTGCTCTATGAATAGCATAGCCTACTCTTAAATTGGATATTAGTGTATGCATACTAGACTAGGGTTTTATTCCCCTATTTCGCTAAAGTTACCAGGGCCACCGTGACATTATGTGCTTATGCGCTTTGCGGTTCTGTCTCCTTGCCGTGTTTCGTTCTTAGTGGGCGCGACACTTGCATTCGTTCTTGCCACATGTAAAGATCACTTGACGGGATTGTATCTGAAGTTCGAATCATTTCGAACACTAGAGGATGAGATGCAAGTATTATAGTATTCGGCGTGGTTTACGAGTCGAGTAAGCCTCTGCACTATGGAAGTGAGATGCAATCGATCAGAGTACAAGGGCCTACTCAGTGGTCAGGCTCGTAAGCAGTATGTGTTGTGTGTTGTTTGATTAAATGAGAACGAGTGTGTACCATCTTCGAAAATTAAAGACCACAAGTTTCTGAAGTGAATCGAGTCTGCATGATGAGAAAAATACGACACGTATGTATGTATGCGATCTGATATCGCTTTGTAATCTTGATGATATGTTGTGATACTATGGCTATGATATTATATGTTATTTGCTTTCATAACTGAATACCATGCTTATATGATTTATCGCTTTAACTGCATGCTTATTATGACATATATGTCTTTACATGCTAATTGTATTAAGCATGTTTATGTTTTATCATAATGTTATGTTTATAAAGCGATAATATTAAACCAAAGTAATTGAAATCGAGGGTAAGTATGAGCATAGCTAGTCACTGTCCGCTCAGCGGGCATCCCCCCATCAGTTTATTGTGCAGGACGATCGTGGACCGAGAGCTGGATTTTGGACGGGGCCACGAGACGTGTTTATGCTTTACTTCTAGTTGTTTTTTTGAGAGATTTGTAATATATAACACTTTACTCTTCTAAATTCCGTACTTAGAGTTGTTTTATTCAACTCTTGAACGATGTTTGTAATATTTGGGTTTTATGTAAATTTAATGACGCTGGTTTAAGACTTAATTAATTTCCGCCTTAGTAATTAAAGTCGACTAAAAACCAGGTTGTTACAGTTGGTATCAGAGCTGACTCGTGACCGTAACATAAATGGCCTAATGTGATTTATGCTTACCTAACGAGAGACACCTGGGCCAGACATTCATATTGTATGTCAGGCATAGACTAATAGGATCAAATAATAAATTAGATTTTTCTTTTATTAGATCACAAAAAAAAATAAACTTCAAATCGCTTTAAAGTGTGAGGATGGGTAGAAATCTTAAGGACTGACCATAGACTAAGGACTTTTAAATAACGAACTACTTACCTCAAAATAAAATACACTAACTATCGTATGCTTGCTACTTGCTGATGTGACTGACTAAACTAACAACTATCCTCGGATATAAAATTTAAATAATAATTCATCTCCCGGGGACTGAAGCGCCTAAGGAGTACCCAGACAAAGACGGAGTGAAGACATCTGTTAAATTCGTAACCAATTCCACAAAAATACATTCTCCCTCTCTCCTACTTTTATATCCTTCCTAAGAAAATGTACTAGATACATTTTAAAATCCTAAAACCGATGTAACCAAAAATTACATCTCAATGAAATAAAATACCTAACTTCTGTGCTTACTTGCATAACTGCCGTTATTGCATTTACTTTCAAGTAAAAGCTATCAATGATAAGCATGTCTTCTAACCTCTCGCAATACTAATAAATTCATTCACGTCTTAATTCTTTCAGAATGGCTGCACCTCCAATGACAGACGAGGAAAGACACCTCCTGGCAGAAGAATCTTTGATCCGTTTGGCAGAAATAGCCACGGACAACGCAAACCGCCAACATCATCCAAGCGCGTTTGATCGTGTTTCACGTCATCGACCACAAGAATACTCGGGTTCAAATAACCCTATCGATCTCACGAACTGGCTTGAAGAGATGAAAAAGCTAATGGACCTGAGCAGGACACCTCCTGAGGATAGGGTCAACATAGCCGCCTATTACCTGAAGGCCGAGGCTAATGACTGGTGGAACGTGATCAAGACTAGTGAACCTGACACCACGTTCACCTGGTACGAATTCGTCGAGAAGATCAAGGGGAAGTACTTTGGGTATGAGCTTCGATGTCAGAAGGAAGAGGAGTTCATAAGTCTTAAGATGGGAGACATGACACTCCAGGAATACACCGAGAAATTTCAACGGTGGCCAAATTTGAGCTGCGATTGCTCCCAACGATAGAGCCATGACACAGAGGTACCTGCGCAATATGTCCGCAAGTATGCGTACTCATATGAGCAGCAATACCTACACCACCTTTGCTGCAGCATATGAATGTGCGTGCAGTGTCTGGGCTTCCATACAATTGGAAGAGGCTGAAAAGAAGAAGAAGAGGGTATTTGTGCCTTCCGTATCACCGTCGAGCTTCATTCGGCTAACTACCAACGCCCGAACCAACAGAGGCCAAATTTTCAGAGGCCTGCGTTCCAGAACAGGGTTCCTACTGGGAACAACGAGAGAGCCATGGTTGCAGGAAGGGCTCCTCAACCTAGAGCCTTACCGGGAAATTGTCGTATGTGTCACAAGGCACTACATGAGGGTAGGCAGTGCAACGGTCAGCCGATTACCTGCTACAAATGCAAGAAGGTTGGGCACAAGGCAAACGTATGCCCTAATAATCTGAACACGGCGCCGATTGCGGGTGTACCACAATCTGTTGTGGTACAAGGTCGAGTTTATGTCCTCACCGAAGCTGAGGCAGAGGAATCACCTGAGGCCGACGTCATTACTGGTATATTTCTTGTAAACTCTGTGAACGCTATGGTTTTGTTTGACACTGGGGCATCATTGTCCTTTATATCTTCTAAATTTGTCTCTAAAGCTAATCTCACAAAATTTGAATCAATCAATGCAAACATTTCTCTACCTAATGGTAAAATTCTCAAATGTTCCAAAATATTCAAAGAAACTCCAATCACCATACACAAAACAATTTTTCCTTCCGACCTTATTCTTTTTGACATGCCGGAGTTCGACGTCATCCTGGGGATCGATTGGTTGACTAAGTATCATGCCTTGTTCGAGTGCCGAGATCGGAAAATTCGCTTGAAGCATCCTACAGGGACTAGAGTCACATATCAGAATACTTCGCCAATTAAGGGGGCGAAAATCATCTCTGTGCTACAACTACAAAAGTTGGAGAGAAAAGGGCATCAAGTGTACCTATGCAGCATTAACGAAGTAAAGGAAAGTGTGAACATTGCAGATATTCACATAGTACGGGAATTCCCTGACGTTTTTCCAGACGACTTACCAGGCTTGCCACCTGCACGTGACGTTGAATTCTCTATCGACCTTGTGCCAGGCACGGCCCCAATCTCAAAGGCACCCTATAGGATGGCACCGGTAGAACTACAGGAATTAAAGAAACAACTGGAAGAAATGATTGAGAAGGGTTTCATAAGACCGAGTGTCTCACCCTGGGGAGCACCGGTTCTCTTTGTGAAAAAGAAGGATGGCAGTATGAGACTCTGCATCGACTACAGGGAGTTAAACAAGGTGACCATTAAGAACCGCTACCCTCTGCCAAGGATCGACGACCTTTTTGATCAGCTAAAAGGCGCGGGAGTGTTTTCTAAGATCGACCTGAGGTCAGGTTATCATCAGATCAACAGTAAGAGAACAGACATTCGTAAAACCGCCTTCGAGGAGCAGATATGGTCGTTATGAGTTTAAGGTCATGCCTTTCGGTCTGACAAATGCACCAGCAGTGTTCATGGATCAAATGAACAGAACCTTCCAGGACTACCTTGACATTTGCGTGGTTGTATTCATTGACGATATCCTAATCTACTCAAAGACTGGAGGCGTAACACGAGGAACATCTCCGTATCATCACGGGAATACCGAGGAAATATAAGTGGTATGCTAAATTTTCCAAGTGCGAGTTTTGGCTTGAAAAGGTAGCATTTCCGGGTCACGCTATCTCGGCGATCTGAGTGATGGTAGATCCCGCAAAGATCGACTTGATGAAAGAATGGAAGGCTCCCACAAATATAACTGAAATACGCAGCTTCCTAGGATTGGCAGGATACTACAGGAGGTTCGTTCCGGATTTCTCTAAGGTAGCACGACCAATGACAAAGCTGCTACAAAAAGAATCCAAATTCATATGGAGCGACGAGTGCGAGAATGCATTCCAGGAACTCAAGACAAGGCTTACCACAGCGCCCGTCTTAGCTCTCCCTACAGATGGAGACGAGTATGAAGTCTACAGTGACGCCTCACTGAATGGCCTGGGTTGCGTACTGATGCAACAAGGGAAGGTCATTGCTTATGCGTCAAGGCAGTTAAAGGTTCATGAACGAAACTACCCAACTCATGACCTTGAATTAGCAGCTGTGGTGTTTGCTTTAAAAATCTGGCGTCATTACCTCTACGGAGTGAGTATCAAATTCTACACTGACCACAAAAGCCTAAAATATATCTTCACGCAGAAGGAACTCAACATGAGACAACGCCGGTGGTTAGAACTGATCAAGGACTATAAGATTGAACTACTGTACCATGAGGGTAAGGCGAACGTCGTTGCTGACGCTCTGAGTAGAAAGACTACGCATACCCTTGGCAACATTTGGGAAATTCCGGCTGGTATTGTCAGAGACTTCAAGAGAATGAACTTAGAGTTGGTTCAGTCTGACGATGCTGATTTGAACGCAATGATCGCAGAGCCGGAGTTATATCACGAGATTAGAGCTCTACAATGGGAGGATGAAGAACTCGTGAAAATCAGAAGGGAAATTCCTTCAGGAAACCGAGTAGGGTTTGAGATTAAACCTGACGGGAGTTTGAGATTCAAAGAAAGGTGGTGTGTGCCTGACGTACCTGTGTTGAAAAGAAAGATCCTTGACGAGGCACATAGTACACGATACTCCATACATCCAGGTTCTGATAAGATGTACCAAGATTTAAAGCTGAGGTTCTGGTGGGTAGGAATGAAAGCAGAGATTGCCGAGTACGTTGCAAAGTGCCTAATCTGCCAGAAGGTGAAATTCGAGCATCAACGCCCTGGGGGACTACTACAACCCTTGGACATTCCATTGGGAAAGTGGGACTCCATTTCCATGGATTTCATAACGGGTTTACCCAGGACTCATAAGGGGAATAATGCAATATGGGTGATAGTGGACCGTTTAACAAAATCGGCCCATTTTCTACCAATCAAAGATACTTGGAGCCTTGAAGAGTTAGCCAAGGCCTATGAGAAAGAGGTGATCCGATTACATGGCGTACCGCTAGACATTATTTCGGATAGGGATCCTGTGGAACCCGGGATCGGACCCAACTCGGCGTCTTGCTTAAGGGCGGATTTTAAAGTTAAAAAAGATTAAGTTGGAAAAACCTTTAAGAACTGTTATGGAGTCGCCACCTATTTATCGCGGAACATAGGAACCTGCTACCATGTTCTAAGTTAAAAACATGTCCTAGATTTTGGAGCACGCCGACACCCCTAGATCTAAGGCTTGTGAAACCAGATTGGATTCGGGGTGAGGGTACTTTAGAAAAAGAGTTAATTCAAATAATGATTTATGAAAACCTTTTAGAAAAGCCTATGTAAAAATAGCCTCTACTGACCTAGAACAATCCTTGTAAGATGATATTTGAGCTAATGTTATCGCTACGTACAAGTGCGATAAGAATGTAAAAGAATGCAGATGCAGATGCAAAAAGATTGATTAAAACCCTCAGTTTAGCATGTTTAACTTGTTAACGAATACGGTTCAGTTAAAGGTCGAATTCATTGTTTAAGTTGATTTTAATGCAAAATAAGAAGGTGCAAGATGCATGCAAATAAAATAAAGTTCAATTGTCCATTGGTTTATTTTATAAGGTCGGTTGCTTATGCGACTTTGGCGTGTCATCGGATATGGAGTGTACCCGAAGTAAATAGAACACTTGGAGTGCACGCGCGCTGGGTGCCAAAGCCGGGGGGGGGGGGGGGGGCGCTAAAGTGTAGACCCCTTTGTTTGTCCATAGAAAATAAGAAAAAGCTTTGATCCAAGTGGATCGGTACCTACCTTGTCCTGACGCTCAGATCCGGGCAGTAGCTCGCTTCTTGAACTTAAAAGGAGGATGAATTCAACACGGGATGGTGTGTTGAACTCAAGGATTTGAGTGCGTGAGGCTTTGAGGGTGTTTAGAAGTGTGTAAGATGTGAAATCTGATGATAAATTGTGTCCTATGAGGTCGGGTATAGGGCTCTATATATACTAAAAACCTCGGAGAAATTAGGAAATAAGGGGATAGAACCAGGCCTAGAAACCGCATAGCCTTATGCGGTTGCTAGGGCAAACCGCATAGGCTTATGCGGTTGCCACCCCAAACCGCATAGGCTTATGCGGTTTGAGGGTCTGGTTTTAGCCTAGTTTCCAAGTTTCGGTTGAACTCTATCTTTGAAAGATTTCGTGATAATCTCGAACGTGTAGCTCAAGAAAAGTGCTGGGATATTTGTGAGATATTTTGTGATGCTTAGGGCTTTGGAGTGCGGGCCAAAGGCTGGGTTTGGGCTTCAGTTTGGCCGAGACCAGAAAAATGAAAAGGGTGTATTTGCATAGTTTTTGTGAAATAAGGTGAGACGTGAAGCCGTATTTTGTGTAAGAGGGGGCTAAATAGCGGTTTTAGCTACCGGGCCTAAATTTAGGAATTTAGGAATGCTGAATCAGACCTTGTTAATGTAAAAGGGCTAATTGTAGTGCAACTGCGAAGCTCATGCCAAATGAAGCAGGACGTGGACCAAGCTAGACCCTAAATGGACAAATGAACGTTTATTTAAATGCGATGTGAGGCGACCTAAATCATTTTAACATTTAAAACGACTCAAAATGAATTCGACATTAGTTAGAACCGTTTAAGTGAACGCTAAAGCATGCGTAATAAAAGTCCGTGATACATCACAGGGTTTTGTTTGGGAGGGTACGGATATGGGTATCCACAGAGCCCCCGCTTGATCGAGCTCGGACTAGAGCGCTAGTCAAACTCCACGACCATATCCGGACCATTACAGTCTCGATATGATCAGCGGAGCGAAGCATGTGTCCATGGGTGAGACGAGGACTTCGAGCCGGGCTAAACGGGGAGGGGCGTGCGCATTTTAAGGACTTGGCGGTCCGTGCATGCTATAGGTATTCGGCCTCTTTGAATGTCTTCGTGCTTGTTGTACTGTCGTTGATGGTGCCTTTGTATATGCTTGGTATCGTCGGATGCCTGGTGCTGGTGCTTGTAATGTCTTCGTATGAAATGTGAAAAGGGGCTAAAGTGCAGGGGTGCATGTGCTTGTAAGATGTTTGGGTATGCGTGAGGTGTATAATTGAGCAGGGGTGCTTATGTAGATGTAGGTCTCGTGAAAGAGCGTCCGTGTAATGCTCGTGCTTGAACTCGCCGAGGAGTGTCTATGTAGAGTGAAGTGCTTGGAGTTAGGTGTATATAGAGTGCTTGTGCTTGGGCTCGCCGAGGAGTGTCTATGTAGTCGTAGTTGCATATGATTGCCTTTCGTTGAGGAGAAGGTAGTGCCGTTGTCGTTGCTGATGCCCTTGCTGACGCTGTGATGCCGTCGCTTATGCTGATGCCGTTGTTGATGTTGATGCCATTGCTGATGTTGTACTGGGTCTCGCCGAGGAGCGCAGGTGTAATTGTAGTTGTTGGAGAAGTACTAGTTCGCCGGGGAAGGGTGTATATGTATGGTCTCGCCGAGGAGCGTAGGTGTATGTGCTCAAGTGTTTGTGTCTTGCAGTTGCATAGTACTTAGACTTGCTGGACGTGATGATGTAGATGTTTGGTGTTTATACTCCGAAGTTGAAGGATGACTCGTAGGTTAGTGATTTGCTGGGGAAGTCGAAGGGTATGTCTTGGACTCCGTAGGAAAATGTCCAGATAGGTGTGTAGGCTCCATGGGGAGGAGGTAATACTCCAGGGGACGTGAAAAGGGTGTAGAGGCTCGTGAAGAGTGCTTGTGTTTCGCTTCGCAGTGTATTAAATGCTTAGTACACAGTACGGGCGGATCAGAGGTGACGCCTTAACCAAGGTGCAGCGCATAATGTATGAGCTAGCGCTTGTGGCGGACTGTAGGTGACGCCTTAACCATGAAAGCTTGCGTGTATGAAAAAAAAAAAAAAATGAGGAGAAAACGTGGAACAGAACATGCTTTGGAAATTGCCTGTAGATTAGTGACTCTTCCGGGGAATCTCTTATCAATTGGCGACTTCAAGCTTGAACTTATTCGCACATGTTGCGGTTTCAAATCCGAAAATATTCGAACTCGCGATTTTCCTTTCGAGATCTTCAATTTCGCTTGCTTCGACCATGAAACGTGGTATCATTGCGATTCGTTTGGATTCGCGTGATACTCATCTCTCAGACTTGGGGTGTAGGTGCTTGGGATTGTATGAGTGGCTTGATGTTTGGACGTACGGGACGTTTCTTGGATGTGTTAGGGTGTTTGGTGCTAGGACCTATGTTCGGGTGCTTGTTGTTTGATGCACACATGAAAGTGTTATGCTTGTAGCGTGCATGCTCGTTTGTAGCGGTTCTGGAGGTGTCGCTCAACCGTAGATGCTTATGTTGATGTGGGTATTTATAGCAAGGGTGTCTTCAAAAACGCGAAAAATTATCCCATTTTTCGTTGTGAAGGTTGTTGTGAAGGTTTGATTCTTGATATGAAGCGTCAGCCTCCAGTTGCCTTGGTCATGGTGCCGGTGTATGTTAGCCCCCAGTTTGATCGAGGTATGGAGTATAGCGATGATCAAACTAGTGAGATGCGTGTTTTGTGTTAGGATAAGGGTGTTTTTGGATTACCCCCTCGAGTTTGACTAAGTTTTGTGTGAAAACTAAGTCAAAGCGAAGCAGATGTGCATTGGTAGGAGGAGTTTTTGGGTAACCTCGAGTTTGACTAAGTTTTGGGTGAAACCGAGTCAAAGTGAAGAGTATGGTGTTTGGATTACCGCCGCCTTCGCCATTAGTTGTCCTGGTGATCTTGTGTAATAAGGATTGTGTGAACCCTTCATTACATGACTTGTTGTTGTAGCTTGGCTTGAGCTTGTAGTTGCTTTCGTTGTCTTTCGCCTGCGTCGTGTTGTGCTTAGTGGACTGCGTAGTTAGTAGGCTCGGGTTTGAAAGGGAAATGATTCCCGATTGGGATGTTTGGATTAAAATGTTTTTGTTAAAAAATCATTTTGTGAAAGATTCATTTTAGTTGTCGAAATGAGCTTTAAAAATGAACGCTTGAAATGTCGGTTGTAAAGCTTCATGCGAGATGAAAAAGTGTTTGACGTTGTGAGCTTGAGCTAGAGTTGTGAAGACCGTGGAGGGTCACTGGAGTGCGAAGGTTGAAAAGCCCCCAGTTGTCGAGGATGAGAATTCAGTGGAATCTCATGACAACACCTGGAGTGGGATGTAGTGCTTGATTCGGTTGTGCTTTGCGTAAGTCGCCACGATTCACGAATGTGGAATCAAACCGGCGTAGTTCGATAGTGCTTTCGCTCAAAATGTGTTAACTCGAGTGAGTTAAATTCGAAGAATGCTTTTTCTCAAAGTGTGTTAAATTTTGGAAAAAGGTTGGACTTTGAAGATTCGAGATGCATTTCAAAGACTTGAGATGCATTTTCGAAAGGCACATTTTGCTTGTGCGGATGGGTGTGAAGTGCAAGATTTAGTTAATTTTGAAGGGTGATTAGCTATTTTGAGGATGCATTGCCTCGTGTAAGTTTGAAAAGGCGTGTCGTTCCGTGGGAGTGTTTTGAAGACTGGAAGTTTTGAAAGGAGCGGTTTAAATGTCGCTAAATTGTTTGATTGGAAGAGGATTGACTCGACACGTGAGTTGATGCTTAAAATGTCGAAAAGTTTGCAAAATAGAGACGAATCGTATGCGTGATTTGAGACTCGACGGTTGCATGGATGCCATATTCGGGAACACGTGCGTTGGTGGAGCCCAGGTGGTGCTTGCTTGTCATGCGGTGGGATCTTTGTTGTTCTGCAAAAGCGGTGTTAGACCAAAAGCAGAGTACTACTCCTAAGTCTATGACAACTTTGCCTTGACGAATTCGTTTTAGTCGCCTCGATAAAGAAATAGTTTGCCTTTGAGCTTTGTGAATTTTTGTGGACACATCCTTAGCATGGAAAGCTTTGGACGAGGAATATTTTGTGGATTTTTGTGAGGATGTCCTTGACTTTGGAAGCTTCAGACATAGGGATGTTTTGTGTAAAAGGGTTGGTTGAGCTCAAGTGAGCGGCCTACGTATCCGTGGGTACGGAATCAAACCTAGCGTAGTTCCGAAAGGGATGTGTTTGTTTTTGGTAAGGAGGTGTCTTTGTAAAAAAGGTGCGTGTTTAAGGACTCGCCGGTCCAAGGGGAGTTTATGTGTTTGACCTTGATACATTGCATCCTAAGGGTGGGTTCTCCTTAGTTGATCTAGGCTGGTTGCTTGCTACTTCTGTCTTGTCTTCAATTTGGAATTTCAAGGACCTGGCCACTGCTTCGGGCTTCTGCATTTCTTGCCTTTGGGGTTTCGGCCTCGCTATTAATTTCTAAGCTTGTTGACTTCTAAACTTTTTGACTTCTTGAGCTTTTGACTTCTTGAGCTTTTGACTTCTTAAGCTTTTTGCTTAGTTGTTTTGCCCCTTGTTCCGGAGCTTTTGAGACTTTTGCTTTTTGGTGACTTTGGTTTTTGACCTTAGTACCTTGTATTCCCGTTTGGTTTGAGAATATCCCACGCTCTGTATAGCTTGGGCTTGAGCTCGGACCTTGCTAAACCCTATGGCTCGGTGGTCGCCAGGATCGTGTGTCTATCACGCCGGGCTCCTCTGACAAGTTCGTTTGCTTATTAGGCACGCGATCGAGTACGGGGAGGGCGATCCAGGAATACTCGTACTTTTGGTCGTGATCAAATTCATGACCACTGTGGAGCTCCAAATTAATGGATCCTCCTCCAAAAGCAGCGGAGTAGTAGACCACGAGTAGACTAGTGAACCTTAGGTGTTTAGTCGTCGGAACCTTCTTTGTCTTTGAGTCTTTGACTTAATTGTTAACTTGGACCTTCGTATCCGGCCTAGACCTTCTTCGGATAGCTACTCCTAGGATGCAATGTATGTCGGTGCAAAATGTTTTTTTGTGAGTAAAAAGGGTAAAAGGAAACTGGGTTGTTGGCAAACTTATTCCCTTATCGATTTGTTAAAATGTCGTACGTCGGAGACTCGATTATCCTAGACTGACGGAGATTGACTCGATGCTTAAAAACTCGACCCGTATTGAAAAGACTCGAATTTCTTGAGGAGATCCGTGAGATCATCGGTGGCGCCTTGCTGGATTCTTCGCTGGGTGCTCGAGACGCACATGTCTCGGATGGGGTTGATGCTCGCGTCGGGACTCGTTTCATGCATACTTAGATTTGTCTTTGATTTTGCAAAAGTTTTGTTTTCGCGCAAAACCAGGATGTTTTGTTGAGCAAAAATGTGTTGTCACATTTTGGCTTGATGTAAAAGGTGTTTCGAGTTGAAATGTGTTGTCACATTTCGACTCTGTGCAAGAGATGATTCAAGGTAGTGATGAGCTACTTGAACCGAGGGTGCTTTGAAAATGCGATGGAAACGGTAGTGCCCGTTTTCATGCATTTACTTAAGGAAGAGTTAGACCGAAGCGGCTAGAGCCACTTGGTCCGACGTCAAAAGTCCGCGGGATTGAGCTTGCTCATTCCCGGGTTTTGTTCTTTTGCGAAAAGAGGAATGTCTGATCCTAGAAGGTTTTGGGCTAGCGAAAACTTTCGAAAAATGCTTATATTGAAAAAGAAAAGGCCATGAGCCTTGAAACTCCTCGAGAATGGGCTGACATCCTTGGGTTTGAAAAGAGTTTTGTGATAAAAAAAAAAGGTTGTGATGACCGCTGTCATGCAGCCGATTTTGAGCTAGAAATGTTTTAAAACGTTTCATACTCGACGATGTTTGGTGATAGAAAGCTAGAAGTTTATGCTAACGGTGTGTTGCTAAGATCCTATTGATGGATGCTCAAAATGGCGTTTAAGCTATTTGAGTCGGAGGTGTCAAAATGCGATGAGGACGAGCTTGCTCGTCCACATGGATTTTGTTAAAGGAGAAATGGATCAAGATGGTTTGAGCCATTCGATCCGATGTTAGAATCCACAAGATTGGGCTTGGCCATCCTTGGGTATAGTGAGGGATGCTACTTACTGGGCTGGTTCGACAATGAGTCGTTTGAAAGGGGTTTGTTTACAAAGGATCGAAAAGGCCAAGGGCCGTGAGTTCGCTGAAAGACTCACCAAGAATGTGTCCTAATTCTTGGGTTATGCTTTGTGAAAAAACATGCGATAAATGGGTTAGGATAACCGTGGGTTATTTAATCCATTTATGCTTTCAAAGGCTTAGGGAAAGGTGAGTTTAGCATTGGGTTGCTCACGATGTTTGCAATGTATTTAATTAACGATTGTTCATTCGTTAGTTCATTTTTATCGCACGGATTCTTATGTTGTGTTGTTTGATTGATTTGTTTGATTTTTGTTTGTTGTTCATTGCTTATTTGTTTGTTTTTAGCTTGAGACTAGACGTAACCAAACTTATTCGTATTATTCATTAAAGAAGAATTGTTTGACAAATCAGGAGGAGAGCTGGAGCTAGCCTCCGAAAGTCTAAGCTAAAACTAGAAGGTGGGTCGACAGATGACCCGACACCTAAAGGATTAGATCCTAAGAGGATTTCTTCTTCTTTGCGTTTGCCAATGCTTAGTTCGCCATCTTCCTCTTAGGTTGTGACGGCTTGCGTTTTATGGGTGCATCTCCGCTTGTTAGTTTATCCTCCATGCTTGCGTTAGGGGTTGGGTTGTTTTCGGGCATGACAAAGTCTGAGTGATCTTTGGGAGGAAGTGGTCTGTGCGCATCGTGGTGGTTGTATGGAGGGTGATCTTTGTTGGATGGTTTGGGTTGCATGGTAAAAGAGTTAACCTTTTCGTCACCTTGGATCGTGGCTTGGTCGGACATAGGCCATTCGTCCCCTTTATCGTTGAACGTAGCGCCAATGATTTGATTGTCGCATGTTTTGATATTGTTGGAGCGATTCATAATGGGAGGTGATCCCACGAAGATTGTGTGGCTCGGGAAAGGGTTGTCGTCGTTGGGCGGCTTGGACGGTTGAGACGGTTTGTCGAGCTTTCCTTGGTCGATGAGATCTTGGATGGCGTGCTTCAGTTTGAAGCAGTCTTCAGTGTCGTGGCCTTTGCCCCTGTGGTATGCACAGTAAGCATTCGGGTTCCAAAGTTTTGGCTTTTTGTCTTCGGGCGGCTCGTTGGTAGGCCCGATTGGTTGTAGGTAGTTGTTTTCGACCAACCTATGGAATGCCTTAGTGTAAGGCATAAAGCTCTTGTATCTTTTGGTTGCGAATGCGTCAAAGCTATCCACGGTGCAGTTTTCCTCACTCTTGGCCGCGCGAGGAGATTTTGATGGGCTGCTTTGATGGGTGTGGCTGGTGCATCTTGTCATGGCGCTAGTCCTAAAGTCGTTCTCGATTTGAGTGCCGACCTTGATAAGTTGTTTGAAGTCTTGGATGTTGCTGTACCGCATGTATAATTGATACATGGGTCGCAGGTTGTTTATGAACTTAGGCACAAGTTCGTCCTCATGCGGACGATCTGGAATTTGTGCGCTTAGCTTTTCCCATCGAGAGAGATACTCGGTGAAGCCTTCGTTGTCTTGTTGGTTAAGGGCCTCGAGAGTGTGAATAGAGGCCCGTTTGTCGGTCTTGTCCTTGATACGTTGTTCCAAACGCTTTATCTCGGTCTTATGGTGGTTCAAGAGGCGTTCGAGGTCATCGGTCAGCTTTGTGAGTTGGTCACGGAGTGCGTTGACTTCGTCATTGCCGGCCATTTTGCGGGTGTAGGTTCGTTTTTTGTAAGGGATTACTATGCGATTCTTAGTACGACGAGTATCCAGCTGAGGCCTGTATTTCACTTCGTATATTAGTGACACGACTCGACCCACTAGACTCACGATCACTCTAAGCATTCTTTTTTAGCTTATTTCTTTGTTTAGAAAGACCTTTTATGTTTTGAAAAAGGAGGTTCTCGAAAAGGTTTTAGCTAAAGGAAGTTTTTGAGGCGAGGACGCGTGCGCACGTCTCGTCTCGAAGTTGAAAGGCGTTAGCTTTGTCGAGCCCATTTAACGGTTCATCGTTAAGGGCTCGAGCCTAGGTGGGTGAAAGGGGTTTGACTTGAGAGCGGTTAGCTAGTTGAGTTGAGGATGTTGAAGTGGGTTGGTTTGTGTGACGTGTATCTAGTTAGTACTACTAGGTTCAATGTTCATTTTAGGCGTTCATTTTAGCTCATTTCATTGTTTTGAAAGACCTTTTAAGCTTGAAAAAGGGAATTTTCGAAGAGTTTTGGCTAAAGGGAGGCTTTTGAGATGAGGATGTGTGCGCACATCTCGTCTCGATGTTAAAAATTTTGCTTTGCACCCGTCGAACTAGTATCGGTAATTTGCCGAGGTGAGCTCGAGTTCGGATGTGTAAAAGAGAAAGGATTCGACTCGAGAGCGGTTAGCAAATCGAGTCGAGGATGTTAAAAGTGGAGTCTAGGCCGTAGGACCTAGAGGATTGAAATCCACGAGCTCGGGTTTTGATCCTTGCTCGGGTTTTTGCTTGTTAGTGAAAAAGGAAAGTTTGAAAAAGCTTATTTCAAAAATTCGCGAGAGTTTTGTTTGGAAAGTGTTAGTTTGTTAGATGTTAGGTTCATTTATCTTTGAAACGTTTAAGCGAGTTTTCGAAGATATGAATGCAAATGCTCGTTTTGAAAAAGACCATGGAGTGCATAGCCTCGAACTTGTACGTATGACTCAAAAGGGGTGAAAAATGAGTCAGTCGGGTACACCTCCAACTTCCTCGAGTACGCTTTGGCAGATACTTAACCCCTTCATTTCCTTACGCCGGGGCGATAGGTTTTCTGAAGGGAGCACTGGGGCGGTCGAGATAGCCGTTTACGGCAAGCCGTGGAGGGGCGAGAGGAAAGCTAGTCCGGCATGTGCTTTATCGAGTGGACAAGCCTGCATGTGGGAGCCACCTCTCGAGGGTGCAAAGGGTGCCTAGATTCCAAAAGGAATGGACTCTAAACGAATGTGCATAGCTCAAATATGTATACTTGGATTGTTCAAGGCTTTCAAGTTTCACCTATTTATTTTTAAAAAGAAAAAGCTAGTTTTTAGTTTTAAAAATAAGATGTCCCCAGCGGAGTCGCCAAACTGTGGAACCCGGGATCGGACCCAACTCGGCGTCTTGCTTAAGGGCGGATTTTAAAGTTAAAAAAGATTAAGTTGGAAAAACCTTTAAGAACTGTTATGGAGTCGCCACCTATTTATCGCGGAAAATAGGAACCTGCTACCATGTTCTAAGTTAAAAACATGTCCTAGATTTTGGAGCACGCCGACACCCCTAGATCTAAGGCTTGTGAAACCAGATTGGATTCGGGGTGAGGGTACTTTAGAAAAAGAGTTAATTCAAATAATGATTTATGAAAACCTTTTAGAAAAGCCTATGTAAAAATAGCCTCTATTGACCTAGAACAATCCTTGTAAGATGTTATTTGAGCTAATGTAATCGCTACGCATACAAGTGCGATAAGGATGTAAAAGAATGCAGATGCAGATGCAAAAAGATTGATTAAAACCCTCGCTTTAGCATGTTTAACTTGTTAACGAAAACGGTTCAGTTAAAGGTCGAATTCATTGTTTAAGTTGATTTTAATGCAAAATAAGAAGGTGCAAGATGCATGCAAATAAAATAAAGTTCAATTGTCCATTGGTTTATTTTATAAGGTCGGTTGCTTATGCGACTTTGGCGTGTCATCGGATATGGAGTGTACCCGAAGTAAATAGAACACTTGGAGTGCAAGCGTGCTGGGTGCCAAAGCCGGGGGGGGGCGCTAAAGTGGAGACCCCTTTGGTAGGCCATAGGAAATAAGAAAAAGCTTTGTTCCAAGTGGATCTGCACTACCTTGTCCTGACGCTTCAGATCTGGGCAGAGCTTCGCTTCTTGAACTTAAAAGGAGGATGAATTCAACACGGGATGGTGTGTTGAACTCAAGGATTTGAGTGCGTGAGGCTTTGAGGGTGTTTAGAAGTGTGTAAGATGTGAAATCTGATGATAAATTGTGTCCTATGAGGTCGGGTATAGGGCTCTATATATACTAAAAACCTCGGAGAAATTAGGAAATAAGGGGATAGAACCAGGCCTAGAAACCGCATAGCCTTATGCGGTTGCTAGGGCAAACCGCATAGGCTTATGCGGTTGCCACCCCAAACCGCATAGGCTTATGCGGTTTGAGGGTCTGGTTTTAGCCTAGTTTCCAAGTTTCGGTTGAACTCTATCTTTGAAAGATTTCGTGATAATCTCGAACGTGTAGCTCAAGAAAAGTGCTGGGATATTTGTGAGATATTTTGTGATGCTTAGGGCTTTGGAGTGCGGGCCAAAGGCTGGGTTTGGGCTCGGTTTCGGGCCCGAGACCCGGAAAAATGAAAAGGGTGTATTTGCATAGTTTTTGTGAAATAAGGTGAGACGTGAAGCCGTATTTTGTGTAAGAGGGGGCTAAATAGCGGTTTTAGCTACCGGGCCTAAATTTAGGAATTTAGGAATGCTGAATCAGACCTTGTTAATGTAAAAGGGCTAATTGTAGTGCAACTGCGAAGCTCATGCCAAATGAAGCAGGACGTGGACTAAGCTAGACCCTAAATGGACAAATGAACGTTTATTTAAATGCGATGTGAGGCGACCTAAATCATTTTAACATTTAAAACGACTCAAAATGAATTCGACATTAGTTAGAACCATTTAAGTGAACGCTAAAGCATGCGTAGTAAAAGTCCGTGATACATCACAGGGTTTTGTTTGGGAGGGTACGGATATGGGTATCCACAGATCTGAGGTTCACCTCTCATTTTTGGGACAAGCTCCAAGCAGCATTGGGAAGCCAACTGAAGATGAGCACCGCTTTCCACCCTGCGACCGATGGTCAAACTGAGCGAACTATCCAAACGGTCGAAGACATGCTCAGGGCATGTGCCTTAGAATTCAACGAGAATTGGGAGAAAAGTCTACCTTTGATTGAATTCTCCTACAACAATAGCTTCCATGCAAGCTTAGGTTGTGCCCCATTTGAGGCACTCTACGGGAGGAAGTGTCGTAGCCCAGTCTGTTGGGACGATGCTAGTGATAACGTGGGTACTGGACCAGAGGTTATTCAAGACCAGATCGAACACATCAAAATCATTCGTGAACGTCTACAAGCAAAGACAAGACCGCCGGAAGATGTACGCCAATAAACATCGCCGACTCCATCGAGTTCAAGTCGGTGATCATGTGTTCTTGAAAGTATCACCCACGAAAGGGGTTCGACGTTTCGGATTGAAAGGGAAACTGAGTCCTAAGTACGTTGGACCATACGAAGTACTTGAAAGAATTGGTGAGGTAGCTTATCGCCTGGCACTACCCCCCAATTTATCCAAGGTTCACAACGTGTTCCACGTTTCTCAACTAAGGAGATACAGGAGTGACCCAAGTCATATCATTACTCCCGACGTGATCGCAGTTGAGCCTAACTTGCTATACTCAGAAAGGCCTGTCAAGATCCTAGCACGAGAAACCAAAGTGCTGAGGCGGAAGACGCCCTCTTAGTGAAAGTGCTATGGAAGGGTCAATTGACCGAACAAGCAACTTGGGAGACCGAGGCCTCCATGAAGGAGAAATACCCCGAGCTGTTTATCTCAGGTGAAAATCCTATCCTTCATTCAAGTTTCGGGACGAAACTTTTCTAAGGGGGGAGGTTTGTAACACCCCGTGTTAATTTAATTCAATAATTAGCCATTAATTTCTAATTTCAAAGCTTAAACTAAATCCTAAGCCTTTTAGCCTTCAAAATCACAATTTTTGCTAAACTTTCATTTTGTAAAATTTATCGACTTCTTTAACACTTTTGGAAATTTTTGAATAATGAAATAAATAATTTAGTCTTAGAATTTAAAAGTAGAAATATTTCGAAAAATCGTCAAACGCGCACACATTAACTTTTATCGCTTTTGACGCCCGACTTTTTAAAACTGACCAAATTCGAGGAAAACATTTTAAAACACAAATTAGACATATTTAATGCATGACTAGTAATATGGACTTAGTGTGTTGATGATGGAGAGGATGAGGTATTATTTCATTTAATTAAACATTAGTTTTCTAATTAAAATCAAACTTTAACCTAAAATCTTTTAACCTAAAGCATTCTAACTTGTTCCCTTATTTCATAAGTGTAAAAATCAATCCTTGGTCTCCAAAAAACAGCCGAAATTCCTAGCCCATTTCTCTCTATATTTTTCTTTCATTTTTCTACTAAAACACAATAAATAAAACCCTAAATATTACTCTAATAGTTTACTAGTATTCTAAGCTTAATCTTGGGTATTTGGAGCTCACTTGTTTACGGGTTTTTGAAGGTGAAGACGGGTACTTGGGTGAAGACTTAGACCTAGATAATATCGTTGATCCGGATAACCAATAAGCTTACCGATTAAGGTGACTAACTATGTCTTGTATTATCTTTTTAATAAATTAATTTGTTTTGTTATTCTAATTTTATAATTATGATCTTTATGTTAAATATGTTAAACATCATGTTTATATGCTTGTATGTTTATGTGTTGAATAAATAATGATAATAACTAAATATATAGTTTACTAGTAATGTTATAGTAAAATGATATCATGTTTAGCTAAATTGATTTTGAGCATTTTTATTTATGTTTCATATGATTTTTATGTTTAGTTATGTTTTAATTGAGTAGTAGTGATATATAAAAATTATGTGAAATATTAACAATGAGTTAAAGTGATTAAAAATGAAAAATAAAAATATATATACATATATGCATTCACTCGGCATTTACCCTTTTTTTTTTAATATATTTTCACTTTTAATTTTTGTAAATTATTTGTAGAGTTAAGTTAGTATAAAATAGATGTTCCTATGAAAAAAAAACTAAATTAGGAAAACGAATTATAAATTATTAAAATCGAAATAAGTGTTCTTGAGTTGTTCTTGAGTTCTTCATGTGTGTTCTTGATTTATTCATGTTGATGTTCATCCTTAATACTCATTTTGATTTCATTTTAATTTATGTTTGTTAATAATTTGTATTTATTTTTAGTTATTGTTTATATATATCGTTAGTATTATACTATAAATCAACTTAAACATTATAAATCATTTAGATTAAAGAGTTAGAAATTTAAAGTGTTGAAAAACACTATTTGTAACACCCCGTGTTATTTTAACACAATATGATGAAAGAATTTAATTCCTTAAATTAAATTCATCCTTTTTCTTTATAATAAAAATGCGACTGAATTTTTTTCGCCAAATAATATTAAATTTTTCTAAGTACAAATTTAAAACACTTTGAAAAATAAAGTTTGTTGTATTATCTTTAGAATTGAAAAAGAAACACATTTCAAAATTTTATAAAAATGAACCCTTATAATTTTCCCGTCTTTAAAATTCGGATCAACAATTTCAAAGACGCAAATCAAAGTCAAGCCACTTTATATTTTTTTTTTTCATAAATCACGTACAAAACAATTACACATCAAAAATGTAATTATTTTGATTATTATTTAATAAATAATATTATATTAATATATAATTACTATTCATTTTCTATTAAACTAGCTTATTTCTAAAATGTCGAAATTCTAAGTTATACTTAATCAAAACTGATAAACTTTTTGACGTTTGATTTTAATTCTTTAAATCTATAACAATCCACCAAAAAAATAAATATTTCGACCTAGGAAAGTTTTATTCAAAATTTCGAGGATTAAGATCCGATTTTTATTTTTAGTACCTTTTGAAAATTAGTCTTATTTTTAATTCCGATTTCATTCCAAAACGTTATTTTAGGATCGTATCTTATATTTCGAGACTATTCGCGTGCGCGCAAATCGAAAATTTCAAAAACGAAAATCGAGCCCGATTATTTTTACAATAGCCGACTTACTTGGACTTTTGACCAAGTTATCTTCTTCCATTTTTCTTACACAAGTCTTACACATTATATTTATCATCATCACTTTTATTTTCTTTTTATTTAAATTTAAAGTTTATAACCTTTAATAAAAATGAGTACAAAATACAAAACTACTACTTTAATACTACAATTTTCATTTAGTCACTTTTAAAATTTTTCTAAAGTAATAAATAAAATATTTTAGTCTTAAAATATTAAAGTAGAGATATTTCGAAAAAATTGCCAAACGCGCAACCTTTAACTTTTATCGCTTTTGACGCCCGACTTTTTAAACCCGATTTATTTCGTAAAAACTTTTTAAAAATATCAAGGGGACATTTTCTTTTCCAAATAGTAATGGAGACTTGTTTAACCAATTAGAATGATGATGTTCCCTATTTTCTTTTAATTAAACTTTAAATGAAATAAAAGCTTTACTTAACCTATTTTATTTGTTAACTTACATCACAATTTTACATGAGCAAAAATCAACTCCCTTGGTCATCCATATTGCCGTGGCTATGCTCCTCCTTTGCTCCCTTTATTTTTCCTCCATTTTATTACAAAACCTCCTAAATTAAAACCTTAATAATATTTCTAATAATTCCTAAGCATTCTAGTTATATTAGTGGGTATTAGGAGCTAATTACTTGGATTATTTGGGTGAATAACTTGGGTTTTATGGGTGAAGAAATTCCGATCTAAAATTTATTTTAGATCCCGACGATTAACATCCTAATTAAGGTGACTAACTATGTCTTGTATTATCCTTTTAGTAAATTAATTTGTTTTGTTATTCTAATTTTATAATTATGATTTTTATGTTAAATATGTTAAACATCATGTTTATATGCTTGTATGTTTATGTGTTGAATAAATAATGATAATAACTAAATATATAGTTTACTAGTAATGTTATAGTAAAATGATATCATGTTTAGCTAAATTGATTTTGAGCATTTTTAATTATGTTTCATATGATTTTTATGTTTAGTTATGTTTTAATTAAGTAGTA
The DNA here is from genome assembly GCA_023091065.1 of Dianthus caryophyllus. Lineage (NCBI taxonomy): Eukaryota > Viridiplantae > Streptophyta > Magnoliopsida > Caryophyllales > Caryophyllaceae > Dianthus > Dianthus caryophyllus. The sequence goes on along the minus strand of CM041524.1, from coordinate 30,161,982 downwards.
GTGATATATAAAAATTATGTGAAATATTAAAAACGAGTTTAAAGTGATTAAAAATGAAAAATAAAAATATATACATACATGAGCATATACACGGCATTTCCCTTTTTATTTTAATAATTTTCACTTTTAATTTATGTAAATTACATTTTAAGTTAAGTTAGTATAAAATAGATGTTCCTATAAAAAAATAATTAAATTAGGAAAACAAATTATAAATTATTAAAATCGAAATTAGTGTTCTTGAGTTTATTTATGATCTTCATGAGTGTTCTTATTTTCTCCATGTTGATGTTCATCTTTATTACTCATTTTGATCTTGTTTTAAATTATGTTTGTTAATAATTTGTGTTTATGTTTAGTTATTGTTTTATATATTGTTAGTCATATTATATAAATCAACTTAAAACATTATAAATCATTTAGATTAAAAAGTTAGAAATTTAAAGTGTTGAAAAACACTATTCATAATTATAAATAAAAGTTTTAGTAAATTTCATTTTAGTTTAAATCGTTTTAGTATAATTAGAATAATTAAAATATAAAGACTTTAAGCTAAAACCGATAAAATCGAAAAATGAAAATTTGGAAACTACTACTACCTACTCACGGCATTTTCACCATTTTTAGGTTAAAATTTACTTTTATCACTTTTTAGTTTAATTGTTAAAATAATTTAATTAGTAGTTAATAAGTTAGAATTAAGAAATTAAAAGAAATAAATGAATTTAGTTATATATATAAGTCACACGACATACTTGAATAAAAAGGACTAAATTTGACCAAAATGAAATTATCACTAAGTCACTAAAGTTAAATAGTAATTAGAATTGAATTTTAGTATAAATCGATTTAGTTATAAATGAAATATTATAAACCGATAAAAATATGTAAATCAAGTTATAAAAATGAACTAAATCGTATTATTCTTGCCTTTGCTATTTGAATTTGTTGATCTTGGTCGTACGGACTATAAATGAATCATCCACGATACTATTATCTTTTAAAATGAAAATCGCTAGATTTAGTAAATATACGAGTAAATTTAACTAAGTCTCAATTTAAAATGAATACCATTATCACTTTTTACAAATTGAACTTAACATTTTTAAAACTAATATTTTAAAATGAAAATCATTATCACTTTATACAAAATGAACTTAACGTTTTTGAAACTAGATTTTTAGATATTTTCATAAATGACTAAATACAAACCGAACTTAACATTTTTAAAACTAGACTTTAGAATATTTTCAAAAATCGCCTAAGTACAAAACGAACCTAACGACTTTGAAACTAAAAATTTGTACTTAGGAAATAAAAACAAGATTAGTATTATACTAAAATACCTTAAGTATTAAAAAAATAATAATAATAATAAGTATAAGTATAAAAATACGTATAAAATACGGTGAATAGTAAATACGATGAATAGTAAATACAATGAATAGTAAATAAGATGAATAGTAAATACAATGAATAGTAAATACGATGAATAGTAAAATACGATGAATAGTGAAAAGTGAATAGTGAAATACTGAAAATAATTGAAAATTTTACTAAGTATAGAAAATTTAAAATGAAGAAGTAAATGACCTAAAGTGATTGAAAAACACATAAATAAAATTGGACATACTAATAAACGTTTCAATTTAGAAACTTGAAAACGTTAATAATTAACAACACTTCAAATAATAAACGAACGTGTTATGTGATCATATGAAACCGAATACAAATACTTAAACGTTTGACGATGAGACTGGGAGTGTCTAGAAAATGTGATATGTAATATCAAATAAATAATAAATCATGAGTATGTTTAAATAAAAGGTCAAGCTTGGGCCTCAGATATGAAAACGTCAATCGTGAGTGAAGTGGGGTTAAGATAGTCTTGTAGCGGACGCCACTATCTCGACCTTATTGCGTGTGTCATCTCGAATAGTGTGGTATAGCCGGCAGTATTATGCTTTGTGCATCCTGCCCATGCCGTTACGCCTTAAGTCGTATAGCCTGTTCCGTACAAGATAATGAAAAATTCAACACTTAGTGGGTCAGGCTTTAGGAAATAGTCGTTTTATCCTGAGTTAAGGTGCTCTATGTAAATTACATTTTAAGTTAAGTTAGTATAAAATAGATGTTCCTATAAAAAAATAATTAAATTAGGAAAACAAATTATAAATTATTAAAATCGAAATTAGTGTTCTTGAGTTTATTTATGATCTTCATGAGTGTTCTTATTTTCTCCATGTTGATGTTCATCTTTATTACTCATTTTGATCTTGTTTTAAATTATGTTTGTTAATAATTTGTGTTTATGTTTAGTTATTGTTTTATATATTGTTAGTCATATTATATAAATCAACTTAAAACATTATAAATCATTTAGATTAAAAAGTTAGAAATTTAAAGTGTTGAAAAACACTATTCATAATTATAAATAAAAGTTTTAGTAAATTTCATTTTAGTTTAAATCGTTTTAGTATAATTAGAATAATTAAAATATAAAGACTTTAAGCTAAAAACCGATAAAATCGAAAAATGAAAATTTGGAAACTACTACTACCTACTCACGGCATTTTCACCATTTTTAGGTTAAAATTTACTTTTATCACTTTTTAGTTTAATTGTTAAAATAATTTAATTAGTAGTTAATAAGTTAGAATTAAGAAATTAAAAGAAATAAATGAATTTAGTTATATATATAAGTCACACGACATACTTGAATAAAAAGGACTAAATTTGACCAAAATGAAATTATCACTAAGTCACTAAAGTTAAATAGTAATTAGAATTGAATTTTAGTATAAATCGATTTAGTTATAAATGAAATATTATAAACCGATAAAAATATGTAACCGTTATAAAAATGAACTAAATCGTTGTGTTACTGCCTTTGCTATTTGGATTTGTTGATCTTGGACTTACGGACTATAAATGAATCATCCACGATACTATTATCTTTTAAAATGAAAATCGCTAAATTTAGTTAATAGACGACTAAATTTAACTAAGTCTCAATTTAAAATGAATACCATTATCACTTTTTACAAATTGAACTTAACATTTTTAAAACTAATATTTTAAAATGAAAATCATTATCACTTTATACAAAATGAACTTAACGTTTTTGAAACTAGATTTTTAGATATTTTCATAAATGACTAAATACAAACCGAACTTAACATTTTTAAAACTAGACTTTAGAATATTTTCAAAAATCGCCTAAGTACAAAACGAACCTAACGACTTTGAAACTAAAAATTTGTACTTAGGAAATAAAAACAAGATTAGTATTATACTAAAATACCTTAAGTATTAAAAAAATAATAATAATAAGTATAAGTATAAAAATACGTATAAAATACGGTGAATAGTAAATACGATGAATAGTAAATACAATGAATAGTAAATACGATGAATAGTAAATACAATGAATAGTAAATACGATGAATAGTAAAATACGATGAATAGTGAAAAGTGAATAGTGAAATACTGAAAATAATTGAAAATTTTACTAAGTATAGAAAATTTAAAATGAAGAAGTAAATGACCTAAAGTGATTGAAAAACACATAAATAAAATTGGACATACTAATAAACGTTTCAATTTAGAAACTTGAAAACGTTAATAATTAACAACACTTCAAATAATAAACGAACGTGTTATGTGATCATATGAAACCGAATACAAATACTTAAACGTTTGACGATGAGACTGGGAGAGTCTAGAAACATGTGATATGTAATATCAAATAAATAATAAATCATGAGTATGTTTAAATAAAAGGTCAAGCTTGGGCCTCAGATATGAAAACGTCAATCGTGAGTGAAGTGGGGTTAAGATAGTCTTGTAGCGGACGCCACTATCTCGACCTTATTGCGTGTGTCATCTCGAATAGTGTGGTATAGCCGGCAGTATTATGCTTTGTGCATCCTGCCCATGCCGTTACGCCTTAAGTCGTATAGCCTGTTCCGTACAAGATAATGAAAAATTCAACACTTAGTGGGTCAGGCTTTAGGAAATAGTCGTTTTATCCTGAGTTAAGGTGCTCTATGAATAGCATAGCCTACTCTTAAATTGGATATTAGTGTATGCATACTATACTAGGGTTTTATTCCCCTATTTCGCTAAAGTTATCAGGGCCACCGTGACCTTATTGCGATTGTCATCTCACTGCTCGTCTCCTTGCCGTGTTTCGTTCTTAGTGGGCGCGACACTAGCATTCGTTCTTGCCACATGTAAAGATCACTTGACGAGATTGTATCTGAAGTTCGAATCATTTCGAACACTAGAAGATGAGATACAAGTATTATAGTATTCGGCGTGGTTTACGAGTCGAGTAAGCCTCTGCACTATGGAAGTGAGATGCAATCGATCAGAGTACAAAGGCCTACTCAGTGGTCAGGCTCGTAAGCAGTATGTGTTGTTTGTTGTATGATTAATTGAGAACGAGTGTGTACCATCTTCGAAAATTAAAGACCACAATCTTCTGAATTGAATCGAGTCTGCATGACGAGAATGTTACAATACGTATGTTGTTGCGATCCGATATCGCTTTGTAATCCTGCTGTGTATCTATGATACAAATGATATGATATTATCTGTTATCTGCTTTCCTAATTGAATAGCATGCCTATATGATTTATCGTTTTAAATCGCATGTTTATTATGATTAATATGTCTTTACATGCTATATGTTTTAAGCATGTTTATCGTTTTATCATACTATTATAGTTATAAAGCGATAGTAATAAACCAAAGTAATTGAAATCGAGGGTAAGTATGAGCATAGCTAGTCACTGTCCGCTCAGCGGGCATCCCCCCAATAGTTTATTGTGCAGGAAGATCGTGGACCGAGAGCTGGATTTTGGACGGGGCCACAAGACGTGTTTATACTTTACTTTTGTTGTATTTCGAGAGATATGTAATATATAACACTATACTCTTTTAAATTCCGTATTTAGAGTTGTTTTATTCAACTCTTGAACGATGTTGTAATATTTTGGGTTTATGTATAATTAATGACGCTGGTTTAAGACTTAATTAATTTCCGCCTTAGTAATTAAAGTCGACTAAAAACCAGGTTGTTACAGTTGGTATCAAAGCTGTCTTGCGACCGTGAGTAACTTAATAGTTATTTCATCTAGCGAGAGACACCTGGGCCGGACATTCATATCGTATGTCAGGCTGACTTATAGGATCAAATAATAAATTAGAAATCTTAGCTCGCTAAAATAATAACATAGAACGCTTTAAAGTGTGAGGATGGGTAGAAACCTTAAGGACCGACCATAGGCTAAGGACTTTTAAATAACGAACTACTTCCCTCAAAATAAATTACACTAACTATCGTATGCTTGCTACTTGCTGATGTGACTAACTAAAACTAACAACTATCCTCGGATATAAAATCTAAGTATTAAGTTTAAGTCTCGAAGATCGAAGCCATTAATCAAATACATGACGACATGACCTCAAACGCAGCAACTGAACGCATTAAGGACCTTACAACTGATGAGACGTTGAAGATCTAGAAGGTTTCTGTCGCAGAAAGGATTTCTACAACTTCATCTAATTATCCTCTTTAACTAAAATTTTTATTTCGTTCTCTTTTAAAAATTTTAACCTCTTTAACCTTTTCTTCTAGCTCTCTAATTTCCTAAATCTAAAATTCCTAATAACTACTTTTCAAATGAACTTTCGTTCCTTTTCCTTAATCTCGCAAAATGATTTCATTTTTGCTTGTCAATTCCTTAAACTTCTTTTGTTTAATTCTCAAAAACCTTTAAACTTTATTACATTCTAAATCTCCTAAACTTACTACCTCTCAAAATTTAAAGACCTTCGAAAATTTGATAATTCCTAATTATCTTCAAAAATTTACTTTCATGTTTCCCTTTTAAAATATCTTTGAATCTTATTCAATTGATCCTTAGAAATTTATTTCGTGATTTTAAATATCTTTGAAACTATTTTGTTTTGAATCGTATATTCTTTACCTCTTTTACTATCGAACTAGATTATTTTCAAATTTTTGAACTTATCAATACCTTTTCCAAATTCTCAAACTTTAAAATGATTTTTTTTTATCTTTTCTCTTAAACTTGGTAAATATGTTTAAAATTTTCTTAAGGGGGTAGGACAAAAATATGATGGTTTAAAATCATTGATTAAAATTATTTAAAATCATTATTGCAGCCAACCTTAAACTATATATTTAATTTCAAATAAAATTAAAATTTGTTTTATTTTAAAACCCTTATAATTTTATTTTAAATTAATTCCGTACAAAACTTCTAGGCCCCACCTTTTTGAAAATCCCTTTGAAGTCGATTTCGAAAAAGTTAATCTAGCAATATTTTTATATTAATTCAAAGTATCCGATTTATAAATATAAAACTTTTATATCCTCCAATCTTTTCCACTCTATCTAAAACCTTTATAATATTTCAGAAATTCAAACTTTTTGAAAGTTCTTACTCTATCAAAATAAGGTGTTATTATCGAAACTTGTTAAAACTTGTTATCCTCTCTAACTGTCTTGTTTAACCTCGAGCAGTTATCCAATCTATTCAAGTTTCGGGACGAAACTTTTCTTAAGGGGGTAGGTTTGTAACACCCCGTGTTATTTTAACACAATATGATGAAAGAATTTAATTCCTTAAATTAAATTCATCCTTTTTCTTTATAATAAAAATGCGACTGAATTTTTTTCGCCAAATAATATTAAATTTTTCTAAGTACAAATTTAAAACACTTTGAAAAATAAAGTTTGTTGTATTATCTTTAGAATTGAAAAAGAAACACATTTCAAAATTTTATAAAAATGAACCCTTATAATTTTCCCGTCTTTAAAATTCGGATCAACAATTTCAAAGACGCAAATCAAAGTCAAGCCACTTTATATTTTTTTTTTCATAAATCACGTACAAAACAATTACACATCAAAAATGTAATTATTTTGATTATTATTTAATAAATAATATTATATTAATATATAATTACTATTCATTTTCTATTAAACTAGCTTATTTCTAAAATGTCGAAATTCTAAGTTATACTTAATCAAAACTGATAAACTTTTTGACGTTTGATTTTAATTCTTTAAATCTATAACAATCCACCAAAAAAATAAATATTTCGACCTAGGAAAGTTTTATTCAAAATTTCGAGGATTAAGATCCGATTTTTATTTTTAGTACCTTTTGAAAATTAGTCTTATTTTTAATTCCGATTTCATTCCAAAACGTTATTTTAGGATCGTATCTTATATTTCGAGACTATTCAAGCGTACAAGAAATCTAAAATTTCAAAAACGAAAATCGAGCCCGATTATTTTTACAATAGCCGACTTACTTGGACTTTTGACCAAGTTATCTTCTTCCATTTTTCTTACACAAGTCTTACACATTATATTTATCATCATCACTTTTATTTTCTTTTTATTTAAATTTAAAGTTTATAACCTTTAATAAAAATGAGTACAAAATACAAAACTACTACTTTAATACTACAATTTTCATTTCCGTCACTTTTAAAATTTTTCTAAAGTAATAAATAAAATATTTTAGTCTTAAAATATTAAAGTAGAGATATTTCGAAAATTTGTCAAACGCAAGAACCTTTAACTTTTATCGCTTTTGACGCCCGACTTTTTAAACCCGATTTATTTCGTAAAAACTTTTTAAAAATATCAAGGGGACATTTTCTTTTCCAAATAGTAATGGAGACTTGTTTAACCAATTAGAATGATGATGTTCCCTATTTTCTTTTAATTAAACTTTAAATGAAATAAAAGCTTTACTTAACCTATTTTATTTGTTAACTTACATCACAATTTTACATGAGCAAAAATCAACTCCCTTGGTCATCCATATTGCCGTGGCTATGCTCCTCCTTTGCTCCCTTTATTTTTCCTCCATTTTATTACAAAAACCTCCTAAATTAAAACCTTAATAATATTTCTAATAATTCCTAAGCATTCTAGTTATATTAGTGGGTATTAGGAGCTAATTACTTGGATTATTTGGGTGAATAACTTGGGTTTTATGGGTGAAGAAATTCCGATCTAAAATTTATTTTAGATCCCCGACGATTAACATCCTAATTAAGGTGACTAACTATGTCTTGTATTATCCTTTTAGTAAATTAATTTGTTTTGTTATTCTAATTTTATAATTATGATTTTTATGTTAAATATGTTAAACATCATGTTTATATGCTTGTATGTTTATGTGTTGAATAAATAATGATAATAACTAAATATATAGTTTACTAGTAATGTTATAGTAAAATGATATCATGTTTAGCTAAATTGATTTTGAGCATTTTTAATTATGTTTCATATGATTTTTATGTTTAGTTATGTTTTAATTAAGTAGTAGTGATATATAAAAATTATGTGAAATATTAAAAACGAGTTTAAAGTGATTAAAAATGAAAAATAAAAATATATACATACATGAGCATATACACGGCATTTTCCTTTTTATTTTAATAATTTTCACTTTTAATTTATGTAAATTACATTTTAAGTTAAGTTAGTATAAAATAGATGTTCCTATAAAAAAATAATTAAATTAGGAAAACAAATTATAAATTATTAAAATCGAAATTAGTGTTCTTGAGTTTATTTATGATCTTCATGAGTGTTCTTATTTTCTCCATGTTGATGTTCATCTTTATTACTCATTTTGATCTTGTTTTAAATTATGTTTGTTAATAATTTGTGTTTATGTTTAGTTATTGTTTTATATATTGTTAGTCATATTATATAAATCAACTTAAAACATTATAAATCATTTAGATTAAAAAGTTAGAAATTTAAAGTGTTGAAAAACACTATTCATAATTATAAATAAAAGTTTTAGTAAATTTCATTTTAGTTTAAATCGATTTAGTATAATTAGAATAATTAAAATATAAAGACTTTAAGCTAAAAACCGATAAAATCGAAAAATGAAAATTTGGAAACTACTACTACCTACTCACGGCATTTTCACCATTTTTAGGTTAAAATTTACTTTTATCACTTTTAGTTTAATTGTTAAAATAATTTAATTAGTAGTTAATAAGTTAGAATTAAGAAATTAAAAGAAATAAATGAATTTAGTTATATATATAAGTCACACGACATACTTGAATAAAAAGGACTAAATTTGACCAAAATGAAATTATCACTAAGTCACTAAAGTTAAATAGTAATTAGAATTGAATTTTAGTATAAATCGATTTAGTTATAAATGAAATATTATAAACCGATAAAAATATGTAACCGTTATAAAAATGAACTAAATCGTGTGTTACTGCCTTTGCTATTTGGACTGTTGATCTTGGACTTACGGACTATAAATGAATCATCCACGATACTATTATCTTTTAAAATGAAAATCGCTAAATTTAGTTAATAGATTTACTAAATTTAACTAAGTCTCAATTTAAAATGAATACCATTATCACTTTTTACAAATTGAACTTAACATTTTTAAAACTAATATTTTAAAATGAAAATCATTATCACTTTATACAAAATGAACTTAACGTTTTTGAAACTAGATTTTTAGATATTTTCATAAATGACTAAATACAAACCGAACTTAACATTTTTAAAACTAGACTTTAGAATATTTTCAAAAATCACCTAAGTACAAAACGAACCTAACGACTTTGAAACTAAAAATTTGTACTTAGGAAATAAAAACAAGATTAGTATTATACTAAAATACCTTAAGTATTAAAAAAATAATAATAATAAGTATAAGTATAAAAATACGTATAAAATACGGTGAATAGTAAATACGATGAATAGTAAATACAATGAATAGTAAATACGATGAATAGTAAATACAATGAATAGTAAATACGATGAATAGTAAAATACGATGAATAGTGAAAAGTGAATAGTGAAATACTGAAAATAATTGAAAATTTTACTAAGTATAGAAAATTTAAAATGAAGAAGTAAATGACCTAAAGTGATTGAAAAACACATAAATAAAATTGGACATACTAATAAACGTTTCAATTTAGAAACTTGAAAACGTTAATAATTAACAACACTTCAAATAATAAACGAACGTGTTATGTGATCATATGAAACCGAATACAAATACTTAAACGTTTGACGATGAGACTGGGAGAGTCTAGAAACATGTGATATGTTGTAACACCCCGTGTTTTTATAGCAAAATATTATGAAAGAATTTGATTCCTTAAATTAAATTCATCCTTTTTCCTTATAATAAAAATGCGACTGAATTTTTTTCGCTAAACATGTAACACTCCATGTTAAGTTAAGCCTTTATAATTGCGCAAATCATTGATTAAACATCCTCGCTCACTTATTTCCCTAACACATTATACTACAAGTTATTTTGCACCTAAATTAAAACCGTTTTGAATTACTTTGAATTTGAACTTTATTTTTACATTTTCAAACTCGATAAATCAAACAAAGAATCTACGACAATTTTCTCAACGACAAATTTTGGCACGCAAATCGAGGTCAAACGTTGACCAAATGGCCAAGCCACCTAAATGTGATTAAGTCACCTAATCCTTTCTTAAATATACTTACTCCTAATCCAAATCTAATTAAAGTAGTTTAAGCTTAATCATTTTGATTATTACTAACAAAACATATAATAATAATATCAAATTACTATTCCATTTTGGTTTAACTAACACTTTCTCTAAAACTCGATATATTGAGTTACACTAAGCCTAAACTGGTAAAATTTTTGACGTTTAAGCATAATGATTTAATTCAGTAACATTCCACAAAAAAAATATATATTTCGATCAAACAAGATTTTATTTCAAAGTTTCGAGGATCCTAAGGCCAATTTTTGTTTTGATCACCCTTCAACGTTTTTCTTCATTTTTATTTTCGATCTTACTTCGAACCACTATTTTAAGACTATATATTTCATTTCGAGACTTCTCACGTGCCAAGAAATCGAAAATTTCAAAACGTAAAAATCGGGACTTGGTGATTGATGGTGGTAAATTTTCATGGCCCTTGGTCAACATTATCTTCTTCCATTTTCTTCCCTACTCTTACACACCTTACCTCCTTTACCAACTTGTCTAATCCACCTTACACACTACTAAATCATCATCACTTAGTAGCTAGTTAATTTAATTATTAATACAATTAAATACCTTGCATTCACACATTACAATTCATTACAAAAACAAAACACAAACTACTACTACATTATACATACCACACGACACAAACACAACAACAACATCAAACTTTCTTTTTCTCTAAGTCTTCCTTTTTCTCTCTAAATAAATCAAACACAAGAGCACAAGTAAGCTTGTTTCATATTCAAGCTCAAGAACACCATCCTTCCATTTCTTCTTTCTCTTCAAATCATTTATTTCTTATACTTTAAATCTTTTAAGCACATAAATAAATCCTTCATTAATTATGTTAGTAATCACATCCTCTTTATGCTTATATTTATTTAAGAATATGAATCAAATTAATTAAAATACAAACATCACCTAAACATAAAATACTACAACGCTTTAAATTTTAATTTTAGCTAGTTTAGTTATAAAATAAATTACTAACTTATGATTTCATTTTTATGTACTCTCCTAATCAAAGACGAGGAGCAAGGTGGAGGAGTCGATCTTAGCCAATTCGATCATATCATTGATCCCTATTAACCTGCTAAGCTTTTTCACTCATAACCTAACTAAGGTGCTTCCAGACACTTATGTGATAAGCGCCTAAATTGATTATATGTTATTGTTTTGAATGCATGTATGATTTATTTTATCACCTAGTAATCATATGTTAAATTAGAAGACAAAAATCGAAAAATAATATTTGAGTAACATACACAAACCCCACGGCCTACCCCTTTATTTTTGTCTAATTTTTCGCTTTTAATTTTTGTAAATTGCATGCTTAAAATACTTGTGGTGAAATGAACATGAAAATATAATTAGTTTATGTTTAGGACTTAAAATGAATTTGTTATGAATTTAAATGTTTTAATGTGTTTATGTGTGTTCTTGAACTTTTATTGTCATTCATGTGTTTAAATGATTTTTAGTTATGTGTGTTAATATTTGTATATGATTTTCACATATGTTAAATACATAAATAACATAAAGTAAATTAGTTATTGAATTAGAAGTATAAAAATCAAAAATAAAATTTTGAACATATATAATAATATACACGGTTTTACTTAAATAAATAGACCAATTTTTAGTTTTAATTTTTCTAAATAACATATTATGATTAGTTTAGTTAAATTAGACTTGTATGAAAAATTTGAGAAAATTATATAAACATATGAAAATTTGACTAAATTATGTTCATATGAAAAATGTTAGAAACTCATCACATATTCATGTGTTCATCATATGTATGCCTATTTTGATTCATAATATTTTTAAGTTCTATTTAAATTGTTGTTTAAGTACATTAGTGATTAATTGAAATAATGAATATATAAGTTAAATAGACTACATCCTTAAATTATAGAAGTTAGAAAAATAAAGTGTCATAAAAACACTATTCATAAACTTAATAAAATGTTTAGTGAAATTTATAAACTAGTTAAATCACTTTGGTCTAATTTAAGAAATTTGTATATAAAAACTTTAAGTCAAAAACCGATAAATTAGAAAACGAAAATAAAATGAAGTAGTGTTACAAGTGCCACGGCTTTAGCTTAATTTTTGGCCCAAAATTGATTTTGTCACTTTCTATTTTTATCTCTTAGATAAATAAAATAGTTAAAGTAATGAATTATTAATAAAAACATGAAAAGAAATAAATAGCTAAAAATAAATAGAGGGCTACGCTTTTACTATTAAAAGTGGGTCAATTTTAATCAAAATGAATTTATCACTTAATCACTAAAGTTGATTTATAGTTAGGATTATATTAGATTGTATAATGAATCTTTAATAAAAAGAATCAACTAAACCGATAAAAATAATCGTTACACGTATTAAAATGAATTAGTGTCGAGTGTTACTGCCTTTGCTTAAATTTGGATGTGGACATACGGACTATTTAAAATGAACTACGACAACCTCGCTAAAAATGGAAACCGCTTAAATGTTAGTTAAGTATATGACTAAATTTAACCGAGTTTTATTTTTAAAATGTTATTTAAAATCACCAAGTACAAAATGAACTTAACAACTTTGATATTAGAATTTTGTACTTAGATTATATCAAGTTTTTACTTCTGAATTATTATTTAAAATCACTAATTACAAAATGAACCTAACGACTTTAAAACTAGAATTTTACACTTAGTAAATAAAAAGCTTAGTTTTATTTTCTAAAATATCCTTAGTATAAAAAAATGTATAAGAGTATAAAAATACTAAGTATAAATAAAGTCAAATAATAAATACTAAGTATAAAGAAAATATAATAAAAATACTAAGTATAAAGAAAATAAAATAATAACTACTAAGTATAAGAATACATATACGTATAAAAATACGTATAAATACGAATACGTATAAAATACGAGGAATAGAAAATACGAGGAATAGTAAATACGATGAATAGTAAATACGATGAATAGTAAATACGATGAATAGTAAATACAATGAATAGTAAAATAATGAATAGTGCAAATATTTAAAATTTACCAACGGACTCAAAATAAATAATTTAGTTTTTCTATGCTTTCTGTTTACTTGAAGAACTGCTGTTACTAAAATTTCATTATATAAAGTTCGACGATATATTTATGTTTTAGAAGTAATGTATGTTACGAGTGAACGAGAAAATAAGAAATTGAGAAAATAAGCTACTTGAATAAAATACTTGGATTGTTCGCCATGTTGCGACTTTTGATTTCGAAGTTAAACGAGGTAGCTGTCTATGGGGACTTGGGCTCCCTACCAGAGTTGCCCAAGGCTTATAACGATCTTAAGATTGCTATTCGGCACGGTATATACAACCTCAGGGATGGGGCAACATTGATATTTCCGTGGGCCCATAGATAGTAATTGGAAACTCCAGCCCCAACCGGGGGTACCCGTCTAAGGTGATAGTCGTATTTTTCGTCGGTGATACCTTTTGAATAGCGAATACGTATGATCCTCGATTAGATGGTGTATGCATACATTAGACAAGGATTTAGCTGTCCTTATTACCTTAGGTATCCTTAGCCTGTCAGCCATGTCCAAGTTATGTTGGGCCTGCTTAAACCTGTGGACGTCTAGTATGTCGACCATGTCCAAGTTATGTTGGCCCTGTCTACTATAGCGCGTTTCTCCGTCTGCATGCTTCCGCCTCGCTAATGAAGACTCATTTGTTATCACATGTTGAATGTATTTCCTTGTCTTGTTTGATTGAGTATTGTTTGATGACTTGAGTTTATGAGTGTTGGAATATGACTGCTGAGAATGATTATTTGAGAGTGTTGTACAATATGTGATTGAATATATACTCATGTCTGAATAATCATGATTTCTTTATGTGCTTTACCTGTCTACTTGCTAATCGTTTTTACTTATTTATTATTCATTATTTATACTGCATATTGCTTTAGAAATTGCATGTATCGAAAGAGTGTGCGGGAAAATGATGAGAGTTTAATGCAAAATTTTGAGACCAACGCTTATCAATACCGGGAGAATTTACCTTCTTTATTTTGTACGCTTGAGAGGATGTAATTGTATTTATCGTCTGATATTCTATACTCGTACTATGTATTTAGAGTTTTATTAGGATTAACAGCTGGTTTTGTAATATGTAGACTTAATTAATTTTCCTCCTTAGGTTATTTAAAGTCACGAAAAACCAGGTTGGTACAGATGGTATCAGGGCTGTCTTGCGACCGTGAATAACTTAAAGTTATTTCATCTAGCGAGACGACACCTGGGCCAGACATTCATATCGTATGTCAGGCATAGACTTATAGGATCAAATAATAAATTAGAAATCTTAGATCGCTAAAATAATAACTTAGAACGCTTTAAAAGTGAGAATGGGTAGAAACATTAAGGACCCACCTTTGTAAATAGACGAATTACTGATCTAAAATAAAATACACTAACTATCGTATACTTGCTACTTGCTGATGTGACTGACTAAAACTAACAACTATCCTCGGATATAAAATCGAAATAATAAACTTAACTCTCGAGAAGTGAAATGCAGAAGAAGTACCAAACTATACAAAGTGAGGGCATCTACTAAATCCTTAACCAATTTCGCTAATGAAATTCTTAAACCTTTTGATCCTGTTTTTGTTCGATCAAAATTTATATTCTCTTAATAGCCATTTTATTTCATTCAAACAATATTTTTGTTGTTTGACTCCTTTCCTTAAAATCCCTTGTAGATGTCATCAACCGGCGATTCACCAGTATGCGGAGACGGGAAGGGCAATCGTTCGATTAAATACGGCCTCTACGTGCTTTCATGCTCGCACTTCCTAAGGTTACTCTGAGCTTGCATGGATCGACCTGCCAGGATCGATGCTTACGGGATTTTCTTAGGAGATCCCCCGCGCACATTCGCAGGAGACCATGACACCTGCTGGTTTTGGTTATGCGAAATGGAGGCGAAGTTCGTTGAGGCGGGAGTTCACGAAGAGTGGAAAGTACGCTTGACCGAGAGGTTCCTCAGAGGTGAAGCTTTCCATTGGTGGTTTACAGTACGCCACCTGTCTACAGTTCGAGGGGGAAAGTTCCACGGGTGGAATTTCTTCAAATGCGGCCTCAGGCTTGCATGCCGTGCCATTGCTCAGGGACACACCTTCGATGATGAGCAGGAGGTCAGCGATGCAGAGTCTTCAAACGGGCTCTAGATCCTTTTAGCCCTATTAACTACTAGTACGGATAACATTTTGTAAAATCTCTAGATTTTAACTACCTAACCTCAGTGATTTTGTATGACACTATTAGGGATCGTTATCCCTACCTTCTACTTTCAGTTATCTTCCTAGGAAATGTATTAGATGTTTTGCTACTCGAAATCTATGTAAACAACTCATATCTTGTATTCTATGTTGTGCCTCTTTTGGAACTACTCAAATTCATACAGTTTAAAATTTTCAGAATGGCTGCAAACGGTATTCCTGACCATGACCTCAACCAACAATTCCTCGAAGAGGAGGCAAGGAGGAGAGGTTTCGAGGATGCAATAATGAAAATCGCTCAGAATACACACCAATATCAGGGTGGTGGTAATAATCAATCTGCATTCGAGAGATTCTCAAAACACAGGCCTCAACCATACTCAGGCTCCGTCAACCCTACCGTTCTGACTGAATGGATTGAAGAAATGGAGAAGCTGTTAGAGCTCAGTAAAACACCACCTACAGAGAAGGTGAACGTGGTAGCTTACTATCTGAAGGGAGAAGCCAACAGCTGGTGGCGCTTGATCAGGTCCACCTTTCCCCTGAGGATATACAATCGAGCGAGTTCAAACTGGCTGGAGAACAAGTACTTCGGGAAGAACTAAGATGGGAGATGGAAGAGAAATTCCGAAACTTGAACCAAGGTGATATGTCTCTGCAGGCATACACCGAAAAGTATCAGGAGCTATCTAAGTTTGCTCCAAGAATATTAACTAACGAGGAGGAACTCGCAACTCGTTATGTAAGGGGCATGACTAATGATCTGAGGATAAACATGAGCGGGTTCAACTGTAAGAACTTTGCTGAGGCCTACGAAAAGGCAACAAGTATCTGGGCATCAATCCAGAAGGGTGAAGCTGAGGAGAAGAAGAAGAAGAAAACATTTGCGCCTCCTGTGGCGAATGCCAGCTTCATACACAAGCCACTCTTTGGTCGCACGGGTTATCAGAATCAAGATAATCGCAATAGGAACCATAACAGGCCCCATTATCCTAACCATAACCCCACCCCAAACGTGGCAAGGAACAACCAACAACTTCTCGGGAATCCGCCTTTCCAAGCAAACCAGTGTCGTTTCTGCCGACAGCCGAATCACCCGGGGAAGCGTTGTGACGGAAAACCAGTAGTGTGTTTCTTCTGTAATGAAGTAGGACACAAGTCTAACGAATGCCCAAAGAAGGGTATTGTTGCTAAGGCAAATGCAGGGCCATTGCCCGCAGTAAAGGTTCAGGGACGTGTGTATGTCCTGACCGAGTATGAAGAGGGTGCAGACGATATTATCGATGTCGACGTCATCACCGGTAAATTTCTAATTAACCTCGTACCAACATTTATTTTATTCGAATCGGTAGTTTCATTATCTTTTAATTCCTCCCAAAAATTTATCGTAAGTGAAGTGGGGTTTAGATAGTCTTGTAGCGGACGCCACTATCTCGGCCTTATTGCGATTGTCATCCTGAATAGTGTGGTTTAGCCGGCAGCATTATATGCTTTGTGCATCCTGCCTAAGCCGTTACGCCTTAAGTCGTATAGCCTGCTCCGTACAAGATAAGGAATATGCCAACTCTTTTGGGTCAGGCTTTAGGAAATAGTCGTTTTATCCAGAGTTAAGGTGCTCTATGAATAGCATAGCCCATTCTTAAAGTGGATATTAGTGTATGTATACTAGACTAGGGTTTTATTCCCCTATTTCGCTAAAGTTACCAAGGCCACCGCGACCTTATTGCGATTGTCATCTCGCGGTTCTATCTCCTTGCCGTATTTCGTTCTTAGTGGGCGCGACACTTGCATTCGTTCTTACCCTGCGTAAAGATTACTTGACGAGATTGTATCTGAAGTTCGAATCATTTCGAACACTAGAAGATGAGATGCAAGTACTATAGTATTCGGCGTGGTTTACGAGTTGAGTAATTTCGCACTATGGTAGTGAGATGCAAGCGACTAGAGTACAATAGCCAACTCGGTGGTCGGGCTCGTAGCGGTATGTGTTATGCATTGTATGATTAATTGAGAATGAGTGCGTACCATCTTTGAAAACTAAAGACCACAAATTTACAAGTGAATCGAGTCCGCATGATGTGAATAATACTATATGTATCGCCTGCATTTGCGATCCGATATCGCGTTGTAATCTGTTGAATTATTGTGATACTATTGCTATGCTATCATATGTTATTTGCCTTCATAATTGAATATCATGTTTATATGATTTATCGCTTTAAACCGCATGCTTATTATGTAACAACTCGATTTTTAGTCGACTTTAATTACTAAGTGGAAATTAATTAAGTCTTAAACCAGCGTCATTAAATTTACATAAAACCCAAATATTACAAACATCGCTCAAGAGTTGAATAAAACAACACTAAGTACGGAATTTAGAAGAGTAAAGTGTTATATATTACAAATCTCTCAAACACAACTAGAAGTAAAGCATAAACACGCCTCGTGGCCCGTCCAAAATCCAGCTCTCGGTCCACGATCGTCCTGCACAATAAACTGATGGGGGGATGCCCGCTGAGCGGAGAGTGACTAGCTATGCTCATACTTACCCTCGATTTCAATTACTTTGGTTTAATATTATCGCTTTATAAACATAACATTATGATAAAACATAAACATGCTTAATACAATTAGCATGTAAAGACATATATGTCATAATAAGCATGCAGTTAAAGCGATAAATCATATAAGCATGGTATTCAGTTATGAAAGCAAATAACATATAATATCATAGCCATAGTATCACAACATATCATCAAGATTACAAAGCGATATCAGATCGCATACATACATACGTGTCGTATTTTTCTCATCATGCAGACTCGATTCACTTCAGAAACTTGTGGTCTTTAATTTTCAAGATGGTACACACTGCTCTCATTTAATCAAACAACACACAACACATACCGCTACGAGCCCGACTAATCGAGTAGGCCCTTGTACTGATCGATCAGATCTCACTTCCATAGTGCAGAGGCTTACTCGACTCGTAAACCACGCCGAATACTATAATACTTGCATCTCATCCTCTAGTGTTCGAAATGATTCGAACTTCGATACAATCCCGCCAAGTGATCTTTACATGTGGCAAGAACGAATGCAAGTGTCGCGCCCACTAAGAACGAAACACGGCAAGGAGACAGAATCGCAAAGCGCATAAGCACATAATGTCACGGTGGCCCTGGTAACTTTAGCGAAATAGGGAATAAAACCCTAGTCTAGTATGCATACACTAATATCCAATTTAAGAGTAGGCTATGCTATTCATAGAGCACCTTAACTCAGGATAAAAGGACTATTTCCTAAAGCCCCACTCCACTAAGAGTTGAATTTTTCATTATCTTGTACTGCATTGGCTATACGACTTAAGGCGAACGGCATGGGCAGTGATGCACTAAGCAATAAGGTCACGCTTAAACCACACTATTCGATATGACCCAAGCCAGATACCGAGATAGTGGTATCCGCACAAGACTATCTTAACCCCACTTCACTCACGATTGACGTTCCCTTATCTGAGGCCCAAGCTTGACCTTTTATTTAACTTACTCAAGGTTTATTATTTATTCGATATTTACATATCACATGTTACTAGACTCTCCTAGTCTCAGCGTCAAACGTTTAAGTATTTGTAGGTTTCATATGATCACATAACACGTTCGTTTATTATTTGAAGTGTTGTTAATTATTAACGTTTTCAAGTTTCTAAATTGAAACGTTTATTAGTATGTCCAATTTTATTTATGTGTTTTTCAAACACTTTAGGTTATTTACTTCTTTATTTTAAATTTTCTATACTTAGTAAAATTTTCAATTATTTTCAGTATTTCACTATTCACTTTTCACTATTCATCGTATTTACTATTCATTGTATTTACTATTCATTGTATATACTATTCATCGTATTTACTATTCACCGTATTTTAGACGTATTTTTATACGTATTCGTATTTTTATACTTCGTATTCTAATTGTATTTTTATACTTATACGTATTCTTATACTTGTACGTATGTTTATATTTATACGTATTTTTATACGTATTCACATATATTAATATATTTCCTAATTATAAACTAAAATTTCAGTTTATTTGCTAAGTACAAAAATTCTAGTTTCAAAGTCGTTAGGTTCGTTTTGTACTTAGTGATTTTTGAAAATATTTCAAAAGTCTAGTTTTAAAAACGTTAAGTTCGGTTTGTATTTAGTGATTTTTGAAAATATCTAAAAGTCTAGTTTCAAAAACGTTAAGTTCATTTTGTATAAAGTGATAATGATTTTCATTTTAAAATATTAGTTTTAAAAATGTTAAGTTCAATTTGTAAAAAGTGATAATGGTATTCATTTTAAATTGAGACTTAGTTAAATTTAGTCGTCTATTAACTAAATTTAGCGATTTTCATTTTAAAAGATAATAGTATCGTGGATGATTCATTTATAGTCCGTATGTCCAAGTTCAACAATCCAATAGCAAAGGTAGTAGCACACGATTTAATTCATTTTTATACGGTTACTCATTCTTTCATCGGTTTATAATAATTCATTTATAATTAAAACGATTTATACAAAAATTCAATTCTAATTACTATTTGACTTTAGTGACTTAGTGATAATTTCATTTTAGTCAAATTTAGTCCATTAAAAATAGAAATGTCGTGTGATATGATATATGTGTAAAAATTGATTTATTTCTTCTAATTTCTTAAATCTAACTTATTAACTAATAATTAAATTATATTAACAATGAACTAAAAAGTGACAAAAATAATTTTAACCCTAAAAATGCCCAAAATGCCGTGAGTAATTATAATAGTGTCCAAATTTTCATTTTTCGATTTTATCGGTTTTTAGCTTAAAGTCTTTATATTTTAATTATTCTAATTAAACTAAAACGATTTAAACTATAATGAAATTTACTAACAATTTCATTTATATTTATGAATAGTGTAACAACCTGGTTTTTAGTCGACTTTAATTACTAAGGCGGAAATTAATTAAGTCTTAAACCAGCGTCATTAATTATACATAAACCCAAAATATTACAACATCGTTCAAGAGTTGAATAAAAGAACTCTAAATACTTTAATTTAAAAGAGTATAGTGTTATATATTACATATCTCTCGAAATACAACAAAAGTAAAGTATAAACACATCTTGTGGCCTGGCCCAAAATCCAAATTTCTGGCCCACGATCTTCCTGCACAATAAACTATTGGGGGGATGCCCACTGAGCGGACAGTGACTAGCTATGCTCATACTTACCCTCGATTTCAATTACTTTGGTTTATTACTATCGCTTTATAACTATAATAGTATGATAAAACGATAAACATGCTTAAAACGTATAGCATGTAAAGACATATTAATCATAATAAACATGCGATTTAAAACGATAAATCATATAGGCATGCTATTCAATTAGGAAAGCAGATAACAGATAATATCATATCATTTGTATCATAGATACACAGCAGGATTACAAAGCGATATCGGATCGCAACAACATACGTATTGTAACATTCTCGTCATGCAGACTCGATTCAATTCAGAAGATTGTGGTCTTTAATTTTCGAAGATGGTACACACTCGTTCTCAATTAATCATACAACAAACAACACATACTGCTTACGAGCCTGACCACTGAGTAGGCCTTTGTACTCTGATCGATTGCATCTCACTTCCATAGTGCAGAGGCTTACTCGACTCGTAAACCACGCCGAATACTATAATACTTGCATCTCATCTTCTAGTGTTCGAAATGATTCGAACTTCAGATACAATCTCGTCAAGTGATCTTTACATGTGGCAAGAACGAATGCTAGTGTCGCGCCCACTAAGAACGAAACACGGCAAGGAGACAGAACCGTGAGA
Organism: Dianthus caryophyllus; assembly: GCA_023091065.1. Classification (NCBI taxonomy): domain Eukaryota; kingdom Viridiplantae; phylum Streptophyta; class Magnoliopsida; order Caryophyllales; family Caryophyllaceae; genus Dianthus; species Dianthus caryophyllus. Next base: position 30,140,248 of record CM041524.1, on the reverse strand, counting down.
TGACAATCGCAATAAGGTCACGGTGGCCCTGATAACTTTAGCGAAATAGGGGAATAAAACCCTAGTCTAGTATGCATACACTAATATCCAATTTAAGAGTAGGCTATGCTATTCATAGAGCACCTTAACTCAGGATAAAACGACTATTTCCTAAAGCCTGACCCACTAAGAGTTGAATTTTTCATTATCTTGTACTAGCAGTGCTATACGACTTAAGGCGTAACGGCATGGGCAGGATGCACAAAGCATAATACTGCCGGCTATACCACACTATTCGAGATGACACACGCAATAAGGTCGAGATAGTGGCGTCCGCTACAAGACTATCTTAACCCCACTTCACTCACGATTGACGTTTTCATATCTGAGGCCCAAGCTTGACCTTTTATTTAAACATACTCATGATTTATTATTTATTTGATATTACATATCACATGTTTCTAGACTCTCCCAGTCTCATCACAAACGTTTAAGTATTTGTATTCGGTTTCATATGATCACATAACACGTTCGTTTATTATTTGAAGTGTTGTTAATTATTAACGTTTTCAAGTTTCTAAATTGAAACGTTTATTAGTATGTCCAATTTTATTTATGTGTTTTTCAATCACTTTAGGTCATTTACTTCTTCATTTTAAATTTTCTATACTTAGTAAAATTTTCAATTATTTTCAGTATTTCACTATTCACTTTTCACTATTCATCGTATTTTACTATTCATCGTATTTACTATTCATTGTATTTACTATTTGTAACAACCTGGTTTTTCGTGACTTTAATTAAACTAAGGCGGAAAATTAATTAAGTCTATATATTACAAACCAGCTGTTAACGTCTTACAAACTCAATATTCATGATAAGAGTTTAAGGTTAAAACAGAGTATTTATATTACAATTTCTCTCAAAATAGATTGCAAAATAAGGCCTTCAATCCCCTGATAGATCAACGGTCAAGACTCGGGGTACCTGCATTAACATCTCATCATTTTCCCGCACACTCTTTCGATACATGCAGTTTCTAAAGCAATATGCAGTATAAATAATGAATAATAAATAAACAAGGAAAACAAGTAGCAAGTATGCAATTAAAACACATAAGGAGATCATGATGATTCAATACGAGTATAAACCAATCAAATAACCAACCACGCTCACAAATAATCGTACTCAACAAATCGTACTCCAATACTCAGCCAGGTCATTCAAATAATCATCAAACAAACAAGGAAATGCATTCAACATGTGATAACAAATGAATCTTCGTTAGTAAGGCTGGGCATGCAGACATAATCCGCGCAGATGGCCAGGCCAACATCACTTGGACATGATTGCCAGGCTTAAAGATATCTAAGGTAATAAAGATGGCTACATCCCTTGTCTAATGTATGCATACACTACCTATCGAGGATCATACTTATTCGCTATTCAAAAGGTATCACCGACGAAAAAGTGCGACTATCACCAGCGGGTACCCCGGATGGGGTTGGCGTTCCTAATTCGCTATATGGGCCCACGGTAATATCAAGTATGCCCCATCCCCGAGGTTGATACTCATGTGAAAAGAAATCTCAAGATTGTTAATCGCCTTGGGCACCTCAGGGAGGGAGCCCAAGTCCCCATATCCAGCTACCTCGTTAACTTCAAATTTCAAGAGTCGCAACATGGCGAACAATCCTAGTATTTTATACAAGTAGTTCGTTTTCTCAAATTCTCATTCTCTCGCTCATAAATAATAATAATAATGACTAACTTGTAATATAAATATAACGTCGAACTTGTATAATGAAATTTTGTAATGTGATTCTTGAGTAAAATAGAACACATAGAAAAACTTAATTATTTATTCTGTGTCCGTTCGTAAATTTTTAAATATTTTTCACTATTCATTATTTTACTATTCACCGTATTTACTATTCACCGTATTTACTATTCATCGTATTTACTATTCCTCGTATTTACTATTCCTCGTATTTATACGTATTCGTATTTTCGTATTCGTATTTGTACGTATTTTTATACTCCGTATTTTATTCGTATTTTAGATGTATATGTATTCTTATACTTAGTATTTATTATTTTATTTCCTTTATACTAGTATTTTTATTATGTTTTCTTTTACTTAGTATTTCTATTATATTTAGGAGATTTTAGAGGTAAAAGCTAAATTTTATTTTCTAAGTATAAAATCCTAGTTTCAAAGTCGTTAGGTTCGTTTTGTATTTAGTGATTTGAAAAGTTGATTTCGGAGGTAAAAGTTAATATAATCTAAGTACAAAATTCTAGTTTTAAAGTTGTTAGGTTCGTTTTGTATTTAGCGATTTGAGAATTTATTTTAAATGTGAAACTCGATTTTAACTTAAGTATGAAATCTAATTTCAAAGTTGTTAAGTTCATTTTGTACTTGGTCAATTTTAATAACATTTCAAAAGTAACACTTGGTTAAATTTAGTCGTATACTTAACTAAGATTTTAGCGGTTTCCATTTTTAGTGAGGTTGTCGTAGTTCATTTTAAATAGTCCGTATGTCCACATCCAAATTTAAGCATAGGTAGTAACACTCGATTTCATTCATTTTAATACGTGTAACGTTTATTTTTATCGGTTTAGTTGATTCTTTTTATTAACGGTTTAATACATAAACAAATATAAATCTAATTACTATTCAATTTTAGTGAGTAAGTGATAAATTTATTTTGACTAAAATTGACCCATTTTAAGGGTGAATGTCGTGTGGTCTATGTATGTTAGCCATTTATTTCTTTTTTTGTTTTTATTAATAAATCATTACTTTAACTATTTAATTTACTTAAGTGATAAAAATAAAAAGTGGAAAAATCATTTTTGGTCTAAAAATCAACCCAAAACCGTGGCCTACTATACTTACACCATTTATTTTCGTTTTCTAATTTTATCGGGTTCTAACTTAAAGTTTTTATATACTAATTATTCATATTATCTTAAAGTGATTTAAACTAGTAAACATAAACAATAAATAACTAAAAACTTATAAAATTATGAATCAAACTAACTATATAAATGAAGAACACATGGTGATTTGAAGAACCCTAATACTTTTGAGATGAACATCGATTAGTCAAATTTTTATATGTTTATATAATTTTCTCAAATTTTTCCTACAAGTCTAATTTAACTATACTAATCATAATATGTTATTTAGAAAAATTAAAACTAAAAATTGGTCCATGTTATTTAATTTGGCGTGTATATATATATATGTCCATAAATTTTGATTTTTGATTTTTATACTTCTAATTCAACAACTAACTTATCTTATATTATTTATGTATTTAATCATAAGTGGAAAACATAACAAAACATTAACACACGTAAATAAAATCATCCAAACACAAGAATAACAACTAACATTCAAGAACACACATAATACCTTAAAACACCTAAAAATTCATAACAAATTCATTTTAAATCCTAAACAAAAACTAATTATATTTTCATGTACATATTAGTCTTAGCATTTTAAGCATGCAATTTACAAAAATTAAAACGAAAAATTAGACAAAAATAAAGGGGAATGCCGTGGGGTTTTTAAGTGAGCAACACATTTCATTTTTCGATTTTTGTCTTCTAATTTAACATATGAATACTAGGTGATATAATAAAACCATACATGCATCAAAAATAAAAACACATAATCAAATTCGAGGCGCTTATCATATAAATGTGCGGGAAGCACCTTAGTTAGGTTATGAGTGAAATAGATTAGCAGTTGTCGGGATCAACGATATGATCGAATTGGCTAAGATCGACTCCACCACCTTGCTCCTCGTCTTTGGTTAGGAGAGGTACATAAGAATGAAATAAACAAGTTAGTAACTTATTTTAAAACTAAACTAGCTAAACTAAAATTTTAAAGTGTTGTAGTATTTTATGTTTAGGTGATGGTTGTATTTTAATTAATTTGATTCATATTCTTAAATAAATATAAGCATGAAGAGGATGTGATTACTAACATAACTAATGAAAGATTTATTTATGAACTTGAATGATTTAAGGAATAAGAAATAAATGATTTAAAGGAAAAGAAGAAGTGGAAGGATGGTGTTCTTGAAGTTGCACATGAATAAGCTTACTAATTGCTCTTGAGTTTGAGTTTATTTTAGAGAGGAAATGACTTAGAAATATTTGGTGTTTGTGTTGTGTTTGGACCGTGTATGTGTAGTAGTAGTAGTAGTTGTGTTTTATTTTTTTTGTATCATGTAAGTTGTAGTATGTAAGTTGTAAGCTTGTGTAAGGAAAATGCATGCATGCTTGAGACAAGGAGACCATGTGTGTAAGAGTGGAAGGCATGGGTGTAAGAGTGGAATGCATGCTTGAGACAAGGGAACCATTGTGTAGGAAAAGCAAAAGGAAAAAGGGAAGACAATGTTGAGCTTGTAGCTCAAGAATCTCGGCCAAGACATGGGTCACTTGGCCCGATTTTTCGTTTTTGAAATCTTCGACTTGTGCACGTGAAAAGTCCCAAATGAAATATATAGTCTTAAAATGATGGTTCAAGTAAGATCGAAAATAAAAATGAAGAAAACGTTGAAGGGTGATCAAAACAAAATTGGCCTTAGGATCCTCGAAACTTTGAAATAAATCTTGTTTGATCTAATATATATTTTTAGTGGAATGTTACTGATTTATATCATTATGCTTAAACGTCAAAAAGTTTATCAGTTTAGGCTTAGTGTAACTCAATATATCGAGTTTTAGTGGAAGTGTTAGTTAAATCAAAGTGGAATAGTAATTTGATATTATTATTATATGTTGTGTTAGTAATAATCAATATGATTAAGCTTAAGCTACTTTAATTAGGTTTGGATTATGCGTAATTATATTTAATACAGATTAGGTGACTAAATCACATTTAGGTGGCTTGGCCCTTTAGTCAATGTTTGACCTCGATTTGCGTGCCAAAATTTGCCGTTGAGAAAATTGTCGAGGATTCTCCATTTGATTTATCGAGTTTGAAAATGTAAACATAAAGTTCAAATTCAAAGCAATTCAAAATGGTTTTAGTTTAGGTGCAAAAATGATTGTAGTGTATTGTTTTAGGAAATTTAGTGAGCGAGGATGATTAATTATTGATTTCCTAATTATAATTAACTTAAATTAACACGGTGTTACAATCCTCCCCCCTTAAAGAAGTTTCGTCCCCGAAACTTAAAGTACTCTGGGTGGTTAAGGTTACCTGTGCTAAACAGCTCCGGGTACTTTTCCTTCATCGACGCCTCGGTCTCCCATGTTGCTTGTTCAGTCTTCTGTCCCCTCCAGAGAACTTTGACTAAGGGTATCGACTTGCGTCGTAAGAATTTGGTCTCTCTGGCGAGAATTTCCACTGGTCTTTCAGAGTAAAGCATGTTAGGCTCGATGGCGATCACATCGGGCGTAACAATGTGACTCGGTCGCTTCAGATCTCCCGGTGAGATACATGGAATACATCGTGCACTTTGGATAAGTTTGGCGGTAAGGCGAGTCGAATGCCACCTCGCCAATTCGTTCAAGTATTTCGTAGGGTCCGATGTACTTTGGACTAAGCTTCCCCTTTAGTCCGAAGCGTCTTACCCCTTTCATGGGTGAGACCTTTAAGAAGACCTTATCTCCACTGTTGAACTCGATAGGTCGACGGTGCTCGTTTGCATATTTCTTTTGGCGATCTTGAGCCGCTTGTAGTCGCTCCCGAATAATCTTTATGTGTTCAATCTGATCCTGTATAACCTGGGGTCCAGTACCCACATTATCACTTGCCTCCTCCCCACAAACCTGATCGCGACACTTTACGCCATCTGATTGCCTCAAAAGGAGCACACCCTAGACTAGCATGATGGCTATTGTTGTATGAGAATTCAACGAGAGGTAAGCTCTTTTCCCAGTTCACGTTGAATTCCATCGTACATGCCCTCAACATGTCTTCCAGTGTCTGGATGGTTCGCTCTGTCTGACCGTCGATTCTTTGGATGAAAAGCCGTACTCATTTTCAATTTACTACCCAAAGCCTCTTGCAATTTCTTTGTAAATGCGATGTAAATCTCGCGTCCTGCGATATGATGTCGAGGGGAACGCCATGGAGTCGTATTATTTCCTTTTAAGTAGCTTTGGCCGCCTCTTCCAATCCCCAAGTCTCCTTGATCGGAGCAGTGCCGCTTTAGTTAGACGATCCACAATAACCCATATCGCATCCTTGCCACTGCTTGTCTCGGTAACCCCATGATAAAATCCATGGATATGGAATCCCATTTCGCTTGAGGGATTTCCAACGGTTGGAGTAGTCCTCCTGGTCTCTGGTGTTCAAATTTTACCTTCTGGCAAATCATACATCTAGCCACGTACTCGGCGATCTCTGCCTTCATCCTTATCCACCAGAAACGCAATTTCAGGTCCTTGTACATCTTGTCTGAACCAGGATGTACCGAGTAGCGGTACTATGTGCTTCGTCAAGGATTTTGCGTTTTAAATCTTCATTGTTAGGTATGCACCACTGCCGATGAAGCGTAGACTTCCATCAGTGTAGATCTCAAACCCTTCTGTTCCCTCTAATGGAATCTTTTCTCTGATTTCTAACAAGGCTGGGTCTTCCCACTGTAGTGCTCGTATATCATGGAATAAATCTGGTTCTACCACCATTGCATTTAGGTCAACGTCATCTGACTGTACCAGATCCAAGCTCAGCCTTTTCAGGTCTTGGGTAATGTCCGAGGGTATTTCCCAAATGTTGTTCAGAGTATGTATTGCCTTACGACTCGGTCGCCAAGAACTACGTTGGCCTTTCCTTCGTGGTACAATAACTCGATTTTGTAATCCTTGATCAATTCTAACCACCTACGCTGCCTCATGTTCAATTCCCTCTGGGTAAAGATGTACTTTAAGCTCTTGTGGTCGGTGTAGAATTTGATGCTGACTCCATAGAGATAGTGACGCCAAATCTTCAGTGCAAACACGACTGCAGCAAGTTCTAGGTCGTGAGTTGGGTAATTTCTTTCATGCACCTTAAGTTGTCTGGATGCGTATGCTATTACTTTCCCTTGTTGCATAAGCACGCATCCCAAACCATTTAATGACGCGTCACTATACACTTCGTATTCATCCCCGTCTGTTGGTAAGGTTAAAACTGGAGCAGTAGTAAGCCTTTTCTTAAGTTCTTGGAACGCCTTTTCACAATCGTCGCTCCATAAGAACTTTGATTCCTTTTGTAGCAGTTTAGTCATTGGGCGGGCTATTTTTGAGAAGTCAGGAACAAATCTTCTATAATAGCCGGCCAATCCTAGGAAACTCCTGACTTCGGTGACTGTTTTTGGTGCTACCCATTCCTTGACAGCTTCAATCTTGGTTGGATCCACCATTACCCCTTCTTTGGAGATTACGTGGCCTAGGAATGCCACTTGGTCTAGCCAAAATTCGCACTTTGAAAATTTAGCATACCACTTATGATCTCTCAAGATGCTCAGGATAATGTGTAGGTGTTCTGCGTGTTCCTCTTTATCCTTGGAGTAGATTAGGATGTCGTCAATGAACACGACAACACAGATGTCGAGATATTCGTGAAAGGTCCTGTTCATTTGGTCCATAAATACTGCTGGAGCGTTGGTGAGGCCGAACGGCATTACTTTGAACTCGTAATGTCCGTACCTTGATCTGAAAGCAGTCTTTTGTATATCCTCTTTGCGGACCGCAATCTGATGGTATCCTGACCTTAGGTCAATCTTGGAGAACACTCCTCCTCCTTTGAGCTGGTCAAAGAGATCGTCTATCCTAGGCAAAGGATAACGATTTTTGATTGTCACCTTGTTCAGTTCTCTGTAGTCAATGCAAAGCCTCATACTCCCATCCTTCTTCTTTACAAAGAGTACCGGTGCACCCCAAGGTGAAACACTCGGTCTTATGAATCCCAATTCAATCATCTCCTCCAACTGTTTCTTGAGTTCTTGGAGTTCGACAGGCGCCATCCTGTATGGTGCCTTTGATATAGGTGTCGTGCGTGTATGAGGTCGATCGAGAATTCAACATCTCGTGCAGGAGGCATACCTGGTAATACGTCTGGAAAAACATCGGGGTATTCATTCACGATTGGGATATCTTCAATGCGTAGGGTGTCCTCGACCTTAGTAATGCTGCAAAAATACACCTGGTGCCCCTTCCTCTCCATACTCTGAAGTTTCAGTACAGATACTAACTTCACTCCTCCTTTCCTTTTAAAACTCTGGTATGACACTTCCTTCCCTTGGTTAGTTTTCAAAGTGATTTTCTGGTCGTGGCATTTAAATGTTGCGTTATGACGAGCTAGCCAGTTCATTCCCAGAATTACATCGAACTCGGGAAGGTCAAACAATACAAGATCTGACAGGAATTCTGTGTTGTGAATCGAGATTTTTACGTTATTGTATTTTGAAGAACAAGGAATGTTTTTACCATCTGGTAGTGATATGTTAGTTCTGATTTGTGCAGGGTTTGTGAGTTTGGATTGTTTGATAAATTTTGAGGATATAAAAGATAAAGATGCTCCGGTATCAAACAAAATGAAAGCAGGTACAGAATTAACCAAAAATTTACCGGTGATGACGTCAACATCGATGATATCATCAGTACCCTCTTCAGACTCGGTCAGGACATACACGCGTCCCTGAACCCTAACTGCTGGCGGTGGTCCCGTATTTGCTTTAGCAGCAGTACCCTTCTTTGGGCACTCATTAGACTTGTGTCCCACTACCTTACAGAAGTAGCACACGATCTGTTCCCCATTACAACGCTTCCCCGGGTGACTCGGTTGTCGGCAGAAGCGACACTGATTTGCCTGATAAGCCGGAGGTCCGGGAATTTGTGGATTGTTCTTTGCGACGTAAGGAGTGGTATTGCGGTTGTAGAAATGAGTCTTGCCTTGGTTCTTATTGCGGTTGTCTTGATTCTGATAACCCGGGCGACCAAACATGGGTTTATGGATAAAACTGGCACTCGCCACAGGGGGCGTGAACGTCTTCTTCTTCTTCTTCTCCTCGCCTTCTCTTACGGATGGGTGCCCAGATACACGTTGCCTTTTCGTAGGCTTCAGCGAAGTTCTTACAGCCGAATCCGCTCATGTTTATCCTCAGGTTATTGTCCATGCCTCGTACGTAACGAGTTGCGAGTTCCTCTTCGCTAGTCAATATCTTAGGAGCAAACTTGGACAGCTCCTGATATTTTTCTGTGTAAGCTTGTAGGGACATTTCACCCTGGGTTAGATTCCTGAACTCTTCTTCTTTATCCCACTTCAACTCTTCCCCAAAGTACTTGTTTTCCAACAAGGTCTTAAACTCACTCGATTATAGAGCCTTAGGGAAATTGGGCTTTGATCTGGCGCCACCAACTATTTGCCTCTCCTTTCAGGTAGTACGCTACCACGTTCACCATTTCGTTCGGTGGTGTCTTGCTCAGTTCCAGCAACTTTTCCATCTCTTCGATCCACTCTGTCAAGACTGTGGGGTTGACAGAGCCAGAATATGTTTGGGGTCGGTGTTTGGAGAATTTCTCAAATGCAGACTGATTGTTTCCGCCGCCTTGATGTTGATACATATTTTGAGCAATTTTTGTAATTGCATCCTCGAACCCTTTTCTCCTTGCTTCTTCTTCAGCAAAATGTTGGGCGAAGTTCGGGTTAGCCATGTTGTTTAAGTTGTTTGCATCCATTCTGAAAATAAAATAAAATAACGACAAGGCTGTATAAATTTTTGAGTGGTTCAAAGATAGACATCACATAACATGCAAGGTAAAAGACATTTCATTGATAATGTAAAAGGTTTACATCAAAACGTTACAAGCCTCCTAATACATTCTCTATGAAATGAACTAAGGTGAAAACTTAGACATAAGTTCAGCAAAATAACATAAAAGTTTAGATACATTCTCAAGAGATATGAAATTGAATCGAGAATGACAAAAGATTAGCCCTAAATCCTAGGCAAATTTTGAGTAGCGATGCTCCTCCTCCGCGAAACTATACTTATACTTAACAGCATAAGTCATGTCGCTCAAACCGAGTTTGAAATCCTCCCAGCTCAGGTAGTACTCGCCCTCAAGTATCGCCGGGGAGCGTAGTCGTCTCCACCATGCTTTGGCCTCCTCGTCTAGGCACGCAGCTGCTAGGGAGGTTTTCCATTCCTCTCTAACGGAGTGTTCCAGGAACCTCGCATTCATACTCCTGATCCATGGGTATAGTGTCCCACTGATCCCCTCAAATGTCTCAGGTTTTCCTGCATGAACGCCGATCACATCTGTATATTCTGAGGATCGGCGGAGATGATCAGGAATTCGATGTTCCATATACGGAGTCTTAAGTGCCCTGGTCTTCCAGTCGATCTCCGCATTGCTCGAGTCCTGTGATCTCTTCCAGGACTTCAATTGTTGACGTCGCGCGTAGGCCTCGATGGCTTTCTTGCGGGCCTTCTCTTTTGGTGTCCATTCAGAATACTTCTTACCGCAAGGTAGTCTCATCTGAAATCAATTTAGATAAGGTAATTTAAATGAGATTTGGAAGTATAACATGTATGTAAAATTTTAAAATAATGAATTAAGAAAGCACATGACTAGGTAGTAACATAACGTCTCCATATATATAAACATATACATGGGTAAAATATTACATTTCAAGGAACATAATACATAAGTTCACAAAACGTCACATCCGAAATAACACCCATAGCCGTAGGAAAAGAAGACGATATTAAAATCGTTCTTAGGATAGTTTAAAGTCGGTTACATATATTTTACAAACCGGAGTCGCATGACCCTGAATTATTATTTGCGTGCCTGAAGAGTCTCCCACATCGGCATCTTTCCCAGACTGGAAGTAATTCCACTGGTATTGGAGGATAGAGGTGCTTATATTCTTGATCCATCAGGTTCTCGAGTAGTTCCTCGTGCTCCATCCACCCTGGTGGTTGCATCTCTCTCAGAAGTGGATCTGGGTGACACATGCGATCCATGTGTAGCTCGTAATCCAGGAGTAGTTGCCAACCTAGTGGAGTCCAGAACTCGTCGTACGGGTGGAAGCTCTCGATCAGTGTCAGGCCTAAGCCAATGCCCCTAGTGTGATAGGGTCTGGTCGTCGTGATCCCATTGGCTTCCACGTATTGCTCTATGACGTGGGACTGGTTACTTATATATGCATCCAGCGGCATCATCGGTGGACGTCGTGGTAAGTTGTTACGGGAGTAACTGAAAGACGTCATCCTAAGGGCCTTTGTCAAACTAGAGTTAGCCAGAGAGCAATTAGCAAGTAAAAGGATTATAGACGTAAGGATTCTAACGCTCATCTAACTAGTTCATTATTTATTAGGTCGGTCCTTAAGATTCTACCCTTTCTCACATTTAAAATGACCTAATTTATTATTTTAGCGGTCTAGAGATTTCTAGTTTATTATTTGTTCCTATAAGTCTATGCTAGACATATAGTATGTATGTCCGGCCCAGGTGTCGTCTCGCTATATGAAATAACTTGAAGTTATTCACGGTCGCAAGACTGCTCTGATACCAACTGTAACAACCTGGTTTTTTTCGTGACTTTAATTAAACTAAGGCGGAAAATTAATTAAGTCTATATATTACAAAACCAGCTGTTAATCGTAATAAAACTCTGTATACATAGTACGAGTTTAGAATAACAGAGTACAAGTTTGATTACATTCTCTCAAAACAGATTACAAAGAAATAAGGCCTTCAATCCCCTGATAGATCAACAGTCAATACTCGGGGTACCTGCATTAAACTCTCATCATTTTCCCGCACACTCCTTCGAGTTTCGACACATGCAATTTCTAAAGCAATATGCAGTATAATAATGAATAACAAGGGAAAACAGATAGCAAGTATGCAAGCAAAAACACATAAGGAGATCATAATGATTTGATACGAGTATAAACTATCCAAATAACGTACCACTCTCACAGACAAACATACTCAACAATCACATTCCAATACTCAACCAAATCATTCAGATAATCATCAAACAAACCAGGAAATACATCCAACATGTGATAACAAATGAATCTTCGTTAGTAAGGCGGAAGCATGCAGACATAATCCGCGCAGTAGCCGGTAGGGCCAACATAACTTGGACATGACTACCAGGCTTAAAGATATCTAAGGTAATAAGGATGATTCAATCCCTTGTCTAATGTATGCATACACTACCTATCGAGGATCATACTTATTCGCTATTCAAAAGGTATCACCGACGAAAAAGTTCGACTATCACCAGAGACGGGTACCCCGGGATGGGGTTGGCGTTTCCAATTACTATTCTATGGGCCCGGAAGTATCAAGTATGCCCCATCCCCGAGGTTGATACCACACGCCAAACAAAGAATCTTAAGATCGTTGAATAGCCTTGGGCAACTCGGGTAGGAGCCCAAGTCCCCATAGACAGCTACCTCGTTAACTTCGAATTTCAAGAGTCGCAACATGGCGAACAATCCTAGTATTTTATTCAAGTAGTTCGTTTTTCTAAATTTCTCATTCTCTCGTTCATAAATAATAATAATAATGACTAACTTGTAATATAAACATAACGTCGAACTTGTATAATGAAATTTTAGTAACTACTATTCTTCAAGTAAAACAGAACACATAGAAAAACTTAATTATTTATTTGAGTCCTGTTCGTAATTTTTAAATATTTTTCACTATTCATTATTTTACTATTCACCGTATTTACTATTCACCGTATTTACTATTCATCGTATTTACTATTCCTCGTATTTATACGTATTCGTATTTTCGTATTTCGTATTTGTACGTATTTTTATACTTCGTATTTTATTCGTATTTCATACGTATATGTATTCTTATACTTAGTATTTATTATTTTATTTTCTTTATACTTAGTATTTTTATTTTATTTTCTTTATAATTTAGTATTTATTATTTGACCTTATTTATACTTAGTATTTTTGTACTCTTATACATTTTGATATACTAAGGATATTTTGGAAAATAAAACTAAGCTTTTTATTTACTAAGTGTAAAATTCTAGTTTTAAAGTCGTTAGGTTCGTTTTGTATTTAGTGATTTGAAAAATGATTTCGGAAGTAAAATTTAATATAATCTAAGTACAAAATTCTAGAGTCAAAGTTGTTAAGTTCATTTTGTACTTGGTCAATTTTAATAACATTTCAAAAGTAAAACTCGGTTAAATTTAGTCGTATACTTAACTAATCTTTTAGCGGTTTCCATTTTTAGCGAGGTTGTCGTAGTTCATTTTAAATAGTCCGTATGTCCACATCCAAATTTAAGCATAGGTAGTAGCACTCGACAAGATTCATTTTAATACGTGTAACGTTTATTTTTATCGGTTTCGTTGATTCTTTTTATTAACGATTTAATACATAAACAAATATAAACCTAATTACTATTCAATTTTAGTGACTAAGTGATAAATTCATTTTGACCAAAATTGACCCAAAATTAACCCTAATGCCGTGAGCCTTTATTTATTTAGCTATTTATTTCTTTTGTTGTTTTTATTAATAAATCATTACTTTAACTATTTTAATTACTTAAGTGATAAAATTAAAAAGTGACAAATTCATTTTAAGTCTAAAATTGATCCCTAAAACCGTGGCCTATCATACATAACCATTTATTTTCGTTTTCAAATTTTATCGGTTTTTAACTTAAAGTTTTTATATACTAATTATTTAGTTTATGCTAAAATGATTTAAATTAGTACTTAAAAACAATAAATAACTAAAACTTATAAAATTTATGAATCAAACTAATCACCTAAGTGAAGAACACATGAATGTGTGGTGATTGTTAATGTTTTTCATATGAACATTATTTAGTCAAATTTTCATATGTTTACATAATTTCCTCAAATTTTTCCTACAAGTCTATTTTAACTAGACTAATCATAATATGTTATTTAGAAAAATTAAAACTAAAATTTGGTCCAAATAAGGCAAAAATGCCGTGTGTATGTATGTATGTATATGATTTTTGATTTTTGATTTTTATACTTCTAATTCAAATACTAAATTACTTTATATCATTTATACATTTGACATATGTGAAAACATAAGTAAACATTATCATACATAAATGAAAATCATTTAACACATGAATAAATATAAAAGTTCAAGAACACTCATAAACACATTATAACATTTAAATTCATAACAAATTCATTTTAATTCCTAAACATAAACTAATTATATTTTCATGTTCATTTTATTACAAGTATTTTAAGCATGCAATTTACAAAAATTAAAACGAAAAATTAAGTGAAATATAGGGTGATGGCCGTGGGTTATACATGGGTCACACAAATATTATTTTTCGATTTTTGTCTCCTAATTTAACATATGAATACTAGGTGATATAATAAAACCATACATGCATCAAAAATAAAAACACATAATCAAATTCGAGGCGCTTATCATATAAATGTGCGGGAAGCACCTTGGTTTGGTTAGTGGAGTAAAAACCCTAGCAATTGTCCGGGTCGACGATATGATCGAATTGGCTCAAGTCGACACCACCACCTTGCTCCTCGTCTTTGGTTAGGAGAGGTACATAAGAATGTAACACACAAGTTAGTAATTAAATTTAAAACTAAACTAACTATACTAAAATTTTCAAGTGTAGTAGTATTTAGTTTAGGTGATGTTTGTATTTAAAGTGATTTTGATTTATGTTCATTTTTAATTTGCATGTAAAGAGAGTGAGTGAATACTAAATACAAATGGTGAGGAATTTATTTACATGTTCTAGTGAATCTATAAACAAGAAATGAAATTTTTAAAGAAGAAAAAGCTAGAGGAAGGAGATGAAGATCATGTATGATCTTGAGCTTGAAGTTGAAGATGAGCTTACAAGGTTTTTAGAGTATGGTTTTATTAGAGAGAAAAGGAGTTTAAGACTTAGAAAAAAAATGAAGTGTGTTGTTGTTGTTGTTTGTGTCGTGTGAGTGTAGTATGTAGTAGTAGTTGTTTTATTTTTTTTTTGTAGTATGTGAGTTGTAGTATGTAAGAGTAATGCATGCATGCTTGAGGCAAGGAGACCATGTGTGTAAGAGTGGAAGGCATGGGTGTAAGAGTGGCATGCATGCTTGAGACAAGGGAACAAGAGTGTGTAAGAAAAGCAAAAGGAAAAAGGAAGACAAAGTAGAGCATTGTAAGCTCCAAAAATCTCGGCCACAAGGGTTACTTGGCCCGATTTTTCGTTTTTGAAATTTTCGACTTGCGCGTACGTGAAAAGTCTCGAAATGAAATATATATTCTTGAAATAATGTTTAGAAGTGAGATCGAAAATAAAAATGAAAATAAACCTCAAAACGAATTCAATCAAAATTTGGGTACTAGTTTGTCTCGCAACTTTGAAATAAAATTTTATTCGATCGAAATATATATTTTTTTTGTTGAGTGTTATCGAATTAAATCATTACCCTCAACGTCAAAAAGTTTATCAGTTTGGGCTTAGTGTAACTCAATATATCGAGTTTTAGTGAAAGTGTTAGTTAAATCAAAGTGGAATAGTAATTTGATATTATTATTATATGTTGTGTTAGTAATAATCAATATGATTAAGCTTAAGCTACTTTAATTAGGTTTGGATTATGAGTAATTACATTTTAGAAAAGATTAGGTGACTTAACCATATTTAGGTGGCTTGGCCATTTAGTCAACGTTTGACCTCGATTTGCGTGCCAAAATTTGTCGTTGAGAAATTTGTCGTGTGTGCTTCGTTTGATTTATCAAGTTTGAAAAAGTAAACATAAAGTTCAAATTCAAAGTAATTCGAAATGGTTTTAGTTTAGGTGCAATATTGATTATAGTGTATTGTTTTAGAAGAATAAGTGAGCGAGGATGATTAATTATTGATTTCCTAATTATAATTAGCTTAAATTTAACACGGGGTGTTACAATCCTCCCCCCTTAAAGAAGTTTCGTCCCCGAAACTTAAAGTAATCTGGGTGGTTAAGGTTACCTGCTAAGCAAACTCAGGGTACTTTTCCTTCATCGACGCCTCGGCCTCCCATGTTGCTTGTTCGCCTTCTTGTCCCCTCCAGAGAACCTTGACTAAGGGTATCGACTTGCGTCGTAAGAACTTGGTCTCTCTGGCGAGAATTTCCACTGGTTTTTCAGAGTAAAGCATGTTAGGCTCGATGGCGATCACATCGGGCGTAACAATGTGACTCGGGTCGCTTCTGTATCTCCTGAGCTGAGATACATGGAATACATTGTGCACTTTGGATAAGTTTGGCGGTAAGGCGAGTCGGTATGCCACCTCGCCAATTCGTTCAAGTATTTCGTAGGGTCCGATGTACTTTGGACTAAGCTTCCCCTTTAGTCCGAAACGTCTTACCCCTTTCATGGGTGAGACCTTTAAGAAAACCTTATCTCCACTGTTGAACTCAATAGGTCGACGGTGCTCGTTTGCATATTTCTTTTGGCGATCTTGAGCTGCTTGTAGTCGTTCTCGAATAATCTTTATGTGTTCAATCTGGTCCTGTATAACTTGGGGTCCAAGACCCACTACATTATCACTAGCGTCGTCCCAACAAACCGGATCGCGACACTTTACGCCATCTGATTGCCTCAAAAGGAGCACACCCTAGACTAGCATGATGGCTATTGTTGTATGAGAATTCAACGAGAGGTAAGCTCTTTTCCCAGTTCACGTTGAATTCCATCGTGCATGCCCTCAACATGTCTTCTAGTGTCTGGATAGTTCGCTCTGTCTGACCGTCAGTTGCTGGATGAAAAGCCGTACTCATTTTCAATTTACTACCCAAAGCCTCTTGCAATTTCTTCCAGAAATGCGATGTAAATCTTGCGTCCCTATCTGATATGATGTCGAGGGGAACGCCATGGAGTCGTATTATTTCCTTTTCGTAAGCTTTGGCCAGTTCTTCCAATCCTCAAGTCTCCTTGATCGGGACGAAGTGAGCTGATTTAGTTAGACGGTCCACAATAACCCATATAGCATCCTTGCCACCTGCTGTCCTTGGTAACCCCATGATAAAATCCATGGATATGGAATCCCACTTCCCTTGAGGAATTTCCAACGGTTGGAGTAGTCCTCCTGGTCTCTGGTGTTCAAATTTTACCTTCTGGCAAATCATGCATCTAGCCACGTACTCGGCGATCTCGCGCTTCATCCTTATCCACCAGAAACGTAATTTCAGGTCCTTGTACATCTTGTCTGAGCCAGGATGTACCGAGTAGCGGGTACTATGTGCTTCGTCAAGGATTTTGCGTTTCAAAACTTCATTGTTAGGTATGCACCACCTGCCGTTGAAGCGTAGACTACCATCAGTGTAGATCTCAAACCCTTCTGTTCCTTCTGATGGAATTCTTTCCCTAATCTCCAACAATGCCGGGTCTTCCCATTGTAGCACTCGGATATCATGATATAATTCTGGTTCAACCGCCATTGCATTTAGGTCTGTGTCATCTGATTGTACCAGGTCTAAGCTCAGTCTTTTTAGATCCTGGACGATGTCTGAGGGAATCTCCCAAATGTTGTTCAGAGTGTGTATTGTCTTACGACTCAGTGCATCGGCAACTACATTAGCCTTTCCCTCGTGGTAAAGTAACTCAATCTTGTAATCTTTGATCAATTCTAACCATCTTCGTTGTCTCATGTTCAAATCTCTTTGGGTGAATATGTACTTCAAGCTCTTGTGATCAGTGTAGAATTTAATGCTGACCCCGTAGAGATAATGACGCCAAATCTTTAGTGCAAACACAACCGCGGCAAGTTCTAGGTCGTGAATTGGGTAATTCTTTTCATGCACCTTAAGTTGTCTGGATGCGTATGCTATTACCTTTCCCTGTTGCATCAAGACGCAACCCAAACCATTTAGTGATGCGTCACTGTACACCTCATATTCATCTCCATCGGTTGGCAAGGTTAAAACTGGGGCCGTAGTAAGCCTTGTCTTTAGTTCTTGAAACGCTTTCTCACAGTCGTCGCTCCATATGAACTTTGATTCCTTTTGTAGCAGTTTGGTCATTGGGCGGGCTACCTTCGAGAAATCAGGAACAAACCTTCGATAATAGCCAGCCAATCCTAGGAAGCTCCTGACTTCCGTGACTGTTTTTGGTGCTATCCATTCTTTGACCGCTTCAATCTTTGCTGGATCTACCATTACTCCCTCCTTGGAGATTACATGACCTAGGAACGCCACTTGGCCTAACCAAAATTCACACTTTGAAAATTTGGCATACCATTTATGGTTTCTCAAGATACTTAGGATAATGTGTAGGTGCTCTGCGTGTTCTTCTTTATCCTTGGAGTAGATCAGGATGTCGTCGATGAACACGACCACGCAGATGTCGAGGTATTCATGAAAGGTCCTGTTCATTTGGTCCATAAATACTGCTGGGGCGTTGGTAAGGCCGAACGGCATTACTTTGAATTCGTAATGTCCGTACCTTGATCTAAAAGCAGTCTTTTGTATATCTTCTTTACGAACCGCGATCTGATGGTATCCTGATCTCAGGTCAATCTTGGAGAAAACTCCTGCTCCTTAGTCGGTCAAAGAGATCGTCTATCCTAGGCAGAGGATAACGATTCTTGATCGCCACCTTGTTCGATTCCTCAGAATCGATGCAGAGCCTCATGCTCCCATCCTTCTTCTTTACGAAGAGTACCGGTGCACCCCAAGGTGAAACACTCGGTCTTATAAATCCCAACTCAATCATTTCCTCCAATTGTTTCTTGAGTTCTTGAAGTTCGACAGGCGCCATTCTGTATGGTGCCTTTGATATAGGTGCAGTGTCCGATATGAGGTCAATCGAGAATTCAACATCTCGTGCAGGAGGCATGCCTGGTAATACGTCTGGGAAAACATCGGGGTATTCACTCACGATTGGGATATCTTCGATGCGTAGGGTGTCCTCGACCTTAGTAATGCTGCAAAAATACACCCGGTGCCCCTTTCTCTCCATACTCTGAAGCTTCAGTACAGATACTAACTTCACTCCTCCTTTCCTTTTAAAACTCTGGTATGATACCTCCTTCCCTTGGTTAGTTTTCAAAGTGATCTTCTGGTCGTGGCATTTGAACGTTGCATTATGACGGGCTAGCCAATTCATTCCCAGTATTACATCGAACTCAGGAAGATCAAACAATATAAGGTCTGACAAGAACTCTGTGTTGTGAATTGAGATTTTTACATTATTGTATTTTGACGAACAAGGGATGTTTTTACCATCTGGTAGTGATATATTAGTTTTAATTTGTGCAGGATTTGTGAGTTTGGATTGTTTGATAAATTTTGAGGAGATAAACGATAAGGATGCTCCGGTATCAAATAAAATGAAAGCAGGTACAGAATTAACCAAAAATTTACCGGTGAGGACGTCGACATCGATAATGTCGTCAGCACTTTCCTCAGCTTCTGACAGGACGTAGACACGCCCCTGAACTCTGACGGCTGGCGGTGGTCCCGCATTTGCCTTATTACCAGCATTCCTCTTAGGGCATTCATTAGCTTTGTGCCCTACAACTTTGCACAGGAAGCACACCACGGGTTCCCCATTACAACGCTTTCCCGGGTGACTAGGTTGTCGGCAGAAACGACACTGATTTGCTTGGAAGGCCGGTGGTCCGGGAATTTGGGAATTATTCTTTGCAACGTAAGGAGTGGTATTGCGGTTGGAGAACTGAGACCTGCCCTGGTTCCTATTGCGGTTATCTTGATTCTGATAACCCGGGCGACCAAACATGGGTTTATGGATAAAACTGGCACTCGCCACAGGGGGCGTGAACGTCTTCTTCTTCTTCTTCTCCTCAGCTTCTCTCTTCTGGATGGGTGCCCAGATACACGTTGCCTTTTCGTAGGCTTCAGCGAAGTTCTTACAGCCGAATCCGCTCATGTTTATCCTCAGGTTATTGTCCATGCCTCGTACGTAACGAGTTGCGAGTTCCTCTTCGCTAGTCAATATCTTAGGAGCAAACTTGGACAGCTCCTGATATTTTTCTGTGTAAGCTTGTAGGGACATTTCACCCTGGGTTAGATTCCTGAACTCTTCTTCTTTATCCCACTTCAACTCTTCCCCAAAGTACTTGTTTTCCAACAAGGTCTTAAACTCACTCCAGTTATAGAGTCTTAGGGGAAATTGGGCTTTGATCAGGCGCCACCAACTATTTGCCTCTCCTTTCAGGTAGTACGCTACCACGTTCACCATTTCGTTCGGTGGTGTCTTGCTCAGTTCCAGTAATTTTTCCATCTCTTCGATCCACTCTGTCAAGACTGTGGGGTCGACAGAGCCAGAATATGTTTGGGGTCGGTGTTTGGAGAATTTCTCAAATGCAGACTGATTGTTTCCGCCGCCTTGATGTTGATACATATTTTGAGCAATTTTTGTAATTGCATCCTCGAACCCTTTTCTCCTTGCTTCTTCTTCAGCAAAATGTTGGGCGAAGTTCGGGTTAGCCATGTTGTTTAAGTTGTTTGCATCCATTCTGAAAATAAAATAAAATAACGACAAGGCTGTATAAATTTTTGAGTGGTTCAAAGATAGACATCACATAACATGCAAGGTAAAAGACATTTCATTGATAATGTAAAAGGTTTACATCAAAACGTTACAAGCCTCCTAATACATTCTCTATGAAATGAACTAAGGTGAAAACTTAGACATAAGTTCAGCAAAATAACATAAAAGTTTAGATACATTCTCAAGAGATATGAAATTGAATCGAGAATGACAAAAGATTAGCCCTAAATCCTAGGCAAATTTTGAGTAGCGATGCTCCTCCTCCGCGAAGCTATACTTATACTTAACAGCATAAGTCATGTCGCTCAAACCGAGTTTGAAATCCTCCCAGCTCAGGTAGTACTCGCCCTCAAGTATCGCCGGGGAGCGTAGTCGTCTCCACCATGCTTTGGCCTCCTCGTCTAGGCACGCAGCTGCTAGGGAGGTTTTCCATTCCTCTCTAACGGAGTGTTCCAGGAACCTCGCATTCATACTCCTGATCCATGGGTATAGTGTCCCACTGATCCCCTCAAATGTCTCAGGTTTTCCCTGCATGAACGCTTCGATCACATCTGTATATTCTGAGGATCGGCGGAGATGATCAGGAATTCGATGTTCCATATACGGAGTCTTAAGTGCCCTGGTCTTCCAGTCGATCTCCGCATTGCTCGAGTCCTGTGATCTCTTCCAGGACTTCAATTGTTGACGTCGCGCGTAGGCCTCGATGGCTTTCTTGCGGGCCTTCTCTTTTGGTGTCCATTCAGAATACTTCTTACCGCAAGGTAGTCTCATCTGAAATCAATTTAGATAAGGTAATTTAAATGAGATTTGGAAGTATAACATGTATGTAAAATTTTAAAATAATGAATTAAGAAAGCACATGACTAGGTAGTAACATAACGTCTCCATATATATAAACATATACATGGGTAAAATATTACATTTCAAGGAACATAATACATAAGTTCACAAAACGTCACATCCGAAATAACACCCATAGCCGTAGGAAAAGAAGACGATATTAAAATCGTTCTTAGGATAGTTTAAAGTCGGTTACATATATTTTACAAACCGGAGTCGCATGACCCTGAATTATTATTTGCGTGCCTGAAGAGTCTCCCACATCGGCATCTTTCCCAGACTGGAAGTAATTCCACTGGTATTGGAGGATAGAGGTGCTTATATTCTTGATCCATCAGGTTCTCGAGTAGTTCCTCGTGCTCCATCCACCCTGGTGGTTGCATCTCTCTCAGAAGTGGATCTGGGTGACACATGCGATCCATGTGTAGCTCGTAATCCAGGAGTAGTTGCCAACCTAGTGGAGTCCGTAACTCGTAAATGCGGGTGGAAGCTCTCGATCAGTGCCAGGCCTAAGCCAATGCCCCTAGTGTGATAGGGTCTGGTCGACGTGATCCCATTGGCTTCCACGTATTGCTCTATGACGTGGGACTGGTTACTTATATATGCATCCAGCATCATCTGGGACGTCGTGGTAAGGTGTTACGGGAGTAACTGAAAGACGTCATCCTAAGGGCCTTTGTCAAACTAGAGTTAGCCAGAGAGCAATTAGCAAGTAAAAGGATTATAGACGTAAGGATTCTAACGCTCATCTAACTAGTTCATTATTTATTAGGTCGGTCCTTAAGATTCTACCCTTTCTCACATTTAAAATGACCTAATTTATTATTTTAGCGGTCTAGAGATTTCTAGTTTATTATTTGTTCCTATTAGTCTATGCTTGACATATAGTATGTATGTCCGGCCCAGGTGTCGTCTCTCGCTATATGAAATAACTTGAAGTTATTCACTGGCCGCAAGATCAAGCTCGATACCAATCAGAATAACCTGGTTTTTTCCGTGACTTTAATTAAACTAAGGCGGAAAATTAATTAAGTCTATATATTACAAAACCAGCTGTTAATCGTAATAAAACTCTGTATACATAGTACGAGTTTAGAATAACAGAGTACAAGTTTGATTACATTCTCTCAAAACAGATTACAAAAAAATAAGGCCTTCAATCCCCTGATAGATCAACAGTCAATACTCGGGGTACCTGCATTAAACTCTCATCATTTTCCCGCACACTCCTTCGAGTTTCGACACATGCAATTTCTAAAGCAATATGCAGTATAATAATGAATAACAAGGGAAAACAGATAGCAAGTATGCAAGCAAAAACACATAAGGAGATCATAATGATTTGATACGAGTATAAACTATCCAAATAACGTACCACTCTCACAGACAAACATACTCAACAATCACATTCCAATACTCAACCAAATCATTCAGATAATCATCAAACAAACCAGGAAATACATCCAACATGTGATAACAAATGAATCTTCGTTAGTAAGGCGGAAGCATGCAGACATAATCCGCGCAGTAGCCGGTAGGGCCAACATAACTTGGACATGACTACCAGGCTTAAAGATATCTAAGGTAATAAGGATGATTCAATCCCTTGTCTAATGTATGCATACACTACCTATCGAGGATCATACTTATTCGCTATTCAAAAGGTATCACCGACGAAAAAGTTCGACTATCACCAGAGACGGGTACCCCCGGATGGGGTTGGCGTTTCCAATTACTATTCTATGGGCCCGCGGAAGTATCAAGTATGCCCCATCCCTGAGGTTGATACCACACGTCAAACAGCAATCTTAAGATCGTTGAATAGCCTTGGGCAACTCAGGTAGGGAGCCCAAGTCCCCATAGACAGCTACCTCGTTAACTTCGAATTTCAAGAGTCGCAACATGGCGAACAATCCTAGTATTTTATTCAAGTAGTTCGTTTTTCTAAATTTCTCATTCTCTCGTTCATAAATAATAATAATAATGACTAACTTGTAATATAAACATAACGTCGAACTTGTATAATGAAAATTTAGTAACAACAGTTCTTCAGGTAAAACAGAACACATAGAAAAACTTAATTATTTATTTGAGTCCTGTTCGTAATTTTTAAATATTTTTCACTATTCATTATTTTACTATTCACCGTATTTACTATTCACCGTATTTACTATTCATCGTATTTACTATTCCTCGTATTTATACGTATTCGTATTTTCGTATTTCGTATTTGTACGTATTTTTATACTTCGTATTTTATTCGTATTTCATACGTATATGTATTCTTATACTTAGTATTTATTATTTTATTTTCTTTATACTTAGTATTTTTATTTTATTTTCTTTATAATTTAGTATTTATTATTTGACCTTATTTATACTTAGTATTTTTGTACTCTTATACATTTTGATATACTAAGGATATTTTGGAAAATAAAACTAAGCTTTTTATTTACTAAGTGTAAAATTCTAGTTTTAAAGTCGTTAGGTTCGTTTTGTATTTAGTGATTTGAAAAATGATTTCGGAAGTAAAATTTAATATAATCTAAGTACAAAATTCTAGAGTCAAAGTTGTTAAGTTCATTTTGTACTTGGTCAATTTTAATAACATTTCAAAAGTAAAACTAAGTTAAATTTAGTCGTATACTTAACTAATCTTTTAGCGGTTTCCATTTTTAGCGAGGTTGTCGTAGTTCATTTTAAATAGTCCGTATGTCCACATCCAAATTTAAGCATAGGTAGTAGCACTCGACAAGATTCATTTTAATACGTGTAACGTTTATTTTTATCGGTTTCGTTGATTCTTTTTATTAACGATTTAATACATAAACAAATATAAACCTAATTACTATTCAATTTTAGTGACTAAGTGATAAATTCATTTTGACCAAAATTGACCCAAAATTAACCCTAATGCCGTGAGCCTTTATTTATTTAGCTATTTATTTCTTTTGTTGTTTTTATTAATAAATCATTACTTTAACTATTTTAATTACTTAAGTGATAAAATTAAAAAGTGACAAATTCATTTTAAGTCTAAAATTGATCCCTAAAACCGTGGCCTATCATACATAACCATTTATTTTCGTTTTCAAATTTTATCGGTTTTAACTTAAAGTTTTTATATACTAATTATTTAGTTTATGCTAAAATGATTTAAATTAGTACTTAAAAACAATAAATAACTAAAACTTATAAAATTTATGAATCAAACTAATCACCTAAGTGAAGAACACATGAATGTGTGGTGATTGTTAATGTTTTTCATATGAACATTATTTAGTCAAATTTTCATATGTTTACATAATTTCCTCAAATTTTTCCTACAAGTCTATTTTAACTAGACTAATCATAATATGTTATTTAGAAAAATTAAAACTAAAATTTGGTCCAAATAAGGCAAAAATGCCGTGTGTATGTATGTATGTATATGATTTTTGATTTTTGATTTTTATACTTCTAATTCAAATACTAAATTACTTTATATCATTTATACATTTGACATATGTGAAAACATAAGTAAACATTATCATACATAAATGAAAATCATTTAACACATGAATAAATATAAAAGTTCAAGAACACTCATAAACACATTATAACATTTAAATTCATAACAAATTCATTTTAATTCCTAAACATAAACTAATTATATTTTCATGTTCATTTTATTACAAGTATTTTAAGCATGCAATTTACAAAAATTAAAACGAAAAATTAAGTGAAATATAGGGTGATGGCCGTGGGTTATACATGGGTCACACAAATATTATTTTTCGATTTTTGTCTCCTAATTTAACATATGAATACTAGGTGATATAATAAAACCATACATGCATCAAAAATAAAAACACATAATCAAATTCGAGGCGCTTATCATATAAATGTGCGGGAAGCACCTTGGTTTGGTTAGTGGAGTAAAAACCCTAGCAATTGTCCGGGTCGATTTATATGATCGAATTGGCACAAGTCGGCACCACCACCTTGCTCCTCGTCTTTGGTTAGGAGAGGTACATAAGAATGTAACACACAAGTTAGTAATTAAATTTAAAACTAAACTAACTATACTAAAATTTTCAAGTGTAGTAGTATTTAGTTTAGGTGATGTTTGTATTTAAAGTGATTTTGATTTATGTTCATTTTTAATTTGCATGTAAAGAGAGTGAGTGAATACTAAATACAAATGGTGAGGAATTTATTTACATGTTCTAGTGAATCTATAAACAAGAAATGAAATTTTTAAAGAAGAAAAAGCTAGAGGAAGGAGATGAAGATCATGTATGATCTTGAGCTTGAAGTTGAAGATGAGCTTACAAGGTTTTTAGAGTATGGTTTTATTAGAGAGAAAAGGAGTTTAAGACTTAGAAAAAAAATGAAGTGTGTTGTTGTTGTTGTTTGTGTCGTGTGAGTGTAGTATGTAGTAGTAGTTGTTTTATTTTTTTTTTGTAGTATGTGAGTTGTAGTATGTAAGAGTAATGCATGCATGCTTGAGGCAAGGAGACCATGTGTGTAAGAGTGGAAGGCATGGGTGTAAGAGTGGCATGCATGCTTGAGACAAGGGAACAAGAGTGTGTAAGAAAAGCAAAAGGAAAAAGGAAGACAAAGTAGAGCATTGTAAGCTCCAAAAATCTCGGCCACAAGGGTTACTTGGCCCGATTTTTCGTTTTTGAAATTTTCGACTTGCGCGTACGTGAAAAGTCTCGAAATGAAATATATATTCTTGAAATAATGTTTAGAAGTGAGATCGAAAATAAAAATGAAAATAAACCTCAAAACGAATTCAATCAAAATTTGGGTACTAGTTTGTCTCGCAACTTTGAAATAAAATTTTATTCGATCGAAATATATATTTTTTTTTTGTTGAGTGTTATCGAATTAAATCATTACCCTCAACGTCAAAAAGTTTATCAGTTTGGGCTTAGTGTAACTCAATATATCGAGTTTTAGTGAAAGTGTTAGTTAAATCAAAGTGGAATAGTAATTTGATATTATTATTATATGTTGTGTTAGTAATAATCAATATGATTAAGCTTAAGCTACTTTAATTAGGTTTGGATTATGAGTAATTACATTTTAGAAAAGATTAGGTGACTTAACCATATTTAGGTGGCTTGGCCATTTAGTCAACGTTTGACCTCGATTTGCGTGCCAAAATTTGTCGTTGAGAAATTTGTCGTGTGTGCTTCGTTTGATTTATCAAGTTTGAAAAAGTAAACATAAAGTTCAAATTCAAAGTAATTCGAAATGGTTTTAGTTTAGGTGCAATATTGATTATAGTGTATTGTTTTAGAAGAATAAGTGAGCGAGGATGATTAATTATTGATTTCCTAATTATAATTAGCTTAAATTTAACACGGGGTGTTACATAAGCGCCTCGAATTTGATTATGTGTTTTTATTTTTGATGCATGTATGGTTTTATTATATCACCTAGTATTCATATGTTAAATTAGAAGACAAAAATCGAAAAATGAAATGTGTTGCTCACTTAAAAACCCCACGGCATTCCCCTTTATTTTTGTCTAATTTTTCGTTTTAATTTTTGTAAATTGCATGCTTAAAATGCTAAGACTAATATGTACATGAAAATATAATTAGTTTTTGTTTAGGATTTAAAATGAATTTGTTATGAATTTTTAGGTGTTTTAAGGTATTATGTGTGTTCTTGAATGTTAGTTGTTATTCTTGTGTTTGGATGATTTTATTTACGTGTGTTAATGTTTTGTTATGTTTTCCACTTATGATTAAATACATAAATAATATAAGATAAGTTAGTTGTTGAATTAGAAGTATAAAAATCAAAAATCAAAATTTATGGACATATATATATATACACGGCCAAATTAAATAACATGGACCAATTTTTAGTTTTAATTTTTCTAAATAACATATTATGATTAGTATAGTTAAATTAGACTTGTAGGAAAAATTTGAGAAAATTATATAAACATATAAAAATTTGACTAATCGATGTTCATCTCAAAAGTATTAGGGTTCTTCAAATCACCATGTGTTCTTCATTTATATAGTTAGTTTGATTCATAATTTTATAAGTTTTTAGTTATTTATTGTTTATGTTTACTAGTTTAAATCACTTTAAGATAATATGAATAATTAGTATATAAAAACTTTAAGTTAAAAACCGATAAAATTAGAAAACGAAAATAAATGGTGTAAGTATAGTAGGCCACGGTTTTGGGTTGATTTTTAGACCAAAAATGATTTTTCCACTTTTTATTTTTATCACTTAAGTAAATTAAATAGTTAAAGTAATGATTTATTAATAAAAACAAAAAAAGAAATAAATGGCTAACATACATAGACCACACGACATTCACCCTTAAAATGGGTCAATTTTAGTCAAAATAAATTTATCACTTAGTCACTAAAATTGAATAGTAATTAGATTTATATTTGTTTATGTATTAAACCGTTAATAAAAAGAATCAACTAAACCGATAAAAATAAACGTTACACGTATTAAAATGAATGAAATCGAGTGTTACTACCTATGCTTAAATTTGGATGTGGACATACTGACTATTTAAAATGAACTACGACAACCTCACTAAAAATGGAAACCGCTAAAATCTTAGTTAAGTATACGACTAAATTTAACCAAGTGTTACTTTTGAAATGTTATTAAAATTGACCAAGTACAAAATGAACTTAACAACTTTGAAATTAGATTTCATACTTAAGTTAAAATCGAGTTTCACATTTAAAATAAATTCTCAAATCGCTAAATACAAAACGAACCTAACAACTTTAAAACTAGAATTTTGTACTTAGATTATATTAAGTTTTACCTCAAAATCAACTTTTCAAATCACTAAATACAAAACGAACCTAACGACTTTGAAACTAGGATTTTATACTTAGAAAATAAAATTTAGCTTTTACCTCTAAAATCTCCTAAATATAATAGAAATACTAAGTAAAAGAAAACATAATAAAAATACTAGTATAAAGGAAATAAAATAATAAATACTAAGTATAAGAATACATATACATCTAAAATACGAATAAAATACGGAGTATAAAAATACGTACAAATACGGAATACGAAAATACGAATACGTATAAATACGAGGAATAGTAAATACGAGGAATAGTAAATACGATGAATAGTAAATACGGTGAATAGTAAATACGGTGAATAGTAAAATAATGAATAGTGAAAATATTTAAAAATTCTGACGGACTCAGAATAAATAATTAAGTTTTTCTATGTGTTCTATTTTACCTGAAGAACTGCTGTTACAAAAATTTCATTATACAAGTTCGACGTTATATTTATATTACAAGTTAGTCATTATTATTATTATTTATGAACGAGAGAATGAGAATTTGAGAAAAACGAACTACTTGAATAAAATACTAGGATTGTTCGCCATGTTGCGACTCTTGAAATTCGAAGTTAACGAGGTAGCTGTATATGGGGACTTGGGCTCCCTCCCTGAGTTGCCCAAGGCGATTAACAATCTTGAGATTTCTTTTCGGCGCGGAGTATCAACCTCAGGGATGGGGCATACTTGATATTACCGTGGGCCCATATAGCAGTAATTGGAAACGCCAACCCCATCCGGGGGTACCCGTCTCTGGTGATAGTCGAACTTTTTCGTCGGTGATACCTTTTGAATAGCGAATAAGTATGATCCTCGATAGGTAGTGTATGCATACATTAGACAAGGGATGTAGCCATCTTTATTACCTTAGATATCTTTAAGCCTGGCAGTCATGTCCAAGTGATGTTGGCCTCACGGCCATCTGCTGGATTATGTCTGCATGCTTCCGCCTTACTAACGAAGATTCATTTGTTATCACATGTTGAATGCATTTCCTTGTTTGTTTGATGATTATTTGAATGACCTGGCTGAGTATTGGAGTACGATTTGTTGAGTACGATTATTTGTGAGCGTGGTTGGTTATTTGATTGGTTTATACTCGTATTGAATCATCATGATCTCCTTATGTGTTTTAATTGCATACTTGCTACTTGTTTTCCTTGTTTATTTATTATTCATTATTTATACTGCATATTGCTTTAGAAACTGCATGTATCGAAAGAGTGTGCGGGAAAATGATGAGATGTTAATGCAAAAATTTTAGTCTTGACCGTTGATCTATCAGGGGATTGAAGGCCTTATTTTGCAATCTATTTTGAGAGAAATTGTAATATAAATACTCTGTTTTAACCTTAAACTCTTATCATGAATATTGAGTTTGTAAGACGTTAACAGCTGGTTTGTAATATATAGACTTAATTAATTTTCCGCCTTAGTTTAATTAAAGTCACGAAAAACCAGGTTGTTACAGTTGGTATCAGAGCTGTCTTGCGACCGTGAATGACTTAAAGTTATCTCACATAGCGAGACGACACCTGGGCCAGACATTCATATCATATGTCAGGCATAGACTTATAGGATCAAATAATGAATTAGGAATCTCTAGATCGCTAAAACAATAACTTAGATCGTTTTAAAATGTGAGAAAGGGTAGAATCTTAAGGACCGACCTAATAATAATAAACCAGTTAGACGAGCGATAGAACCTTAACTTCATGATTGTTTACTTGCTATTTGCTCTATGGCTAACTCTAGTCTGACAAAGGCCCTTAGGATGACGTACTACAGTTCCTCCCGTAACAATCTACCACAACGTCCACCGATGATGCCACGAGATGCATATATATGTAACCATTCCCACGTCATAGAGCAATACGTGGAAGCTAACGGGATCTCGACGACCAGACCCTACCACACCAGGGGCATTGGCCTAGGCCTGACGCTGATTGAGAGCTTTCACCCGTACGACGAGTTTTGGACACCACTAGGATGGCAACTCCTCCTGGATTACGATCGATATATGGATCGCATGTGTCACCCCGACCCACTTCTGAGAGAGATGCAACCACCAGGGTGGATGGAGCACGAAGAACTACTTGAGAACTTGATGTATCAAGAATTGAGGCACGACTATCCTCCATTGCCAGTTGAACTACTCCCAGTCTGGGAGAGGGATCTCCTATCAGGGAGACTCTTCAGGGTCGCAAATCATATTTAGGGTCTTTGGACTCCAGTTTGTAAAATATATGTAACCGACTTTTAACCATCCTAAGAACGATCTTAATATCGTCTTCTTTTCCTACGGCTATGGGTGTTGTGTTCGGATGTGACGTTTGGTGAACTTATGTATTATATTCCTTGAAATGTAATATTTTACCCATGTATATGTTTATATATATGGAGACGTTATGTTACTACCTAGTCATGTGCTTTTCTTAATTCATTATTTTAAAATTTTACATACATGTTGTACTTCCAAATCTCATTTAAATTACCTTATCTAAATTGATTTCAGATGAGACTACCATGCGGTAAGAAGTACTCTGAATGGACACCAAAGGAGAAGGCCCGCAAGAAAGCCATCGAGGCCTACGCGCGACGTCAACAATTGAAGTCCTGGAAGAGATCACAGGACTCGAGCAATGCGGAAGTCGACTGGAAGACTAGGGCACTTAAGACTCCGTATATGGAACATCGAATTCCTGATCATCTCCGCCGATCCTCGGAATATACAGATGTGATCGAAGCGTTCATGCAGGGGAAACCTGAGACATTTGAGGGGATCAGTGGGACACTATACCCATGGATCAGGAGTATGAATGCGAGGTTCCTGGAACACGCCGTTAGAGAGGAATGGAAAACCTCCCTAGCAGCTGCGTGCCTAGACGAGGAGGCCAAAGCATGGTGGAGACGACTACGCTCCCCGGCGATACTTGAGGGTGAGTACTACCTGAGCTGGGAGGATTTCAAACTCGGTTTGAGCGACATGACTTATGCTGTTAAGTATAAGTATAGCTTCGCGGAGGAGGAGCATCGCTACTCAAAATTTGCCTAGGACTTAGGGCTAATCTTTTGTCATTCTGGATTCAATGTCATATCTCTTGAGAATGTATCTAAACTCTTATGTTATTTTGTCAACTTATGTCTAAGTTTTCACCTTAGTTCATTTCATAGAGAATGTATTAGGAGGCTTGTAACGCTTTGATGTAAACCTTTTACATTATCAATGAAATGTCTTTTACCTTGCATGTTATATGATGTCTATCTTTGAACCACTCAAAATTTATACAAATTTTGTCGTTATTTTATTTTATTTTCAGAATGGATGCAAACAACTTAAACAACATGGATAACCCGAACTTCGCCCAACATTTTGCTGAAGAAGAAGCAAGGAGAAAAGGGTTCGAGGATGCAATTACAAAATTGCTCAAAATATGTATCAACATCAAGGCGGCGAAACAATCACCTGCATTTGAGAAATTCTCCAAACACCGACCCCAAACATATTCTGCTCGCAACCCCACGCCTTGACAGAGTGGATCAAGAGATGGAAAAGTTCTCGAATCGAGCAAGACACCACCGAACGAAATGGTGAACGTGGTAGCGTACTACCCGAAAGGAGAGGCAAATAGTTGGTGGCGCCGATCAAAGCCCAATTTCCCTAAGGCTCTATAATCGAGTGAGTTTAAGACCTTGTTGGAAAACAAGTACTTTGGGGAAGAGTTGAAGTGGGATAAAGAAGAAGAGTTCAGGAATCTAACCCAGGTGAAATGTCCCTACAAGCTTACACGTAAAAATATCGAGTCCGCCCAAGTTTGCTCCTAAGATATTGACTAGCGAAGAGGAACTCGCAACTCGTTACGTACGAGGCATGGACAATAACCTGAGGATAAACATGAGCGGATTCGGCTGTAAGAACTTCGCTGAAGCCTACGAAAAGGCAACGTGTATCTGGGCACCCATCCAGAAGAGAGAAGCTGAGGAGAAGAAGAAGAAGAAGACGTTCACGCCCCCTGTGGCGAGTGCCAGTTTTATCCATAAACCCATGTTTGGTCGCCCGGGTTATCAGAATCAAGACAACCGCAATAAGAACCAAGGCAAGACTCATTTCTACAACCGCAATACCACTCCTTACGTCGCAAAGAACAATCCACAAATTCCGGACCTCCGCTTATCGTGCAAATCGCTGTCGCTTCACGACAACCGAGTCACCCGGGGAAGCGTTGTAATGGGGAACAGATCGTGTGCTACTTCTGTAAGGTAGTGGGACACAAGTCTAATGTGTGCCCAAAGAAGGGTACTGCTGCTAAACCAAGTATGAGACCACCGCCGCCAGCTAGGGTTCAGGGACGCGTGTATGTCCCGACCGAAGTCAAGAGGGTAATCGATGATATCATCGATGTTGACGCCATCACCAGAAATTTTGGTTAACTCAGACTGCTTTCATTTTGTTTGATAACGAGCATCTTTATCTTTTATATCCTCAAAATTTATCAAACAATCCAAACTCACAAACCCTCGCACAAATCGGAACTAACATATCACTACCAGATGGTAAAACATTCCTTGTTCTTCAAAATACAATAACGTAAAAATCTCGATTCACAACACAGAATTCCTGTCAGATCTTGTATTGTTTGACCTTCCCGAGTTCGATGTAATTCTGGGAATGAACTGGCTAGCTCGTCATAACGCAACATTTAAATGCCACGACCAGAAAATCACCTTGGAAACTAACCAAGGGAAGGAAGTGTCATACGTAGTTTTAAAAGGAAAGGAGGAGTGAAGTTAGTATCTCAGATCAAACTTCGTGAGTATGGAGAGGAAGGGGCACCAGGTGTATTTTTGCAGCATTACTAAGGTCGAGGACACCCTACGCATTGAAGATATCCCAATCGTGAATGAATACCCCGATGTTTTTCCAGACGTATTACCAGGTATGCCTCCTGCACGAGATGTTGAATTCTCGATCGACCTCATACCGGGCACGTCACCTATATCAAAGGCACCATACAGGATGGCGCCTGTCGAACTCCAAGAACTCAAGAAACAGTTGGAGGAGATGATTGAATTGGGATTCATAAGACCGAGTGTTTCACCTTGGGTGCACCCTGCATTTTTGTAAAGAAGAAGGATGGGAGTATGAGGCTTTGCATTGACTATAGAGAACTGAACAAGGTAACAATCAAAAATCGTTATCCTTTGCCTAGGATAGACGATCTCTTTGACCAGCTCAAAGGAGCAGGAGTGTTCTCCAAGATTGACCTAAGGTCAGGATACCATCAGATTGCGGTCCGCAAAGAGGATATAGAAAAGATCGCTTTGATCAAGGTACGGACATTACGAGTTCAAAGTAATGCCGCTCGCCTCACCAACGCCCAAAGCAGTATTTATGGACCAAATGGACAGGACCTTTCACGAATATCTCGACATCTGTGTTGTCGTGTTCATTGACGACATCCTAATCTACTCCAAGGATAAAGAGGAACACGCAGAACACCTACACATTATCCTGAGCATCTTGAGAGATCATAAGTGGTATGCTAGATTTTCAAAGTGCGAATTTTGGCTAGACCAAGTGCCATTCCTAGGCCACGTAATCTCCCAAGAAGGGCCGTAATGGTGGATCCAACCAAGATTGAAGTTGTCAAGGAATGGGTAGCACCAAAAACAACCATCAAGTCGAGTTTCTAGGGTTGGCTGGCTATTATAGAAGATTTGTTCGACTTCTCAAAAATAGCCCGCCTAATGACTAAGCGCTACAAAGGAATCAAAGTTCTTATGGAGCGACGATTGTGAAAAGGCTGCCCAAGAACTTAAGAAAAGGCTTACCATCGCCCAGCTTTTAACCTTACCAATGTATCGGGATGAATACGAAGGGTATAGTGACGCGTCATTAAATGGTTTGGGATGCGTGCTTATGCAACAAGGGAAAGTAATAGCATACGCATCCAGACAACTTAAGGTGCATGAAAGAAATTACCCAACTCACGACCTAGAACTTGCCGCAATCGTGTTTGCAGATCAAGATTTGGCGTCACTATCTCTATGGAGTCAAAGATCAAATTCTACACCGACCACAAGAGCTTAAAGTACATCTTTACCCGCAGGGAATTGAACATGAGGCAACAGAGGTGGTTAGAATTGATCAAGGATTACAAAATCGAGTTATTATACCACGAAGGAAAGGCCAACGAGTTCTTGACGACCGAGTCGTAAGGCAATACATACTACGAACAACATTTGGGAAATACCCTCGGACATTACCCAAGACCTGAAAAGGCTGAGCTTGGATCTGGTACAGTCAGATGACGTTGACCTAAATGCAATGGTGGTAGAACCAGATTTATTCCATGATATACGAGCACTACAGTGGGAAGACCCAGCCTTGTTAGAAATCAGAGAAAAGATTCCATTAGAGGGAACAGAAGGGTTTGAGATCTACACTGATGGAAGTCTACGCTTCAACGGCAGGTGGTGCATACCTAACAATGAAGATTTAAAACGCAAAATCCTTGACGAAGCACATAGTACCCGCTACTCGGTACATCCTGGTTCAGACAAGATGTACAAGGACCTGAAATTGCGTTTCTGGTGGATAAGGATGAAGGCAGAGATCGCCGAGTACGTGGCTAGATGTATGATTTGCCAGAAGGTAAAATTTGAACACCAGAGACCAGGAGGACTACTCCAACCGTTGGAAATCCCTCAAGGGAAATGGGATTCCATATCCATGGATTTTATCATGGGGTTACCGAGGACAGCAGGTGGCAAGGATGCGATATGGGTTATTGTGGATCGTCTAACTAAAGCAGCCCCCTCCGTTCCGATCAAGGAGACTTGGGGATTGGAAGAGCTGGCCAAAGCTTACGAAAAGGAAATAATACGACTCCATGGCGTTCCCCTCGACATCATATCAGACAGGGACGCGAGATTTACATCGCATTTCTGGAAGAAATTGCAAGAGGCTTTGGGTAGTAAATTGAAAATGAGTACGGCTTTTCATCCAAAGAATCGACGGCCGACAGAGCGAACTATCCGCATTAATGGAAGACATGTTGAGGGCATGCACGATGGAATTCAACGTGAACTGGGAAAAGAGCTTACCTCTCGTTGAATTCTCATACAACAATAGCCATCATGCTAGTCTAGGGTGTGCTCCTTTTGAGGCACTGTATGGCAGAAAGTGTCGCAGTCCGGTTTGTTGGGACGACGCTAGTGATAATGTGGGTACTGGACCCCAGGTTATACAGGATCAGATTGAACACATAAAGATTATTCGGGAGCGACTACAAGCGGCTCAAGATCGCCAAAAGAAATATGCAAACGAGCACCGTCGACCTATTGAGTTCAACAGTGGAGATAAGGTCTTCTTAAAGGTCTCACCCATGAAAGGGGTAAGACGTTTCGGGCTAAAGGGGAAGCTTAGTCCAAAGTACATCGGACCCTACGAAATACTTGAACGAATTGGCGAGGTGGCATACCGACTCGCCTTACCGCCAAACTTATCCAAAGTGCACGATGTATTCCATGTATCTCAGCTCAGGAGATACAGAAGCGACCCGAGTCACATTGTTACGCCCGATGTGATCGCCATCGAGCCTAACATGCTTTACTCTGAAAGACCAGTGGAAATTCTCGCCAGAGAGACCAAATTCTTACGACGCAAGTCGATACCCTTAGTCAAAGTTCTCTGGAGGGGACAGAAGACTGAACAAGCAACATGGGAGACCGAGGCGTCGATGAAGGAAAAGTACCCGGAGCTGTTTAGCACAGGTAACCTTAACCACCCAGAGTACTTTAAGTTTCGGGGACGAAACTTCTTTAAGGGGGGAGGATTGTAACACCCCGTGTTAATTTAAGTTAATTATAATTAGGAAATCAATAATTAATCATCCTCGCTCACTAAATTTCCTAAAACAATACACTACAATCATTTTTGCACCTAAACTAAAACCATTTTGAATTGCTTTGAATTTGAACTTTATGTTTACATTTTCAAACTCGATAAATCAAATGGAGAATCCTCGACAATTTTCTCAACGGCAAATTTTGGCACGCAAATCGAGGTCAAACATTGACTAAAGGGCCAAGCCACCTAAATGTGATTTAGTCACCTAATCCTGTATTAAATATAATTACGCATAATCCAAACCTAATTAAAGTAGCTTAAGCTTAATCATATTGATTATTACTAACACAACATATAATAATAATATCAAATTACTATTCCACTTTGATTTAACTAACACTTCCACTAAAACTCGATATATTGAGTTACACTAAGCCTAAAGCGATAAACTTTTTGACGTTTAAGCATAATGATATAATTCAAGAACATTCCACGAAAAAATATATATTAGATCAAACAAGATTTATTTCAAAGTTTCGAGGATCCTAAGGCCAATTTTTGTTTTGATCACCCTTCAACGTTTTTCTTCATTTTTATTTTCGATCTTACTTCGAACCATCATTTTAAGACTATATATTTCATTTCGGGACTTTTCACGTGCGCACAAGTCGAAGATTTCAAAAACGAAAAATCGGGCCAAGTGACCCATGTCTTGGCCGAGATTCTTGAGCTACAAGCTCAACATTGTCTTCCCTTTTTCCTTTTGCTTTTCCTACACAATGGTTCCCTTGTCTCAAGCATGCATTCCACTCTTACACCCATGCCTTCCACTCTTACACACATGGTCTCCTTGTCTCAAGCATGCATGCATTTTCCTTACACAAGCTTACAACTTACATACTACAACTTACATGATACAAAAAAAATAAAACACAACTACTACTACTACTACACATACACGGTCCAAACACAACACAAACACCAAATATTTCTAAGTCATTTCCTCTCTAAAATAAACTCAAACTCAAGAGCAATTAGTAAGCTTATTCATGTGCAACTTCAAGAACACCATCCTTCCACTTCTTCTTTTCCTTTAAATCATTTATTTCTTATTCCTTAAATCATTCAAGTTCATAAATAAATCTTTCATTAGTTATGTTAGTAATCACATCCTCTTCATGCTTATATTTATTTAAGAATATGAATCAAATTAATTAAAATACAACCATCACCTAAACATAAAATACTACAACACTTTAAAATTTTAGTTTAGCTAGTTTAGTTTTAAAATAAGTTACTAACTTGTTTATTTCATTCTTATGTACCTCTCCTAACCAAAGACGAGGAGCAAGGTGGTGGAGTCGATCTTAGCCAATTCGATCATATCGTTGATCCCGACAACTGCTAATCTACTTCACTCATAACCTAACTAAGGTGCTTCCCGCACATTTATATGATAAGCGCCTCGAATTTGATTATGTGTTTTTATTTTTGATGCATGTATGGTTTTATTATATCACCTAGTATTCATATGTTAAATTAGAAGACAAAAATCGAAAAATGAAATGTGTTGCTCACTTAAAAACCCCACGGCATTCCCCTTTATTTTTGTCTAATTTTTCGTTTTAATTTTTGTAAATTGCATGCTTAAAATGCTAAGACTAATATGTACATGAAAATATAATTAGTTTTTGTTTAGGATTTAAAATGAATTTGTTATGAATTTTTAGGTGTTTTAAGGTATTATGTGTGTTCTTGAATGTTAGTTGTTATTCTTGTGTTTGGATGATTTTATTTACGTGTGTTAATGTTTTGTTATGTTTTCCACTTATGATTAAATACATAAATAATATAAGATAAGTTAGTTGTTGAATTAGAAGTATAAAAATCAAAAATCAAAATTTATGGACATATATATATATACACGGCCAAATTAAATAACATGGACCAATTTTTAGTTTTAATTTTTCTAAATAACATATTATGATTAGTATAGTTAAATTAGACTTGTAGGAAAAATTTGAGAAAATTATATAAACATATAAAAATTTGACTAATCGATGTTCATCTCAAAAGTATTAGGGTTCTTCAAATCACCATGTGTTCTTCATTTATATAGTTAGTTTGATTCATAATTTTATAAGTTTTTAGTTATTTATTGTTTATGTTTACTAGTTTAAATCACTTTAAGATAATATGAATAATTAGTATATAAAAACTTTAAGTTAAAAACCGATAAAATTAGAAAACGAAAATAAATGGTGTAAGTATAGTAGGCCACGGTTTTGGGTTGATTTTTAGACCAAAAATGATTTTTCCACTTTTTATTTTTATCACTTAAGTAAATTAAATAGTTAAAGTAATGATTTATTAATAAAAACAAAAAAAGAAATAAATGGCTAACATACATAGACCACACGACATTCACCCTTAAAATGGGTCAATTTTAGTCAAAATAAATTTATCACTTACTCACTAAAATTGAATAGTAATTAGATTTATATTTGTTTATGTATTAAACCGTTAATAAAAAGAATCAACTAAACCGATAAAAATAAACGTTACACGTATTAAAATGAATGAAATCGAGTGTTACTACCTATGCTTAAATTTGGATGTGGACATACGGACTATTTAAAATGAACTACGACAACCTCACTAAAAATGGAAACCGCTAAAATCTTAGTTAAGTATACGACTAAATTTAACCAAGTGTTACTTTTGAAATGTTATTAAAATTGACCAAGTACAAAATGAACTTAACAACTTTGAAATTAGATTTCATACTTAAGTTAAAATCGAGTTTCACATTTAAAATAAATTCTCAAATCGCTAAATACAAAACGAACCTAACAACTTTAAAACTAGAATTTTGTACTTAGATTATATTAACTTTTACCTCCGAAATCAACTTTTCAAATCACTAAATACAAAACGAACCTAACGACTTTGAAACTAGGATTTTATACTTAGAAAATAAAATTTAGCTTTTACCTCTAAAATCTCCTAAATATAATAGAAATACTAAGTAAAAGAAAACATAATAAAAATACTAGTATAAAGGAAATAAAATAATAAATACTAAGTATAAGAATACATATACATCTAAAATACGAATAAAATACGGAGTATAAAAATACGTACAAATACGGAATACGAAAATACGAATACGTATAAATACGAGGAATAGTAAATACGAGGAATAGTAAATACGATGAATAGTAAATACGGTGAATAGTAAATACGGTGAATAGTAAAATAATGAATAGTGAAAAATATTTAAAAATTTACGAACGGACTCAGAATAAATAATTAAGTTTTTCTATGTGTTCTATTTTACCTGAAGAACTGCTGTTACAAAAATTTCATTATACAAGTTCGACGTTATATTTATATTACAAGTTAGTCATTATTATTATTATTTATGAACGAGAGAATGAGAATTTGAGAAAAACGAACTACTTGAATAAAATACTAGGATTGTTCGCCATGTTGCGACTCTTGAAATTCGAAGTTAACGAGGTAGCTGTATATGGGGACTTGGGCTCCCCCCCTGA
Source organism: Dianthus caryophyllus (assembly GCA_023091065.1). Taxonomy (NCBI): domain Eukaryota; kingdom Viridiplantae; phylum Streptophyta; class Magnoliopsida; order Caryophyllales; family Caryophyllaceae; genus Dianthus; species Dianthus caryophyllus. Next base: position 30,100,654 of record CM041524.1, on the reverse strand, counting down.
GTTGCCCAAGGCGATTAACAATCTTGAGATTTCTTTTCGGCGCGGAGTATCAACCTCAGGGATGGGGCATACTTGATATTACCGTGGGCCCATATAGCAGTAATTGGAAACGCCAACCCCATCCGGGGGTACCCGTCTCTGGTGATAGTCGAACTTTTTGGTGATACCTTTTGAATAGCGAATAAGTATGTTCCTCGATAGGTAGTGAATGCATACATTAGACAAGGGATGTAGCCATCTTTATTACCTTAGATATCTTTAAGCCTGGCAGTCATGTCCAAGTGATGTTGGCCTGCCCATCAAGCGGATTATGTGCGCATGCTTCCGCCTTACTAACGAAGATTCATTTGTTATCACATGTTGAATGCATTTCCTTGTTTGTTTGATGATTATTTGAATGACCTGGCTGAGTATTGGAGTACGATTTGTTGAGTACGATTATTTGTGAGCGTGGTTGGTTATTTGATTGGTTTATACTCGTATTGAATCATCATGATCTCCTTATGTGTTTTAATTGCATACTTGCTACTTGTTTTCCTTGTTTATTTATTATTCATTATTTATACTGCATATTGCTTTAGAAACTGCATGTATCGAAAGAGTGTGCGGGAAAATGATGAGATGTTAATGCAGGTACCCCGAGTCTTGACCGTAGATCTATCGTGATCAAGGCCTTATTTTGCAATCTATTTTGAGAGAAATTGTAATATAAATACTGTTTTAACCTTAAACTCTTATCATGAATATTGAGTTTGTAAGACGTTAACAGCTGGTTTGTAATATATAGACTTAATTAATTTTCCGCCTTAGTTTAATTAAAGTCACGAAAAACCAGGTTGTTACAAATAGTAAATACAATGAATAGTAAATACGATGAATAGTAAAATACGATGAATAGTGAAAAGTGAATAGTGAAATACTGAAAATAATTGAAAATTTTACTAAGTATAGAAAATTTAAAATGAAGAAGTAAATGACCTAAAGTGATTGAAAAACACATAAATAAAATTGGACATACTAATAAACGTTTCAATTTAGAAACTTGAAAACGTTAATAATTAACAACACTTCAAATAATAAACGAACGTGTTATGTGATCATATGAAACCGAATACAAATACTTAAACGTTTGACGATGAGACTGGGAGAGTCTAGAAACATGTGATATGTAATATCAAATAAATAATAAATCATGAGTATGTTTAAATAAAAGGTCAAGCTTGGGCCTCAGATATGAAAACGCCAATCGTGAGTGAAGTGGGGTTAAGATAGTCTTGTAGCGGACGCCACTATCTCGACCTTATTGCGTGTGTCATCTCGAATAGTGTGGTATAGCCGGCAGTATTATGCTTTGTGCATCCTGCCCATGCCGTTACGCCTTAAGTCGTATAGCCTGTTCGCACAAGATAATGAAAAATTCAACTCTTAGTGGGTCAGCTTTAGGAAATAGTCGCTTTATCCTCGAGTTAAGGTGCTCTATGAATAGCATAGCCTACTCTTAAATTGGATATTAGTGTATGCATACTAGACTAGGGTTTTATTCCCTATTTCGCTAAAGTTATCGTGGCCACCGTGACCTTATTGCGATTGTCATCTCACTGCTCGCCTCCTTGCCGTGTTTCGTTCTTAGTGGGCGCGACACTAGCATTCGTTCTTGCCACATGTAAAGATCACTTGACGAGATTGTATCTGAAGTTCGAATCATTTCGAACACTAGAAGATGAGATGCAAGTATTATAGTATTCGGCGTGGTTTACGAGTCGAGTAAGCCTCTGCACTATGGAAGTGAGATGCAATCGATCAGAGTACAAAGGCCTACTCAGTGGTCAGGCTCGTAAGCAGTATGTGTTGTTTGTTGTATGATTAATTGAGAACGAGTGTGTACCATCTTCGAAAATTAAAGACCACAATCTTCTGAATTGAATCGAGTCTGCATGACGAGAATGTTACAATACGTATGTTGTTGCGATCCGATATCGCTTTGTAATCCCGTGTATCTATGATACAAATGATATGATATTATACATTATCCGCTTCCTAATTGAATAGCATGCCTATATGATTTATCGCTTTAAATCGCATGTTTATTATGATTAATATGTCTTTACATGCTATAATGCTTTTAAGCATGTTTATCGTTTTATCATACTATTATAGTTATAAAGCGATAGTAATAAACCAAAGTAATTGAAATCGAGGGTAAGTATGAGCATAGCTAGTCACTGTCCGCTCAGTGGGCATCCCCCCAATAGTTTATTGTGCAGGAAGATCGTGGACCGAGAGCTGGATTTTGGACGGGGCCACAAGATGTGTTTATACTTTACTTTTGTTGTATTTCGAGAGATATGTAATATATAACACTATACTCTTTTAAATTCCGTATTTAGAGTTGTTTTATTCAACTCTTGAACGATGTTGTAATATTTTGGGTTTATGTATAATTAATGACGCTGGTTTAAGACTTAATTAATTTCCGCCTTAGTAATTAAAGTCGACTAAAAACCAGGTTGTTACACTATTCATAAATATAAATGAAATTGTTAGTAAATTTCATTATAGTTTAAATCGTTTTAGTTTAATTAGAATAATTAAAATATAAAGACTTTAAGCTAAAAACCGATAAAATCGAAAAATGAAAATTTGGACACTATTATAATTACTCACGGCATTTTGGGCATTTTTAGGGTTAAAATTATTTTTGTCACTTTTTAGTTCATTGTTAATATAATTTAATTATTAGTTAATAAGTTAGATTTAAGAAATTAGAAGAAATAAATCAATTTTTACACATATATCATATCACACGACATTTCTATTTTTAATGGACTAAATTTGACTAAAATGAAATTATCACTAAGTCACTAAAGTCAAATAGTAATTAGAATTGAATTTTTGTATAAATCGTTTTAATTATAAATGAATTATTATAAACCGATGAAAGAATGAGTAACCGTATAAAAATGAATTAAATCGTGTGCTACTACCTTTGCTATTGGATTGTTGAACTTGGACATACGGACTATAAATGAATCATCCACGATACTATTATCTTTTAAAAAGAAACTCGCTAAATTTAGTTAATAGAGCGACTAAATTTAACTAAGTCTCAATTTAAAATGAATACCATTATCACTTTTTACAAATTGAACTTAACATTTTTAAAACTAATATTTTAAAATGAAAATCATTATCACTTTATACAAAATGAACTTAACGTTTTTGAAACTAGACTTTTAGATATTTTCATATACACTAAATACAAACCGAACTTAACGTTTTTAAAACTAGACTTTTGAAATATTTTCAAAAATCACTAAGTACAAAACGAACCTAACGACTTTGAAACTAGAATTTTTGTACTTAGCAAATAAACTGAAATTTTAGTTTATAATTAGGAAATATATTAATATATGTGAATACGTATAAAAATACGTATAAATATAAACATACGTACAAGTATAAGAATACGTATAAGTATAAAAATACAATTAGAATACGAAGTATAAAAATACGAATACGTATAAAAATACGTCTAAAATACGGTGAATAGTAAATACGATGAATAGTATATACAATGAATAGTAAATACAATGAATAGTAAATACGATGAATAGTGAAAAGTGAATAGTGAAATCGAAAATAATTGAAAATTTTACTAAGTATAGAAAATTTAAAATAAAGAAGTAAATAACCTAAAGTGTTTGAAAAACACATAAATAAAATTGGACATACTAATAAACGTTTCAATTTAGAAACTTGAAAACGTTAATAATTAACAACACTTCAAATAATAAACGAACGTGTTATGTGATCATATGAAACCTACAAATACTTAAACGCGTTTGATCGAGACTAGGAGAGTCTAGTAACATGTGATATGTAAATATCGAATAAATAATAAACCTTGAGTAAGTTAAATAAAAGGTCAAGCTTGGGCCTCAGATAAGGGAACGTCAATCGTGAGTGAAGTGGGGTTAAGATAGTCTTGTGCGGATACCACTATCTCGGTAACTGGCATGGGTCATATCGAATAGTGTGGTTTAAGCGAAATTTTATTGCTTAGTGCATCCCCGCCCATGCCGTTACGCCTTAAGTCGATAGCCAATGCCGCATACAAGAAAATGAAAATTTCAACTCTTAGTGGGTCAGGCTTTAGGAAATAGTCGTTTTATCCTGAGTTAAGGTGCTCTATGAATAGCATAGCCTACTCTTAAATTGGATATTAGTGTATGCATACTAGACTAGGGTTTTATTCCCCTATTTCGCTAAAGTTACCAGGGCCACCGTGACATTATGTGCTTATGCGCTATGCTCGTCTCCTTGCCGGGTTTCGTTCTTAGTGGGCGCGACACTTGCATTCGTTCTTGCCACATGTAAAGATCACTTGACGGGATTGTATCTGAAGTTCGAATCATTTCGAACACTAGAGGATGAGATGCAAGTATTATAGTATTCGGCGTGGTTTACGAGTCGAGTAAGCCTCTGCACTATGGAAGTGAGATGCAATCGATCAGAGTACAAGGGCCTACTCGATGGTCGTGCTCGTAGCGATATGTGTTGTGTGTTGTTTGATTAAATGAGAACGAGTGTGTACCATCTTCGAAAATTAAAGACCACAAGTTTCTGAAGTGAATCGAGTCTGCATGATGAGAAAAATACGACACGTATGTATGTATGCGATCTGATATCGCTTTGTAATCTTGATGATATGTTGTGATACTATGGCTATGATATTATATGTTATTTGCTTTCATAACTGAATACCATGCTTATATGATTTATCGCTTTAACTGCATGCTTATTATGACATATATGTCTTTACATGCTAATTGTATTAAGCATGTTTATGTTTTATCATAATGTTATGTTTATAAAGCGATAATATTAAACCAAAGTAATTGAAATCGAGGGTAAGTATGAGCATAGCTAGTCCTTTGTCATTCAATGAGCATCCCCCATCGCTTTATTGTGCGGGGACGATCGTGGACCGAGAGCTGGATTTTGGACGGGGCCACGAGACGTGTTTATGCTTTACTTCTAGTTGTTTTTTTGAGAGATTTGTAATATATAACACTTTACTCTTCTAAATTCCGTACTTAGAGTTGTTTTATTCAACTCTTGAACGATGTTTGTAATATTTGGGTTTTATGTAAATTTAATGACGCTGGTTTAAGACTTAATTAATTTCCGCCTTAGTAATTAAAGTCGACTAAAAATCAGGTTGTTACATAATAAGCATGCGGTTTAAAGCGATAAATCATATAAACATGATATTCAATTATGAAGGCAAATAACATATGATAGCATAGCAATAGTATCACAATAATTCAACAGGATTACAACGCGATATCAGATCGCAAACAGACGTACATATAGTATTATTCACATCATGCAGACTCGATTCACTTCAGAAATTTGTGGTCTTTAGTTTTCAAAGATGGTACGCACTCATTCTCAATTAATCATACAACAGACAACACATACTGCTTACGAGCCTGACCACTGAGTTGGCTATTGTACTCTAGTCGCTTGCATCTCACTACCATAGTGCAGCAAATTACTCAACTCGTAAACCACGCCGAATACTATAGTACTTGCATCTCATCTTCTAGTGTTCGAAATGATTCGAACTTCAGATACAATCTCGTCAAGTAATCTTTACGCAGGGTAAGAACGAATGCAAGTGTCGCGCCCACTAAGAACGAAATACGGCAAGGAGATAGAACCGCGAGATGACAATCGCAATAAGGTCGCGGTGGCCTTGGTAACTTTAGCGAAATAGGGGAATAAAACCCTAGTCTAGTATACATACACTAATATCCACTTTAAGAATGGGCTATGCTATTCATAGAGCACCTTAACTCTGGATAAAACGACTATTTCCTAAAGCCTGACCCAAAAGAGTTGGCATATTCCTTATCTTGTACGGAGCAGGCTATACGACTTAAGGCGTAACGGCTTAGGCAGGATGCACAAAGCATATAATGCTGCCGGCTAAACCACACTATTCAGGATGACAATCGCAATAAGGCCGAGATAGTGGCGTCCGCTACAAGACTATCTAAACCCCACTTCACTTACGATTGACGTTTTCATATCGGAGGCCCAAGCTTGACCTTTCATTTAACTTACTCAATATTCATTATTTATTCGATATTTACATATCACATGTTACCAGACTCTCCTAGTCTCAGCGTCAAACGTTTTATTTGAATTGTAGGTTTCATATGATCACATAACACGTTCGTTTATTATTTGAAGTGTTGTTAATTATTAACGTTTTTAGGTTTCTATATTAATACGTTTATTAGTATGTCCAATTTTATTTAAGTGTTTTTCAAACACTTTAAGTCATTTACTTATTCCTTTTCAATTTTCTATACTTAGTAAAATTTTCAATTATTTTCAATATTTCAAATTTTGGAATTTGAAATATCTTTAAATTTGAGACGTAACTTGTTTTACAAGTTTCGTAAATTTTTCACTATTCACTATTCACTTTTCACTATTCACTATCCACTATTCACTATTCACTATTCACTATTCATCGTATTTTATACGTATTTTTATACGTATTCGTATTTTATACTTCGTATTCTATACGTATTTTTATACGTATTCGTATTTTTATACTTATACGTATTCTTATACTTGTACGTATTTTTATATTTATACCTATTTTATAAGTATTTTATAAGTATTCTTATACATTGATATTTTTCCTAAGTATAAACTTAGATTTTTTTTTATTTGCTAAGTATAAATTTCTAGTTTCAAAGTCGTTAAGTTCGTTTTGTACTTAGTGATTTTTGAAAATATTTTAAAAATCTAGTTTTAAAAAAACGTTAAGTTCGGTTTGTAAATAGTGATCAATGATATTTATTTTAAAATGAGACTCAGTTAAATTTAGTCGTCTATTTACTAAAGTTAGTGATTTTCATTTTAAAATAATAGTATCGTGGATGATTCATTTTAGTCCGTATGTCCAAGTTCAACAGTCCAAGTGCAAAGGCGGTAGCACACGATTAAGTTCACTTTTATAACGGTTAAATATTTTTATCGGTTTATAATATTTCATTTCTAACTAAATCGATTTATACAAAAATTCATTTCTAACAACTATTTAACTTTAGTGACTTAGTGATAATTTCATTTTGATCAAATTTAGTCAATTTAAAATGAAAATGCCGTGTGGTTTTCATATATGTCAAAATTGATTTATTTCTTTTAATTTCTTAATTCTAACTTATTAACTAATAATTAAATTATTTTAACAATAAACTAAAAAGCGATAAAAACAATTTTAACCCTAAAAACATAAGGGATGCCGTGAGCAAGGTAGTAGTAATCAAATTTTTCGTTTTTTCATTTTTTATCGGTTTTTAGCTTAAAGTCTTTATATTCTAATTATTCTAATTATACTAAAACGATTTAAACTAAAATGAAATTTACTAAAAATTTCATTTATATTTATGAATAGTGTTTTTCAACACTTTAAATTTTGAACTTTTTAATCTTAATGATTTATAATTTTTTAAGTTGATTTATATTATAATACTAACAATATATAAAACAATAACTAAACATAAACACAAAATATTAACAAACATAACATAAAACAAAATCAAAATGAACAATAATGATGAACATCAACATGAATATCATATGAACACACATGAAGATCAAAATAAAGCTCAAGAACACCATTTTTGATTTTAACAACTTATAATTTATTTTCCTAATTTAATTTTTTTCACATGAATACTTCCATTTTATACTAACTTAACACAACATATTATTTACAAAAATTAAAAGTGAAATTTTAAATAAAAAAGGGCAAAATGCCGTGAGATATACATATGAACATATTTTTTTTATTTTCGATTTTAATCACTTTAAACTCATTGTTAATATTTCACATAATTTTTATATATGATTACTACTCAAATAAAACATAACTAAACATAAAAATCATATGAACATAAATTAAAAATGCTCAAAAATAAATTAACTACACATATGAACATATTACTAAAACATTACTAGTAAAATAATCATTTAGTTATTATCATTTATTATCATCACATAACATAAATAGAATCAAAGTTGATGTTTAATATAATTTTAACATAAGATTCATATTTATAAAATTATAATAACAACACAAATTAATTTACTAAGAGGCCAAAATAAGACAAAGCTAGTCACCTTGATTTGGCAAGCTAGAGGTTATCCGGGTCGACTATATTATCTAGGTTAAATTCTTCACCCGTATACTCGTCTTCACCTTCAAAAACCCGTAAACAAGTGAGCTCCAAATACCCAAGAATTAGCTAAATAATACTAGAGGTTATTAGGATAATATTTAAGGTTTAAATTTAGAGGTTTTTGTAAATAAAAAGGAAGAAAAATAATGAAAGAGAAGAGAGCAAAGGGGCCGGCCTTTTGGAGAGAAATATTGATGTTTTTGTACTTGTGAAAATAATGGAAAAGATGTTATGAATTTAGGTTAAAAGAATTAGGTGTTAAAGTTAGTAAATAAAGTTTAATTTTAAATGAAATAAGGAAACACCTAAATTCTAATTGGTTGAATAAGTCTCCTTCACTATTTGTGTTAGAAAATGTTTATTTTGTGTTTAAAAATGTTTTTCACGAAATTGGTCATTTTAAAAAGTCGGGTGTCAAAAGCGATAAAAGTTAATGTGTGCGCGTTTGACGATTTTTCGAAATATTTCTACTTTTAAATTCTAAGACTAAAATATAAATTCCATTATTCAAAAATTTTCAAAAGTTTTAAAGAAGTCGATAAATTTTACAAAACGAAAGTTTTGCAAAAATTGTGATTTCGAAAGGCTAAAAGGCAAAGATTAGATTTAGGATTTGAAATTAGTATTCGATGGCTAAATATTGAATTAAATTAACAAGGGGTGTTACAAACCTCCCCCTTAGAAAAGTTTCGTCCCGAAACTTGAATGAAGGATAGGATTTTCACCTGAGATAAACAGCTCGGGGTATTTCTCCTTCATAGAGGCTTCGGTCTCCCAAGTTGCTTGTTCAGTCAATTGGCCCTTCCATAGCACCTTCACTAAGGGGACCGTTTTCCGCCTCAACACTTTGGTTTCTCGTGCCAGAATCTTTACAGGCCTCTCGGAATAGAGCAGGTTAGGCTCAACTGCGATCACGTCAGGAGTAATAATGTGACTTGGGTCACTCCTGTATCTCCTTAGTTGAGAAACGTGGAACACGTTGTGAACCTTGGATAAGTTGGGGGGTAGCGCTAGGCGATAGGCTACCTCACCAATCCTTTCAAGTACCTCGTACGGTCCAACGTATTTAGGGCTCAATTTTCCTTTCAATCCAAAACGTCGAACCCCCTTCATGGGCGATACTTTCAAGAAAACATGATCACCGACTTCGAACTCAATAGGTCGGCGATGTTTGTTGGCATACATCTTCTGGCGGTCTTGGGCCGCTTGTAGACGTTCACGAATGACCTTGATATGCTCAATCTGGTCTTGTATAACCTGTGGTCCAGTTCCCACGTTGTCACTAGCATCGTCCCAACAGACTGGGCTACGACACTTTCTCCCGTAGAGTGCCTCGAATGGGGTGCAACCCAGACTAGCATGAAAGCTATTGTTGTAGGAGAATTCAATCAAAGGCAGACTTTTCTCCCAGTTCTCGTTAAATTCTATGGCACATGCCCTGAGCATGTCCTCGACTGTTTGGATAGTTCGTTCAGTTTGACCATCGGTCGCAGGGTGGAAAGCGGTGCTCATTTTCAGTTGGCTTCCCAATGCTGCTTGGAGTTTTTCCCAAAAGTGAGAGGTGAATCTCGGATCCCTATCCGATATAATGTCTAGCGGTACACCGTGTAGTCGAATCACCTCCTTCTCATAAGCTTTAGCTAGCTCTTCAAGGCTCAAAGTGTCTTTGATCGGTACGAAATGGGCCGATTTCGTTAAACGGTCCACTATTACCCAAATTGCATTATTCCCTCGGTGAGTCCTTGGTAATCCTGTTATGAAATCCATGGAAATGGAATCCCATTTCCCCATTGGAATGTCCAAGGGTTGTAGTAGTCCTCCAGGTCGTTGATGCTCGAATTTCACCTTCTGGCAGATTAGGCACTTTGCAACGTACTCGGCAATCTCTGCTTTCATTCCTACCCACCAGAACCTCAGTTTTAAGTCTTGGTACATTTTATCGGATCCTGGATGTATGGAGTATCGTGTACTATGTGCCTCGTCAAGGATCCTTCTCTTTAACACCGGTACGTCGGGCACACACCACCTCCCTTTGAATTTCAAACTCCCGTCAGGTTTAATCTCAAACCCTTCTCGTTTTCCTGAAGGAATTTCCCGTCTGATCTTCACAAGCTCATCATCTTCCCATTGTAAAGCTCTAATCTCGTGATATAACTCCGGCTCTGCGATCATTGCGTTTAAGTCGGCATCATCAGATTGAACCAACTCTAAATTCATTCTTTTGAAGTCTCTGACGATACCAGCCGGAATTTCCCAAATGTTGCTAAGGGTATGCGTAGTCTTTCTACTCAGAGCGTCGGCAACGACGTTCGCCTTACCCTCGTGATACAGTAGTTCAATCTTGTAGTCTTTGATCAGTTCTAACCATCGGCATTGTCTCATGTTGAGCTCCTTCTGTGTGAAGATATATTTCAGGCTCTTGTGGTCCGTGTAGAACTTGATACTTACTCCGTAGAGGTAATGACGCCATATTTTTAAAGCAAACACTACGGCCGCTAATTCTAGGTCATGAGTTGGATAGTTTCGTTCATGGACCTTTAACTGCCTTGATGCATAAGCAATGACATTCCCTTGTTGCATCAGTACGCAACCCAGGCCATTTAGTGAGGCGTCACTATAGGCTTCGTACTCGTCACCATCCGTAGGCAGAGCTAAGACTGGTGCTGTGGTAAGCCTTGTCTTGAGTTCTTGGAATGCATTTTCGCACTCTTCGCTCCATATGAACTTGGATTCCTTCTGTAATAACTTGGTCATAGGTCGTGCTACCTTGGAGAAGTCTGGAACAAACCTTCTGTAGTATCCTGCTAACCCTAGGAAGCTGCGTATTTCAGTTATATTTGTGGGAGCCTTCCATTCTTTCACTGCGTCGATCTTTGCAGGATCTACCATCACTCCGTCCTTCGAGATGACGTGACCCAGGAATGCAACCTTCTCGAGCCAAAACTCGCACTTAGAAAATTTAGCATACCACTTATATTCCCTTAGTATCCCCAAAATGATACGGAGATGTTCCTCGTGTTCTGCCCCAGTCTTGGAATAAATCAGGATGTCGTCAATAAATACAACCACGCATATGTCCAGGTATTCGTGGAAGGTTCTGTTCATTTGATCCATGAACACTACTGGTGCGTTTGTTAAACCGAAAGGCATGACCTTAAACTCATAATGACCGTATCTGCTTCGGAAGGCTATCTTCTGGATGTCTTCTTGCCTCACAGCGATCTGATGGTAACCTGACCTTAGGTCAATCTTTGAAAATACTCCCGCCCCTTTTAATTGATCAAAGAGGTCGTCGATTCTGGGTAAAGGGTAGCGGTTCTTAATGGTCACCTTGTTCAATTCTCTGCAGTCGATGCAGAGTCTCATGCTGCCGTCCTTCTTTTTCACAAAGAGAACCGGTGCTCCCCATGGTGAGACACTCGGTCTTATGAAACCCTTTTCAATCATCTCCTCAAGTTGTTTCTTCAATTCCTGCAGTTCTACCAGTGCCATTCTATAAGGCGCCTTTGAAATTGGTGCCGCGCCTGGTGCAAGGTCGATAGAGAACTCAACGTCACGCGCAGGTGGCAAGCCTGGCAACTCGTCAGGGAAAACGTCAGGGAATCCCCGCACTACGTGAATATCTCCAATGTTCACGCTCTCCTTTACTTCGTTGATGCTGCAAAGGTACACTTGATGCCCTTTTCTTTCTAACCGTTGTAGTTGTAGCACGGAGATGATTTTCGCCTCCTTAATTGGCGAAGTCTTCTGATACGTGACCTTAGTTCCGACAGGATGCTTCAAGCGAAACTTTCGGTCTCGGCACTCGAATATCGCATGGTATTTAGTCAACCAATCGATACCCAGTATAACGTCGAACTCCGGCATGTCGAAAAGAATGAGGTCGGAAGGAAAGGTTGTTTTGTGAATGATGATTGGAGTTTCTTTGAAAATTTTAGAACATTTGAGAGTTTTACCGTTTGGTAGGGAAATATTTGCATCGATAGATTCGAATTTTGAGAGATTAGTTTATTGAATAAATTTAGAAGATATAAAGGACAATGATGCCCCAGTGTCAAATAATACAACAGCGTTTACAGAGTTTACAAGGAAAATACCAGTGATGACGTCGGCCTCAGGTGATTCTTCCGCTTCTGTCTCTGTGAGTACATAAACTCGACCTTGTACCACGACAGATTGTGGTACCCCTGCAACAGGAGCCGTGTTCAAATTGTTGGGACATACATTCGACTTATGCCCCCACCATCTTGCATTTGAAACAGGTAATTGGCAGACCATTGCACTGCCTCCCCTCATGTAGTGCTTTACGGCATATAAGACAATTTCCTGGTAAAGCTCTTAATTGAGGGGCCCTCCCTGCAACCATGGCTCTCTCGTTGTTCCCAGCAGGAAGCCTGTTTTGGAACGCAGGCCTCTGGAAATTTGGCCTCTGCTGGTTCGGGCCTTGGTAGTTCGGCTTCTGAATGAAGCTCGACTGTGCCACAGATGGCACAAACACCTTCTTCTTCTTTTTCTCCTCAGCTTTTTCCAACTCCAAGGAAGCCCACACACTGCACGCACGTTCGTATGCTGCGGCAAAAGTAGTGTAGGTGTTGCTGCTCAAGTAGGTACGCAGATCATTAGACATGTTGCGCAGGTACCTTTGAGTCATGGCCCTCTCATTGGGAGCTACCGTAGTTCCAAACTTGGACAGCCGTTGGAACTCCTCCGTGTACTCCTGGAGGGTCATGTCATTCATCTTCAGACTTATGAATTTCTCCTCCATCTGGCATCGGAGCTCATACCCGAAGTATCGCTCCTTGATCTTTGTGGTGAATTCGCCCCAGGTGAACGTAGTGTCAGGCTCATTAGTCCTGATCACGTTCCACCAACCATTCGCCTCTTCTTTCAGATAGAAGGCGGCGATGTTGACCCTCTCTTCTGGAGGTGTCCTGCTCAAATCCATGAGCTTTTTCATCTCTTCCAACCAATTTGTGACCTCGGTAGGGTTGTTTGACCCCGAGTATACTGGTGGTCGATGACGTGAGAGTCGGTCGAAGGAGCTTGGCTGATGTTGGCGGTTTGCATTATCCGTGGCTATTTCAGCCAAACGGATTAAAGATTCTTCGGCCAGAATTTGTCTTTCCGCAGCAGTCATTTGAGGTGCAGCCATTCTGAAAGAATTAGGAAGCGAAGAAATTTATTAGCATTGCAAGGTGTTAGAAAGCATGCTTGACATAGATAGAATTTTATTCGAAATAAATGCGATAAGGGTAGTCATGCAAATAAGCACAGAAGTTAGATATTGCATTCCATTAGAATGTAATTGCTGGAATGTATATTGTACACTTCTTAGGAAGGTAACGAAAGATAGAATGTAGAGAGTGTATTTTTGTGGAATTGTTTATGAATTTAACAGATGTCTTCACTCCGTGCCGTCTGGTACTTCCTTCGATGCTTCAATCCTCGGGAGTTGAGTTCATTATTTTGATTTTATATCCGAGGATAGTTGTTAGTTTAAATTAGTCACTTCAGCAAGTAGCAAGCATACGATAGTTAGTGTATTTTATTTTGAGGGAAGTAGTTTGTTAATTAAAAGTCCTTTGCCTATGGTCGGTCCTTAAGGTTTCTACCCATTCTCACACTTTAAAGCGATTTCAAGTTTATTATTTAAGTGATCTAATAAAAGAAAAATCTAATTTATTATTTGATCCTAGTTGTCTTGCGGGTTAACATATTAATATGTTTGTACCGCCCAGGTGTCTCTCGTTAGGTAAGCATAAATCGCATTAGGCAATTCATGTTACGGTCACGAGTCACTCGATACTAATCAGAATAACCTGGTTTTTAGTCGACTTTAATTACTAGGGCGGAAATAAATTAAGTCTTAAACCAGCGTCATTAATTATACATAAAACCCAAATATTACAAACATCGTTCAAGAGTTGAATAAAACAACTCTAAGTACGGAATTTAAAAGAGTATAGGTTATATATTACGATCTCTCGAAAACAACTAAAAGTAATGCATAAAAACGTCTCGTGGCCCCATCCAAAAACCAGCTCCCGGTCCACGATCATCCTGCACAATAAACTGATGGGGGGATGCCCGCTGAGCGGACAGTGACTAGCTATGCTCATACTTACCCTCGATTTCAATTACTTTGGTTTATTACTATCGCTTTATAAACATAACATTATGATAAAAACATAAACATGCTTATTACATATAGCATATAAAGACATATAAGTCATAATAAGCATGCGGTTTAAAGCGATAAATCATATAAACATGATATTCAATTATGAAGGCAAATAACATATAATAGCATAGCAATAGTATCACAATAATTCAACAGGATTACAACGCGATATCAGATCGCAAACAGACGTACATATAGTATTATTCACATCATGCAGACTCGATTCACTTCAGAAATTTGTGGTCTTTAGTTTTCAAAGATGGTACGCACTCATTCTCAATTAATCATACAACAGACAACACATACTACTTACGAGCCTGACCACTGAGTAGGCTATTGTACTCTAGTCGCTTGCATCTCACTACCATAGTGCAGCAACTTACTCGACTCGTAAACCACGCCGAATACTATAGTACTTGCATCTCATCTTCTAGTGTTCGAAATGATACGAACTTCAGATACAATCTCGTCAAGTAATCTTTACGCAGGGTAAAAACGAATGCAAGTGTCGCGCCCACTAAGAACGAAACACGGCAAGGAGACAGAACCGCGAGATAACAATCGCAATAAGGTCGCGGTGGCCCTGGTAACTTTAGCGAAATAGGGGAAAAAAACCCTAGTCTAGTATGCATACACTAATATCCACGTTTCATTTGAATTGTAGGTTTCATATGATCACATAACACGTTCGTTTATTATTTGAAGTATTGTTAATTATTAACGTTTTTAGGTTTCTATATTAATACGTTTATTAGTATGTCCAATTTTATTTAAGTGTTTTTCAAACACTTTAAGTCATTTACTTATTCCTTTTCAATTTTCTATACTTAGTAAAATTTTCAATTATTTTCAATATTTCAAATTTTGGAATTTGAAATATCTTTAAATTTGAGACGTAACTTGTTTTACAAGTTTCGTAAATTTTTCACTATTCACTATTCACTTTTCACTATTCACTATTCACTATTCACTATTCACTATTCATCGTATTTTATACGTATTCGTATTTTATACTTCGTATTCTATACGTATTTTTATACGTATTCGTATTTTTATACTTATACGTATTCTTATACTTGTACGTATTTTTATATTTATACGTATTTTATAAGTATTTTATAAGTATTCTTATACATTGATATTTTTCCTAAGTATAAACTTAGATTTTTTTTTATTTGCTAAGTATAAATTTCTAGTTTCAAAGTCGTTAAGTTCGTTTTGTACTTAGTGATTTTTGAAAATATTTTAAAAGTCTAGTTTTAAAAAAACGTTAAGTTCGGTTTGTAAATAGTGATCAATGATATTTATTTTAAAATGAGACTCAGTTAAATTTAGTCGTCTATTTACTAAAGTTAGTGATTTTCATTTTAAAATAATAGTATCGTGGATGATTCATTTTAGTCCGTATGTCCAAGTTCAACAGTCCAAGTGCAAAGGCGGTAGCACACGATTTAGTTCACTTTTATAACGGTTAAATATTTTTATCGGTTTATAATATTTCATTTCTAACTAAATCGATTTATACAAAAATTCATTTCTAACAACTATTTAAATTTAGTGACTTAGTGATAATTTCATTTTGATCAAATTTAGTCAATTTAAAATGAAAATGCCGTGTGGTTTTCATATATGTCAAAATTGATTTATTTCTTTTAATTTCTTAATTCTAACTTATTAACTAATAATTAAATTATTTTAACAATAAACTAAAAAGCGATAAAAACAATTTTAACCCTAAAAACATAAGGGATGCCGTGAGCAAGGTAGTAGTAATCAAATTTTTCGTTTTTTCATTTTTTATCGGTTTTTAGCTTAAAGTCTTTATATTCTAATTATTCTAATTATACTAAAACGATTTAAACTAAAATGAAATTTACTAAAAATTTCATTTATATTTATGAATAGTGTTTTTCAACACTTTAAATTTCTAACTTTTTAATCTTAATGATTTATAATATTTTAAGTTGATTTATATTATAATACTAACAATATATAAAACAATAACTAAACATAAACACAAAATATTAACAAACATAACATAAAACAAAATCAAAATGAACAATAATGACGAACATCAACATGAATATCATATGAACACACATGAAGATCAAAATAAAGCTCAAGAACACCATTTTTGATTTTAACAACTTATAATTTATTTCCCTAATTTAATTTTTTTTACATGAATACTTCCATTTTATAATAACTTAACACAACATATTATTTACAAAAATTAAAAGTGAAATTTTAAATAAAAAAGGGCAAAATGCCGTGAGATATACATATGAACATATTTTTTTTATTTTCGATTTTAATCACTTTAAACTCATTGTTAATATTTCACATAACTTTTATATATGATTACTACTCAAATAAAACATAACTAAACATAAAAATCATATGAACATAAATTAAAAATGCTCAAAAATAAATTAACTACACATATGAACATATTACTAAAACATTACTAGTAAAATAATCATTTAGTTATTATCATTTATTATCATCACATAACATAAATAGAATCAAAGTTGATGTTTAATATAATTTTAACATAAGATTCATATTTATAAAATTATAATAACAACACAAATTAATTTACTAAGAGGCCAAAATAAGACAAAGCTAGTCACCTTGATTTGGCAAGCTAGAGGTTATCCGGGTCGACTATATTATCTAGGTTAAATTCTTCACCCGTATACTCGTCTTCACCTTCAAAAACCCGTAAACAAGTGAGCTCCAAATACCCAAGAATTAGCTAAATAATACTAGAGGTTATTAGGATAATATTTAAGGTTTAAATTTAGAGGTTTTTGTAAATAAAAAGGAAGAAAAATAATGAAAGAGAAGAGAGCAAAGGGGCCGGCCTTTTGGAGAGAACTATTGATGTTTTTGTACTTGTGAAAATAATGGAAAAGATGTTATGAATTTAGGTTAAAAGAATTAGGTGTTAAAGTTAGTAAATAAAGTTTAATTTTAAATGAAATTAGGAAACACCTAAATTCTAATTGGTTCAATAAGTCTCCATCACTATTTGTGTTAGAAAATGTTTATTTTGTGTTTAAAAATGTTTTTCACGAAATTGGTCAGTTTTAAAGAGTCGGGTGTCAAAAGCGATAAAAGTTAATGTGTGCGCGTTTGATGATTTTTCGAAATATTTCTACTTTTAAATTCTAAGACTAAAATATAAATTCCATTATTCAAAAAATTTCAAAAGTTTTAAAGAAGTCGATAAATTTTACAAAACGAAAGTTTTGCAAAAATTGTGATTTTGAAAGGCTAAAAGGCAAAGATTAGATTTAGGATTTGAAATTAGTATTCGATGGCTAAATATTGAATTAAATTAACACGGGGTGTTACAAACCTCCCCCCTAGAAAAGTTTCGTCCCGAAACTTGAATGAAGGATAGGATTTTCACCTGAGATAAACAGCTCGGGGTATTTCTCCTTCATAGAGGCTTCGATCTCCCAAGTTGCTTGTTCAGTCAATTGGCCCTTCCATAGCACCTTCACTAAGGGGACCGTTTTCCGCCTCAACACTTTGGTTTCTCGTGCCAGAATCTTTACAGGCCTCTCGAAATAGAGCAGGTTAGGCTCAACTGCGATCACGTCAGGAGTAATAATGTGACTTGGGTCACTCCTGTATCTCCTTAGTTGAGAAACGTGGAACACGTTGTGAACCTTGGATAAGTTGGGGGGTAGCGCTAGGCGATAGGCTACCTCACCAATCCTTTCAAGTACCTCGTACGGTCCAACGTATTTAGGGCTCAATTTTCCTTTCAATCCAAAACGTCGAACCCCCTTCATGGGCGATACTTTCAAGAAAACATGATCACCGACTTCGAACTCAATAGGTCGGCGATGTTTGTTGGCATACATCTTCTTGCGGTCTTGGGCCGCTTGTAGACGTTCACGAATGACCTTGATATGCTCAATCTGGTCTTGTATAACCTGTGGTCAAGTTCCCACGTTGTCACTAGCATCGTCCCAACAGACTGGGCTACGACACTTTCTCCCGTAGAGTGCCTCGAATGGGGCGCAACCCAGACTAGCATGAAAGCTATTGTTGTAGGAGAATTCAATCAAAGACAGACTTTTCTCCCAGTTCTCGTTAAATTCTAGGGCACATGCCCTGAGCATGTCCTCGACTGTTTGGATAGTTCGTTCAGTTTGACCATCGGTCGCAGGGTGGAAAGCGGTGCTCATTTTCAGTTGGCTTCCCAATGCTGCTTGGAGTTTTTCCCAAAAGTGAGAGGTGAATCTCGGATCCCTATCCGATATAATGTCTAGCGGTACACCGTGTTGTCGAATCACCTCCTTCTCATAAGCTTTAGCTAGCTCTTCAAGGCTCCAAGTGTCTTTGATAGGTACGAAATGGGCCGATTTCGTTAAACGGTCCACTATTACCCAAATTGCATTATTCCCTCGGTGAGTCCTTGGTAATCCTGTTATGAAATCCATGGAAATGGAATCCCATTTCCCCATTGGAATGTCCAAGGGTTGTAGTAGTCCTCCAGGTCGTTGATGCTCGAATTTCACCTTCTGGCAGATTAGGCACTTTGCAACGTACTCGGCAATCTCTGCTTTCATTCCTACCCACCAGAACCTCAGTTTTAAGTCTTGGTACATTTTATCGGATCCTGGATGTATGGAGTATCGTGTACTATGTGCCTCGTCAAGGATCCTTCTCTTTAACACCGGTACGTCGGGCACACACCACCTCCCTTTGAATTTCAAACTCCCGTCAGGTTTAATCTCAAACCCTTCTCGTTTTCCTGAAGGAATTTCCCGTCTGATCTTCACAAGCTCATCATCTTCCCATTGTAAAGCTCTAATCTCGTGATATAACTCCGGCTCTGCGATCATTGCGTTTAAGTCGGCATCATCAGATTGAACCAACTCTAAATTCATTCTTTTGAAGTCTCTGACGATACCAGCCGGAATTTCCCAAATGTTGCTAAGGGTATGCGTAGTCTTTCTACTCAGAGCGTCGGCAACGACGTTCGCCTTACCCTCGTGATACAGTAGTTCAATCTTGTAGTCTTTGATCAGTTCTAACCATCGGCATTGTCTCATGTTGAGCTCCTTCTGTGTGAAGATATATTTCAGGCTCTTGTGGTCCGTGTAGAACTTGATACTTACTCCGTAGAGGTAATGACGCCAGATTTTTAAAGCAAACACTACGGCCGCTAATTCTAGGTCATGAGTTGGATAGTTTCGTTCATGGACCTTTAACTGCCTTAATGCATAAGCAATGACCTTCCCTTGTTGCATCAGTACGCAACCCAGGCCATTTAGTGAGGCGTCGCTATAGGCTTCGTACTCGTCACCATCCGTAGGCAGAGCTAAGACTGGTGTTGTGGTAAGCCTTGTCTTGAGTTCCTGGAATGCATTTTCGCACTCTTCGCTCCATATGAACTTGGATTCCTTCTGTAATAACTTGGTCATAGGTCGTGCTACCTTGGAGAAGTCTGGAACAAACCTTCTGTAGTATCCTGCTAACCCTAGGAAGCTGCGTATTTCAGTTATATTTGTTAGAGCCTTCCATTCTTTCACTGCGTCGATCTTTGCAGGATCTACCATCACTCCGTCCTTCGAGATGACGTGACCCAGGAATGTAACCTTCTCGAGCCAAAACTCGCACTTAGAAAATTTAGCATACCACTTATATTCCCTTAGTATCCCCAAAATGATACGGAGATGTTCCTCATGTTCTGCCCCAGTCTTGGAATAAATCAGGATGTCGTCAATGAATACAACCACGCATATGTCCAGGTATTCGTGGAAGGTTCTGTTCATTTGATCCATGAACACTACTGGTGCGTTTGTTAAACCGAAAGGCATGACCTTAAACTCATAATGACCGTATCTGCTTCGGAAGGCTGTCTTCTGGATGTCTTCTTGCCTCACAACGATCTGATGGTAACCTGACCTTAGGTCAATCTTTGAAAATACTCCCGCCCCTTTTAATTGATCAAAGAGGTCGTCGATTCTGGGTAAAGGGTAGCGGTTCTTAATGGTCACCTTGTTCAATTCTCTGTAGTCGATGCAGAGTCTCATGCTGCCGTCCTTCTTTTTCACAAAGAGAACCGGTGCTCCCCATGGTGAGACACTCGGTCTTATGAAACCCTTTTCAATCATCTCCTCAAGTTGTTTCTTCAATTCCTGCAGTTCTACCGGTGCCATTCTATAAGGCGCCTTTGAAATTGGTGCCATGCCTGGTGCAAGGTCGATAGAGAACTCAACGTCACGCGCAGGTGGCAAGCCTGGCAACTCGTCAGGGAAAACGTCAGGGAATCCCCGCACTACGTGAATATCTCCAATGTTCACGCTCTCCTTTACTTCGTTGATGCTGCAAAGGTACACTTGATGCCCTTTTCTTTCTAACCGTTGTAGTTGTAGCACGGAGATGATTTTCGCCTCCTTAATTGGCGAAGTCTTCTGATACGTGACCTTAGTTCCGACAGGATGCTTCAAGCGAAACTTTCGGTCTCGGCACTCGAATATCGCATGGTATTTAGTCAACCAATCGATACCCAGTATAACGTCGAACTCCGGCATGTCGAAAAGAATGAGGTCGGAAGGAAAGGTTGTTTTGTGAATGATGATTGGAGTTTCTTTGAAAATTTTAGAACATTTGAGAGTTTTACCGTATGGTAGGGAAATATTTGCATCGATAGATTCGAATTTTGTGAGATTAGCTTTTTGAATAAATTTAGAAGATATAAAGGACAATGATGCCCCAGTGTCAAATAATACAACAGCGTTTACAGAGTTTACAAGGAAAATACCAGTGATGACGTCGGCCTCAGGTGATTCTTCCGCTTCTGTCTCTGTGAGTACATAAACTCGACCTTGTACCACGACAGATTGTGGTACCCCTGCAACAGGAGCCGTGTTCAAATTGTTGGGACATACATTCGACTTATGTCCCCACCATCTTGCATTTGAAACAGGTAATTGGCAGACCATTGCACTGCCTCCCCTCATGTAGTGCTTTACGGCATATAAGACAATTTCCTGGTAAAACTCTTAATTGAGGGGCCCTCCCTGCAACCATGGCTCTCTCGTTGTTCCCAGCAGGAAGCCTGTTTTGGAACGCAGGCCTCTGGAAATTTGGCCTCTGCTGGTTCGGGCCTTGGTAGTTCGGCTTCTGAATGAAGCTCGACTGTGCCACAGATGGCACAAACACCTTCTTCTTCTTTTTCTCCTCAGCTTTTTCCAACTCCAAGGAAGCCCACACACTGCACGCACGTTCGTATGCTGCGGCAAAAGTAGTGTAGGTGTTGCTGCTCAAGTAGGTACGCAGATCATTAGACATGTTGCGCAAGTACCTTTGAGTCATGACCCTCTCATTGGGAGCTACCGTAGTTCCAAACTTGGACAGCCGTTGGAACTCCTCCGTGTACTCCTGGAGGGTCATGTCATTCATCTTCAGACTTATGAATTTCTCCTCCATCTGGCATCGGAGCTCATACCCGAAGTATCGCTCCTTGATCTTTGTGGTGAATTCGCCCCAGGTGAACGTAGTGTCAGGCTCATTAGTCCTGATCACGTTCCACCAACCATTCGCCTCTTCTTTCAGATAGAAGGCGGCGATGTTGACCCTCTCTTCTGGAGGTGTCCTGCTCAAATCCATGAGCTTTTTCATCTCTTCCAACCAATTTGTGAGCTCGGTAGGGTTGTTTGACCCCGAGTATACTGCTGGTCGATGACGTGAGAGTCGGTCGAAGGAGCTTGGCTGATGTTGGCGGTTTGCATTATCCGTGGCTATTTCAGCCAAACGGATTAAAGATTCTTCGGCCAGAATTTGTCTTTCCGCAGCAGTCATTTGAGGTGCAGCCATTCTGAAAGAATTAGGAAGCGAAGAAATTTATTAGCATTGCAAGGTGTTAGAAAGCATGCTTGACATAGATAGAATTTTATTCGAAATAAATGCGATAACGGTAGTCATGCAAATAAGCACAGAAGTTAGATATTGCATTCCATTAGAATGTAATTGCTGGAATGTATCTTGTACACTTCTTAGGAAGGTAACAAAAGATAGAAGGTAGAGAGTGTATTTTTGTGGAATTGTTTATGAATTTAACAGATGTCTTCACTCCGTGCCGTCTGGTACTTCCTTCGATGCTTCAATCCTCGGGAGTTGAGTTCATTATTTTGATTTTATATTCGAGGATAGTTGTTAGTTTAAATTAGTCACTTCAGCAAGTAGCAAGCATACGATAGTTAGTGTATTTTATTTTGAGGGAAGTAGTTTGTTAATTAAAAGTCCTTTGCCTATGGTCGGTCCTTAAGGTTTCTACCCATTCTCACACTTTAAAGCGATTTCAAGTTTATTATTTAAGTGATCTAATAAAAGAAAAATCTAATTTATTATTTGATCCTAGTAGTCTTGCGGGTTAACATATTAATATGTTTGTACCGCCCATGTGTCTCTCGTTAGGTAAGCATAAATCGCATTAGGCAATTCATGTTACGGTCACGAGTCAGCTCTGATACCAACTGTAACAACCTGGTTTTTAGTCGACTTTAATTACTAAGGCGGAAATAAATTAAGTCTTAAACCAGCGTCATTAATTATACATAAAACCCAAATATTACAAACATCGTTTAAGAGTTGAATAAAACAACTCTAAGTACGGAATTTAAAAGAGTATAGGTTATATATTACAATATCTCGACAACAACTAAAAGTAATGCATAAAAACGTCTCGTGGCCCCGTCCAAAAACCAGCTCCCGGTCCACGATCATCCTGCACAATAAACTGATGGGGGATGTCATTGAGCTGACAAAGTGACTAGCTATGCTCATACTTACCCTCGATTTCAATTACTTTGGTTTATTACTATCGCTTTATAAACATAACATTATGATAAAAACATAAACATGCTTATTACATATAGCATATAAAGACATATAAGTCATAATAAACATGCGGTTTAAAGCGATAAATCATATAAACATGATATTCAATTATGAAGGCAAATAACATATAATAGCATAGCAATAGTATCACAATAATTCAACAGGATTACAACGCGATATCAGATCGCAAACAGACGTACATATAGTATTATTCACATCATGCAGACTCGATTCACTTCAGAAATTTGTGGTCTTTAGTTTTCAAAGATGGTACGCACTCATTCTCAATTAATCATACAACAGACAACACATACTGCTTACGAGCCTGACCACTGAGTAGGCTATTGTACTCTAGTCGTTTGCATCTCACTACCATAGTGCAGCAACTTACTCGACTCGTAAACCACGCCGAATACTATAGTACTTGCATCTCATCTTCTAGTGTTCGAAATGATTCGAACTTCAGATACAATCTCGTCAAGTAATCTTTACGCAGGGTAAGAACGAATGCAAGTGTCGCGCCCACTAAGAACGAAACACAGCAAGGAGACAGAACCGCGAGATGACAATCGCAATAAGGTCGCGGTGGCCCTGGTAACTTTAGCGAAATAGGGGAATAAAACCCTAGTCTAGTATGCATACACTAATATCCACTTTAAGAATGGGAGACGGGACTCATAATAATTTTATGTGAGTCCTCTCACATGGGGGTAGTTTTTTTAATTTATTTTTTGTTTTTTAATTTTTTTAAGGGATTGAGTGATCATCTCACACTAAATTAGTGTGAGTCCGATCTCTCATAAGAACTACTCTAAAAAAAAATTGTTATGTGTGGGGAGATGTTTGCAGAACTAAGAAAACACCACCAACATAACAACATTAACCATTTTACTAACATTTAAGGGCAAATTTGTTATTTTACCACCTAATTACGTGGTTATAGTGTTGTATTGTAAATAGAGGTTGTTTGAAGTTTGTTAGAAAGTTAGTTACAAGCCTAAATATGTGTATATATACGCTTGTAACCACCAAAAATACATTCATTGAAAAAATAAAACAAACTTCCTCTGCTTCTATCTCTGTTGTCTCTCTCTCTAAATCTCATCAAAAACTCCATTGTTGAGTTGTGTAGAAAGCTCGAGATTCATACATTGTGTAATCTCCTGGGTTCTACAATAGTGGTATTTTCTTAGTTTCGTGCAATCCAGGGTACCCATTCAGGGCACTATAAGTTCTTAGTGATGCTTTTGGGCTCACTAATGCACCTGCATCATTTCAAGGGTGGATGAATCCCACATCTTTAGGGGATTGTTGAGGAAGTGTGTATTGGTGTTTTTTTGATGACATATTAGTTTACATCAGAGACTTACAAACCCATCTAATACATCTGAAAGTGGTCTTTGATTTGATGAGAGAACATCAGATTATGCCAAGAGAGCCAAGTGTTCTTTTGCCTTTGATAAGGTTTTATACCTTGATCTTTACATCTCAACAAAAGGGGTAGAGACTAACCCTCACAAGATCTCAGCAATCAAAGAATGGCATCTCCCTTGAGATGTGAAGAGTTTGAGAAGCTTCTTAGGCCTTGCAGGCTATTACATGAAGTTTATCAAAGGTTATGCCCTCATCTCTAAGCCCTAACTAATCAACATAAGAAAAAAAAGGGTTTAAATGGAGTTATGAGGCACAAGTAGCTTTTGAAGAACTGAAGCTGGCTTTGTGTACCGTCTGTTTTGGCTGGACCAGACTTATCCAAGCAATTTGTTGTTAAAGCTGATGCATCTCAGTCTGTTATTGAAGCAGTATTGATGCAAGAGGAACATCCCTTGGTTTATACTAGTAAAAGTTTGGGACCTAAATGGCAGAGATTGTTAGTATATGAGAAAAAGTTGATTACATTGGTTACAGCAGTTCAGAAGTGGGAACAATACTTACTCGATAGCCATGTCATCATAAGAATTGATCAGAAAAGCTTAGAGTGGTTGTTGTAACAGAAGATCTCTTCTCCTTTCCAACAATTTTGGCTTTCAATGTTGATGGGATTCAGTTATGAAATTCAGTATAAGTCTGGTAAAGAAAATGTTGCTGTAGATGCACGCACTCTCAAGAGTGAATGGGACTGAAATCATGTGTTTAGCTCTCTCAACATTACAGACAGATTTGAAGGAGAGGATACAAGACAGCTATGATTTTGATCCATTCCTATTTCCTGTGTTACAAAAGCTGCAGCAACATGAACCCTATCCACCTTATACACTTGTGGATGGTTTAATCAGGAGGAAGAACAAGATTGTGGTAGGGAATGATCCACAACTAAAGTTCAGCATACTTAAGTGGCTACATGATTCTTATCAAGGTGGTCATACAGGGAGAGATGTAACAGTCAGAAGGGTGAAAGGGTTATTCTATTGGAAAGAAGCAAACAAGGATATCAGTCACTTTATCAGACAATGCTCAACCTGCCAGGCAAACATACCTGACACTATTGCTGCACCTGGACTTCTTCAACCTCTGCCTATTCCTGAGGAGATTTGGGTTGATGTTTCAATGGACTTTATCACAGGGTTGCCTAAGTCTCAAGGAAAGGAAGTGATTATAGTGGTGGTGGATAGGCTTAGTATGATGGCACACTTTAAGACATTATCTCATCCATATATACTCAACTATCGAGGTAGCCCAGGTGTACTTGGACCATGTCTTCAAATTACATGGGTAGCCAAGGAGTATTGTGAGTGATAGAGGTCTTATTTTTATCAGTGCTTTCTGGAAAGCCTTGTTTACCTTGCAAGGAACTGAACTTCTGTTGTCATCAGCTTATCACCCATAGACTGATGGTCAAACAGAGGTGGTCAACAGATGTTTGCAAACATTCTTGAGATGCATGTATGGAGATCATCCCAAAGACCGGAGTATGTGGTTACCTCTTGCTGAGTGTTGGTACAATATCAACTTACATACTTCCATTCAGCTTACTCCCTATGAGGTGGTTTATAACCAATGTGGAAGCAGTGGATCGATCTATGCAGAGGAGAGAGGCAATGATTCAATCACTAAAGTACCAGTTGAGAAGAGCACAAGACAGAATGAAGGCCTTTGTGGATAAGCACAGGACTGATAGATCTTTTCAAATTAATTATTGGGTTTGGCTTAACCTACAGCCATACAGACAGACTTCAGTGGCTAGCAGGGGTAATCAGAAGCTGGCAGCTAAGTATTTTGGACCATTTCAGGTTGAGGATGTGATTGGCAAGTTGGCTTATAAGCTTAAACTCCCAAGTGATTCTCAAATCCATAATGTGTTCCACGTTTCACAGCTCAAGGGGCTAAGAGGGGTGCTACCTGATGCTCCTAGTGTACCTGTGTGGTTTAAAGGAAAAGACAGCTCTCAACACTTGGAACCGCAGGCAGTGTTGGATAAAAGGGTGCTTAAGTCTTAGAACCGTGCTAGAGTTCAGTATCTAGTGCAGTGGCATGGGATGCCTGCGAGTGAAGCTTCCTGGGAATATGCTGAAGAGTTTGATGCTAAGTACCCATCATTTGTGGCTTGACTTGAGGACAAGTCCTTTAATAAAGGGGAAGGAATGTTGTAGTGTAAATAGAGATTGTTACGAAGTTTGTTAGAAAGTTAGTTACAAGCCCAAATACGTGTATATATATACTTGTAACCACCAAAAATACATTCATTGAAGAAATAAAACAAACTTTCGTTGCTTACCTGTTTTCTCTCTCTCTCTCTCTCTAAATCTCATCAAAAACTCTATTGTTGAGTTGTGTAGAAAGCTCGAGATTCATACATTGTGTAATCTCCTGGGTTCTACAACATTTAGGCCTTAATGCGTTCCATGATTAAGTAATACGTTCTACCGTTTAGCAATGGTGTTTATAATTACTTAAATATCTCTGTGTTCCTATTACGATATACTCTGTTTTTTTTTCTTTAAAGAATGTTGAGATATCAAGATCAGATTGCACAGACTCGTACGGAGTACTAAGCAAGTTTATGTGAATCATTTGGTTTAGCAACATCGCATAAATCACCTTTTGGAAAGCAATAAAAAAGACTCAAACCCATGCCTTGCTGCCTCGCAAGTCGCAAACACGCTGGGTGCGCCTAGCAAGAGTCTTTGAACAGCAGACGAGCCTATTTCTAACTACATAAAAAGAAAAATCAAGAAATTTCCATTAACATAGAAATGATGCTCGCATGTAGAAAAGTTTATGTATAACTGAAACACAAAGGGGAACAATTCAAAGGTATATTACCGAGGAACAATTCTATAGCCCCGTCACATGATGCCAACCCATGAAGAAATGGTTGCAGCAATCTGCAGACTGTCTGGGTCAACCGATGTCTTACTACCAAACTAGAAGTCGAAAAAATAAACACATGAACCCAACATGAAAAATTCCACATAAAAGACGCGCATGCCTGAGGGATCATTTTCTGCTTGCAAAATCTAAAACCCTAGAACAAATATGATATAGAGTTTAAAAGAGAGTATATAAGCCCACAATATATTCAATTCACAAGTAATAATTGAGACATTTGGATTGATATAAATGTGGAATTGCACAGCCACAGTACAGTTACAAACAAGCGAGGAATACCCAAATCGTCCACGGTTTCATCAGACGCTTCTTGAAAATACTGATTAGGTCATCTCTTACAAACTATTCATCCAAACCTAACTAAGAGGTCATTTCCATGTTCAGTGTACAGATGGGGAAAATTGAGATACACCCACGTATAACTAGTGATTTTAAGTATACACCGTATAACCGAGGCAGGTTAGTGCAATACCTCTGAGTTTGATCAAATCCACCAAATTGATCTTCAATCTTCTGAGCCTTCTCCATTTACATGAAGACTAATTACACGTTTAGAACTGATGAAGCAGCCCAAGCCCAACTCAATAGTTTGACCCAACCTTTTAGTAGGTCAAACACATTGCCGTGGCCGGAACTTTTCAGTTGACATAAGCGAACTGATAAGCTTTTCTAGTCTATCTGCCCCTGGAGTAGGTCTAAGAGTTGCGGTATTTCCTACTTCCAAACATGGGTCAGATCCATTTTTGGTGCTTCCGACGCACCACCCACCAGGAACAACCATTCCTGGACCCCGAGAGAGGAGGTCAGAGTCAATCTTGTCAAGAACTGGATCATTCCGAGGAAACTTCCTGGCAAAAGGGGCATTACTAGCGACCATTCTTGACATGTCCTCGGAAGTGAGATAGTGAGGATGCTGTTTAGGTGGGTTGTCCCAGGAGATAAAATGCAGGTCACTGTTAACAGTCGTGTTCTTGAACTCTTGTGCATTGCATATGACAGTGTGGAAATATCCTTCAGGAGAGGAAAGGAAGTTTGCATAGTACATTAGAACAGTCCTAGGTAGGTTGTCCCATCCCCAAATGCAGTAGTCGATAAATTGGCGAGAAAGAACCATCCAAGCAGAGCCTACATCAAAACAATACTCTAGTTGTCATGTTAATATCACCCGAATCCACCGAAGGAGACAAATTGATGGACAAAAATCCTACATAAATGGATGATGTGTTAAATGAAGCACTTGAAATTCTATTTTTATAGAAAAGAAAATAATACACCCTATATTCAACATAAAATTATACTACTCGTAAGCATATACTCAATTAAGATCCATTGATATTCCTGGTGGGAGGCTACTCTCTTAGAATTCTACAACATGATATGTTACATAGAACGGTAAGGACATAGAGTCGATTTGATTTTCAAAATAAATCTACCAAAAAGTACTTTGTAGTACTTAGAAGTAGCGTGATTTAGGAACTATTTGGGTAATACACACATAAAAGTACAAGTCACCGAAGTGGAAAACAATACACCTCAGGTCAAGAGTGAAATTTCAAATCGGTTAAACATAATGGGACCTAATTAAAGATAGATTAAACCTCAAAGCCCCAAAATAGAAAGAGTCCTTTATGAAGATTGTGCTGATGCAATTAACGACACATGTTAAAGAAAGAAAAGGACGAGGAAACTTATTAATGCCATTTATACAGTCCAGCCATATATTTCACTGCAAATCAAAACTAATAACCTAATTTAAGGAATAGACAGTCAGAAATTTAGTATTAAGTATATTCATAGTCTGCAGTGAGCAACTGCATCGCAGAGATTATGCGTGTCAATTGATGTCTGTATAGCCAAAAATAATATTTTACGAGTAATAAGCTTTATAATAAGTGATGCTAAAACATGAGTAACTTAAGCTAATGTAGCTATTTTTCTGTACAAGAGATAGTTTTGATTAATACCACCAACCACCGATTAACAAGCACCTACTCCGTGCATCTTACTACTGAAAACGATGCAATATAAAAAAATCACTTATATAAGCAATGGACACATTTTAAGCCAGCCGACATAGAAGTATGACAAGTATCAAAGCATCAATACGACAAACATTGGAACTTCATGCACCTGTGAAGAGCTTAAAAGCCGTTGGGACACTTCTTCGTTGAGTAATCCATGTCACATCCGCCTTTTCTGTTTGATAGAGCCCTGGGTCTATAATGATGGGTTTTGCTCTTTGGAACCTACGTTGCAGCAATCAACAGCTTCATATCAGCAAGACAGCAACAGCTTTGAACACATTGAACTTTAGTGACCATTGAAAAAAAAAAAAAAAAAAAAAAAAAAAAAAAAAAAAAAAACAGAAGAAACTCAAATTATTATATAAACATACTCTTTCCAACCAATGTCGCTTGTATGATCAATGAAGTTCAGATCCCTGGGCAAATGGGAGAACGTGTGCAGGAGATCTAATCACAAAAAAAAAAAAAAAAAAAAAAAAAAAAGGGAAAGGATCATAAACAAAGATGGTAACACAATGACATATCAGTCATAGTACAGAAAACAATGAAGCTCCATACTCAAATAATCCAAAATGGCAGCGACGGCATTGACCTAAGTTGAGAGCAATCATATGCAATACATTCACCAGTTTAAATCTTCTTAAAGAAACACACACAATTAGTCATCCATTGTACTAAAAACACATGTCAAAGCAGATCCAAATCAGAAAATACCCCAAAAATACCCTATAATAACAATTCAAAAATAAATCAAGCTCCAGAACATATCCCAAATCAGTCCAATTGTATACACATCAAAAGTACAGACAAAATCAACCCAAATTAGCATAAATGAGAAAGACCAATTAGACTAAAAAAGAAATTAATCAAAACTAAAATAAGACATTAATAGAAAAAAATAAAATAAAATAAAAAATTTAATCAAAACTAATCTTGTCCCATATTTGTGTTCCCATATACTTCGTATTTGACACATCTTATAATGAGTGAAAACAATATTGCCTAAACTATGCCAAGTTTATTATTTCATAGGAGAGATTGCTGAAGCACAAAATCGGATAGGGGATCCGCACGACCGCACTACCAAAATGCACAGAAGTGAAAGAATAAACAACAATCCTTCCATTGTCGGTTATAAGGAGATAATTACTGGCACTTAAATCAATAAACCATTTAGCAAAAATGAGCAAAACCCATCAAATTAATCAAAACAAACTCATTAAACAACCAAAACACCCAAAAGTTAAAACTATTTTAGGAGAGGAGCAACACAGAGGCAATAAGTTGGACTTAGATCAAAGAAAATTTGCAAAAATAAGCAAAACTCATCGAACAAACAAAGTAATTAACAAAAAAGCAGCTAACTTGTGTACACATAAGTACCAACAACATCAACTAAATTTGCAAAAATAGCAAAAACCATCTACAAGTTCTCCTATGAGATTGCCGTATATGTATTACAAGTATTTTGCAGCTTAAACATGACCATTATATGACGGACGTGTAATAGGATCACTGAAGAAACACATCAAACTAATCAAGTAATAAATTAAAACATTGAAAGATTTAAAACAAATAAGATCACTATCATAATTAACATGGGAATGATCAATGGCACTCAGATTAACAAACCAAATTCGCGAAAAGATCACTTTATTTGCACACAGATATATTCTCAATTTAACATCGAAAATCAAAAAGGAACTCTATATGTGGAGTAAAAGATTTAAAATAAAAACTAGCTCACCATCTTGAGTAACAAGAGGATAATCAGTGGCACTTAAATTAATAAACCAATCCCAATCACCACCATCCTTCAACAAAATAGCAGCAGCATGAAGTGTATTTGCCACCATTGTCGGACCTCGATAAGTCACCAAATTAGCCCTCTTGATCATCCTGACATTATTAAACTCCCGAAAAACCGCATAATTCTCAACAAAGGTTTGCAATGCAAGCCTCTCTTCAACAGAAGACTCTAAATCCAAGTGAACTACATACTGATTTAAAGGGTGATAAAGTGCAAGAAGTGTCCTCTGGAGCATCTGCCCATCCCCAGCAGACCCAGAGATCAAATACGCAAACTGAGGCGGTGTCGAGGTTGAGGAAGACACCGGCAATGGTCGTAGCTTCGACTCGACAAAAATGGAGGAAAATGTGGTTGAGAAAAGCTGTGTTCTTGATGATGTTGTTGTTAGGGTTGTTAAAAACAGCAGAAATAGTGAGAATATTGACCCGATTGCTAATGGGTAAACCCATTTTACTCTCTCACAACCGAAATTTGATGCTGTGGATGTTTGATTGTGGTGGTAGTAGTTTCTTAATCTCTTCATCTCATCAAAAACCCTAGAAATTTTGGGGATCTTTTTTGTGATTTTGGGTAGGTGAGATGAGATGAATGAGATTGAAATCAGGTGAAATTATTGAAATGGGTTTTCTGCGAATGATCTAATGTGATCTGGGTTTCAAAGCTTAAAGGTTATTGTTGGATCATTAATGGAGTTTTGTTGTTGTTGTTGTTGTTGTTGTTCAACTGCATCACTGTGAATTGTTTTTAAGGAAGAAAAGTCTTCAAGTAACTGACACGATTTTAATGATTTTTATTACTGTATTACAAAGGGGAGTGTATATAAGAGGAAGACGTTAGTGAAACATCTACTCCACATAAATACTTCCCCCATTCCATTTGATTCTATACATATTCCTTTTTCGAAAATTTCAATCAATTCTATATATTTCTATTTTGGTCCGTACTTTATTAAACTAAAAGACCAATATACCCTTCATTAATACCTCACCCAACCCACTTGCAATGTCTTTTTTTAAAGAATAAAGTAGGGGTAGTTTGGTAATTCTATTATCTACCCCACTTGATTTTCTTCTACCTTAATTACCGTGTTTTGGTCAAATGTATAGAACCAAACGGAATAGAGGAAGTAAAGACGAATAAATATGTCTCCCAAAAAAAAAAAAGTTTTTTTTTTTTTTTTCAAACGGTACCTTTTAGGGTCATTTGTGAGATAGTACCTTTAATTTATTTTTTTGTTTTCTAGTACCTTTTATTTTCAATTTTTGTTATAAAGTACCAAATATCGGATTTCGGCATACTAAGTCAAATTTCCGATGTGACTTTTAACCCTCTCTCTTCTTCACCTTCTTCATTATAGACTCTACTCTTCCATATTTACTCTTCTCTTCTTCTTTCAATAATCTTCTTCAATATATACTCTATATTTCTCCCTTTAATCATCATTTAGCCTTCTTTCTTCATCACCTTCTTCATTCATTCATTCACCTAAAAAAGGCACAACTTTCTCAAAAACGGTAGTTCATGAAACTTTTTAACCCCAAAGCTTCAATGTATCATTCAAATCGGCCCTAAACTCTTCCCCGTTTTTTCTCCACACGAAAAATTCGACCTTTTGTTGATAACGTTGGATGTTTCGGGGAATCAAATAAGTAATTATAATTAGCAAATTATTCCTTGGGTTTAATCGATTTCATGTCTAGGGTTAGTAATTATTGGAATAATTTATCTTCCAAGTTGCAAAAGCTAAACCTCGCTTTTAACAAGTTTTAGGGGAGTTTAATTGATTTTGTGTCTAAGGTGAATAATTTGGTGGTTTTAGATTTGAGTTTCAACAAAAACTCTAGAAAAATCGATCCTAAAATCTACGAAAACATGAGTTTGAAATAGCTCTACCTCCAAAATAACGTACATGTTTGAGAACGAAGACATGATTTGGAATTCGTGGGTAGAAACTGAAGAAGGAACGATAAAGTAGAAACATAACAAAAGATAATGGCGAGTTTGGTAGTTTTTAACAAACGGAAATTTAAATCAGGTAGCTTTTAACAAAAAAAATGAAGTGCCAAACTGCCAAATAAGTTTTCTCACCGGAAATTTGACTTAGTACGCCGGAATCCGATATTTGGTACTTTATAACAAAAATTGAAAATAAAAGGTACTAAAAAACAAAAAAATAAATTAAAGCTACTATCTCACAAATGACCCTAAATAAAAGGTACCATCTGACAAAAAACCCCAAAAAAAATATACGGACTAGTATATATTTTTGTTAAATACGGAGTAAAATTTAACCCACTTTTAAAACAAATTATTATTTTTTTCCAAAATAACTTTCTCGTAATTTTTTTTAGGATTAATTGTCAAATAGCTTCTTTAAAAATTGACTTTTCTCAGATATCACCTTACAAAAAAATTATTGTTTACTATGACCTTTTAATTTGATTTTGACTAACATCAAGTAAATTCAACATTTGACTTATCGAAGTTCGTGATTTTTACCCCAATTTTTGTAAATTTTCCTCCAAATTTTTCAAATTTTTCTCCAAATTTTTAAAATTCTAATTTACAAAGTAATCACCACAGGGACACGTGTCACCCTGTGGTAATACTTTGACTATTCCATAGGGCCCACTGACTTTCTTGGGAATTTAATTCATTCATTCAGCAAACACGCATTACTTAATCATCAACAATACATTAATTAATAATTCATTAATACATTGAATTAATACATTGATACCTTACATTACATTAATTAATTACATTAAATGAAATTACATTAATTTCTTGACTAATTAATTAATTACATTAAATGAAATTACCTTAATTACATACAAATGAAAATGAAAATTACATTAAAATTACAATAATGAAAATTACATTATTACATTAAAATTACAGTAATGAAAATTACATTATCACATTATTAATTACATCACAGAATACTGAATTTAAATACTTTGAAAATAATTCGAAAAATATTATTCATATTTTATTGAGATACTAGATTAAGATTAAGATAATATTGAGATACTAAGATTAAGATAAGAATATTATTATTTATATATTTGTTGTAATATAAAATATTGTGTTTTGGTAAAAATTCACCAAGACTAGATTCAATGTGATTGGGGTTAAAGCGACCTAATCGTATACCAAACTTAGACTCGTAAACGAAAGCTAAAGAAAAATGAAAGAAGGAAAGCAAAGCAAGACACGTAAGTTTTTTGGTTACGCGGAAAACCCGATGCGGGAAACGACCGCGGGGGAAAACTCTTGTCCCACCAACTATCCACTATTCAAAGAAGGGTTACAAGATTTTTGGGTGCTAAGGCACGTTATTCGATACAATGTTTGCTGGAGAAATGATAAGTGTTTGATGAAGAAAGGAAAATAAATTGTTCTGAATGCTGTGGTGTACTGTAGTATTGTTGTAGGGTGTTGAATGCCCTTTCCTTGAACCCTAGTTTTCCTTTTATACTTGTAATCTTGCTGACTATGCTCCTATTTCTCCTCCTTCCATAACCGTTATGACTCCCTGCTGAATAGGCTTGACTCACTCCTTCTGTTGAACTGCTTCCCCCATTCTCGCAACTACTTTGGCTATCCGTTGTAGTTAAGACAGATCCGTTGGTGAGACTCCTGAGGGCCATGGCCGTTCAGGGTCCTGTGCTGCCTGGCTTCTTGAGATGCTCTGGGTCCTGTCCAGGGTCCTGAATTACCCAGGGCCCTGAGCAGGCCTTTGCTGCTGAGTGGCTCAAATCTGGGCCGCAAAATTTGGGCCCAACATTTGCCCCCAAAATTTCCGCCCACATCTTGCATGTGTTTTGGGCGGGAATTTCCCCCCCAAGTTGCGACGTGACATCAAGGGTCATATCACATTTATGACTCCATTTCCCAACTTCCTTTATAAATACTCCCCTCTCTCCACTTCTTAGCCCCCTTTTCGTTTTTCTCAGCCTTCCCCTCAACTTATTCCCTTCTTCCAACTTGTCTCGTCCTCCTCGTTCCTTGCTCCCCAGGTAATCCTTCCAACTCCTCTTGCTTCTTTTCGTTTCCCCCATGTCTACTCGTTCTCAAAAGCGTTCATCGGCCCTGGTTGTCTTCTCCTCCGCGGGTATCTTGGATAACAAACACCGCTGCGACTCCGAAGTTTCGGAGGACGATCTCCCCGCCTTCAGATCTATGGCGGGTTTGGATGAGACGGTAGTTCTGCTTGCCCCCGCTTCCAGCGAGTTTGCCGATGTTGTCTCCCCGGGGTGGGTTTCCCTTTACGAATATCCCTTTACCATGGGCATGAAGTTCCCTTTTCCTCCTCTCATTCAAGCCTTCCTTCTCTGGTTCTCCCTTGCTCCTGGCCAACTTGCTGCCCAAGCCTGGAGGGTCTTGTACGCTGTGTGCGTGGTGGGCGAGCGTTTTGGCATCCAGGTGGGGCTGGCGGACTTAGCGAGCCTATACTCTTGTAGGCACCTCGGCTACGGCCATGTGACGATGAGGGAGTCTGATGGTGACAACCCCTTCATCGACACTAGCAAGGCAAGCGATGATGGTTGGTTTCGTCGCTTTGTCTTCTTGAAGGTTGATTCCATGAACCCCCGCCCAGGGTACCTATTGGAGAAGTGGGGTGAAACCAAAGGTACCTGGTCGTTTTTGCCGTGCTTGTGATGTTATTCTTTCTGCTTACTCTCCTTAACCGTCTTTCTCTGCAGGGCTCAAGAATCTGAAGGCCGCCCTTCCTCCTAGCGATACCCTGACGAGCCTGTGGTCGATCCCTCGTGCATCGCACACCTTTCCCGAGCTGTTCTCCGCTGTTCCTTCAGTGCCTACACCTGATCCTGCCATGGCGTCTGGTAAGTTCCTAATTCTAGGGTTGATTTTTGCTGCTCCTGGATCCGCTTCTGATTCTGCCCTTTGCCCCCAGGTTCTGCTGCTCCTGATGTGCTTGACTCTCTCTTGCTGAAGAAGAGAAAGCAGGTGATAGGTTTAGTCGCACTCGCCTAATCAAAAATAATGTCAAACTCAACACTAGGGTAGCTAGGGTAAGTCGGGTCGAAATCCACAGGGAGATGGTCGTAATGTAGGTTATTTTTAACGATTCTAGTCTCTGTTCGAGTAAGGTTTGGTTTACTAAAAGCTATAGCGGAAGAAAGACAAGGGTTTAAACTTAGAGAAAAAAGTCTAGGGAATTGGGGATAACATAGGCAAAGCTAGGATAAAGGATGGTGACAGAAATGAGTCGGGAATCGAAATTACAAGAAGGAAAATTATTTAAACCCTAAGTTTTTGAGAGAAACTAGTTTAAAGTGTTGGAAAAATGCTCAGAAAAATTCGTGAAAAGATATGATCATTTGGCCCTTCAAACACTACAAAAAAACAGCTGTTTTGCGACGGAATTTGCGACGGCTACAAACCTCCGTCGCAGGAAAACTGATTTGCGACGGATTTAATTATTTGCGACGGAAATTGCGACGGCTAACAAATTCCGTCGCAAATTCCGTCGCAACATGGACCACCAAGAATTGGAGCCAAAAAAATCATTTGCGCCAAAAAAGTTGCGACGGAATTTGCGACGGACTTTTAGTTTTGCGACGGACGATTTGCGACGGATATGAAATTATATGCGCCAATAATTGGAGCCAAAAATTTATTTTGCGCCAAAAGCATTGCGACGGAAATTTGCGACGGATATGGATGTTATGACGGATTTTTGGCGGATCGATATTCCGCCGCAACAGACAAAGATGCCAACGAATATTCCTGGCATCTCTGAATTTGTCAGAGTTTGCGACGGATTTGAATTCCGTCGCAAAAAGTCCGTCGCAAAATTAAAAAAAATAAATCTCCCCAGTTAAATCATTTCGTCGTGTTTGGTTAAAAAAAAAAAAAAAAAAAAAACAGAAGGCGCCTTCGTCCGCGACGACGATGACGGAGAAGGCCCCACCCCACCCCGCCGCCACCCCACGCCACCACCACGCCACCCCACCAGGCCTCCCCACCACCCCGCCGCCGTTTCCTCCTGCCGCCGCTTTTCCTCCCCGCCACCGCTTTCACCTTGCCGCCGCCACCTTGCGCCGCCTCACTCTCCCGCCGCCAAGACTCCAGCCGCCGCTTCACTCTCCCGCCGCCTTACTCTGGCCGTGAATAGTGTATGTTTTTAATTTAATTTGATTTAAGTTTGTTTGTTTTAATTTTGTTGATTTTATTAGTTTAGTTTGATTATTGTATGTTTAGATTGTTTTAGTTTGATTAGTTTGTTTAGTTTGATTGTTTTAATTATTTTGATTTGTTTGTTTTAATTAGTTTAGTTTGATTTAAGTTGATTGTTTTAGTTTGATTTAGGTTGATTTTTGTTTGATTGTTTTAGTAGTTTTAGTTTGATTTATTAGTTTAGTTTGATTGTGTTAGTTTGATTAGTTTAGTTTATTTGTTGATTTGTTGATTTGATTAGTTTAGTTTGATTAGATTAGTTTAGTTTAATTTAAGTTTATTAAATGTTATTTAGTTTGATTGGATTAGTTTAGTTTAATTTAAGTTTATTAAATGTTATTTAGTTTGATTATATTCAAGTTATAGTTTAGGTAATTTGATTATGTGTTAATGCTAAATTAGAGAATTGTAGAGCCATTTTTAAGTTGAATTAGTGCTAAATTAGAGAACTGTAGAGCCATTGTTAGGTTATTTTAGAGAATTGTAGAGCCACCGATAGGTTCATTTGTGGTGATTTTAGAGCCATTGATAGCATATATACTTATTAATGTGTTGGGTATAATATGACATAATGTGATTGTGTATTTTTGTTAAAGTTATGTATTTTATAAAAATGTTTTAAATCCAAATTTTTTATGCTGATCAGTAGTATACCCATTCGAGAATTATTCATTAGGAGTAATTCTCGAATAGTCCCCATTTTGGGATCGTCTTTGAATGATCAATATCACTTAGGTGACAAGTATTTACTTTTGTTTATGTGATAGTAAAAATTTCGGTGGCAAATTTTAAGCAGATGTTCTCCGGATACATATATTTTGAGGAAACTCGAATTATTTGTGTATTTGGAGAACTGATGCGAATTGTCAATAAATTTTTACCATTACATAAATAAATGTAACTATTTGTTAGTGATATTGGTCATTCAAAGATGGGTTTAGGTTGGAGAGATAAGAAGTTACCTATGACTACTCGTTCTTTCAAAAAGCAAATTATTTCAAAGTTTTTGAAATTCAATTAATAATTTATAACAAGTTTATTTTTGTAGACGGATTGACAATGAAGAGAATTGAACGTAGTTGGATGTACGAATCGTTTGGATGATAATAAACGAGTGAAAGTGGGATTTGCTCATGGTGTTGTCGAATTCATCGAACATGCTAAACTTTTGCCGAGTTCATCCGTAATGGCGAAAAGATTAAGTGTCCATGTGTTAATTGTGGGCAACGCTAGACTTTTCAATGAGTTCGATGTCAAAAGCCACTTGATTAAAAAGGATTTATGAGTAATTATTTTAGTTGGTTTTGTCACGGAGAGGATTTTCCGTAGATGATAGACCTATGCGTCACGGTGGTTGATAATCCTTATCGGGAAATGATAAATGACGCTTTACGAGATGAGGTGGATACCATTAGAGAAGAAGCCTTGAATGCTGATGAAGTAAACGAAGCACCACACCCTCAAGTAAAAGCTTTCTTTGATATGTTAAACAAGGCTGATGAGCCTTTGTTTGAAAGAAGTCCCATGTCCGTGGTGGAAGCAGCTTCTAGAATAATTACGTTGAAGTGTGACCACAATCTGTCTCATAGGGTTGTCGACTCGGTTAGTAGTCTGCTTGGAGACGCTTTCCCAAAAAATAACAAAATGACCAAAGATTTTTATAGTGCTAAAAAATTGTTAAAAGGTCTTCAATTACCCCACGAAAAGATAGATGCATGTGATGACGGGTGTATGTTGTTTTGGGAAGAAGACGAGAATTTAGATGCATGCCGAAAATGTGGTCTTCAAAGATATAAACCAAACTCAGATGAACGGGGAAAACGTGTGGCAAAACAATCACTCCTCTACTTTCCACTTGGCCCTCGTCTTCAAAGGTTGTATGCTACTAAACATATAGCCGAACAAATGAGATGGCATGCAGAGAATTCTCGAGTAGGTGGTACTATGGCTCATCCGGCTGACGGTGAGGCTTGGAAACATTTTGATTCGACATACCCTGACTTTGCAAGTGAGAGTAGAAATGTTCGATTGAGGAAGACTCGACAGAAGATGAGCAGTGTGACGAGTTTGAAGATGACACGGATGAGGATGAAGAAGAAGTTGGGGAACTGTTTCCTGATGACGATGATAGTGAAGCTAATAGTTCAGATGAGAGTGATTAGTTTAGATTTAGACGCTTTAACGTGTGTTGATTATGTAATTTTACAATTTGCAATCAATTTAATATATTTTATTTTTTTGAGAAGACATTTCTAATATATACATAAGTTTATATATATATACATGTGTTAATGTTTGCATGTGTAGTATGGTGAATACAAGATACCAGGGAAGCGGAAGCGGTGCACCTCCAAATAATCCGGATGATGAGAACCTAGCTTGATCAAGAGGAGATAAAGTAGCTTATGGTGAATGAGCGGAGGTTTCTCACCACCTTAGATCCTAGCCGCATATGGTAAGTCGTTTGATGCTTAATTGTAAATTAATTTGTTTAATTCTTATTTATTTAATTAAATTAATTACTTTAATATAATATTGTTACATATACTACTAATGATTTAGTATATTATATATGTTGATGCAGTTTAAAGACGGCCCGTGAAGACTAAAGTTCGCAGTCGTTACTTCTACGATGACCGAATTCGTTCCGAATATTTCTTCGGCTTCAGAGGAGCAGAAAGAGAGGTGGTGGAACTCTTTCAGGGTAATAATATTTAATTTAGACTTATTTAATTTAATTTTAAAACTTTTTAAATTATATCCCTCGTATTGTTGATTCAATTTTTTTTATGAAAATATGAACGTAGCATAACTACCAAGATAAGCAAAAACACGGTCTAAATAAAGAAGAAGTCCTTTGACGCGGTGAAGAAAAGGCTTCCCGACTGGGTCCACCAAAAGGGTATGAAAAACTCATATACGTATTATTAGATACATTATTTTTTCGCCTCATCTATGATGCCGTAAAGTTTGTTAATTATAAATCGCAGATCGAATTAAAGGTAAATCGTGGATCGAGGACAATGACATCCTTTTGGAGGGATATCTAAAGTGGAAGGCTGACGGGGTAATTATGAAACTTACACCTTTAATTAATTTATCGCTAAATATTATACGTATATACATACGTCTACTAATGTATCGTTAAATATGTTATTGATTTAGAAAACGAAGAAAAAGTCAGATCCAAATAAAAACCGCTATGCACAGGGGAGGGTGGAAAAGTCATGGGACACACACAATGGGTCGACAGGATATGATGCAATATGTCGATAGAGCGGTTCGTATTATTAACTTTAATTATTTATGTATATATATATATATATATATATATATATATGTGTTTATTTTGAACGTGTGCCTGTATTTTTATTTAATAAGTAACCGTTAATTAATTTCTTTATGTACAGTGTGCAGAAGCTAAGACACCCATGTCTGTCCCCGAGCTCGTAAAGAAGTCAAAGACCTCGAAGAAGACTGGCGGTTTCATAAGTCGCAAAGTGAAGAGTATATTTGTAAGACTTCATTTATACTTAACTAATAATTTTTTGATTATATTGTTATTTACAATCTAGTTAAATTAACGAGTTTTATATTTTATATTTTATTATTAGGACCGCTTCGGGCCACGAGTGGAGGAGGTGCAGAATACCCAGCCTGACACTCCCGTCGACAAGAACCGATTGTACTACGAGGTTGTCGGCGGACACGACAAGAAAGGACGTGTCTACGGCACAGGTTCTGCGACTCCACTGTTTTACGAGCGTCCGCCCCATCGTCACTCTTCTGCTGGGGAGCAGTCGACGTATGCTCCCGGCCTACTGACCCGCCTTACAGACGAGAATCAATCATTGACTCAGAGGATGGCGGCAATTGAGCAGTACATCGAGTCTCAACGCCTAAATACGCAGCCTCCTCCGACTTGCAACCAAGGGGATGACTTCTTCAGGCGCGGACCCTTTGGCGGTGACGGCGCTGGTGGAAGTGGCGGGGCAGCTGATTTAGGGATGTGCTGATTAGGTTTATTGTTAAATTTTGAAAACTGAAACGGTTTAACTTATTAGACTTTGTACTTTGGGTGTCTTT
Source organism: Dianthus caryophyllus (assembly GCA_023091065.1). Classification (NCBI taxonomy): domain Eukaryota; kingdom Viridiplantae; phylum Streptophyta; class Magnoliopsida; order Caryophyllales; family Caryophyllaceae; genus Dianthus; species Dianthus caryophyllus. The sequence continues at coordinate 30,058,882 of CM041524.1, read as the reverse complement.
AACGGTGGTATTATGTTAATATATATGTTAATATATGGGTGTTGTGTGTTGGTTGTTGGCTGATTGGGTGTATTGAACACCGTAAATGAATTGTAAATGCAGGGTTTAGTAGGGAACAAAAAATAAATTTGCTACGGCAAAATGCAGCAGTTTTTGCGACGGAATTATTACGATTTGCGACGGATATCCGTCGCGAAATACCCTGCTGCTTTGCGACGGATTACTTCCGTCGCATAACTTTGCGACGGAATTATCCGTCGCAAAGAATAATTGCGACGGAAATCCACGATTTTTGCGACCGATTCCGCCTTCCTAGCCAACGACGGATTAAACCTATTGCGACGGATAATTCCGTCGCAAAAAATGTTTGCGACGGAATATTCCGTCGCAGAGTATTATTTGCGACGAGAAAAACCGACGCCTACGGTTCGTCGCAAATTCCGTCGCAAAGGGATATTTGCGACGGATGAGCTATTTGCGATTTTAATATGTCCGTCAGAAACAAATTGTTATTTTGTAGTGAAATAGACGATCTAATTTAAGCACACGAGGCGTCGGAAGCCGTCCCTGGGCTCCGAGACCACTGTCCCGTCCGGGACCACCCTGACCCGACCGGGATGACCCTTGTCCCGTAGGTTTCAGAAAATGCAAGCTTTTGTTCCAACTTTGGCACTTCTTGTACTTAGTTTATTTTCACTTCTTTGTCGTCCCAAGGCTAAGGGACGAGGCCTAGGAGTAGGGACGAGTCTTAGGATGATAATGTGAGCTTCAAATCCCGTGCCATGGTCCCGGGACACCTTCATTCATTGAAACGAGGCTCGTGCGCAACCGAAACGCAACGAAACCAACTCGAATCACCTCAAAACTTCACGAAACTTCACGAAACTTCTCGACAAGCATCCTAACCTCCAAATATGCGCGTTTACCTGCAATATAGACACAAAAACGCAGCAGGGCCAAAACGGAGAGAAATAGGAGCCGAAATGCATATAAAAGTACGAGAATCGCAAAGTAAAGCTCGTGAACAAGGGGCTATAAGTACGTAAATATATGACACATCAAACTCCCCCAAACCGAACCGTTGCTTGTCCTCAAGCAACCAAGCATGACAGAAAATAGAGGACAAAGCGAGATAAAGAAAACTTCCCCAACAATCACCAAACCATAAGCAGCTCAAGCAAATGGCAATCGATCCCGAAACAACATGGGACGTATGGAAATAGCAAGCTAACGGATGAGAATTACAAGACGGCGCAGAATGAATGGCATAGCTTAGACTAAGGCTCTCTAGCAATCAAATCACGGACCTCTCGCGGTTTCCACTCTAGCACAATTGATGAACAAGGTGATATATGTGATGACACTCATCTACTCGACTAGTGGAAGCACGCCCGCAATCTAATGTGGACCAAATCTCGTATTCCCGTACACAAATAATGTCACAAAACGAACCAAACATGAGAACTTACATAGGATATGAGGTGTGTAAAGGCCAAAGAGAGGATAAGGGTAAGAAGATGGAACAAATGATTATGGAATCGTGGAGCTAAGCCACTAGAAACCACTCGTACTACTCAAGTGCTCATCCAACCAAAACGGAACCCAACTCTCATGAAAAATGGACCGAAAGCAGCATATCTGTAACAACCTGGTTTTTCGTCGACTTTAATTACTATGGCGGAAATTAATTAAGTCTTAAACCAGCGTTATTAATTATACATAAAACCCAAAATGTTACATCGTAATTCAAGAGTTGAATAAAACAACTCTGTGTACGGAAATTTAAAAGAGTAGCGTCTTATATATTACAAATCTCTCGCAAATGACATAAAGTAAAGCGTAAAAACGTTGCATGGCCCCGTCCAAAATCCAGCTTCCGGTCCATGATTACCTGTAGATACCCGTATCCGTACCCCCCCAAAAACAAACCCGATGATGAAAAGGACTTTCATACATGCTTTTAAAAGAGTCGAAACGGTACAAAAGTGTCTAAAACGTATTAGTCATTTTTAGCGTATTAATTTGGACTTGCATAATCATGAAAGTAAATGTCAATTTTAGTCATCATGAGCGTAACACGAGCACAATATAGGAACGTCTTATTAAGCCAAGCCACAAAAACAGCCCAACTAGCTACAAAACGGCCCAAACTTACAAAAACGACCCAAAAACGCACACCAACACAACACATAAAACGGGCCAAAGTGCGTCCCGTGTCACATTTTCACAAAATCAAACTTTACAAAACCATAAAATAATATACCTTAATATTATTTTATTTCGAGCCAAAACCGAAAAACACGACAAAAGCAAACACTAAAACCGAAATTCGGACCAAAATCGAACAAAGACTTAGCTCATAAGTAAACAACAAAACATAATCATTACTTAATCAAACCTCCAAAACCAAATGGCGGCATAAACAAATTTCACCAAAACAAAAATGAAATCGCCAATTGATGAGCGATTAAAAATACAATCGCTTGTCAACAAAGGCGATTTACTTTTTGTTTTGTACCACCACTTTTTAATTTTTCTTTAAAAATATCTAACTCAAGAACTTAAACGCTCAGATACAAAGCGATTAAGTTTTGTTATCCCACAGAAACCACCAAAACTCTATAAATACCAACCCACTTCATTCATTTTTCAATACCCGGTTTTTAGCACTTATACACTATTCACAAAATCCACTCAAAAATACCGTCTTTACATTTTCGAAAGGTAAACATTTTACCTACTGCCAGACGTTTGAGACTTCGGACAATGGGGTTACATTAACCCCAAACCCGATATTGGCACTAGCGGCCAGATTCGTAATACGGTTGTAGCAATTCTGATTCATAATCCGCCTAAACCCCGCCAATATCGCATAAATAAACGACTCATTATCACTAAAGCAAACCGACGCCACTTTTATAATTATGTAAGTCCTCATTCATGCATTAAATAATCGACTAGAATCACGGATCCAACACTAAATTGTACCGCTTCATGTAGTCTTTTAGCATGTCAAAACCGAGGGTTTTTCACAAATTTAATACGAGGTCGGAAAATAACGCCTATAGTAATAATTTAGTCAATAAATTATTATTTAACGACATTTCCTATAGCAATATGTCATTATTTTGACAATTTACATTATTTATGCATTTTAATCGAGTCATGTTTATTCGCACTTGTACGTAGCGTGACTTTTAGCCCAAATATCGAAATTAAGCAAATGGTTTCAAATTAGTAGTGCCTACTCTTATGTAGGCGTGTTGATTCTCGCTTTCAAAACTCATTTTGTCAAAACTTTCGAAAAGTAACCTCACTCCGAACCCCTTCTCTGGTTTCAAACCTCAGATTGATAGGTATCGACGCACCTTGAAATCTGAGACACTCGTGTCTTGTATTTCAAGACGCGTTGAATAGGTTCCAAATTCCTTTAATATTTGGTGGCGACTCCGAAAATACACTTTCAAAAAGGATTTTCTACTTTTCTTTTTGGTCACAAATTCATGCAATGATCTCCCCCATTTTTCTCAAAACTTCGCACCCCCCTTTTTTCCTGCGAGGCGCATTCCGCTTCCCGACGCCCCCGCACGGGGCGAGGGCGGGCGCGCGCAGGGCGTCGATAGGTCTATCACTTTCCCGGTACCTTCAGTTGGCGACTCCGCTGGGGACGAGCATGATTTTTATTATTTTTGAAAAACTAGTTTTTCTTTTATTTTAAAATCATAAAGAAGTGAAGCTTGAAACTTTGAAAACATTTACGCTTTCGATATTTGGGCAAAAATACGTTGAGTCGAATCCTCCTGATTCAAACCACACCCTTTGAGGAACGGCCTCAAGAACTCTCGCTTCATAAGCGAGGTAACTCCGACACACTGCTCTCTCACCCTCCACGATTACAAGTACGGCATCCGCACAAACGATCAGAACTACCAAACTCGATGGCTCTAGGGCCCGCCTTGAATTCACACCTAAGACGTGTGTAGTCTTGCGGGTGCCCCTACCTAAACGTCACGGGAATGACCGGAGGGAACCTTACCCTATAAACCTAAAACCTGTGTTTATATGTACAAGTGCGAAGTTATAGTACCTCACTATAGTAGTCTTTCAAAACTTCCTCGCATGTAAAAACTTTTCCTAGGCATTATACTTTTAAAATACGCCCATCTTTGAAATTACTTTTTCAAACTTTTTCAAAAAGGTCATACTTTTAAAAACACGCCGTTAGGCTCTTTGACCTATAGTCATTTGAGTTTAATAAATAAAATGCCGCTACATTTAAAACCGACCTAGGATAACCACTATATCCCAGGTCTTTTTCAAAACGTAAATGAATTATGCGACTGACGTATCGTCATAATACATTTATTGCTAAAAGGTCTTTCATAAAGCAAAAACCCGAATATGTCAATTCATTTCGGAGATTTTAAATGAAATTAACTTTTAGAACATTAGAATTAGCTCTAAATCGAGTGACTCTTTAGTCATCCCGATTTTAATCTTTTTCTCTCAAAAACAAAAACGCGGGCTCGTTCAGATGCGAACCCGTTGATTTACTCTTTGAATCAAGTGACTTATCGTCATTTTTGATTTAAAACCCTGAGTCACACATAGAAGGTGAACAATTGATCACCTTCTACCCAATTTTAACATCCTCAGGTCGGTTAGCCTATCGCTACTTCGGTCTGATCCTTTTTATCGTAATCCAATGATAAACCCCTGGCAACATACCGCCAAATTGGGTTAATCTGATTATGATCATGCAAATTTTTCCTACCTCGAGAATAGGGACGTGTCAACACGCCTCTACCTCAAAAGCTTCCCGTGTCCTTTTAAAAGCTAAAAACACGAGTCAAGTCGAGTCACCCACTTTTTACGCTTTTGTGTCTTCCTTTGGTCGTGAATGTGATTTTTCATTTGAGTCTTTTCCTTCTCTTTTAGAATCACTAAAGGTTTGAAAACTTTGTCAGGTCCGCTCATCAAAAACCCCGGATACGCTGATTTAACTAAGAACCGCCACTTAAACCCACCTCCGCCTCCAAAGAAGCGCCCTACAATGATCAAAACCAAAACCTCGCTATGGCCTTTCAACACGACGAAGGTTTCGAGGACCACCACCACCCTCGAGGTAATCACCGAACAAGTCCGACAAGACTCAATGATAGGATAGCTAGCCTCACCACGACGATCGAGCAAATGGCTATCATGCAAAAGTTCAAGCAGAGAAAACGCCGCGGCGCCGCCGAGGAATCAAGCGGAATGCAAAAAGGATTCGAACCATGGAAGAGCGCCTCACGAACTCAAGGGGTTACTCCATACACCAAGAGAACGAGCACATCCCAAAGAACGCCGATCCATGCTACTGCAAGTTAGCACTTAGCGATCTTCCCGTCTTCAAAGGTCACGAAGCCCGCTGCTCACGCCAAGGCTTTCAAAGCTAAATGGCCATCATGGGTGTGAACCCCTGCATGGGCTACCTTATTTCCTCACTCTTTAGACGCCGCAACCTAGGGCATGGTTCTATGCTCTAGAACCACACAAACGGGCGCTGAGGACATAATCTGGCCGCTCGATCTACAACAATACCGGACAACAATGATATCCAAGTCTCACCACGCACATTGGAGGTCCCGACCTGCAGGACAATGAAGGGTTTACCGAGCACCGACGCTACTGGAAGAAGCCGTGGTGCTCAAATACCTAACCGCCCAAGGGACACCGATCCGACATTAAGTTCATCAACAACCTTACCCCGCATACCAACAACACCTACGATATGGGAATTTCGACAACTTCTCAACCCTCGGCCGCTTACGAGCTCATCGAGGACGACCTTCGTAAGGAAAATAGGAATAAGAGTACGGGTCGCGGATATCAAGGGAGCTCATCTCGAGCCACTGCCAAAGTCGAGCCCATCCATGCCATCAACGCACTGGACGCGTTAGAGGCACCACCTGCTTACGACACCACCAAGACACGCCATGCCTCCGCCAAAGGCACCATACTCCCCTCCCGGTCCCAGTTCAATGAAAGCACGACGAAACTTTGACCCAATATACATGACTTACTCAAAGGCACTACAGAAGCTTGTGAGCCGTAATGTACTTCAACTCATAGGACCTACTAGCGAGCCTCCCCCGGACAAGAAGCCAAAGACGTGGGATCAGAACGCATACTGCGAAGTTCCACAGAGGAAAGGGGCATGACACCGAGCAATGCTTCCGTCAAGAACATAGTTCAGACTTGATCGACGACAATACCATCGTAAAGCCCGGCCCAAGTCCTAAGCCTTCAAACCACCAACCTCTACATAACCATGCTATATTTACTGAGCACACCCTATCATCGATCGCTTCTAAAATGATAGTCTCAGATGATCACGAAGTCAACGGCATCTGGAATACTTCTGAGGATGAAGCCGACAATGATGACACCCGCATATGTCTCCAGGATGAGCCCTACGAAGAGGAAACTCAACCCCGTCGCCCGCCAGGCAAGTACGGAGAGTTACGTCACAAGTACCCATTCAGGCTATCAGACAGTGATGACGAAGTAGCCTACCTAACACGTTCTGGACGCCCGTACCAAGCTTCTCTAAAGTTACTTGAACCTCAAAGCCACCCGCCAAGGTTGACTGCTCAAGAGAAGAACAAGGGGATAGTCATAAACGAGGATACACCGCCTACTTCGCCTACCACTACAACCTCACCTACAAGCACTGCTCCTATGCCGCCAGCCAGCAAAGTGTCATTACCCAACACCAATCCCGTACCTGTCTTGCCAGTCAACAAGGTAGCATCATCAAGTGCTACCCCAACACCCTTACCCCCACCTGAAATCGGAGACACGCTCCATAAACAGCTCAACAAGACGAAAGCAGACATTTCAATCTGGCAGCTCTTAAGGGACTCAATGGGACATCGTGAAGCCCTCTACCAAGCATTACAGGTCACCCCAATGACATCGGAATGTCTCCGCAGAAGCTTATCAAGAACATTTCACGCGAATGGCAAGCCAACGCCGTCACCTTCTCAGATAAAGACCTCCCTCCATTCGGTGGCACGCATAACCTACCTCTCTACATCAACGTGGAATGCCACGGCATGACATTACCAGTCGTCCTCATCGACAATGGATCCGCAGTCAATGTCTTGCCCCTTGAGACAGCCAGAAAACTGGGGATTAAGGAAAACGACTTCATCCCGTACGGACGGCCGTGGGGCCTACGATGGAACACGCCGCAAAGATAAAGGGAACCATCTCCTTCCCCATTATGACAGACCGGCCATGAGAAACCGAATTTCAAATCATCGACATACCCCCTCCCTACAACATGCAACTGGGTAGACCTTGGATCCCCGCTACCAAGGCCGCCACCTCAACCCTACATCAAAAGGTCAGGATACCTCTTAATGACGAGATCGTCACCATCGACGCCTCGAACTTTCGCCACCCTCGCAAAGAAAAAGCCAATGATAGTACTGCAGAGATAAATGCCGATCCAGCCGACGACATATGTGGTTTCGACTTCGACTTCAACATCTGTACTCTGACTCGTAGAGAAGAAATCGCCGCACTCTACGCCGAGGACGACGATAACAAATGGCCCACCATGGGTCTATCTTACGTACCATGGTCATACGAAGTCTCTCAAGGTTGGGAATCATACAATGATCGCAAGAAATATCATGACTTCCACATACAACCATACCACGTCCTCCCCAGCCACTATTTTGTCAAAGAGGGCACTAACAAGATTCCTAAGGACACCACCACGTACACCATTGCCGGGATTGAGCTCATTTCTGACATCGTGCGCAACAACAATTTCAACCCTACCAACCTGATCATCCCTTACGAAGAAAAAACACACGACGGATGGTCAAAAACCCTCGAATGGACCGACGAACAAGGCCGCACTTTCAAGATAAGTACGGTCGTGGCTACGCCTTCGAAGATTCCGACTCCGACGAAGACGAAGACAACACCCCAAACCAAAAGACTGTCTTAAAATTTAAACTCCCTCGTCGTCATCTCAAGTCTCTTACCCCAACTAAGCCCCCGGGCTACTTCCCTGACATAGTTAATTTAGCTAAAGAACTAGAGTCATTAAGGTTGTCCAAAGCTCCCTCGTCTGAGCTATCTTCAAATGTAACCGCTTTTGATAACATTAATAACATGAAAGTTTTTGGTTACTCTTTGCCTCACTTAAACTCTACTTTTTCTAATGATCGCGATAAATTTAAACTAAATAACATTGCATTATATAGATACATTGCAAGTATTGTCTCAAAACCCGAACAGGACCCCATTATTGAAGACACAACAACCATCAACATAGGCACGCCCGAAGAGCCTCAAGAACTGCAGCTGGGAGCTTCCCTAAGCACAGAAGAAAGGGCCACATATACCAAGCTCCTCGCAGAGTTTAAGGGCGTCTTTGCCTGGTCATATAAGGACATGCTCGGCATAGACCGCGAGATAGCTGAACACCGCATCCCGATCAAGCAAGGTAGCAGACCGGTCAAGCAGAAGCTCCGACGCATCAAGCCAGAGTGGTCTCTCATGGTCAAAGAAGAGATCGAAAAGCAGCTGCAAGCTGGGTTCATCCAAGTCATCGAATACTCAGACTGGGTCTCCAATATGGTACCGGTTATGAAGAAAAACGGCAAAATACGAGTATGTGCCGACTTCCGGGACCTGAACAAAGCCTGCCCAAAAGATGATTTCCCACTACCTCACATGGACATCCTAATTGACAACACAAAGCACCACGCCATCGCTATTCATGGATGGGTACGCTGGATACAACCAAATCAAAATGGCAGCAGACGACATGCCAAAACCACCTTCAGAACCCCCTGGGAACATATCGCTACACGCCATGCCATTTGGGCTCATAAATGCCGCGCTACCTACTAACGCATCGCCACCACCTTGCTCCACGACATGATGCATAAGGAGGTTGAGGTATACGCCGACGACATGATCGTGAAATCGAAAGAAAGCGGATGACCACATCACAAATCTTGAAGTTCTTCACCCGGATCAGGCAAGATAAGATGCGATTAAACCCACGTAAATGCACCTTTGGGGTCACGTCCAGTAAATTGTTAGGCCACATAGTGAGCGGTAGCGGATCGAAATAGACCCACCAAAATCAAAGCAATAATGGACATGAAGACACCGCGGCAACATCGATTTAAATAAGGAGTTTCTTGGGACAAGTCCAATATATCTCCAGGTTCACCAAAGAAGCTCACCATGATCTGCGGAACCAATCTTCAAAAAGTTGAAGAAGGAAGAGCATACGAAATGGGACGATGATCGCCAAAGAAGCATTCGACAAAGTCAAAGCCCGCCACAAACCCACCTCGTTCTTGTACTCCCACAAAAGGACTCGCCATCGCCACTATACTTAACGACCACGCCAAACGCCATGGGTGCCATGCTCGCCAAGAAGTCAACAACGAAGAATCCGCCATCTACTACATCAAAGAAAAAGTTTCACGACTCATTTAAACCCAGATGAACTGGGCCGAGAAAAGTCGCCTCACCGTCCGGGCAACCAAAAGCTCAGGCACTACCTCCTCACTAGCACAACAAGAGTCTATTCCCTAATGGACCCTCAAATACCTATTTGAAAAACCACCCGAATCTGACGACGCATGGCCAGGTGGACTCGCTTCTCGCCGAAATGCGAACTCAAGTACCTCCCTCTGAAAGTAATCAAAGGAAGAGCGGTTTCAGACTTCCTCGCAGAAAATGCTATCATCGAACAGCCCATGATCGATACAATGTCATTTCCGGACGATGGGATCTTCGCCATAGAAAAGGAGTACTGGCAATTATACTTCGACGGAGCGTCAAACTACCGGGGCTATGGAGTCGGAATACTCCTAATATCCCCAAACGGCGACCATACCCCACTCTCAATCAAGCTCGACTTTAGCGTCACAAACAACGCCATGAGTACGGCTCGCATCTATACCGCAGCCGCCATCGCCCTCAAAATAAAGAACCTACGGGTACACGGAGATTCATTCCTCATCATAAACCAAGTGACAGGAGCATGGAGGATCATGAGCGAAACCCTCACCAAATACCAAGCAAAAGTACAAAAACTCCTAGCCAACTTCGACTGCATTGAGTTCTATCACCTCCCAAGGGAAGAAACCAGCTTTGCCGACGACCGTCAAAACTCGCCTCTCCCGAACATGCCACCAAACAGGAAATTCCTACCCATCATCGTCGAAAGACGTGACGAACCAGCATACATCCATACCATTGACCTGGACGAAGCCGAGCAGACAGAGCCGTGGTATCAAGCCATAATCAACTACAAGACAGACGACACTTACCCACCCGACAATCGATAAACGCGACAGAGGGCTATCGACTCTAGCTTCCCAATTTGTGCTAGAGATGGGACAACTACTCAAGAAGACACCACAAGGGACACCGCCATATGTGTCGACTACAAGAAGCGGGCAGAAATCGCCACGCAAGTCCATGATGGCGAATCGCGGACCCCACATGAACGCCGAGCACTCGCAAACAAATCCTACGGCTAGGATGGTATTGACGACCATGGAAGCTGCATCAGATCCAATACGCCAAGCATTGCCACAACCGCCAAATTTTCAAAGAACGCCCAACATGTACCACCTTCACCACTATACACCTAACCTCACCCTGGCCCTTTTCAACCTGGGGCATCGACGTGATAGGAAAAGTCCACCCCATCTGAGCAGGAGGTCACCGCTTGCGGCCGGTGGCCATCGACTACTTCCCTAAATGGGTGGCGGCGTTTTTTCTGACCCTTGGCTCCAAGGAAGTCGCCAAGTTCATCCAGACGAACATCATATGCCGATATGGCATACCCCACGAAGTTCATCACCGATCAAGGTTCACACTTTCAACGCGAGACCAAGCCATACTCACAAAATACAACATCCAAAGATCACAAATCCTCACCCTATCGACCCCAAACCAATGGAGCCGTTGGCAAAGAAACAAGACGGCCGTCACCATACTTGAGAAGATGATCGACACCGCAAAGATTGGCCTAACAAAATACCATATGCACTGGGGATACCGCATTACCATCCGAACCCCTACGGGCATGACCCCTATTTCTCACCTACGGCATGGAAGCCGCCCAACCAAAGGAAATAAATACAATCTCTGCAAGATACTAATGGAAAGTAGCATCCCGTATGTAATGGGCCCGTGAACTGCATTTAACAACTCATGCTCCTGGATGAACGCCGATCGCATTCCCCGAGCACCGCATTTAATGTACCAAGCCCGACTACAACGAGCATTCAACAAACGAGTTAAGCCACGACACATAAAAGTAGGTGATCTCGCATTAAAATCACCCTGGCACCACTTCCAATGACCCACGAGGAAAATTCAAGCCTAACTGGCCGGACCCTACCTCGTCAAGGAAATCTTCACGGGCGAGCAATCAAACTAACCGACTCGACGGCTAAGAGTTCAACTCGCCACAAACCTCGATCAACTCAAGAAATACTACCCCTAAAAACCCTTGCAATGTATCTCAGAAATACAATTTTATAAAAACAATTCATGGACCTACAGGTCCTTAAACATGCTCATGGACCTACAGGTCCTTAAACATGCTCATGGGCGGCATGCCCCTAAACCTCGCTTCTTTCTCTCCACAAAAATCAAAAACAATTCATGGACCTACAGGTCCTTAAACATGCTCATGGGCGGCATGCCCTTAAACGTGCACATTCCATAAGCAAACACAATTCATGGGCCAAGATGCCCCTAAACATGCATCCACCAAACACAATTCATGGACCGGCAGGTCCTTAAACATGCTCATGGGCGCATGCCCTAAACGTGCACATTCACCACAAAAAGCAAACACAACTCTTGGGCCAGATGCCCTTAAACATACATTCTCGAACTACGCCGGTTTGATTCCACTTTTCGTGGATACGAGGCGACTTTGCAAAAAGCGCAACCGATATTCAACACAAAAATGACGCCTCCAAAGCTTAAAAAGGCTGAGGATATAGTCAACACAAAAACCGTCTCATAACCTAATGGGTTAACATAAGGCGATATTCAACACAAAAATGACGCCTCCAAAGCTTAAAAAGGCTAAGGATATAGTCAACACAAAAACCGTCTCATAACCTAATGGGTTAACATAAGGCGATATTCAACACAAAAATGACGCGTCTAAAGCTTAAAAAGGCCAAGGACATAGTCAACACAAAAATTCGTTTTTTAACCTAAGGGTAAAAAGAACGACATTCAACACAAAACGACAAACCCAAAGCTTAAAAAAGTCGAGGGAATAGTCAACAAAAAAAATGCTTGCATTCTAAACCTTTGAAAAAAGATTAGAGCCAAGGAATTTCACACAAAATAACAAGCAAAATGAGGCAGAGTCGTAAATAAAAACCTGATTTTTATTAAACTTAAAAAGAACGGTTACATTTTGGATTTTTCAAACATAGGAGCATAACTACGACCTTAGAAATACACTAACAAACACTATATATTACAGATACGAGTCCCGGCATGTACATCGGGTTTAGGATAGGTAATATATTACATAATACAACATAATATGAACATAATACTAACAAAGCACACATAAACTAAAACCAGGTTACTCTCCGAAGCCGACTCGAGACCTCTCCAGCTGGATAAAGGGAGCACCAACCCTCAACCCCTACGGCGACCCCCAACATTACCATGGCGATCCGGAGCACTGCCTGAAATACGGGCGACGACCGAACACGATTCACCGCCGAGAGACACCGAGCTCAAGCGCCACCCCTACCACTATTGCGCCCAAAGCGGATCGGTCAGAGGCGGATGTCGGCGGAGGCTCGTTAAGCTCTATGGCACGGAGACGAGCCCTCTCCACAGCACTTTTAGCAACGGTCCATTTGGAGTAAGCCCTCGACACCCGGATCGTCCCAGGAGTACCAGCCGCAAGCCACTTAGGACGCATGATCCAACCACTGACCCACTCGCTTGGCCACCTGGTTATTTAACACAACCATGTCTCAGTACCTTCGTGTCCTGGCCAGGAATGAATCAGGCATACCCTATCTGTCGCCTCACCCGCAGGGGATGGATGTAAACCCCCATCTCGAACCCACACAATAGGACCCCAGAGGGGCCATCACCTACTGCGCTCGCCGTCACACTGACCACTCCCCACCAGGATACCGACCAACGGATGGCACATGTCCTCACAAACTCTGGGAAATAGTCATTAGGGCGCTCGTCTGACCCGACCATCGCATGTAACGATTGGTAACGCCTCGCGACATATTCGCCATCGAAGCCAAGGTCGTTCAACACACTTAGACGCTCCATCGCCACACTGGAGGATCAATGGACACCCTCAGACGCATGTTCCCTATTACATGCCCTGGCCGTCCAATCCAAGGATCGCCTCACCGTAATTAAAGCGTAAGGATTGCAACCTATTTCCATCCGCTTCCACAACAAAGAATTAAACGCGGATCTCCCAACAACCCCTGACACGTAGTCCGGAACATATAGCAATGAACCAAGCAAAAAGCCAAAGCCCTTCTCCTAGCCACGCAGAGATATGCCCGCTTGCATTATTCCTAAACCATTGACACAAACGATAGAGGTTGATACAGCTCCCAACAAATAACTCTTCCACCTCATCACGGGTCATCTGAGATAATTCAACTCGCCTCTTGTAGCCAAGTTCCCGCACGACACATACAGGTAGGCCAATCCGCGTCCACCCGCCAATGGCCCCAAACTCCTCGACTAAGGGACAAACCTCTCCGCAAGGAAAGCGGAACACGTGAAGGCTTGGATCCCAATACTCAAGACAAGCGTCCATGAACTCGTTCTCCATTCGAACTCGCTTTAGCCCACTAAATACGCCAACTCAAGAACCTTTCAAGAGCTTCTTCGACACCCGATAAGGACGCACACCAACGACGCAAGTTTCCTTCAAAACTCTCCATAACTCGATTTAATGTTCCGTAAATATTCTGAATATTTTTGGAACATCGAGAGTAGAAGACGAGAGGATGAGTGAAATGAACTAACTTAGCCCTCCTTTTATAGCCGAAATTTGCAAGACGAAATACAACACAAAAACTTAAACGCTGGTGAACAAGCGATTAAAATAAATCAAACAAAAACCACAAAACAAAATTCTAATCGTCAGAACAAAGCGACAAAATCAAATCGCGCTTACAGCGATTTTCTTTTTCTTTTCTGACAAAATTATTCGATTTCTTACACTTCTTACACACCTATACCCTAAAATATTTAACTTATTAACCCCTATTACTTTTTACCGACCTCATGACCGACTAAAATTGGTCCCGTCAAGGTTGCCTCGATTTATGTGATCGATTCCTCAGATTTCAGATTTTTCACTTTTTACAAAACACAATAATCACACAAAAATTAAACACAACACAAAATATGATTTTCGTGATTCACGAATTTTCGCCTCAAACGTCGCTTTAGCTCGTGATTTTTACTATGTCAAAACGCCTTTTTACGAGTCTAAAATATGTCCTAACCAAAGATTTTTCAAAAACTCTTCATTTTGCATTTAATTCAGTCATTAGCGAGTCACCTCAATCGAGACGATATATATGCTTTCACGACTAACAATGTTTTCAGTACGCCTAAGCAAATACGCAAGGATTTCAGACCCGGCTACGACGCAGGAATGCATTTTTCGCAACAAGACAAAATAACCAAATAAAAACCATAAACACCCACAAAACCAAAAAAAAAAAAAAAAAAAAATCAATCAATCAACCATACACAAATCCAAAAACCAACCACACAAAACAAATACTAATATTCATAATACAAGTCCGAAATATACAAGTCCAAGCCTACTACGACTGGTCACGACGCTGCAAGACAAAGACGCAGGAATCAATCTCAAAGACGCGTCTCTATCCAGCTCCAGATATCGACCCTCGGCTCTGCCGACCTCGCCCGCCTCCTAAGATGCGCAGCCTCCAGCTCGGCCCGCGATCTCGCCTCTCCTCACGACCCTGGCTAACTCTGTCGCGCCTCGTAGTCTCGCCTGCGCCTGCCAGACGTCAACAACCTTCTCATTCACAACCGCCCGCCATCGGTTGGCCGCCCGCCACAGCCTCCTGTGGACCTCAGCTGTCACCTGCAACAATGCGAGAAATCAATTTAGCTTTCTGGGGGCTATAATCAAAAACCTGCTTCAACAGAGTTTGACTAAGGATTTTACACTAAAATCTTACTCAAACTAGGGGCTATAATCAAAAACTCGCGAACAGAGTTTGACTATGGATTTTACACTAAAATCTTACTCAAACTGGGGGCTATAATCAAAAACCTACTTCAACAGAGTTTGACTAATGATTTTACACTAAAATCTTACTCAAACTGGGGGCTATAATCAAAAACCTGCTTCAACAGAGTTTGACTAAGGATTTTACACTAAAATCTTACTCAAACTGGGGGCTATAATCAAAAACCTACTTCAACAGAGTTTGAATAAAGATTTTACAATAAAATCTTTTTCAAACTGGGGGCTATATACTACATAATACTCATGTCAGCATAAAGAGGAGGTTAATACCTTTCTCACGCCATGATCCCACCTCTCAAGACCCGCAGACGGTGACTACGCATGTGAAGGCAAGAAGACGATCGAACGAGAGCACTGCGTGAACAACCAAAGCAGTCCTCAACGAACGGGGGAGGCTGGAACTCTAGGTCAGGGTCACGACGCTACAAAACAAAAATAGGATAAATTTTTGCTTCCTAAAACCAAAACAGATACAAGCAAAAAGGATAAACAAGCATACCTCGATCACAATACAAGAAGGGCACGCCAGGCCCAAGTCACGTAATCCTCATCCCGCCGCAAAGAAGGAGTCGACTCGCCCTCGTGATACACGCCACGACACTCATTAGCGCCGCGCCTCCACGAACAAAACCGAGGGCGAGGAGCAGTACGATGAAGCCGCCGCGACCCGCTCACAGACAGACGCCATTTCCAAGAACCAAGACGATCCGCATCGGGTCTCAATGTACACCGCCGCTGTCAAGGGGACCAAAGCGAAGCCGCAATCGCTTGAGGAACGCCAGAAAATTCCTCCAAGGGTCGCGAACAAACTACAAAACAAAACCAAATTATAAACCACAAAACCCAAAACAAGCTACAAAAAGACCAAAATACAAAACACGACCACCCTTACCTTATCCATCGCCATCCCGCTGGCGCACACGAGCCGCTGGCCATAGTTCAGGCCAATACCCCTCCGATCCGTCGTGATACGCATGGAAAGCGGGTATGTAGCCGCCACCTGGAACTCCGTCCGGAGCAGAGAGGGAAGTGAGCATAGCACCAAGCCCGCAAGCAAACAAAACACACGCTAAGAAAAGCGTAAACAAAACAACAAAACTACAAAATCGAACCTTACCTCCATCAAGACCAGGGCCCACAAGCGACACATCCGAATCCTCGCTAATCCGATCAGGGCGCATCAAGGCCCTCGTAATCTGATCAATGCACCCAGAGCGAGTCACCTACCAAAGTCACCTAGGGCGTGACATGTCCGACAGCGCCATCAACACACGGCCGACGCCGCTTCCTTGTCGCCAAAGTGGGTGGCCGCCAGGAACCACCACAACCACAAATGCCCTCCGCTTCGGGCCGCCGAGTAGACCCTTTCTTCTTCCTCCTCCTCAAGAAGTCAAGAAACCATATCGTGACGAGGTCAAACGTGTGCTCCTCGCCCTTCCCGCACTTAATCCCGCCACCAATCAGCGCACGACTCGTGGGCTATCAATAGGAGGTCGCCACGCCCCGCCAAGTACACTCGCCATGAGGCAAATTTCAGAATACCGCCCACGAAGAAAGAGTCACGCTAACCTCAGAACCAGGCATGTGGAAGGTGTTGGTCGTATCCCAAAACCTATCCAACAACGCCTAAGTACGCTGAGGCGCGAGTTCACCCGCTGCCTCCGCACCTCCCTCCACTTCGCACTAAGGG
Source organism: Dianthus caryophyllus (assembly GCA_023091065.1). Taxonomy (NCBI): domain Eukaryota; kingdom Viridiplantae; phylum Streptophyta; class Magnoliopsida; order Caryophyllales; family Caryophyllaceae; genus Dianthus; species Dianthus caryophyllus. The sequence goes on along the minus strand of CM041524.1, from coordinate 30,041,834 downwards.
ACCGAAAGCCGCCCCAAGCACTATGTCCCGCTCCTCCCGGTGAGCCTACCCTCAAAGACGCCAAACACCGTCCAAACCTGCAGAAGGTCCTCATCGAGCCTAATCTGAAAGCCGACCTTCACCCGGATCGACAAGTGCTCCAAGGGACTCCAAACCAGAGTCACGCCATCCCAGTCCAAGGCCACCTGGGACCACAAGCGCGGACCGTGGGGGTAGTCAGGCCTCGCGCCCAACTCGTCAACCATCCCCATGAAACCTCGGGCCGCCTCAAGACTTGCCGCACTGCATCTCGCCTCGCCTCGGCCTCGCCACTCGGCCTCGCCTCGGCCTCGGCTCATCCTCAACTCGCTTCCCGAGCATGGCCTCAAATCGACCCCCGGCCACAAAGGAAGCCCCGCAGTTAGCCGACAAAGATCAAACTGAAAGCACACAAGAAGAAAGCAGCAGAAGATCGCGGCAGCCTCGTAGCCTCAACCTCGACAGCCACTCACCACGCCTCGTCAGAACCCTCTCGCCACTCAAGACTCCGACTCGAAGTGTCCTCAGAACGGCTCCGGACCCGAGCACGACCACGCCCGCGGAACCTCCCGGAGCTCCTCGCCCAACCTCTCAACAACACCGGCGACCTCACCGTCCCTGCCACCACCCTGCAAGAAGAACATCGAGCTCGACGCCGGCCGCCGCCGCCTCACCGTGGTTACATCCACCTTGCGCTTCTTCGGCCTCGGGTTCCTCCGACCGCGACCACGGCCTAACCTGGCCCTCCAGAGCCGCGAGTTCCTCGGCAACGCTGCGGGCTACGCCCTCGCGGCTCCCGCAAGAAGACCACGACCTCTCGCCGCCCTCTCGAGCCACAGCGCCCTCCAAAGACCCACGGCCACGCCTCAGAGACCTCGCAGCCTACGCCCGACCTCCGCCACGGCTCCTCAGAGCTCTCAGACGCCTTTCACGCAGCCACGCCCGCGCTCGCAAAGACTCGGGACGACACTGGCCTCGACTCGCCACCAACAGAGACTCGACGACCCAAGAAGAGCCCACTACCGCTTAAGCGCCACTAAGACCTGGCCCGCCAACGACTCGCCTCTCACGCATCACATTACCGAAAAGCAGCGACTACAAAGAACGCCACGACCCACACCACTAATCGGGCGGCTCAGACCACCGTAAACAAAGACCACGCCCCAGGCCACTAGCGGAAAGCCCAGCGACGCACCAACAAAGACTAGCACCACTAGCGTAAAAAGGCCGAGACTCGCGGCACCTCGAACTCACCAAGGCCGTAGAAGCTCCAGCGCCTGAGGAAAAGCTCTCAAGAAGTCCGACCGAGACGGACCATCTGAAACCTCCAAGGGCGCAGTATCCCCGGCAAGTAGGAGTGCGCCCGAATAAAGAAAGTCAACTCCACCAATACCCGATCCATGTCACCGAAGTAGGCGCTGAGGCCTAGGATCACCTCGCACAAGATTCAAAGACATACTTTAAAACTAAGAACAAAGAAATCATTCTAGAAAGATCGAGACAAAGCAAAGAAAGAAGCCATAGGCCCATTTTCGATGATAAGGCCAAAACGGAGCGTATAAGCAGAAACCGAAATCCATGAGACGATACGATATATACGCCCTACTCACCAAGTTAAGAGCAAGCACGCACAAAAGCAAAGCAGAGAATTGGCCAAAACAAAGAAAAGCGTGCCTTTTAAACCAAAAATAAGGTAAGAGGGAAAACGCTACAGAAAGCCAGAAACCCATATTTGCTGACACAAACCCAACCCATAAATCACAATAAGCTCATGCAAAAAATTTCATACGAAAACGATGTCCCGAACACCTCGACTGAATAGCTTTTACAAAACACCTCAAAACTACAAAAACGACCTTTACTTGACCATAACTCAACCCAAAAAGCCCCCACTTCTCACAAAACAACCCCCTAGCCAACACAGACAACATACATTACCATACATTCCATTAACGGGGCACGAAAAGCGAGGAAAAGCGACTTTGTAAACTTAACCTAAAACACAAAAAACCCTCCAAAACACCTCCAAACCATACATTTCCTACAAAACAAAGCCAAATGTGTACCATACTAGCCATGAAAACACAATACAGAGAATTCGGGCAAGTTCCGGAACCGAAAAATTTCGACCAAAAACCGGCCCCTGTACAAAACACACGAAAATTACGGTTTTTCAGGCCGTTTTTCGCACACAAGCCACCCAAACCTCCACACAGGCATACTACAATACTTTCAAAATAACCAAGCCACTCGGGATCGCCTTACGCTACAAAAACAGAGCACAAACCCCGACTTTACCCCCTTTCACACGGTTTTTACCCAAACGAACCGCTTTTCGCGGCCATTTCAACAAACCGAGCTCACCAACGCGTTATACTGCTAATGGGTAAGCTACACTGAAGTTTTGAGCCATTTTCGAGACGTTTTCAAAAATGACCAAAACACCCCCCGAGTCAAAACGCACGAAAATCGAGGCCACAAGTCGGGTTTTCGCAAGCAATCAACAATGGAAGCAACACAAGCCTCGTATGACTCCCAAGCATCAAATTCAAGCAAAGACGAGGGCTAAAATCGAACCAAACCGATAAATTCGACCTAAACCCTAGAAAACGGTTTTTCAAGCTATATTTTTGTTCTATGGGTTTCAGCTTTGTTTTGGGCTGTTTTCCTCGGCCCATTACGCTTTCAACCCGTTTCAAACACAATTTCAACCCAATACGAAAAACACGTAGCCTCCTCACGAGACGTTCGTAAAAACCTAACCCTTTTTATGAGAAAAACACGTAGCCTCCTCACGAGACGTTAAAATCCAAAAACACGTAACCTCCTCACGAGACGTTCATAAAAACCTAACCTTTTATGAGAAAAACACGTAGCCTCCTCACGAGACGTTCATAAAAACCTAGCCCTTTTTATGAGAAACCAAAAACACGTAGCCTCCTCACGAGACGTTCATAAAAACCTAACTTTTTATGAGAAAAACACGTAGCCTCCTCACGAGACGTTAAAATCCAAAAACACGTAACCTCCTCACGAGACGTTCATAAAAACCTAACCTTTTATGAGAAACCAAAAACACGTAGCCTCCTCACGAGACGTTCATAAAAACCTAACCCTTTTTATGAGAAAAACACGTAGCCTCCTCACGAGACGTTAAAATCCAAAAACACGTAACCTCCTCACGAGACGTTCATAAAAACCTAACCTTTTATGAGAAAAACACGTAGCCTCCTCACGAGACGTTCATAAAAACCTAGCCCTTTTTATGAGAAACCAAAAACACGTAGCCTCCTCACGAGACGTTCATAAAAACCTAACCCTTTTTATGAGAAAAACACGTAGCCTCCTCACGAGACGTTAAAATCCAAAAACACGTAACCTCCTCACGAGACGTTCATAAAAACCTAACCTTTTATGAGAAAAACACGTAGCCTCCTCACGAGACGTTCATAAAAACCTAACCCTTTTTATGAGAAACCAAAAACACGTAACCTCCTCACGAGACGTTAAAACACAAAAACACGTAGCCTCCTCACGAGACGTTCATAAAAACCTAACCCTTTTTATGAGAACCACAAAAAACACGTAGCCTCCTCACGAGACGTTCATAAAAACCTAACTTTTTATGAGAAATACAAAAACGCGTAGCCTCCTTAAGAGACGTTCATAAAAACCTAGCCCTTTTTATGAGAAAAACAAAAACACGTATTCTCCTCACGAGACGTTCATAAAAACCTAACCCTTTTTATGAGAACCACAAAAAACACGTAGCCTCCTCACGAGACGTTAAAATCCAAAAACACGTAACCTCCTCACGAGACGTTCATAAAAACCTAACCTTTTATGAGAAAAACACGTAGCCTCCTCACGAGACGTTCATAAAAACCTAACCCTTTTTATGAGAAACCAAAAACACGTAACCTCCTCACGAGACGTTAAAACACAAAAACACGTAGCCTCCTCACGAGACGTTCATAAAAACCTAACCCTTTTTATGAGAACCACAAAAAACACGTAGCCTCCTCACGAGACGTTCATAAAAACCTAACTTTTATGAGAAATACAAAACGCCAGAGCCTCCTTAAGAGACGTTCATAAAAACCTAGCCCTTTTTATGAGAAAAACAAAAACACGTAGCCTCCTCACGAGACGTTCATAAAAACCTAACCCTTTTTATGAGAACCACAAAAAACACGTAGCCTCCTCACGAGACGTTCATAAAAACCTAACTTTTTATGAGAAATACAAAAACGCGTAGCCTCCTTAAGAGACGTTCATAAAAACCTAGCCCTTTTTATGAGAAAAACAAAAACACGTAGCCTCCTCACGAGACGTTCATAAAAACCTAACCCTTTTTATGAGAAATACAAAAACGCGTAGCCTCCTCACGAGACGTTCATAAAAACCTAGCCCTTTTTATGAGAACCACAAAAAACACGTAGCCTCCTCACGAGACGTTCATAAAAACCTAGCCCTTTTTATGAGAACCAAAAACACGTAACCTCCTCACGAGACGTTCATAAAAACCTAACCCTTTTTATGAGAAATACAAAAACACGTAACCTCCTCACGAGACGTTCATAAAAACCTAACCTTTTATGAGAAAAACACGTAGCCTCCTTACGAGACGTTCACAAAAATCTAAACCACTCTTATAAACCAAACCCCAAAAACGCCAGAACCTCTTCTACGAGACGTCCAAAGAAGGAAAGCAAAGCAAGGAGCGCAGTTTAAGCCGCAAGCAAAGCAAAGGAGCGCAAGCCGTAAGCGCGAGCAAAGCAAAGGAGCGCAAGCCGGCGCAAGCAAAGCAAAGGAGCGCAAGCCGTAAGCAAGCAAAGCGAAGGAGCGCAAGCCGGCGCAAGCAAAGCAAGGAGCACAAACGAAACACAAGCAAGGCGCCACCGGGAGTACTGTGCCACATGCAGTCGACATGCTCTTAAACATGTAGGACCGTCATGTCCTTAAAAACATGTCGCCCTCCTCGCATTTCCGACGCTAAGTCCTCGCCTCTCCCATAAGACACATGCTTAGCGCCGCCAGGTAGTATCGAGACCGTAATGGTCCTGATACTATCTTTAAGTTTGACTAACGCTTTGTCCGAAGCTCACCAAACTGGGGCTCAGAGATACCCGTGATCCGCATTCCAAAAACAAACCCGATGATGAAAAGGACTTTCATACATGCTTTTAAAAGAGTCGAAATCTGCATAAAAGTGTCTAAAACGATTAGTCATTTTTAGCGTATTAATTTGGACTTGCATAATCATGAAAGTAAATGTCAATTTTAGTCATCATGAGCGTAACACGAGCACAATATAGGAACGCCTTATTAAGCCAAGCCACAAAACAAATTTCAACTAGCTACAAACGGCCCAAACTTACAAAAACGACCCAAAACGCACACCAACACAACACATAAACGGGCCAAAGTCGTCCCTGTGTCACATTTTCACAAAATCAAACTTTACAAAACCATAAAATAATATACCTTAATATTATTTTATTTCGAGCCAAAACCTAAAAACACGACAAAAACCGAAACACTAAAAACCGAAATTGACCAAAATCGAACAAAGACTTAGCTCATAAGTAAACAACAAAACATAATCATTACTTAATCAAACCTCCAAAACCAAATGGCGGCATAAACAAATTTCACCAAAACAAAAATGAAATCGCCAGCTGACAAAGCGATTAAATACAATCGTCAACAAAGCGATTTACTTTTTGTTTTGTACCACCGCTTTTTAATTTTTCTTTAAAAATATCTAACTCAAGAACTTAAACGCTCAGATACAGCGATTAAGTTTTGTTATCCCACGAAACCACCAAAACTCTATAAATACCAACCCACTTCATTCATTTTTCAATACCCTGCTTTTAGCACTTATACACTATTCACAAAATCCACTCAAAAATACCGCCTTTACATTTTCGAAAGGTAAACATTTTACCTACTTGCCAGACGTTTGAGACTGGGACAATGGGGTTACATTAACCCCAAACCCGATATTGGCACTAGCGAAGCCGTATTCGTAATACGGTTGTAGCAATTGGATTCATAATCCGCCTAAACCCCGCCAATATCGCATAAATAAACGACTCATTATCACTAAAGCAAACCGACGGCACTTTTATAATTATGCAAGTCCTCATTCATGCATTAAATTACGACTAGTATCACGGTTCCAACACTAAAGTGTACCGCTTCATAGAGTCTTTAGCATGTCAAACCGAGGGTTTTTCACAAATTCTAATACGAGGTCTGAAAATAACGCCTATAGTAATAATTTAGTCAATAAATTATTATTTAACGACATTACCTATAGCACTATGCCATTATTCTGACAATTTTCATTATTTATGCATTGTAATCGAGTCATGTTTAGTCGCACTTCTACGTAGCGTGACTTTTAGCCCAAATATCGAAATTAAGCTAATGTTTTCAAATTAGTAGAGACTACTCTTATGTAGGCTTTTTGATTACTGCTTTTCAAAACTCATTTTGTCAAAACTTTCAAAAGTAACCTCACTCCGAACCCCTTCTCTCGGTTTCAAACCTCGATTGATAGGTATCGACGCACCTTGAAATCTGAGACACTCGTGGTCTTGTATTTCAAGACGCGTTGAATAGGTTCCAAATTCCTTTAATATTTGGTGGCGACTCCGAAAATACACTTTCAAAAAGGATTTTCTACTTTTCTTTTTGGTCACAAATTCATGCAATGATCTCCCCCATTTTTCTCAAAACTTCACCCCCTTTTTCCTCGCGAGGCGATTCCGCTTTCGACGCCCAAGACGGCGAGGGCGGCGCAAGCAGGCGCCGATAGGTCTATCACTTTCCCAGACCTTCATTACCCTCGCACAATAAATCGATGGGGATGTTCATTGAGCGGACAGTGACTAGCTATGCTCATACTTACCCTCGATTTCAATTACTTTGGTTTAATATTATCGCTTTATAAACATAACATTTTGATAAAACATAAACATGCTTAATACAATTAGCATGTAAAGACATATATGTCATAATAAGCATGCGGTTAAAGCGATAAATCATATAAGCATGATATTCGGTTATGAAAGCAAATAACATATAATATCATAGCCATAGTATCACAACATATCAGCAAGATTACAAAGCGATATCAGATCGCATACATACATACATATCGTATTGTTCTCATCATGCAGACTCGATTTACTTTAGAAACTTGTGGCCTTTAATTTTCGAAGATGGTACACACTCGTTCTCATTTAATCAAACAACACACAACACATACTGCTTACGAGCCTGACCACTGAGTAGGCCATTGTACTCTAGTCGCTTGCATCTCACTACCATAGTGCAGCGGCTTACTCGACTCGTAAACCACGCCGAATACTATAATACTTGCATCTCATCCTCTAGTGTTCGAAATGATTCGAACTTCAGATACAATCTCGTCAAGTGATCTTTACATGTGGCAAGAACGAATGCAAGTGTCGCGTCCAATAAAGACGAAACACTAAGAAGGAGACAGAAGCGCAGTTTATATGCACATAATGTTACGGTGGCCCTGATAACTTTAGCGAAATAGAGTGAATTAAACCCTAGTCTAGTACATGTACATTAGTATCCACGTTAAGAATGGGCCACGCTATTCGTAGAGCACCTTAACTCCAGATAAAACGACTATTTCCTAAAACCTCGTGGCAAAACCATGGCGTATTCATTATCTTGTACTAAGAATGGCGACCGCTACAAGACTATCTTAACCTCACTTCACTCACGATCGACGCTCCCTTTATCCGAGGCCCAAGCTTGACCTTTTATTTAACTTACTCAATGTTCATTATTTATTTGATATTTACATATCACATGTTACTAGACTCTCCTAGTCTCGGCCACAAACGCTTTATTTGAATCAGAGGTTTCATATGATCACATAACACATCTGCTTATTATTTGAAGTGTTGTTAATTATTAACGTTTTAAATTTCTAATTTGATATGTTTATTAATATGTCAAATTTTATTTAAGTGTTTTTCAAACACTTTAAGTTATTTACTTATTCATTTTAAATTTTCTATACTTAGTAAAATTTTCAATTATTTTCAGTATTTCACTATTCACTTTTCACTATTCACTATTCCCTATTCACTATTCACTTTTCACTATTCAATCGTATTTTATAATGATTCGTATTTTTATACTGTATTCTAATTGTATTTTTATACTTATACGTATTCTTATACTTGTACGTATTTTTATATTTATACGTATTTTTATACTTAAGGTATTTTAGTATAATACTAAACTTGTTTTTATTTTCTAAGTACAAATTTCTAGTTTCAAAGTCGTTAGGTTCGTTTTTTGTACTTAGTGATTTTTGTAAATATTTGAACAGTTTAGTTTTAAAAACATTAAGTTCGTTTTGTACTTAGTGATTTTTGAAAATATCTAAAAGTCTAGTTTTAAAAACGTTAAGTTTGGTTTGTAAAAAGTGATAATGATATTTATTATAAAATGAGACTTAGTTAAATTTAGTCGTCTACTTACTAAATTTAGCGATTTTCATTTTTAATAATAATGGTATCGTGAATGGTTCATTTAAGTCCGTATGTCCAAATCCAACAGTCCAATATGCAAAGGTAGTATCACACGATTTAATCCATTTTTTATAACGGTTAAACATTTTTATCGGTTTATCGTATTTCATTTATAACTAAAACAATTTATACAAAAATTCAATTCTAATTACTATTTAACTTTAGTGACTTAGTGATAATTTCATTTTGGTCAAATTTAGTCAATTTTATACAAGAATGTCGTGTGGAACATATATATGTAAAAATTGATTTATTTCTTTTAATTTCTTAATTCTAACTTATTAACTAATAATTAAATTATATTAACAATAAACTAAAAAGTGATAAAACAAATTTTAACCCTAAAATTAGCAAAAATGCCGTGAGCAACAATAGTAGTGTTCAAATTTTCATTTTTCGATTTTATCGGTTTTTAACTTAAAGTCTTTATATTTTAATTATTCTAATTATACTAAAACGGTTTAAACTAAAATGAAATTTACTAACAATTTCATTTATATTTATGAATAGTGTTTTTCAACACTTTAAATTTCTAACTTTTTATCCTAAATGATTTATAATGTTTAAGTTGATTTATAGTATAATACTAAGTAATATATAAAACAATAACTAAACATAAACACAAATTATTAACAAACATAATATAAAACATAATCAAAGTGAACAATATTGATGAACATCAACATGAATATCATATGAACACACATGAAGATCATAATAAAACTCAAGAACACTAATTTCGATTTTAATAATTTAAAATTTGTTTTTCCTAATTTAGTTTTTTTTTTTATAGGAACATCTATTTTAACTAACTTAACACTACATATTATTTACAAAAATTAAAAGTGAATATTTAGTAAAAATAAAGGGAAAAACCGTGATATGTATATATGGACATACAATTTTTATTTTTCATTTTTAATCACTTTAAACTCATTTTTAATATTTCACATAATTTTTATATACAACTACTACTCAATTAAAACATAACTAAACATAAAAATCATATGAACATAAATTAAAAATGCTCAAAAATAAATTAACTACACATGTGAATATATTACTACAATAATCTATTTAACATATTATTTAGTTATTATCATTTTATTATACAACACCTAAACACACCAGTATATACAAGTGATGTTTAACATATTTAACATAATTTTCATACTCATAAAATTATAATAACAAAACAAATTAATTTACTAAAAGGATAATATAAGACATAGTTAGTCACCTTAATTAGGATGTTAAACGTCGGGGATCTAAAATAAATTTTAGATCGGATTTGTCTTCACCCAAAATACCCAAGAAGTTAGCTCCTAATATACCCACTAATTACTTAGAACTATTATGAATTATTAGAATATTATTAAGGGTTTTATTTTAGAGGTTTTTGGTGAAAAATGGTAGAAAAATAAATGGAGAAGAAGGGGGTGAGTGGCTCGACATTTTGTAGAGCCAAGGGTGATGTTTTTGCTCCTTGAAATATATGAGGAAGATGTTAGGAAAATAGGTTAAGTAAAGTATTAAATGATATTTGATTTTTAATGAAAATAATGTTTTATTATAATGAAATTAGGGAACACAATGATTCTAATTGGTTAATAAAGTCTCCATTACTATTTGGCATTAAAAATGTTCCTATGATATTTTTAAAATATTTTCCACGAAATTAATCAGTTTTAAAAAGTCGGGCGTCAAAAGCGATAAAAGTTAAAATGTGCTGTTTTGACGATTTTCTGAAAAGTATTCATTTTATAAATTTAAGACTAAAATATTTTATTTACTACTTTAGAAAAATTTTAAAAGTGACGGAAATGAAAATGGTAATATTAAAGTAGTAGTATTGAATTTGTATTTATATTCTTTTTATTATGTATTAAACTTTAAATTTAAAAACAAAAATAAAATAAAAGTGATGATGAAAAATATAAAGGTGTAAGTAAATAAAGACTTGTGTAAGAAAATATGGAAGAGGATAAAATTTGATTTTTGGTGTCCAAAAGTCAAAAGTCAAATTTTCGGGCTCGATTTTCATTTCTCGAAACTTTCGATTTGCGCGATCGCAGAAAGTCTCAAAATAAAGGATATGATCTTAAAATAGTGTTTTGAAATAAAATCGGAATTAAAAATAAAACTAATTTTCAAAAGGTACTAAATATAAAAATCGGATCTTAATCCACGAAATTTTGAATAAGATTTTATTAGGTCGAAATACTTATTTTTTTCGTTGAATGTTATAGATTTAAAGAATTATCAACAAACGTCAAAAATTTTATCAGTTTAAATTAAGTATAACTTAGAATTTCGACATTTTAGAAAAAAGCTAGTTTAATAGAAAAGGAATAGTAATTATATATTAATATATAATTATTTATTAAATAATAATCAAAATGATTACATTTTTTTGATGTGTAAGTGTTGTGTACGTGAATTATGAAAAAAGTAAAGTGGCTTGACTTTGATTTGCGTGTTTGAAATTGTTGACCCGAATTTCAAAGACGGAAAAAGTATAAGGGTTCATTTTTATAAAATTTTGAAATGTGTTTCTTTTTCAATTCTAAAGATAATACAACAAACTTTATTTTTCAAAATTTTTAAATTTGTACTTAGGAAAATTTAATATTATTTGGCGAAAAAATTTCAGTCGCATTTTTATTATATGGAAAAAGGATGAATTTAATTTGAGGAATTAAATTCTTTTATCATATTGTGTTAAAATAACACGGGGTGTTACAAACCTACCCCCTTAAGAAAAGTTTCGTCCCGAAACTTGAATAGAGTGGATAACTGCTCGCAGTTGGACAAGGCAGTTAGAGAGGATATCAAAATCTTACAAGTTTCGATAACGACATTTTATTTTGGTAGGATAACATTTTTCATAATGTTCGTATTTTTGAATTTTTTTATAAAGATGTTATATGGAGTGGAAAGATTTGAAGGATATAAACATTTTATATTTATAGATAGAATATTTTGAGTTAATATAGAAATATTGATAGATTGTCATTTTTGAAATTGATTTCAAAGTGATTTTCAAAAAGGTGGGGCCTAGAAGTTTTGTACGGAATTAATTTAAATTAAAATTATAAGGGTTTTAAAATAAAACAAATTATAATTTTATTTGAAATTAGATATATAGTTTAAAGTTTGTTGAAATAAAGATTTTAAATGATTTTAATCAATGATTTTAAATCATCATATTTTGTCCTACCCCCTTAAGAAAATTTTAAACATATTTATCAAGTTTAAATAGAAAGATAAAAAAAAATTCATTTTAGAGGTTGGGAATTTAGGAAGGTATTGATAAGTTCAAAAATTTGAAAATAATCAAATTCGATTGTAAATAAGGTAAAGAATATACGATTTAAAACAAAATAATTTCGAAGATATTTGAGATAACGAATTAAAGTTTTAAGAAATAATTGAATAAGTAACAAATATATTTTAAAAGGGAAACATGAATGTTAATTTTAGAAGGTATTTAGAATTTATAAATTTAAGAATAATTTTAAATTTTGAAAGGGAAACTTGAAAGTTAATTTGAGAAGATAATTAGGAATTATAAAATTTTCAAAGATCTTTAAATTTTGAAAGAGATACTATGTTTAAGAGATTGAAAAAAAACAAGGTTCGAAAGTTTTTGAGAATAAATAAAAAGAAGTTCACAAAATTGTTAAGGAAAATGAAATCATTTTGTGAATTTAAGACTAGGAATAAAAGTTCATTTTTAAGAAGTAGTTAGTAAGAATTATAGGTTTAGGAAAATTGAGAGTTAGAAGGATAAGGCTAAGGAGGTTAAAATTTTTTTAAAAGAGAACGAAATAAGAATTTTAGTTAAAGAGGATAATTAAATGAAGTTGTAGAAATCTTCTCTGCGACAGAAATCTTCGAGATCTTGAACGTCTTGTCAGTTGTAAGTTCCTTGATGCGTCCATTTGCTGCGTTTGAGATCTTGTCGTCATGTATTTGATTAAAGGCATCTTTCTTCGAGAATTAAATTTGTTACTTAGAATTTTATATCCGAGGATAGTTGTTAGTTTTAGTTAGTCACATCAGCAAGTAGCAAGCATACGATAGTTAGTGTATTTTATTTTGAGGGCAGTAGTTCGTTATTTAAAAGTCCTTAGCATATGGTCGGTCCTTAAGGTTTCTACCCATCCTCACACTTTAAAGCGATCTAAGTTATTATTTTAGCGAGCTAAGATTTCTAATTTATTATTTGATCCTATAAGTCTATGCCTGACATACGATATAAATGTCCGGCCCAGGTGTCTCTCGCTAGATGAAATAACTATTAAGTTACTCACGGTCGCAAGACAGCTCTGATACCATATGTAACAACCTGGTTTTTCGTCGACTTTAATTACTAAGGCGGAAATTAATTAAGTCTTAAACCAGCGTTATTAATTATACATAAAACCCAAAATGTTACATCGTAATTCAAGAGTTGAATAAAACAACTCTGTGTACGGAAATTTAAAAGAGTAGCGTCTTATATATTACAAATCTCTATAAATGACATAAAGTAAAGCGTAAAAACGCTGCATGGCCCTCGCCCAAAATCCAAATTTCCTACCCATGATTACCCTGCACAATAAATCGATGGGGGATGCTCACTGAGCTGACAAAGGACTAGCTATGCTCATACTTACCCACGATTTCAATTACTTTGGTTTAATATTATCGCTTTATAAACATAACATTATGATAAAACATAAACATGCTTAATACAATTAGCATGTAAAGACATATATGTCATAATAAGCATGCTAAAGCGATAAATCATATAAGCATGATATTCGGTTATGAAAGCAAATAACATATAATATCATAGCCATAGTATCACAACATATCAAAGAAGATTACAAAGCGATATCGATCGCATACATACATACATATCGTATTGTTCTCATCATGCACTGATTCACTTTAGAAACTTGTGGCCTTTAATTTTCAAGATGGTACACACTGCTCTCATTTAATCAAACAACACACAACACATACCGCTTTAGCCCGACCAATCGAGTAGGCCATTGTACTCTAGTCGCTTGCATCTCACTACCATAGTGCGGCTTACTCGACTCAGAAACCACGCCGAATACTATAATACTTGCATCTCATCCTCTAGTGTTCGAAATGATTCAACTTCAGATACAATCTCGTCAAGTGATCTTTACATGTGGCAAGAACGAATGCAAGTGTCGCGTCCAATAAAGACGAAACACGGCAAGGAGACAGAATCAGTAAAGCGCATATGCACATAATGTTACGGTGGCCTCGATAACTTTAGCGAAATAGAGTGAATTAAACCCTAGTCTAGTACATGTACATTAGTATCCACGTTAAGAATGGGCCACGCTATTCGTAGAGCACCTTAACTCCGCATAAAACGACTATTTCCTAAAGCTCGTGGCAAAAACCATGGCGTATTCATTATCTTGTACTAAGAATGGCGACCGCTACAAGACTATCTTAACCCCACTTCACTCACGATTGACGTTCCCTTATCTGAGGCCCAAGCTTGACCTTTTATTTAACTTACTCAATGTTCATTATTTATTTGATATTTACATATCACATGTTACTAGACTCTCCTAGTCTCGTCACAAACGTTTTATTTGAATTGTAGGTTTCATATGATCACATAACACATTCGTTTATTATTTGAAGTGTTGTTAATTATTAACGTTTTAAATTTCTAATTTGATATGTTTATTAATATGTCAAATTTTATTTAAGTGTTTTTCAAACACTTTAAGTTATTTACTTATTCATTTTAAATTTTCTATACTTAGTAAAATTTTCAATTATTTTCAGTATTTCACTATTCACTTTTCACTATTCACTATTCCCTATTCACTATTCACTTTTCACTATTCACCGTATTTTATACGTATTTTTATACGTATTCGTATTTTTATACTTCGTATTCTAATTGTATTTTTATACTTATACGTATTCTTATACTTGTACGTATTTTTATATTTATACGTATTTTTATACTTAAGGTATTTTAGTATAATACTAAACTTGTTTTTATTTTCTAAGTACAAATTTCTAGTTTCAAAGTCGTTAGGTTCGTTTTTTGTACTTAGTGATTTTTGTAAATATTTGAACAGTTTAGTTTTAAAAACATTAAGTTCGTTTTGTACTTAGTGATTTTTGAAAATATCTAAAAGTCTAGTTTTAAAAACGTTAAGTTTGGTTTGTAAAAAGTGATAATGATATTTATTATAAAATGAGACTTAGTTAAATTTAGTCGTCTACTTACTAAATTTAGCGATTTTCATTTTTAATAATAATGGTATCGTGAATGGTTCATTTAAGTCCGTATGTCCAAATCCAACAGACCAATATGCAAAGGGAGTATCACACGATATAATCCATTTTTATATCTGTTAAGCATTTTTATCGGCTTATCGTATTTCATTTATAACTAAAACAATTTATACAAAAATTCAATTCTAATTACTATTTAACTTTAGTGACTTAGTGATAATTTCATTTTGGTCAAATTTAGTCAATTTTATACAAGAATGTCGTGTGGAACATATATATGTAAAAATTGATTTATTTCTTTTAATTTCTTAATTCTAACTTATTAACTAATAATTAAATTATATTAACAATAAACTAAAAAGTGATAAAACAAATTTTAACCCTAAAATTAGCAAAAATGCCGTGAGCAACAATAGTAGTGTTCAAATTTTCATTTTTCGATTTTATCGGTTTAACTTAAAGTCTTTATATTTTAATTATTCTAATTATACTAAAACTAAGTTTAAACTAAAATGAAATTTACTAACAATTTCATTTATATTTATGAATAGTGTTTTTCAACACTTTAAATTTCTAACTTTTTATCCTAAATGATTTATAATGTTTAAGTTGATTTATAGTATAATACTAAGTAATATATAAAACAATAACTAAACATAAACACAAATTATTAACAAACATAATATAAAACATAATCAAAGTGAACAATATTGATGAACATCAACATGAATATCATATGAACACACATGAAGATCATAATAAAACTCAAGAACACTAATTTCGATTTTAATAATTTAAAATTTGTTTTTCCTAATTTAGTTTTTTTTTTTTATAGGAACATCTATTTTAACTAACTTAACACTACATATTATTTATAAAAATTAAAAGTGAATATTTAGTAAAAATAAAGGGAAAAACCGTGATATGTATATATGGACATACAATTTTTATTTTTCATTTTTAATCACTTTAAACTCATTTTTAATATTTCACATAATTTTTATATACAACTAATACTCAATTAAAACATAACTAAACATAAAAATCATATGAACATAAATTAAAAATGCTCAAAAATAAATTAACTACACATGTGAATATATTACTACAATAATCTATTTAACATATTATTTAGTTATTATCATTTTATTATACAACACCTAAACACACCAGTATATACAAGTGATGTTTAACATATTTAACATAATTTTCATACTCATAAAATTATAATAACAAAACAAATTAATTTACTAAAAGGATAATATAAGACATAGTTAGTCACCTTAATTAGGATGTTAAACGTCGGGGATCTAAAATAAATTTTAGATCGGATTTGTCTTCACCCAAAATACCCAAGAAGTTAGCTCCTAATTTACCCACTAATTACTTAGAACTATTATGAATTATAAGAATATTATTAAGGGTTTTATTTTAGAGGTTTTAGGTGAAAAATGGAAGAAAAATAAATGGAGAAGAAGGGGGTGAGTGGCTCGACATTTTGGAGAGCCAAGGGTGATGTTTTTGCTCCTTGAAATATATGAGGAAGATGTTAGGAAAATAGGTTAAGTAAAGTATTAAATGATATTTGATTTTTAATGAAAATAATGTTTTATTATAATGAAATTAGGGAACACAATGATTCTAATTGGTTAATAAAGTCTCCATTACTATTTGGCATTAAAAATGTTCCTATGATATTTTTAAAATATTTTCCACGAAATTAATCAGTTTTAAAAAGTCGGGCGTCAAAAGCGATAAAAGTTAAAATGTGCTGTTTTGACGATTTTCTGAAAAGTATTCATTTTATAAATTTAAGACTAAAATATTTTATTTACTACTTTAGAAAAATTTTAAAAGTGACGGAAATGAAAATGGTAATATTAAAGTAGTAGTATTGAATTTGTATTTATATTCTTTTTATTATGTATTAAACTTTAAATTTAAAAACAAAAATAAAATAAAAGTGATGATGAAAAATATAAAGGTGTAAGTAAATAAAGACTTGTGTAAGAAAATATGGAAGAGGATAAAATTTGATTTTTGGTGTCCAAAAGTCAAAAGTCAAATTTTCGGGCTCGATTTTCATTTCTCGAAACTTTCGATTTGCGCGATCGCAGAAAGTCTCAAAATAAAGGATATGATCTTAAAATAGTGTTTTGAAATAAAATCGGAATTAAAAATAAAACTAATTTTCAAAAGGTACTAAATATAAAAATCGGATCTTAATCCATGAAATTTTGAATAAGATTTTATTAGGTCGAAATACTTATTTTTTTCGTTGAATGTTATAGATTTAAAGAATTATAAACAAACGTCAAAAATTTTATCAGTTTAAATTAAGTATAACTTAGAATTTCGACATTTTAGAAAAAAGCTAGTTTAATAGAAAAGGAATAGTAATTATATATTAATATATAATTATTTATTAAATAATAATCAAAATGATTACATTTTTTTGATGTGTAAGTGTTGTGTACGTGAATTATGAAAAAAGTAAAGTGGCTTGACTTTGATTTGCGTGTTTGAAATTGTTGACCCGAATTTCAAAGACGGGAAAAGTATAAGGGTTCATTTTTATAAAATTTTGAAATGTGTTTCTTTTTCAATTCTAAAGATAATACAACAAACTTTATTTTTCAAAATTTTTAAATTTGTACTTAGGAAAATTTAATATTATTTGGCGAAAAAATTTCAGTCGCATTTTTATTATATGGAAAAAGGATGAATTTAATTTGAGGAATTAAATTCTTTTATCATATTGTGTTAAAATAACACGGGGTGTTACAATATCGGTCTCCTTTACACATCAACGCAACATAGGAATCAAAACAAGTGCTCACTCATGTAACAACAACAACAACTTCTTCATTTTTGTGCACACATTCTTCTTTATTTTCTTTTGTATTTGTGTTGTGTTTGATTTTTTCAGATTTTTGTTTCTTTTTTTCTTCTTCAGCAAAGAGCACACTCTCAAAGTTGCGGAAATACCTCATAAAAGGTCGGGGAAACAGCAATCCCGACTCATATTCACCAACACTCTCAAGCAAACGACATCAGCAAGTCGTAGCATGATCAAAACCCGAAAGACAAGCACAAGAGTAAGCAAAAGCGGTAACTAGCAAGGCTAGGGTAGGCTATATGGCAATGTAGCTAGCAAACTCATGTGGATAAGGGTATAGGATCATATATGAGAGGAATAAAAGCAATATAAGAACAAGGTGAACATAATGAAATCAACTAAAGCCTCATCTGCAAAACAAGTGACAAAATCGCGGGGAAAAACGGGATAGGGGCCACACGTATGCGCGTGGATATTACGTACGCCACGAGGAGAACTACTCACAATCAAAGCATGGGGACCGGGATAGATGAACCGGCCGCAGGAGGCTAAAAACCTCACAATAATAGTAGCTATAGTCCGCGAATGATAAAGCCAACAAAGTAAAAGCACGCCATCATCTGCAAACGCGTCTCAACATCCCTGTAGCACTAAACCATCAAGTAAAATCATGCCAAAGCTCGAAGCATACAAGGGAAGGGATGTCGGGAAAGATCAAGGTAAAAACAAGCTCGCAAACAACGATCGGGATATGTATTTTTGGTATTTTTTGATAAATTTTCTGATTTTTTGTAATTTTTTGAATTTTTCAGATTTTGAAAAAGCGAAAAACGAAAAAGAAAAATGCAAAAATAAAGCAAAGCGGAAAGCAAAGCGTTTCTCCCCCCAAACCAGACAACACATTGTCCCCAATGTGTCCTAAAGCACATCAACCAGGGACCTTAAAATAAAGGAGAAAAACACGCAAAAGTCTCAAACGAAACAAAGTACATACATGATATTTACAAAATGAAACGCCCCCCCCAAACCGGCTTCAAACGGGGGGGTTAGCAACGGGTACTTAGAAGTACCACCATCCGTGGGTCTCGTCGTAGACGAACCCGCTTCCATCATCCTCTTCATCGTCTCCATCATCATCATCATCCACCCGACCAACCTTGGCCTCACCATCTCGGCCATCACAAGCATTACCACGCACATCGTCTTTGATCGCATTACCACGCACATCGTCTTTGATCACACTTCTACCCGCGTCCGTCCTCCCTAAAGTACCTGCAATCACATCACAACAGAGCACGACCTCAAGAGGGTCCCTCTCGAGGACTTGAGGTAAGTACTCATCTACACAATCATCAACAACATCCAAAGCAAAGACATGCTCTTCTAACATCGGACGCTTTAAAGCATTCGACAAGTTGAAAGTTATTTTATCACCTCCGACATCCAACGTCAACTTTTCGTTCTTGACGTCAATTATAGCACCAGTAGTGTGCTGATGAGGCTAAAGTCGTGGTCACCTATCAAAATAAACCTAGACAAACTACTAACAGAAGCTAGTGGTAAGCAGGGTCGAATCCACAGGGAGAAGGATGAAGTCAAAGGTTGCTTAGTCAAACAAGGTCGGTCTCAAGGTAGCAAAAGTGGGTGTTGTGTAGAACTAGACTAAGAACGACAAGTAAAATGATATAAAAGATATAAGAGAGGGAGATTAGGGCATCGGGGTCATGTGACATCGATTCAAGAACTAACTCAAAGGAATAATCAACCAACTGGAATCATGCAAGCGATTAGGTTTTAGGAAAACGCTCTCTCGAGTCAATTTTAACCTTAAGCAAATTTAGCGGGCTCTCGCTACGTACTAAATTCAACTTATCAATTACGCGTGAGTCTAGTTTCACCCGCTTTCGATCTTAAACTGAAACAACCTAAATTCAATTCAATAAAGGCTTCCCTAAATTCAATTGATTATCAAACGCGCAGGAAGAAATCAACTTGCACAAATTCAATCGATAAAAGCAATTAAAACATGTTCTGAATCAATATCACAATCACCCTAACCCTAATTGAAGAATTAGCTATGCATAATCGAGATTGAAGCAAAACAATAATAAGAAGAAGAAGACATGATAAAAGAATAACAATGAATTAAACCTGGAGTAATCGGGAATTGCAATACAAAAGATCGAATCTTGCAAGTAATTTAAAGCTAAACCTAAGAGTTTTTGAGAGTTTAAAGAGAGAAAACTAAGTCTAATGTAAAGCAGTAAAAACTCGAATGAAAGCCCCTCTAAACCCTAACTTAGAGTTGTATTTATAGGCCAACGAAAATCCGGAGAATAAAGCAGCAGAACCGAGCGGTTCGGGAGCAAACCGATCGGTTCAGGGGGTCAAACCGATCGGTTCAAGCCCAAACCGATCGGTTCTAAGGAGGTCAGAGGTTTCCAGCAACTTTAAGCCTTGTTCACGCATCCTGAACCTATAGGTTTCGCTCTGAACCTATAGGTTTGACGTCCCAACTTGTCGTATTGACTCCGCATCGACTCTCGAGCCTCGTCTTGACGTCACGATACTCGTAAACGCTCCAAATGATTCAGGTTTCAGCTCAGGACCGCCAAAACCTGCAAAATACACACGAGGAACGACAGTATCGCAATATAAAGCAAATAGCTACTAAAACAATAGTGAAATCGAGCGAGTGCGAGCTAAATGCAACTATATCGGGGGCATAAAAGCTATATAAATAACATGTATCAAACTCCCCCAAACCAAACCTTTGCTTGTCCTCAAGCAAACAGCGTCGGAGACAATCAAAGTATCCAAATTAATCACGCCGGCATCTCAAAGTTGACGACCCATACACATGAACTTACAACCATAGTCTATTTCACCGAAAATAGAGCACAAGTCTCAACCATTCACACCAACATCAGACATTAGCTTCTCACGCTTTCGCAAAAATTAAACTAACGATAATTGGATTCGAGCAAGGCCTACCGAGCATACCACTTTCCATTCCATCCTTCTTACCACAACATTCCATTCTTTTTTTTTTTTCTTTTCTTTCTCTTTTTTTTTTCTTTTTTCGCGCAAATGTGGAGCATCCCTCGTATGTTGTACCGTTTAGCTTGACGTTCACTCGGTAAAAATCGAGCTCGGGTACACATATTTCCTTAAGGGTTACATCATTGCTCATACTCCCGGTCACAGCCAAATTCATGGCCATTGTGGTTACTCAAATCAATGAGTCCCCTCCGAGAGCATCGAAACATTGCTCCAAACATTATTAGCATCCATCCATATCATACCACAAGCCAACATTCCAACTTTCCACAAGCCAAATGCCTCGCAAGAATACCAATATCGAAAGTAAAAGAAACGAAAAGCGATAAGAATTAAGCAAATGAGTGGGCTAGTGTTTGAGCCTCGCAATCTATTAACAGGAAACAAACATATAGCGGAAGCTACGACGATGGGTTTTCAACTCGGAGATGCCAAAGATCAAAATAAGAACACTAATCAATTCACCAAACTTGGCAATTCAGGCCGAAAAAGGTTTGGAAATTGCAAAAATTTTAATTTTTAGGGATTTTTTTAATATAAAAAGCACACAAAATGAAAAAAGCAAAAGAATAAGCGCGAAAGAGCTTTCCTCCCCCAAACCAGAATCACACATTGTCCTCAATGTGGATAACAGCACAACCACAAGCAGGGAAGGACAAATAAAAGACGGGGGAAGGAAAATGAAAGCGAGGAAATGAGGGAAAAGGAGTAAAGAAAGCTCACATTATCAAATCGGAGCTCCCCCAAACCGAAGCGAAGCATGGAGTGCGGCTTATGATCCACGAATATGCGTCCACTTCAGTCCAGCTATGTAGTGCCTCGGAGGAGCATGCGAGAGAAAGGTAAGGCCCTTCAGCAGAGGGGGCCGAGCAAGGCCATGTCGAGGCCTGTTCTCAAAAATACTAGGGACAAAGAGTCCTTGAGTACCTGCATGCTAAAGCAATTATAAATCCCTCGTCCTCACGCGCTCAAAAGAAAAGTCTAAAATGTCAAAGTCAAAAACAAACCAAACCAAAACAAAGTACAACAAATTACAAAATGTCAACGGGTTGCCTCCCGGAAAGCGCTGGTTTATAATGGTCCCGTACGACCGTCGTCAAAACTCATCATCAAGTCAAATTAGGCCAAGGATGTTGGCCATTAGCAGCAGCTTCACTTGGCGAAATAGCATCCGTTCGCCATAAAACTCGATCTCCCCGCGGAAGAGCAACATAATCCATCACGCACGGTAAGCCATCGCGAAAAGGCTCTCCAAAACAACTGCGGGCGCCGGGCATTGCCAACCATGGGTCTCCACCTCCATCGCTAGGAGCGTAAACATCCGCCCTCGTAGCCTTCCGCTCCCCCAAACCAGGATCGTAGCCTATCTGCGTAGGACCTGCACAAGAAACAGCAGAAGAAACAACCTCCAAAGTGTCTCCAGTAAAGTGAGACGGAGGGGCAAGGTCAATAGCAGCCACAGACTCAGGCTGCATAGGGGATCGAGGAAGACTAGACTTAGTGTAGGTCAACTTCTCACCTCCCACCGAGAATGTCAGGGTCTTGTTCCCCACATCGATTACAGCTCCTGCAGTATGCAGGAAAGGTCTCCCTAGAATGATCGGGATGTGGGGGTCCTCGGGAATGTCTAGGACCACGAAGTTGACGGGTATGTAAAACTTCCCTATCTTGACCGGGACGTCCTCAAGGATACCTAAGGGTCGCTGGACACTACGGTCGGCCATTTGTAAGGTCATAGAGGTAACTCCTAACTTAGTCATGTTCAACTTCTTACAAATGGAATAGGGAAGCACACTCACACTAGCCCCAAGATCACATAAAGCATTATGCACCACATACTTCCCTATAGAACAAGGGATTGAGAAGGTCCCGGGGTCACTCAGCTTTGGGGGTGAACTACCCTGCAAAAAGGCACTACCCTCCCCCACAAAAGACACAGTCTCGGTCTCGTTAATCGAACGCTTCTTGGATATGACCTCTTTAAGAAATTTAGCATACGCAGGAATCTGTTTAACCAAATCAATGAAAGGAAGATTTACCTGCAAAGTCTTGAGGATCTCAAAGAACTTACTGAGCTGAGGGTCCATGTTAGCCGGACGTACACGGCCCGGAAAAGGAAGCTTGATTTGAATCTCCGGTGTCTTCTCCTTAGCAAGAATGGCCACACACTGGCCATCTGTTGTCGGCCCCACTCTTCTCCTCGTCCGCCGGATGCTTCGGGCCATCATAAACTGTACCACTACGCAACGTAATAGCACATGCTGTATCAGGAGGAGGGTGAGGAGGATTACCTTGGGGTGGTAGGGTACCCTGCTGACGAGATGCCTGCGAAGCGGCGAGCTGAGCCACTTGGTTCTCCAACATTTTGATTGCAGCATCCTTAGCTTGATCACTCTTTTGCACATGCTGCAGCATCATTTCTTGTGACTTCTGCATACCCATCATCATCTGTTGCATTTGCAACATCATGGCCTTAGTCTCGGCCAAAGGATCGGGTACCGGGGTAGCTGGAGGGGGTGTGTAGGTGGGTTTTTGGTAGTTGGGTGGAGGTGGTTGGAAGTTTTTGTGAGGGGGAATGTAGGGTTGGTTTTGTGGAGGTGGTGGAGTCGGGTTTAGCACGTTTTGGTTACGATATGATAGGAGTGATCGGTCGTAACCTGGCTGGTTTTGGTAGGGCAGGTTTTGAGAATAGGACTGATAAGCATAAACCTGCTCTTGGGGTGCAGCATACCCCGTAGAATAACCCATGTCGTGCCCCGCGACAGCATTAACGTGAGCACCTGAAGAACCAACACCCTGCAGCTGGTCAATCTTCGCAGTCAGCGCAGCAAGCTGACTATGGACTGCACTCATGCTCTCCTTATCACGGTCATTATGCGCGGACCGTGAATTTCCCCGTGGCTTACCGAATTGAGACGAGTGGATCGCCATTTCCTCAATCAAACCCCACGCCTTGTCGTCGTCAACGTTGTTAGCGAAACGTCCCTCCGCAGCAGAATCAAGGGTAGCCCGGCTCTCCGCATATAACCCATTGTAGAATGTCATGATCACCAACCACTCGTTTAACCCGTGGTGAGGACAATCACGGATGAGCTTCTTGTACCGCTCCCAAGCTTCAGCAAGTGACTCGTCGAACGTTTGTTTGAAGCCTTGAATTTGACTTCTCATTTGGTTAGTACGCTCGGGAGGATAGAACTTTGCATAGAACGCGAGAGCCAAACTCCTCCAATCGCTGATACCAGCAGCAGCTTTGTCAAGGTCCGTGATCCATTCACGGGCTCAATCCTTCAACGAAAAAGGGAATAACATTTCCCTTATTTGCTCCTGAGTGATCCCGGCCTGCTTGATCATCGAGCAATAGTCCGTAAAAACCTGCATGTGCCGGCCAGGATCCTCGGTGGGATATCCACCAAACTGATTCCGCTCCACCAAAGTAAGAAAGGCGGGGCGAATCTCAAAGTTGCCCGTAAGCGTAGCGGGCATCGTGAATCCATTAGGAATGGATTCCGGCTTAGGAACCGAGTGACTGTAGAGTTTTGGCATAGTCACTGGTGGTGGAGATAATGGAGTAAACGGAGGTGTGTCCTCTTCGTAGGACGATTGCGTTGCACTTGACTCCGCTTGCGACGCTTCCTCAAGATCAATAAATTTGATTGCTTCCTTGCGTAGTCGATGTAACGCTCGCTCAGGTTCAGGCTCAAAAGGAACTAAACCTGTAGGTGACCTGCGCATAAACGAAACTACACGAAAACAATGAGAACGGTCTCAAGGAACTAGGTCCCTTGAGACAAGAGAGAAAAACCTAGCTAACGAATAAGCAAACTGAAACTAGCTAACCGTCTCCCCGGCAACGGCGCCAAAATTGATGAGGCTAAAGTCGTGGTCACCTATCAAAATAAACCTAGACAAACTACTAACAGAAGCTAGTGGTAAGCAGGGTCGAATCCACAGGGAGAAGGATGAAGTCAAAGGTTGCTTAGTCAAACAAGGTCGGTCTCAAGGTAGCAAAAGTGGGTGTTGTGTAGAACTAGACTAAGAACGACAAGTAAAATGATATAAAAGATATAAGAGAGGGAGATTAGGGCATCGGGGTCATGTGACATCGATTCAAGAACTAACTCAAAGGAATAATCAACCAACTGGAATCATGCAAGCGATTAGGTTTTAGGAAAACGCTCTCTCGAGTCAATTTTAACCTTAAGCAAATTTAGCGGGCTCTCGCTACGTACTAAATTCAACTTATCAATTACGCGTGAGTCTAGTTTCAATTCGGCTTTCGATCTTAAACTGAAACAACCTAAATTCAATTCAATAAAGGCGTCCCTAAATTCAATTGATTATCAAACGCGCAGGAAGAAATCAACTTGCACAAATTCAATCGATAAAAGCAATTAAAACATGTTCTGAATCAATATCACAATCACCCTAACCCTAATCGAAGAATTAGCTATGCATAATCGAGATTGAAGCAAAACAATAATAAGAAGAAGAAGACATGATTAAAGAATAACAATGAATTAAACCTGGAGTAATCGGGAATTGCAATACAAAAGATCGAATCTTGCAAGTAATTTAAAGCTAAACCTAAGAGTTTTTGAGAGTTTAAAGAGAGAAAACTAAGTCTAATTTAAAGCAGTAAAAACTCGAATGAAAGCCCCTCTAAACCCTAACTTAGAGTTGTATTTATAGGCCAACGAAAATCCGGAGAATAAAGCAGCAGAACCGAGCGGTTCGGGAGCAAACCGATCGGTTCAGGGGGTCAAACCGATCGGTTCAAGCCCAAACCGATCGGTTCTAAGGAGGTCAGAGGTTTCCAGCAACTTTAAGCCTTGTTCACGCATCCTGAACCTATAGGTTTCGCTCTGAACCTATAGGTTTGACGTCCCAACTTGTCGTATTGACTCCGCATCGACTCTCGAGCCTCGTCTTGACGTCACGATACTCGTAAACGCTCCAAATGATTCAAGTTTCACTTCAGGACCGCCAAAACCTGCAAAATACACACGAGGAACGACAGTATCGCAATATAAAGCAAATAGCTACTAAAACAATAGTGAAATCGAGCGAGTGCGAGCTAAATGCAACTATATCGGGGGCATAAAAGCTATATAAATAACATGTATCATGTGCAGGAAAGGCCGACCCAATATGATAGGAATTTGGGAGTCCTCGGCCATGTCAAGAACGATAAAGTCAACGGGGATGAAAAACTTACCAACTTTGACAGGAACGTCCTCCAAAACACCTAGAGGGCTTTTGACAGAACGATCCGCCATTTGGAGAGTGATGTTTGTTACTTTCAAAGGTCCCATGTTTAGCTTCTCGCACACCGAGTACGGCATGACGCTCACGCTTGCACCTAAATCACATAACGCATTATCAGTAGAAACAGTACCGATGGTGCAAGGAATTGAGAAGCTACCCGGATCTTTCAATTTAGGAGGAGACCTATTTTGTAAAAGTGCACTACATTCCGCAGTGAAAGCCACGGTCTCGACCTCATTGAAAGATCTTTTACGAGTGAGAATGTCTTTGAGAAACTTTGCATAAGCAGGGACTTGAGTGACAAGCTCGGTGAAGGGAACCGTTACCTTGAGGTCCTTGACAACCTCCATAAACTTACCAAACTGTGAGTCAAGCTTTGACTTTACCACTCGGCTTGGGAATGGTAATTTGATTTGAATTGGCGGCTCGATAGTCTTGGCTCTCTCATTCTCCTTGGGTTCCATGTGGCCACCTCCTTGTGCACCATTGCTCTTCACGGCTGCACCACCACTGGGCCTCACGGCCACTCCTCCATGCACGGCTCCATTCGTACTTGCTCCTGCAAAACCATCACTAGACGCACTAAAATCATTAGGGACAAGAGAAGGGTCTACCTCACTTACCACCGTAGGCATTGGTGGACCATCGTAGCTCGTGCCACTTCGCAAGGAAATGGCGTTGATCGACTCATGTTGTTGCGGTTGAGTGCCTTGCGACGGAAGAGAACCCGGCTTCCTTTGAGAACTTGAGGAAGCAAGTTGAGCCATTTGCGTCTCGAGCATTTTGATGGCCGCGTCCTTTGCTTGGTCACTCTTTTGAATGTGAGCCATCATCGTCTCTTGAGTCTTAGCCATTTGCATCATCATGGCTCTCATTTCACTCATCGGATCGGGGACCGGAGCGGCTTGCACTTGTGGCGGAGCATTTTGTGGTTGCAAATTGGGGCGATTGAAGCCCGGTGGGTTGTAAGGTCGAGGATTATTGTAGCTGAAATTTTGTGGGCTGTTTTGGTATTGTGGTTGTTGTGGTGGATTCAAAACGTTTTGACTCTTGTAGCTCAAGTTCGGGTGGTTTTTGTAACCCTCATTGTAGTAGTTAGAGTATGGGTTATTTTGTTGAGATTGAAAAGCGTGAACATGGTACATACCTCGGCATTCTAAGGAAGAATGACCGGAAACGCCACATGACCCACAAGTGGGATCATTGGAATTATAGCCGCTACCGTTTGTCCACCCGCGGATGAAGAACTACCGCTCGCTCTCATTTCACACTTCATGGCGGTCATAGCATCCATTTTCGCGCTAAGCATGGCCACCGCGTCACCATCATTCTTACCTCCGCTCCTAGGAATATTCCTAGAGCTCCCGTATTGCGCATTGTGAATTGCCATGGCCTCGATTGTATCCATAGCCTCATCCACGTCAATGTTGTCAAACCTCCCATTTGCCGCTGAATCTAGCACTTGTCGCGACTCATTGTATAGACCGTTATAGAATTGCATAACAATGAACCACTTGTCCATGCCATGGTGAGGGCATTGACGTTGGAGCTCCTTATATCGTTCCCACGCATCAAAGAGAGACTCGTCTCCCCTTTGCCTAAAGCTCGTAATTTGGCTTCAAAGCATGGCGGTCTTTTCGGGTGGAAAGTACTTTTGATAGAATGCCAAGACCAAGGAGTTACAATCGGTAATAGCAAGCGCAACCCGGTTCAAAGAATTTAGCCACAGCGTGGCTTTGTCTCGGAGGGAAAACGGGAAGAGCATCTCCCGAATTTGATCTTGAGTCACTGCCGTTTGCTTTATCGTCGAGCAATACTCACAAAAGTTTTGGATGTGGAGATTTGGGTCCTCACCTGGGCGCCCTCCGAATTGACTGCGCTCAATAAGGTTAAATAACGCGGGTTTGACCTCAAAGTTGTTAGCCGCTATGTTGGGCATAGCATTGCCCGTCGGAATTTGAGCGGCGGTTGGCTTTGAGTGGTCCGAAAGCTTCACCATCTTCTTTGTTTCGGGTGTAGGTTCAATGTGAGCTTCTTTAGAGGATGAAGTAGAAGGGGAAATAGTAGCTTCCAAGTCCCTTAGCAAGTTCTTGCGCCTTAGGAAAGTACGTTCCGGCTCCGGGTCAAACGGAATTGCCAAGTCTTTTTGAGACGTACGTGATAACCTGGGCATACACAACACTAGAGGAAGCTTTAAGTAGCGGCCTCAAGGAATTGAGGTTCCTTGAGACAAGAGTAACAATGAGAAAAGAACCAAATAAACAACAAAAACAAAAGCCGTCTCCCCGGCAACGGCGCCAAAATTTGATAGGTTTAGTCGCACTCGCCTAATCAAAAATAATGCCAAACTCAACACTAGGGTAGCTAGGGTAAGTCGGGTCGAAATCCACATGGAGATGGTCTTAATGTTAGTTATTTTTAATGATTCTAGTCTCGGTTCGAGTAAGGTTTGGTTTACTAAAAGCTATAGCGGAAGAAAGACAAGGGTTTAAACTTAGGGAAAAAGTCTAGGGAATCGGGGATAGCATAGGCAAAGCTAGGATGAAGGATGGTGACAGAAATGAGTCGGGAATCGAAATTACAAGAAGGAAAATTATTTAAACCCTAAGTTTTTGAGAGAAACTAGTTTAAAGTGTTGGAAAAATGCTCAGAAAAATTCGTGAAAAGATATGATCATTTGGCCCTTCAAATAGACGATCTAATTTAAGCACACGAGGCGTCGGAAGCCATCCCTGGGCTCCGGGACCACTGTCCCGTCCGGGACCACCCTGACCCGAGCGAGATGACCCTTGTCCCGTAGGTTTCAGAAAATGCAAGCTTTTGTTCCAACTTTGGCACTTCTTGTACTTAGTTTATTTTCACTTCTTTGTCGTCCCAACGCTAAGGGACGAGGCCTAGGAGTAGGGACGAGTCTTAGGATGATAATGTGAGCTTCAAATCCCGTGCCATGGTCCCGGGACACCTTCATTCATTAAAACGAGGCTCGTGCGCAACCGAAACGCAACGAAACCAACTCGAATCACCTCAAAACTTCACGAAACTTCACGAAACTTCTCGACAAGCATCCTAACCTCCAAATATGCGCGTTTACCTGCAATATAGACACAAAAACGCAGCAGGGCCAAAACGGAGAGAAATAGGAGCCGAAATGCATATAAAAGTACGAGAATCGCAAAGTAAAGCTCGTGAACAAGGGGCTATAAGTACGTAAATATATGACACATCATCAGCCCTCCTCCAGCTCCAAAAAGCCCCTCTTGAAGAAGGAGACCAAGAATCCCAAGCCTCCCTCTGCGTTCTGCTACAAGACGGCGCCTGGCCCTGGGCTGCGCCCCCCTGGATCCTTTAAGGCCCCAATAGAAGTTTATGATGACGGCTGCACTATCACCCTTTCCCCTGGATTCGGCTATGATGCCCTAGTTCCGATGTGGCCTGACCTAGATGCGCTCCTCCTTCCTGGCCCCAAGAAAGTCCTGGAGGGCCAGGGGACCTCTTCAGTTGGCAAGGGTCTCTGTGAGTCCGCTTTCGACGTAATGGAACTCTTCCTTACCTTGGGTTTTTTTTTTACACTCTACCCTGCTTGCAGACCCTCCAGTCCACACTGCATGTTCGTCACAGGGTCGAGTCCCTCCAAGCTACGAATGCCAGTGCTTTGTTTAGGATTGAGAAACTGAAGACTGAGGCGACTGCGCTGATCAAGGAGAGGGATGAGGCGTTGGCGGCGGCTCAGGAGGCGAACAGGCTGAAGGCTACTGCTGACCAGGACGTCTGGAAGCTGGATGCTAAAATCACTGAGCTTGAGGCCTCTCAGCACAAGTTAAAAAAGACTCTCGCGAAGGTGGCTGTGTACGCTGCTTGGGACTCTAAGATCAAGAGTTTCAAGGAGTTTCAGGCTGGTGGGGCTTCCACCTTTGATCTGGCACGAGAAGAGGCCAGCTTTCTCGCTGAGTTTCCCCATCCTCCTGACCTCAGTGTCCTGGTGGGCTTTGAGGACTCTGATGACGATGGTCCAGCTGCCTCTGCTGACCATGCGGAGGAGGAGAACGTGCCTGCTGAGGAGGGAAGCGCCGTTGCTGAGGAGGGAAGCGCCGCTGCTGAGGAGTCTGCTGGGGCAGTTGCTGGGGATGGTGGTGCTGGCGTCGTTGCTGAGGAGGTTCCTACTTTGGATGCTTCAGCTGTGGTGCCTGAAGAACAAGAGTAGATTCCTGCAATCATGTAATTAATCAGTTTTAGTTTCAAAACTTTGCTTAGAACTGTTATTTTGGGGTAGCGTGCCTATCATGGACGCTTGTAATTAAACACTATATTTTGCTAGACATATGTGCTCAGGGTCCTTTGCTGCAAGGGACCTTGAGTATGATGATGGAAAATCATGGTGGCCAACCATGCGTTGCTTACGTTTGTTTGTTGCGCGCGCGTTTGTTTGTGTTTTGTATGCATGCTTTTAGAGTCGACTTAGTGGTGGCCTGGAGTCTTAGGGTGTGTTTGGATTGAGGGGAATGAAGGGAAAGGAAGGGGAGGGAAAGGGAGGGATTGAGTTTCCATCGTTTGGTTACAAAAAATGGAAGGAGGGAAATGGAGGGGGAGGGATTTGGAGGGATCCATTTTCCCTCCTCTAAGCCTAATTGGAATCCCTCCAAAATAGGCAAGATTTGGAAGGAAAATGGTATCCAAACACCACCATTTCCCCTCCCCTCCCCTTCCCTCCCTTTCCCTCCTATTTTGCTATCCAAACACACCCTTAAAGTCCAAGTGGGGTCATGTTTATCCCCGATGCCACGCCTCGTAGTGGTGACTTGATGGCTCTGGAATCTAGAAGTCCGGAACGGGGTTACGTTTGTCCCCTGTCGCCACGCGCACGAAGTCCACTCGAAGGAGGATAATTGAAGGGGCCAGCCAGACTCCACTTTTGTCCTAGCATTTAAAAGATAAGAATTTTTCAGAAGATTTGTAAAGTGTTTTAGGTCCCTAAAAAGGCGCCTTCTTTTAGACCAGAGATGTTTGAGTATTGTGTTAAAGATCCAAACCAAGAGTTGTTTTAAAACTGTTTTTTGAAGAATGTTTTAGAGGAGAAAATAGAAAAATTCTTTAAGTAACTTGAAAATACTTTTTTAAATAACAACATCTTTGAAAACGCGTTTACAAGAGATTAAATGCCTCGAAAATCAGGTGCTTAGAAAATCAGGTGGGGCAAAAGGAACCTGGGTGACGATGCTGGGAGCCTTGAAGTCCCTGGGGCCTTGAGCGCCCTTATAGAATGCTGGGAGCCTCGAAGTCCCTGGGGCCTGAGCGCCCATAGATGTAGTACTTTTTGAGGTGAAGAATGTTCCATGGGTTGTGGATGATTTCCCCCTCCATGGTCATTAGCCTGTAGGCTCCTCTTCCTACAACGCTCTCGACCTGATAAGGTCCTTCCCAGTTGTACGCAAACTTTCCTGCTCGTTTGTTTTTCGTATTCTGAAAAACCTTCCTGAGGACCAGGTCCCTCACTTGCAGGGTCCTGATTCGCACGTTCCTGTTGTAACTTTTAGCGATAGCTTGCTTGTAGGATGCTAATCTGATCTTAGCACTTTTCCTGAGCTCATCTACTGTGTCCAGGGAGCTGGTCATAGCGGCCTGATTTCCTTCTTCTGTTTGACACCCATACCTTAGCGTGGGGACCCTAACCTCTGACGGGATTACGGCCTCAGCTCCAAACACCAAGCTGAAGGGTGTCTGGCCAGTGGCCACTTAGGAGTGGTCCTGTCTACCCACAGCACCAAGGGGAGCTCATCAGCCCATTTGCCCCCAATCTCCTCCAACTTCTTCTTGAGATTATCCATCACCACCTTGTTGCTAGATTCTGCTTGCCCATTGGATTGAGGGTACCTGGGCGCTGACTTCCTCAGGGTGATGTTGTATATGTCACAGAAGCCCTGCGTCTTGCCGGATATGAACTGGGTCCCGTTGTCGCATATTATCTCTGAGGGGATTCCAAACCTGCAGATAATGTTACGCTTGATGAACAAAATAACCTGCTGCTCAGTCACCTGCGCATAAGCCTCAGCTTCGATCCACTTGGAAAAATAATCCGTCATTGCTAGCATGTATAACCTGTTCCCTGGGGCTCTGGGCAGTGGTCCCACAATATCCATCCCCCACTTCATGAAGGGCCAGGGGGAGATGATAGGGTGGAGCGGCTCTGCAGGCTGGCGCATGTCGCTGGCAGGCGTCACACTTCTTGGTGTACTCCACAGCATCCTTCCTCATAGTGGGCCAGTAGTAACCCTGTCGCAGTGCCTTATTGGCTAGGCTCCTGCCCCCTGTATGATTTCCAATCAATCCAATCAATCAATCTAATGTAATTCCAATCTAATCTAATCTAATCTATATCCAAATTTAAATTCCAATATAAATTAAATTAAATCAAATTAAATCAAATCAAATCAAATACCAGATCAAATATGTCAAATACACCACGTAATCACTGGAACTATTTTCTAGTTTATACAATAAACTACAAATACAAATCAATTCAACTTTTCAACTTATTCAATTCAGTCAAAAACTATCTCCACTAACTGATCCATTTTTCCACTTACAGCAGTTTTTATTAACCACTTACAACATTAACCATATCTAACAGTTAGTCACCCCACTTCTTATACATATTACAAAATCAGATTTCATTTATTTATCAAAAACACCAATCAAAATATTTCACAATTGGATTTCATTCACTTATCAATATCAAAATCAAAACCTAAATCCAATTCAAATTCAAAAATTTCATAAATCCACAGTTAAAAAATGGCAGGAATTATGATTCCGACACCACTGAAATACTTGATGCCAAACAAAAGAAACTACGAAATCACGGTTCGTGTTCTCAAAAAATGGCTTAGAGAATTTGTTGACAAAGACGGCAAAAAGGTCATCAGTTCCATGGAGTTGATTTGCATCGATGTTGACGGTGTCTTAATTCAAGTAACAGTTAGACAAGGTGTGGTCCGAATTTTTGAACCGCTCGTACAAGAAGGAATTACTTACAAATTCTCAAAATTTGAAACCGATCAAAACATAGGGAAAGAAAGAGCAACCTTTCATAACTCAAAGATTAACTTTCAATTCTCAACGAAAGTGAAAGAAGCTGAAGTCGATAATATCTCATCCCAAGTAAATTCATTTGTGAGTTTTGAAGACATTATTTTTGGAAATGTAGGCAACAAATACTACATTGGTAAGTTTACTGTTATCATTTTAAATTCGCAGATTATTGCTATTTTCCTAGAAATTTCAGAGTATCTATTAAATAGTTTATACAATTGTCAAAGATTAAAGAATATTAGTAATTTCACACAAACTATAGATCAGCATAACATAATATTTAAACGTTTTTATCACAAATTATTAGTAAATTCAAACAAATTATAGATCATCATAAATTATAAATCATCACACAAATTTGCACAGATCTAACAAAAAATCTGTCACACATTATAATAATCCCACAATTGATATAATAAACAAGTATTACAAACACGCAATTTTATCTTTATAAACACATATTAAACAACATATATATACTTTTATCTAACATTGTTAACAATGCCTTACTACTAAAAATTTCAGATGTGATTGGTGTGATAACAATGTTTTTAGAAGTTGAGGAAAAGAAGGGCTATAAGAAGATGTCGATAGAGATCAATGACGAAGGGTAATTTTCAACTTCATACTCTTATTTCACATTTATATATTGTTCTTGGATATATTTATTTAACTGTGCCGTATTTAATTGTAAAAAAAACTATTTTAGGAAAAGGCGTCTTCGACTAACAGTTTGGGAAGCTTACTTTCCAGAGGTCCAAAAAATAGTTGATGCTTGCAAATCATTACAAGAGAAGCCAATTTTAGTACTCAAATGTGTTCAAAGGAAAGAATGGCATGGTTAACATTTTTTATAGATTTGTTTTTTAAATTATACAGTCATTAAAAGTATTCATATGCCAACACTTTCAGTAACATAAAGATAATTATTTCTTAACTTATTTAACAGGAACTGTCACATTATCAACGGTAAGATTTGCAACGAGGTTCGAGCTCAACCCAGAAATTCCCGAAGTAGCGGCATTTAGGAACAGGTAATATTACTTTACAATTAATAAATATTTGAATTTAAATAAATTTTTAAAATGAATTTATAAAATAGTACATAAAATTATTAAAGTTATTATAGATAATTGATCCTACGCATATTGCCATCTGTAAACTGGTGTTTACAAATGTGCTATTAAACCAGTTGTGATTTATATTACCAAACACTGGTTTACAAATGTGCTATTAAACCAAACACTAGTTTACAAATGTGCTATTAAACCAAACTTATTATATTTTATAAATCAAAACTTAAAAAATATTTTAAATCGTTAGCGGACCTTTTTTTGAACCAATCATACGGGTGAATAAATCAAAACTTGAATCGTGTAAAACATGTGTAAGTGGACCTTTTGTTTTTCAACCAATCATACGGGTGAATAACAACAATATTAATATGTCACTTACCTTTGAAACTAACAGTCAATACTCATAATATTTTCAATGTTGTAGGATTAATGAAATCTCAAACAATGCCTTGGTTGGTTCGGTTGGGGAATCATCCGTCAATTCCAGTAAAATCCTGACGGGAGCATACATTAAATCGTTAGCGGATATAATGAAAACAACAAAGGTAAACGTCATTCAAATTTCAAATAGAAGGCATCAATTGTATAATGTTACATGACACTAAAATATTTTCATGTTGTTTATATTTGGATGCCAATTATAGGCCGGTTATTATGTGAGGCTAATACATATAGAAGATATGAACCTATCTCATAACTGGTACTTCAACTCTTGCCCTGAGTGTATGACTAAGGTGACTAAAGAAGACGACAATTTATGGTATTGTAAGAAGCAATCATGCTCAAAATCTAACGTCGGTGTTGAAAAACCAGACCAAAGGTAATCAAAAATACATCACCCTTACACACTTATCAATTAATAACTATAAATAAAAGGAAAATTTTAATTAGTTTGAAATGATCAGGTTTCAAATGAAAGCAGACATAACTAACGATGGTGATGTAAGAGCACAGCTTATGTTGTGGGATGCGCCCATATACAATATCATTGGAAAGAGAGCTTCTACAATATTAGAGGAACAAGAACAGGTATACTATATGTTACGTTAATTGTTATTTAAAGATTTTCGAGCAAAGTTTCTTATACTACTATATAATAACATGTGAATTTTCACTGCTACTAGGAAGGCCACAGAGAGGCTGTGCCTCCTCAATTTAGAGATCTAATTGAACGGGAATTTGTTGCAAAGATCAATGTTAACAAAGAGTTTAACATTGAACAAAAATCAAAGTGTTTCAAAGCAACGCAATTATGTGCTGATGAGGATGTGATTTCTAAATGGAAAGAGTTAGAGCAAACACTAAGGTACATTTTAACTCCCTAAATCTTATCTATATTATTTACAAATATATTTAATCTTCTTTATTTGGCTGTGTGGTGAATTTAAATTGTTATTACGTATACAACTTCATCATACAGTTGTGGATACCCAAATCCGTACCTCCCGCCAAAAACCCAGTGATGTAACAATGGACTTTTATTGCATGCTTTTACGTTGACTTAAATAGTTGTAACTGTGACGAATTCAAGTTAAATGTTTTTAAAATGCAAAATGAGGTTTCTTTAAGGGTCATCACTCTTAGTGTCTTTAGGTCGGTCTAGAGTCTAGTCTGTCTCGAGTCCAGGACCTAATCGGCATGCGCACACCCCCCTTTTTACAAACACATAGTTTAATTGATCCTTTTACATTAACGAGGTTCAATTCGATTCTCCTAAAATCCCTAAATTTAGGCCCGGTCACTAAAACCACCTTTTAGGACTAGAAAACACCCGAGACAACCGTACGGAATGTCTTATTTCACAAAATACTACAAAATACACCCTTTTTACATTTTCAGGGCTCGGGCCCAGAACCGAGCCCAAACCCATCCTTGGCCCGCTTCCCTAGGTCCAAGAACTCACCCACATAAACCCTATAAGACCATACACGGCCTAGTTGGAGTGCAAGCAAAGAGATAGCAAAGAATATTGTCGAGATATTGCAAATCGGATTAAGGAAATACAAAATCTGGAGGTTTTGCCCGGCGTACAAGCCGCAAGGGGCCTTGCGGCTCCTTGAGGCAATCGCATGGGGCCATGCGATTTGCCCTCCTGGTCGCATGGTTCCTTGCGATTTGTGCAGCCGGTTTTATCCTCTAGGGTTTCCTAAATCTCCTCAGCTATTCCACTATAAATACAACCCTTCGTTCGACCATTCAACATAAGTTTTCCACACATGAAAACACCTCTCCTCTCAACCTTTCTCCCTATGTTTTAGCACATTCACATATACACACACAATTTCAGAATATAATTAACTCAAATCACAACTCAAACCTCTCAAAGCCTCACGCATAAACACCCTTTGAATTCTTCATTTTCCAAGTGTTGAAATCTTCCCTTTGAAGCGAAGCGCTGCCGGTTTCCTGACTTGAGACAGGTAATACTTAATCCTAACAAGGATTAAGGTCTTCTTTACTTCTTTGACTAGCAAGGGCCTACATTAGGCTCACCCCGGCTTTGGTACGCAAGTCTGCTTTTCATAAGGCGACCATGCACCTCGAATACACACCCTATTCGTAAGACCTTTCCAAAGTCGCATAAACAACTGACCTCTCTAAAATAAATCAATGGCTAATTGAACTTTATTTTATTGTATGCATTTAGCAAATCCTCATCTTGCATCTAAATCACTTAAAATGAATTCGTCATTAAACTGAACTGTTTTCGTTAATAAGTTAAGCATGCTTAACTGAGGGTTTTAAACAATCTCTTTTTGCATTCTTTTACATTCATATCGCACTTGTACTTAGCGAATTACTTAGCCTCATGTATCATTCTTTGCATTGTTCTCAAGTCTAGTAGAGGCTATCTTTTGATAAGCTTTTCCAAAAGATCTTTCATAAAAACATTATTTTGACTTATGCTTTAGAAAAGTACCCTCACCCGAATCTGGTTTCACAATAGCCTTAGACGAATGAGTGTCGACGTGCCTTGAACTCTAAGACGTGTCTTTGAGCATGAGGACATGGAGGCGGGTTCTAAATTTCCCTCATAATTTAGTGGCGGCTCCAAAACAGTTTTTAAAGGTTTTTTGTACTTAATCTTTTAAACTTTACGCCCTTAGCAAGACGTCGAGTGGTTCCATGTTAATCCCGGTACCTACAACAGTCTACAGAAATGAGTCAGAATAGTACAACATTAACCACAGTTAGCCAGTCAGATCTTCGATTGTTGGTAAGTATGACTATATTTTTGAACTTTACTATTATTACTCTTTACTAACTAGACTAATTTTATACTAGCACAAACACTCAACACTAACATGTATTTCTATGTAAAAATAGGAGAACTTAAAGGATACAAGTGACGAAGAGCTTGAAAACACGCCTACTAGCAAATTGCTTCTAAAACGATCGATCTTTCGTTGTGGATGAAGATTGTGAAATAGTTGCAGTTCAAAATACACCCGATCAGGCGTCATCTAGCAAAGATAATGTTGCAAAAAAAGGCAATCAAGATTGAGAAGTAGTCACTTTGCATCAACTTCTTACTTTATGTAACAACCTGGTTTTTCGTGACTTTAATTAAACTAAGGCGGAAAATTAATTAAGTCTATATATTACAAAACCAGCTGTTATCGTATTACAAACTCCATATACATAATATGTAACAACCTGGTTTTTCGTGACTTTAATTAAACTAAGGCGGAATATTAATTAAGTCTATTTATTACAAAACCAGCTGTCATCGTATTACAACTCATTATACATAATAAGAGTCATAGATAAAGCAGAGTTTAATCGATTACATTCTCTCAAAATATTGAATACAGCCTTCAATCCCCTCGTGTAGATCAACAATCAAGTCTCAGGGTACCTAAGACTGTTCTCAAAAATTAGCTTTTTCAGCCCCGCACCTAATAAGCAACACATATATACATACAATAATGCAGTTCATAAAGCATAACATAAAGCAGTTCATGCAACAAGGTAATTAAATCATCAGGTCTTATCAAATCATATAGCACAACAATTTGATCATCAAATTATCACAATTCATAATCATGTAGGCAAATCATTATCATCTCATTCATATTCGGGGTAGTCGACCCTTTTCAATTATTCATATAGCAACATATACTCGCGAGTCTTGACTACAGAGTGGCTTGTGTACTCTCATGGTAAATCACCCATATGATTCGCCATCAAAGTGCACTAGTTACTCAGACTCGTACATCAGATCAAACACTAAGTAGCATAAGATACAGCTACCTAACATCCAACACAACATGGATAATCAAAGATGAAACACGACCATAAGCCAACAAACTAGCAAGGATGGAAACATGCAGACCTAATAAGCGTCCGCATTAGCGCGTTTCTGGCCACATCAACGGACTTTAAATGCTAACGATATCAAGCGGTAATAAGGAGGATCACCCTTGTCTTTGCATGCATACACCACCCTATTGGTGCGACTATTACACTCTTAATGCATTCCGGATGGGAATGGCTATTTTCCGTTACCTCATATGGGCCCGTGAACGAATCGATACCCAGGCGAAAATCACGTTAAATAACGATCGTGAGAGTCATTAAATGCACCACTAGCACCTAATAAGCGTGATAGTGTCCCCATACGCGCTACCTTACCAATCCTCGACCCTATAGCGTTTAACATCGCAGACACCCGAGTACTAATCATACAACGTTATAATCGAAGGGTATAATCTCATGTCGGCCGTGCCTTTTAATTCAAATCCTAAGTTGTCGAAGAAATATCGAGTATGAGGAATAAATTCCTCACTATCTGATTTAACTCAAACAACCGCAGAGAATCTTAGGGTTCCCAAGTTAGAGTGGACGGTCAAAGTAAAGTCATCAAAAGAGCAATTCAAAAGAGAGGTGCGTATTATTCTATACATGTGAGGAAAAAGCGGTGAACATCAAGTATTCAACACTTAATTCATTACTTATTTTATTATTCATAACACATGCTATAATTCTTATTAGTTATAACATCGTCGAACTTGTATAATGAAATTTTTAGTTCAAGCAGCTTCTTCGTAAACTAAGTACATAGAAAACTTAAATATTTATTTTGAGTCCGCTCGTAAGTTTTAAATATTTTTCACTATTCATTATTTTACTATTCATTGTATTTACTTATTCATCGATTTACTATTCATCGATTTACTATTCATCGTATTTACTATTCCTCGTATTTTTATAATGATTCGTATTTTTCAGATTTCGTATTCAGACGTATTTTTATACGTATCGTATTTTTATACTGTGATTTTATTCGTATTTTTATACTTTGTATTTTATTCGTATCTTTATACGTACATGCATTCTTATACTTCGTATTTATACGTATTTTTATACTTAGTATTTTATTATTATATTTAATACTTAGTATTTTTATTATTATATTTTATACTTAGTATTTTTATATCTTATACATTTCCTTATACTTAGGATATTTTACAAAACACCCTTTTTATTTACTAAGTATAAAATTCTAGTTTTAAAGTCGTTAAGTTCGTTTTGTATTTAGTGATTTGAAAAATCATTTCGGAAGTAAAACTCGTTTTAAATTTAAGTACAAAATCTAGTTTCAAAGTTGTTAAGTTCATTTTGTACTTAGTGATTTTAAATAATATTTCAGAAATAAAAACTCGGTTAAATTTAGTCATATACTTAACTAAGATTGTAGCGGTTTCCATTTTTAGCGAGGTTGTCGTAGTTCATTTTAAATAGTCCGTATGTCCAAATCCAATTTAAGCAAAGGGAGTAACACTCGAATTTGTTCATTTTTAATACGTGTAACATTTATTTTTATCGGTTTCGTCGATTCTTTTTATTAAAGATTTATTATACAATCAAAAATAATCCTAATTACTATTCAACTTTAGTGACTAAGTGACAAATTCATTTTGATCAAAATTGACCCATTTTAAGGGTGAATGCCGTGTATATATATATTGTTAGTCTATTTATTTCTTTTTTTGTTTTTATTAATAATTCATTACTTTAACTAATTAAATTACTTAAGTGATAAAAATAAAAAGTGACAAATTCATTTTAGGTCCAATTTACTCACTAAAACCGTGGCACTTATATACTTAAGTGTTTTATTTTTCGTTTTCTAATTTATCGGTTTTTGACTTAAAGTTTTTATATACTAATTATTTAAGTTATACTAAAGTGACTTAAACTAACTTGAAATTTTCACTAAACATTTTATTATATTTATGAATAGTGTCTTTACTTACTTTAAATTTCTAACTTTTATATTTTAATGATTTAGCTTATTTAACTTATATATTTGGTTTTGTAATTACTTATTAGTTAATAAAAACAATAAATAACAACACACATACAAATATCATAAATCATAATGAGCTAAATATTCAAGAACACATGAAGATAGGATGAACAATTATGAATTTCACATGAACATCAATTAGTAAATTTTTCATATGTTTATATAATTTTCTCAAATTTTACCTACAAGTCTAATTTACCTAAACTAACATAACATATTATTTTCAAAAATTAAAACTAAAATTTGGTCCAAAAATCACAATAAAACCGTGGCCTCTTAATATTGTTCATAAATTTTTATTTTTGATTTTTATACTTCTAATTCAATAACTAACTTACTTTATATTATTTGTGTATTTAACATATGTGAAAATCATATACAAACATTAACAAACAAAAGTAAATCATTTTAAACACAAGAATAAAAATATTTCAAGAACACACATAAACATTTTAAAACATGTAAATTTCATAATGAATTCACTTTTAGTCCAAATCATAAACTAACTATATTTTCATGTTCATCTTAATACAAGTATTTTAAGCATGCAATTTACAAAAATTAAAACGAAAAATTAAGCTAAAATTAGGGTGAAAGCCGTGGGTTCTTTAAGTGAGCACACAATTTTTATTTTTCGATTTTTGTCTCCTAATTTAACATATGATGCTAAGTGATCATAAACACAATAAATATAACACATAACATTTAAAGCATGCGTTTTACAAAAATGAAAACTAGTGTGCGGGGACACCTTAGGTTAGGTTAAGAGTGAAAAGATTAGCAGTTGTCGGGATCCACTATATGATCAAACTGGCTCAAGTCGACACCTCCACCTTGCTCCTCGTCTTTGGTTAGAAGTAGTACATAAAAATGAAAATAATAAGTTAGTAATTTATTTTAAAACTAAACTAGTTAAACTAAAAATTAAAGTGTAGTAGTATTTTATATTTAGGTGATGTTTAGTTTTTTTTTTTTTTTAAATGATTTTGGTTTATGTTCTTGATTATATACTAATTAAAAGAGGTAGTGATTAA
The DNA here is from genome assembly GCA_023091065.1 of Dianthus caryophyllus. Taxonomy (NCBI): domain Eukaryota; kingdom Viridiplantae; phylum Streptophyta; class Magnoliopsida; order Caryophyllales; family Caryophyllaceae; genus Dianthus; species Dianthus caryophyllus. The sequence goes on along the minus strand of CM041524.1, from coordinate 30,000,264 downwards.
CAAAAATAAGTGGTGGAGAGTTTATTTAAGAGCTTAAGGAAATAAAAGAGCAAGAAATAAAAGCTTAAGGAAGAAAAATAAAATGGAGAAGATGAAGATCTTTAAGGAAAACCAAGGAAGAAGATGAATATTGCTCACTTGTGTTCTTGAAATGATTTTATTTAGAGAGAAAAGAGTTAAGTGTTTGTTTGTGTTTTGTGTGTTGTGTAGTAAAACAAACGTGTAGTAGTAGTTAGTAGTAGTAGTTGTAAGTTTTATTTATTATGTAGTAGTAGTAGTAATAAGTATACTAGTATGTAAGTTGTATGTTTTTATTTGTGTTTGTGTGTTGTAGTTGTACGTGTAGTAGTAGTAGTTGTGTAGTACATGTATGTGTTTTATTTGTATGTTAAAAATGTTTAATCTTTAAACAAAAATAAGCTAGAATAAGTGATGATGAATTATGTAGGATGGTAAGTCTTAGACTTGTGTAAGAGAAAGGAAGAATGGAAGAAGATAAGTAAGACCAAGAATGGTCAAAAATCTTACTCAAATAAACACACAAGGGCTCGATTGCTTTTTGAAATTTTCGATTTACGCGCACGCGAAAAGTCTCGAAATAAAATATATAGTCTTAAAATGATGGTTCGAAGTAAGATCGAAAATAAAAATGAAGAAAAACGTTGAAGGGTGATCAAAACAAAAATTGGCCTTAGGATCCTCGAAACTTTGAAATAAAATCTTATTTGATCGAAACACTTATTTTTTTCGTTGAATGTTATCGAATTAAATCATTATAACTAAACGTCAAAAAGTTTATCAGTTTAGGCTTAGTGTAACTCATTATTTCGATCTTTAGTGAAAGTGTTAGTTAAATCAAATTGAAATAGTAATTAGTTATTAATATAATATGATTTATTAATTAAAAATCAAAATGATTACATTTTTTTGATGTTAAGAGTTTTGTACGTGAATCTTGGAAAAAAAAATAAGGTGGCTTGACTTTGACTTGCGTGTTTGAAATCGTTGACTTGAATTTCAAAGCCGAGAAAAATATAAGTGTCCACTTTTATTTTAAAAACGAAAGGTGTTCGAAATTGAATTTTATGAACAAAAGGTTTTACTTTTATCTTTATGAATAGTTAACTAGGCTTGACCATTTTGAAATTTGAAAGACGATATACGTTTTGTGTTGACTTTTATAAAATTTTGAAATGTGTTTCTTTTTAAATTCTAAAGATAATACAACAAACTTTATTTTTCAAAATTTTAAATTTGTACTTAGGAAAATTTTGTATTATTTGGCGAAAAAAATTCAGTCGCATTTTTATTATAATGAAAAAGGATGAATTTAATCTAAGGAATTAAATTCTTTTATAAAAATGTGTTTCAAAAACACGGGGTGTTACAATCCTACCCCCTTAAGAAAAGTTTCGTCCCCGAAACTTGAAAAGAGTGGATAACTGCTCAATGCTAAACAAGGCAGTTAGAGAGAATATTGGATTTTACAAATTTGGATAATAACATTTAGCTTTGTTGGAATAAGACACTTTGAAAAGCTCGAGTCTTCTAAATAATATAGAAACGTCGGATAGAGTGAAAATATTGGAGGGCAAAATCGCTTTTGATTTGTTAATGAGATATTTAAATAAACAGAGAAAAGTTACTAGAATGTTATTTTTGAAAGTGACGTGAAAGAGGTCCACAAAAAGGTAGGGCCTAGAAGTTTTGTACGGATTTAAATTAAATTAAAAATAACAAGAGTTTTAAGAATAAAAACACTTTATTTAGTTTTGAGAATAAATGTTATCCTTAAAATAGATGGAAATAAGAAATTTCAGATTTTAGTAGGACTTTAATATAGTCAAATTATAGTCCTACCCCCTTAAGAATTTTTAAACGTATATACATAATATTATTATTGTTATTTTTATTGATCACATGCATAAGATATATAGCCTTATGAAAAATGGCATTTTGGGAAAAATAGGTAAAAGTCGTAGTGATCATAAGGAAAATATGAGACTAAATGAAATTAAGTAAATTTAGGTTATCGTTGAATGGTTAAATAAACTTTTAGGGAATTATGGATAACCTAGTTGATATAGCTCATTTTCTAAAATTTATTATTATAATGTTATTAGAAGAAACGGAAATGTTATAAATCATATTTAGGATATGATTCGAAATTTATAATAAGGGGTTATAGAAAAATATGATATATGTAAGTATATTTTGACGAGAGAAAATTGTAACAGATATGATAAGTTCGAAAGGTATTTAGAAATTTAAAGAAAAGAATGCTCCCGTATTGAATAAAATAAAGGCAGTAATCGAGTTAATCGTAAATTTTACCAAGAATAACGCTCACGCTGTGGCAACCCTCGGTGTCTTCGCTAACCTCGACAAGACGTAAACACGCCCTTGCACCTTAATCATGTAGTGGTCCCGTGTTCATCCTTCCCATCGCTTCTTTCGCGGCACACGTTAGCCTTGTGTCCCTCTACCTTGCAAAAGAAACAGACAAATGGTGACCCGTTGCATTGCTTCCCAGGGTGTAGAGCCTTGTGACAGAAACGACAATCGTCCGAACGCACAATAGGCGGCGGAGTCCTTCCACCTCTTGTAGTCAGCCTTCCCTGGTTCGAGTTGTTGTTGTTGCGGTTATAAACCGGCTTGTTGAAACCTCTGCTTTGAAAGTTTGGACTCTGAAAATTCCTCGGTTGGAAGGTTGGCTTCTGGATGAAGTTAGAACTTGCCACAGGAGGCGTAAGAGTCCTATTCTTCTTTTTCTCCTCAGCCACTCCCTTCTGGATGGACGCCCAGATGCTCGTTGCTTTCTCATAAGCCTCAGCAAAATTCTTACAGTTGAACCCGCTCATATTTATCCTCAGATCGTTAGTCATACCCCTTACATAACGGGTTGCGAGTTCCTCCTCGTTCGTTAATATTCTAGGAGCAAACTTAGATAGCTCCTGATATTTCTCGGTGTATGCCTGCAGAGACATATCACCTTGATCTAAGTTCCTGAATTTCTCTTCCATCTCCCATTTTAGCTCTTCCCCGAAGTACTTGTTTTCTAGCAGCAGTTTGAACTCGCTCCAGTTATAGATCCTTAGGGGGAACGTGGATCTGATCAGGCGCCACCAGCTATTGGCCTCCCCTTTCAAGTAGTACGCTACTACATTCACCTTTTCATTAGGTGGCGTCTTGCTCAGTTCTAATAGTTTTTCCATCTCTTCGATCCATTCTGTCAAGACAGTAGGGTTGGCGGAGCCTGAGTATGGTTGAGGTCTGTGTTTCGAGAACCTCTCAAACGCGGATTGGTTATTACTGCCACCCTGATATTGATGGACATTCTGAGCAATCTTCACGATTGCGTCCTCGAAGCCTCTTCTTCTTGCCTCCTCTTCAAAAAATTGTTGGTCGAGGTCATTGTTGGGAATACCATTTGCAGCCATTCTGAAAAATATTACACTGCGTAAGTTTTGAATTGTTTCAAGCGAGACGCATTATAAATTGCCATGTAAAAGTCATTTCATTAATAATGTGGAAGAGTTTACATCAAGAGTTACAAGGGTTAATAATTCTTTCTCGAAGAAAAGAATTATGTCGGAAGTTCAGACACAAAGTTCAGCATAAGAGTTTAGATACACCCTCAAGTGATATGGAGTTGAGTTGAGAATTGACAAGGGTTAGCCTTTGGTACTATGAACAGTACGAATAAGGTTAGAAGGTTTGAAATAAAGAGAAAAAAGTTTATGAAATCGTAGAGTAAGGTTGAAAACATTCTACGAAGTTGAGAGAAAAGAAAATCAGTTCACGAAATTATTTATAAGGGATTACTTATTTAGAACATCAAAAGTCTCGACGAAGTTAAAAATTTTACGAGATTGACTCCTCATTAGTAGGGATTTTAGAGGGTAAACAGGAAATCCTAACATCATGGAGAGATTAAATGTCAAGAGGTTTTATGATTTAGAAAGTCTGAGAGTTGAAAAGCGTTGCAATGATGGTGATAATTAAAGAACGATTAGAGATGGTTGTAGGAATTTTTAAAGCGAAAGAAGTCTTCGACGTCTTGGAAGCTGCCTCAGATAGCATGATTCTTGATACGTCTCCCTGCATGCGCTTCGGTCTTGCCTTCAATTCTTACGTCTTGATTCTTGTAAAGTTAGTATAAGGGACTTGTTAGTCAAAAAGATCAGTCGGTCAGTCCTTAATGTTTCTACCCATTCTCACTATTAAAGCGTTCTAAGATTATTATTTTAGCGATCTAGAATTTCTAATTCATTATTTGATCCTATAAGTCTATGCCTGACATACGATATGAATGTCTGGCCCAGGTGTCGTCTCGCTAGATGAGATAACTTTAAGTCACTCACGGTCGCAAGACAGCTTTGATACCAACTGTAACAATGTAACACCCCGTGTTAATTTAAGCTAATTATAATTAGGAAATCAATAATTAATCATCCTCGCTCACTGAATTTCCTAAAACAATACACTACAATCATTTTTGCACCTAAACTAAAACCATTTTGAATTACTTTGAATTTGAACTTTATGTTTACATTTTCAAACTCGATAAATCAAATGGAGAATCCTCGACAATTTTCTCAACGGCAAATTTTGGCACGCAAATCGAGGTCAAACATTGACTAAATGGCCAAGCCACCTAAATGTGATTTAGTCACCTAATCCTTTCTTAAATATAATTACTCATAATCCAAACCTAATTAAAGTAGCTTAAGCTTAATCATATTGATTATTACTAACACAACATATAATAATAATATCAAATTACTATTCCACTTTGATTTAACTAACACTTTCACTAAAACTCGATATATTGAGTTACACTAAGCCTAAACTGATAAACTTTTTGACGTTTGAGGATAATGATTTAATTCGATAACATTCAACGAAAAAAATATATATTTCGATCGAATAAAATTTTATTTCAAAGTTGCGAGAAAAACTAGTACCCAATTTTTGTTTGAATTCGTTTTGAGGTTTATTTTCATTTTTATTTTCGATCTCACTTCTAAACATTATTTCAAGACTATATATTTCATTTCGAGACTTTTCACGTACGCGCAAGTCGAAAATTTCAAAAACGAAAAATCGGGCCAAGTGACCCATGTTTTGGCCGAGATTTTTGAGCTCACAAGCTCAACATTGTCTTTCCTTTTTCTTTTGCTTTTCCTACACACTTGTTCCCTTGTCTCAAGCATGCCTTACTCCTTCTTACACACATGCTTCCACTCTTACACAAGCATGCTTCCTTTTCCTTACACACCCTACATTATCAAGTATGTAAATTACTTTACAAAAACAAAACACAATTACTATACTACTACTACACTACACGGTCCAAACAAACACACACACAACAAATTTTCCTAACACTTTCTCTCTAATTAAAACTCATACTCAAGAAACCTTTGTAAGCAATCTTCATCCTCATCAAGAACATGAAGAACACATCCCTTCCATTTCTTTCCTCCTTTAACTTCTTTATTTCTTTATGTTTAAATCTCTAAACACATAACTAAATCCTTCCCTAAATATTTTAGTAATCACATCCACTTTGCACATGCATTTATGTAAGAATATGAATCAAAATATTTAAAATACAAACATCACCTAAACATAAAATACTACTACACTTTAAATTTTAGTTTAGTTAGTGTAGTTTTAAAATAAGTTACTAACTTTCTTATTTTCATTTTTATGTACCATCTCTAATCAAAGAAGAGGAGCAAGGTGGAGGAGTCGATCTTAGCCAATTCGATCATATCATTGATCCCGACAACTGCTAAGCTATTTCACTCATAACCTAACTAAGGTGCTTCCCGCACACTTATGTGATAAGCGCCTCGTAAATGATTTATGTTTTCCTAGATGATGTTTTGATGCATGCTTAGTTTATTTTATCACCTAGTATTCGTATGTTAAATTAGGAGACAAAAATCGAAAAATAACATTTGTGTAACCCTAGTATGTCACACGGCATCCCTATTATTTTTGGCTTAATTTTTCGTTTTAATTTTTGTAAATTACATGCTTAAAATACTTGTGGTGAAATGAACATGAAAATATAATTAGTTCATATTTAGGACTTAAAATGAATTTGTTATGAATTTTAAGTGTTTTGATATGTTTATGTGTGTTCTTGAATTTTTGTGTTAATCTTATGTTTAAATGATGTTTATTTAATTGTGTTAATGTTTTGTTATGTTTTCCACTCATGATTAAATACATAAATGATATAAGATAAATTAGTTGTTGAATTAGAAGTATGAAAATCAAAAATCAAATTTATGAACATATATACAATATACACGGCTATTTTGAAATTTATGGACCAATTTTGAGTTTTAATTTTTCTAAATAACATATTATGATTAGTCTAGGTAAAATAGACTTGCTATAAAAATTTGAGAAAATAAAACGATAATATGAAATTTGAGTTAAAAATGTTCATATGAAAAATATAAAAGTTTCTCCACATATTCAAGTGTTATTCATTTAAATGACGAGTTTGATTCAAAATAATTAAAATTTTATTTTATTGTTAGTTTAAAGTCATTAGTGAAAAATTACAATAATAGTCATATAAGTTAAATAGACTAAATCATCAAAATATAAAAGTTAGCAATTTAAAGTGAGTAAAATCACTATTCATAAATGAAATAAAATGTTTAGTGAAAATTACAAAACTAGTTAAATCACTTTAGTATATTTTAAATAATTAGTATATAAAAACTTTAAGTCAAAAACCGATAAAATTAGAAAACAAAAATAAATTGCACAAGTATACATGTGCCACTGCTTTAAGGTTAAAATTGGACCTAAATTGAATTGGTCACTTTTTATTTTTATCACTTAAGTAATTAAAATAGTTAAAGTAATGATTTATTAATAAAAACAACAAAAGAAATAAATAGCTTATATAAATAAAGGCACACGGCATTTAGGATATTCTTGGGTCAATTTTGGTCAAAATGAATTTATCACTTAGTCACTAAAATTGATTTATATGTACGATTATATTAGACTGTATAATGAACCGTTAATAAAAAGAATCAACTATACCGATAAAAAGATAAACGTTACACGTATTAAAATGAATGAAATCGAGTGTTACTACCTATGCTTAAGTTTGGATGTGGACATACGGACTATTTAAAATGAACTACGACAACCTCGCTAAAAATGGAAACCGCTAAAAGATTAGTTAAGTATAGGACTAAATAAAACCGAGTTTTACTTTTAAAATGTTATTTAAAATCACTAAGTACAAAATGAACTTAACAACTTTGACCCTAGAATTTTGTACTTAGATTATATTAAGTTTTACTTCCGAAATCATTTTTCAAATCACTAAATACAAAACGAACCTAACGACTTTAAAACTAGAATTTTATACTTAGTAAATAAAAAGCTTAGTTTTATTTTCTAAAATATCCTTAGTATAAAAAAATGTATAAGAGTATAAGAATACTAAGTATAAATAAAGTCAAGTAATAAATACTAAGTATAAAGAAAATAAAATAATAAATACTAAGTATAAGAATACATATACGTATAAAATACGAATAAAATACGAAGTATAAAAATACGTACAAATACGGAATACGAAAATACGAATACGTACAAATACGAGGAATAGTAAATACGATGAATAGTAAATACGATGAATAGTAAATACGATGAATAGTAAATACGGTGAATAGTAAAATAATGAATAGTGAGAAATATTTAAAAATTTACGAACGGACTCAAAATAAATAATTAAGTTTTTCTATGTGTTATGTTTTACCTGAAGAACTGCTGTTACTAAAATTTCATTATACAAGTTTGACGTTATATTTATGTTACAAGTTTGTCATTATTAATATTTGTGAACGAGTGAATGAGAAGTTAAGAAAACGAGTACTTGAATAAAATACTAGGATTGTTCGCCATGTTGCGACTTTTGAAATTCGAAGTTAACGAGGTAGCTGTCTATGGGGACTTGGGCTCCCTCCCAGAGTTGCCCAAGGCTATTCAACGATCTTAAGATTGCTGTTTGACGTGTGGTATCAACCTCAGGGATGGGGCATACTTGATACTTCCGCGGGCCCATAGAATAGTAATTGGAAACGCCAACCCCATCCGGGGGTACCCGTCTCTGGTGATAGTCGAACTTTTTCGTCGGTGATACCTTTTGAATAGCGAATACGTATGATCCTCGATAGGTAGTGTATGCATACATTAGACAAGGGATTGAATCGTCCTTATTACCTTAGGTATCTTTAGCATATCCAGACTTGTCCGTTTTAACGGCCCTGGCTGCTACTGCGCGGATTATGTCTGCATGCTTCCGCCTTACTAACGAAGACTCATTTGTTATCACATGTTGAATGCATTTCCTTGTTTGTTTGATGATTATCTGAATGACCTGGCTGAGTATTGGAATGCGATTCATTGAGTATGATTATTTGTGAGCCTGGTGTGTTATTTGGTTGTGCTATACTCATGTTGAATCATCATAAATTCCTTACGTGTTTTACTTGCTAATTCTTTGCTCATTCTTGTTTATTTACTATTTATACCGCATGTTGCTTTAGAATTGCATGTGTCGAAAGAGTGTGCGGAAAATGATGAGAGTTTAATGCAAAAATTTTGAGTCTAGACCGATGATCTATCGTGATCAAGGCCTTATTTTGTAATCTATTTTGAGAGAACTTGTAATCTAAATACTGCTTTTATCTATAAACTCGTATTATGTATACTGAGTTTGTTAAACGATAACAGCTGGTTTTGTAATATATAGACTTAATTAATTTTCCGCCTTAGTTTAATTAAAGTCACGAAAAACCAGGTTGTTACAGTTGGTATCAGAGCTGTCTTGCGACCGTGAATGACTTAAAGTTATTTCATCTAGCGAGACGACACCTGGGCCAGACATTCATATCGTATGTCAGGCATAGACTTATAGGATAAAATAATAAATTAGGATTCTCTAGATCGCTAAAATAATAACTTAGATCAGTTTAAAATGGGAGAAAGGGTAGAATCTTAAGGACCGACCTAATAATAATAAACTAGTTAGATGAGCGATAGAATCTTAACTTCATGATTGTTTACTTGCTATTTGCTCTATGGCTAACTCTAGTTTGACAAAGGCCCTTAGGATGACGTACTACAGTTCCTCCCGTAACAATCTACCACAACGTCCACCGATGATGCCACGAGATGCATATATATGTAGCCATTCCCACGTCATAGAGCAATACGTGGAAGCTAATGGGATCTCGACGACCAGGCCCTACCACACTAGGGGCATTGGCTTAGGCCTGACGCTGATTGAGAGCTTCCACCCGTACGACGAGTTTTGGACACCACTAGGATGGCAACTCCTCCTAGATTACGATCGATATATGGATCGCATGTGTCACCCCGACCCACTTCTGAGGGAGATGCAACCACCAGGGTGGATGGAGCACGAGGAACTACTTGAGAACTTGATGTATCAAGAATTAAGGCACGACTATCCTCCATTGCCAGTTGAACTACTCCCAGTCTGGGAGAGGGATCTCCTATCAGGGAGACTCTTCAGGGTCGCAAATCATATTTAGGGTCATTCGACTCCAGTTTGTAAAATATTTGTAACCGTATTTTAACTATCCTAGGAACGAGCTTTATGTCGTCATTTTTCCTGCGGCTATGGGTTTTATTTTCGAACATGACGTTGTGTGGACTTATGCATTATATTTTCTCAATGTAATATTTTACCCATATATATTTATATATATGGAGACGTTATGTTACAGCCTTGTAGTATACATTTCGCAACGCACCATTTTAAAATTTTTCGTACATATCTGAAAATTTCAATTCTCATTTAAATTTTCCCCCCACTTATTTCAGATATGACTACTTCGCGACAGGGGACACGAGGAGTGAACCTGGAGGAAAAGGCTCGTAAAAGAGCTGTCCAAGCGTATGCACGTCGTCAGCAGAGGAAGGCGTGGAAGAAAATGCACAACTTGGAGAATTCAAGGGTTGACTGGAAGACCAGGGCACTCAAGACTCCATACGTGGAGCATCGAACTCCTGATCACCTCCGCCAATCTTCGAGGAAGACCGACGCGGTCGAGGCATTCATGAGGAGTGACCCCGACGCCTTTGAGGGAGATAGAGATACCTTGTACACTTGGACCAGGCACATGAATGCAAAGTTCCAAGAATACTCGGTCCCGGAGGAATGGAAGACCCACTTTGCTGTTGTCTGCCTTGACGGAGAAGCCATAGCTTGGTGGCTACGACTTCGATCCCCAGCTATACGCGAGGGCGAATACTACCTTAGTTGGGAGGATTTCAAGCTGGGTTTGAGCGACATGTCTTATGCTGTTAAGTATAAGTACCGCTTCTCAGAGAAGGAGTTTCATTACTCATACTTCGCCTAAGTACTGCAGGCTAACTTTTTGGCATTCTCGATCTAATTTCATATCACTAGAGAATGTATCTAAACTCCTATGTTATTTTGCTGAACTTTGTATCTAAGTTCTTACCTTAGTTCATTTCATAGGGAATGTATTAGGAGGCTTTGTAACTTTTTGATGTAACCCTTTTACATTATCAATGAAATGTGTTTTACCTTGTACTCTATAATGTGTCACATTTGGGAACTACTCAAAACTCATATGACCTAATATTTTTCAGAATGGATGCAAACAACTTAAACAACATGGATGACCCGAACTTCGCCCAACATTTTGCTGAAGAAGAAGCAAGGAGGAAAGGGTTCGAAGATGCAATTACAAAAATTGCTCAAAATATGTATCAACATCAAGGCGGCGGAAACAATCAGTCCGCATTTGAGAAGTTCTCCAAACACCGACCCCAAACATATTCTGGCTCTGTCGACCCCACAGTCTTGACAGAGTGGATCGAAGAGATGGAAAAGTTGCTAGAACTGAGCAGGACACCACCTAACGAAATGGTGAACGTGGTAGCGTACTACCTGAAGGGAGAGGCAAATAGTTGGTGGCGCCTGATCAAAGCCCAATTTCCCCTAAGGCTCTATAACTGGAGTGAGTTTAAGACCATGTTGGAAAACAAGTACTTTGGGGAAGAGTTGAAGTGGGAAAAAGAAGAAGAGTTCAGGAATCTAATGTAACAACCTGGTTTTTCGTGACTTTAATTAAACTAAGGCGGAAAATTAATTAAGTCTATATATTACAAACCAGCTGTTAACGTCTTACAAACTCAATATTCATGATAAGAGTTTAAGGTTAAAACAGAGTATTTATATTACAATTTCTCTCAAAATAGATTGCAAAATAAGGCCTTCAATCCCCTGATAGATCAACGGTCAAGACTCGGGGTACCTGCATTAACATCTCATCATTTTCCCGCACACTCTTTCGATACATGCAGTTTCTAAAGCAATATGCAGTATAAATAATGAATAATAAATAAACAAGGAAAACAAGTAGCAAGTATGCAATTAAAACACATAAGGAGATCATGATGATTCAATACGAGTATAAACCAATCAAATAACCAACCACGCTCACAAATAATCGTACTCAACAAATCGTACTCCAATACTCAGCCAGGTCATTCAAATAATCATCAAACAAACAAGGAAATGCATTCAACATGTGATAACAAATGAATCTTCGTTAGTAAGGCGGAAGCATGCAGACATAATCCAGCAGATGGCAGGCCAACATCACTTGGACATGTTGCCAGGCTTAAAGATATCTAAGGTAATAAAGATGGCTACATCCCTTGTCTAATGTATGCATACACTACCTATCGAGGATCATACTTATTCGCTATTCAAAAGGTATCACCGACGAAAAAGTTCGACTATCACCAGAGACGGGTACCCCCGGAAGGGTTGGCGTTTCCACCATCGCTATATGGGCCCACGGTAATATCAAGTATGCCCCATCCCCGAGGTTGATACTCATAGAAAAGAAATCTCAAGATTGTTAATCGCCTGGGCAACTCAGGGAGGGAGCCCAAGTCCCCATATACAGCTACCTCGTTAACTTCGAATTTCAAGAGTCGCAACATGGCGAACAATCCTAGTATTTTATTCAAGTAGTTCGTTTTTCTCAAATTCTCATTCTCTCGTTCATAAATAATAATAATAATGACTAACTTGTAATATAAATATAACGTCGAACTTGTATAATGAAATTTTTGTAACAGCAGTTCTTCAGGTAAAATAGAACACATAGAAAAACTTAATTATTTATTCTGAGTCCGTTCGTAAATTTTTAAATATTTTTCACTATTCATTATTTTACTATTCACCGTATTTACTATTCACTGTATTTACTATTCATCGTATTTACTATTCCTCGTATTTACTATTCCTCGTATTTATACGTATTCGTATTTTCGTATTCCGTATTTGTACGTATTTTTATACTCCGTATTTTATTCGTATTTTAGATGTATATGTATTCTTATACTTAGTATTTATTATTTTATTTCCTTTATACTAGTATTTTTATTATGTTTTCTTTTACTTAGTATTTCTATTATATTTAGGAGATTTTAGAGGTAAAAGCTAAATTTTATTTTCTAAGTATAAAATCCTAGTTTCAAAGTCGTTAGGTTCGTTTTGTATTTAGTGATTTGAAAAGTTGATTTCGGAGGTAAAACTTAATATAATCTAAGTACAAAATTCTAGTTTTAAAGTTGTTAGGTTCGTTTTGTATTTAGCGATTTGAGAATTTATTTTAAATGTGAAACTCGATTTTAACTTAAGTATGAAATCTAATTTCAAAGTTGTTAAGTTCATTTTGTACTTGGTCAATTTTAATAACATTTCAAAAGTAACACTTGGTTAAATTTAGTCGTATACTTAACTAAGATTTTAGCGGTTTCCATTTTTAGTGAGGTTGTCGTAGTTCATTTTAAATAGTCCGTATGTCCACATCCAAATTTAAGCATAGGTAGTAACACTCGATTTCATTCATTTTAATACGTGTAACGTTTATTTTTATCGGTTTAGTTGATTCTTTTTATTAACGGTTTAATACATAAACAAATATAAATCTAATTACTATTCAATTTTAGTGACTAAGTGATAAATTTATTTTGACTAAAATTGACCCATTTTAAGGGTGAATGTCGTGTGGTCTATGTATGTTAGCCATTTATTTCTTTTTTTGTTTTTATTAATAAATCATTACTTTAACTATTTAATTTACTTAAGTGATAAAAATAAAAAGTGGAAAAATCATTTTTGGTCTAAAAATCAACCCAAAACCGTGGCCTACTATACTTACACCATTTATTTTCGTTTTCTAATTTTATCGGTTTTTAACTTAAAGTTTTTATATACTAATTATTCATATTATCTTAAAGTGATTTAAACTAGTAAACATAAACAATAAATAACTAAAAACTTATAAAATTATGAATCAAACTAACTATATAAATGAAGAACACATGGTGATTTGAAGAACCCTAATACTTTTGAGATGAACATCGATTAGTCAAATTTTTATATGTTTATATAATTTTCTCAAATTTTTCCTACAAGTCTAATTTAACTATACTAATCATAATATGTTATTTAGAAAAATTAAAACTAAAAATTGGTCCATGTTATTTAATTTGGCCGTGTATATATATATATGTCCATAAATTTTGATTTTTGATTTTTATACTTCTAATTCAACAACTAACTTATCTTATATTATTTATGTATTTAATCATAAGTGGAAAACATAACAAAACATTAACACACGTAAATAAAATCATCCAAACACAAGAATAACAACTAACATTCAAGAACACACATAATACCTTAAAACACCTAAAAATTCATAACAAATTCATTTTAAATCCTAAACAAAAACTAATTATATTTTCATGTACATATTAGTCTTAGCATTTTAAGCATGCAATTTACAAAAATTAAAACGAAAAATTAGACAAAAATAAAGGGGAATGCTGGGGTTTTTAAGTGAGCAACACATTTCATTTTTCGATTTTTGTCTTCTAATTTAACATATGAATACTAGGTGATATAATAAAACCATACATGCATCAAAAATAAAAACACATAATCAAATTCGAGGCGCTTATCATATAAATGTGCGGGAAGCACCTTAGTTAGGTTATGAGTGAAATAGATTAGCAGTTGTCGGGATCAACGATATGATCGAATTGGCTAAGATCGACTCCACCACCTTGCTCCTCGTCTTTGGTTAGGAGAGGTACATAAGAATGAAATAAACAAGTTAGTAACTTATTTTAAAACTAAACTAGCTAAACTAAAATTTTAAAGTGTTGTAGTATTTTATGTTTAGGTGATGGTTGTATTTTAATTAATTTGATTCATATTCTTAAATAAATATAAGCATGAAGAGGATGTGATTACTAACATAACTAATGAAAGATTTATTTATGAACTTGAATGATTTAAGGAATAAGAAATAAATGATTTAAAGGAAAAGAAGAAGTGGAAGGATGGTGTTCTTGAAGTTGCACATGAATAAGCTTACTAATTGCTCTTGAGTTTGAGTTTATTTTAGAGAGGAAATGACTTAGAAATATTTGGTGTTTGTGTTGTGTTTGGACCGTGTATGTGTAGTAGTAGTAGTAGTTGTGTTTTATTTTTTTTGTATCATGTAAGTTGTAGTATGTAAGTTGTAAGCTTGTGTAAGGAAAATGCATGCATGCTTGAGACAAGGAGACCATGTGTGTAAGAGTGGAAGGCATGGGTGTAAGAGTGGAATGCATGCTTGAGACAAGGGAACCATTGTGTAGGAAAAGCAAAAGGAAAAAGGGAAGACAATGTTGAGCTTGTAGCTCAAGAATCTCGGCCAAGACATGGGTCACTTGGCCCGATTTTTCGTTTTTGAAATCTTCGACTTGAGCGCACGTGAAAAGTCCCGAAATGAAATATATAGTCTTAAAATGATGGTTCGAAGTAAGATCGAAAATAAAAATGAAGAAAAACGTTGAAGGGTGATCAAAACAAAAATTGGCCTTAGGATCCTCGAAACTTAGAAATAAATCTTCTTGGATCTAATATATATTTTTTTCGTGGAATGTTACTGAATTAAATCATTATGCTTAAACGTCAAAAAGTTTATCAGTTTAGGCTTAGTGTAACTCAATATATCGAGTTTTAGTGGAAGTGTTAGTTAAATCAAAGTGGAATAGTAATTTGATATTATTATTATATGTTGTGTTAGTAATAATCAATATGATTAAGCTTAAGCTACTTTAATTAGGTTTGGATTATGCGTAATTATATTTAATACAGGATTAGGTGACTAAATCACATTTAGGTGGCTTGGCCCTTTAGTCAATGTTTGACCTCGATTTGCGTGCCAAAATTTGCCGTTGAGAAAATTGTCGAGGATTCTCCATTTGATTTATCGAGTTTGAAAATGTAAACATAAAGTTCAAATTCAAAGTAATTCAAAATGGTTTTAGTTTAGGTGCAAAAATGATTGTAGTGTATTGTTTTAGGAAATTCAGTGAGCGAGGATGATTAATTATTGATTTCCTAATTATAATTAACTTAAATTAACACGGGGTGTTACAATCCTCCCCCCTTAAAGAAGTTTCGTCCCCGAAACTTAAAGTACTCTGGGTGGTTAAGGTTACCTGTGCTAAACAGCTCCGGGTACTTTTCCTTCATCGACGCCTCGGTCTCCCATGTTGCTTGTTCAGTCTTCTGTCCCCTCCAGAGAACTTTGACTAAGGGTATCGACTTGCGTCGTAAGAATTTGGTCTCTCTGGCGAGAATTTCCACTGGTCTTTCAGAGTAAAGCATGTTAGGCTCGATGGCGATCACATCGGGCGTAACAATGTGACTCGGGTCGCTTCTGTATCTCCTGAGCTGAGATACATGGAATACATCGTGCACTTTGGATAAGTTTGGCGGTAAGGCGAGTCGGTATGCCACCTCGCCAATTCGTTCAAGTATTTCGGAGGGCCCGATGTACTTTGGACTAAGCTTCCCCTTTAGTCCGAAACGCCTTACCCCTTTCATGGGTGAGACCTTTAAGAAGACCTTATCTCCACTGTTGAACTCAATAGGTCGACGGTGCTCGTTTGCATATTTCTTTTGGCGATCTTGAGCCGCTTGTAGTCGCTCCCGAATAATCTTTATGTGTTTAATCTGATCCTGTATAACCTGGGGTCCAGTACCCACATTATCACTAGCGTCGTCCCAACAAACCTGATCGCGACACTTTACGCCATGCTGATTGCCTCAAAAGGAGCACACCCTAGACTAGCATGATGGCTATTGTTGTATGAGAATTCAACGAGAGGTAAGCTCTTTTCCGATTCACGTTGAATTCCATCGTGCATGCCCTCAACATGTCTTCCGATTAACCGGATAGTTCGCTCTGTCGGCCGTCGATTCTTTGGATGAAAAGCCGTACTCATTTTCAATTTACTACCCAAAGCCTCTTGCAATTTCTTCCAGAAATGCGATGTAAATCTCAAGGCCCTGCCTGGAGCATGATGTCGAGGGGAACGCCATGGAGTCGTATTATTTCCTTTTCGTAAGCTTTGGCCAGCTCTTCCAATCCCCAAGTCTCCTTGATCGGAACGAAGTGAGCTGCTTTAGTTAGACGATCTACAATAACCCATATCGCATCCTTGCCACCTGCTGTCCTCGGTAACCCCATGATAAAATCCATGGATATGGAATCCCATTTCCCTTGAGGGATTTCCAACGGTTGGAGTAGTCCTCCTGGTCTCTGGTGTTCAAATTTTACCTTCTGGCAAATCATACATCTAGCCACGTACTCGGCGATCTCTGCCTTCATCCTTATGCACCATAAACGCAATTTGGTCCTTGTACATCTTGTGCGAACCAGGATGTACCGAGTAGTAGTACTATGTGCTTCGTCAAGGATTTTGCGTTTTAAATCTTCATTGTTAGGTATGCACCACCTGCCGTTGAAGCGTAGACTTCCATCAGTGTAGATCTCAAACCCTTCTGTTCCCTCTAATGGAATCTTTTCTCTGATTTCTAACAAGGCTGGGTCTTCCCACTGTAGTGCTCGTATATCATGGAATAAATCTGGTTCTACCACCATTGCATTTAGGTCAACGTCATCTGACTGTACCAGATCCAAGCTCAGCCTTTTCAGGTCTTGGGTAATGTCCGAGGGTATTTCCCAAATGTTGTTCAGAGTATGTATTGCCTTTACGACTCGGTCGCCAAGAACTACGTTGGCCTTTCCTTCGTGGTATAATAACTCGATTTTGTAATCCTTGATCAATTCTAACCACCTACGCTGCCTCATGTTCAATTCCCTCTGGGTAAAGATGTACTTTAAGCTCTTGTGGTCGGTGTAGAATTTGATGCTGACTCCATAGAGATAGTGACGCCAAATCTTCAGTGCAAACACGACTGCAGCAAGTTCTAGGTCGTGAGTTGGGTAATTTCTTTCATGCACCTTAAGTTGTCTGGATGCGTATGCTATTACTTTCCCTTGTTGCATAAGCACGCATCCCAAACCATTTAATGACGCGTCACTATACACTTCGTATTCATCCCCGTCTGTTGGTAAGGTTAAAACTGGAGCAGTAGTAAGCCTTTTCTTAAGTTCTTGGAACGCCTTTTCACAATCGTCGCTCCATAAGAACTTTGATTCCTTTTGTAGCAGTTTAGTCATTGGGCGGGCTATTTTTGAGAAGTCAGGAACAAATCTTCTATAATAGCCGGCCAATCCTAGGAAACTCCTGACTTCGGTGACTGTTTTTGGTGCTACCCATTCCTTGACAGCTTCAATCTTGGTTGGATCCACCATTACCCCTTCTTTGGAGATTACGTGGCCTAGGAATGCCACTTGGTCTAGCCAAAATTCGCACTTTGAAAATTTAGCATACCACTTATGATCTCTCAAGATGCTCAGGATAATGTGTAGGTGTTCTGCGTGTTCCTCTTTATCCTTGGAGTAGATTAGGATGTCGTCAATGAACACGACAACACAGATGTCGAGATATTCGTGAAAGGTCCTGTTCATTTGGTCCATAAATACTGCTGGAGCGTTGGTGAGGCCGAACG
Organism: Dianthus caryophyllus; assembly: GCA_023091065.1. NCBI lineage: Eukaryota > Viridiplantae > Streptophyta > Magnoliopsida > Caryophyllales > Caryophyllaceae > Dianthus > Dianthus caryophyllus. The sequence continues at coordinate 29,982,218 of CM041524.1, read as the reverse complement.
GCATTACTTTGAACTCGTAATGTCCGTACCTTGATCTGAAAGCAGTCTTTTGTATATCCTCTTTGCGGACCGCAATCTGATGGTATCCTGACCTTAGGTCAATCTTGGAGAACACTCCTGCTCCTTTGAGCTGGTCAAAGAGATCGTCTATCCTAGGCAAAGGATAACGATTTTTGATTGTCACCTTGTTCAGTTCTCTGTAGTCAATGCAAAGCCTCATACTCCCATCCTTCTTCTTTACAAAGAGTACCGGTGCACCCCAAGGTGAAACACTCGGTCTTATGAATCCCAATTCAATCATCTCCTCCAACTGTTTCTTGAGTTCTTGGAGTTCGACAGGCGCCATCCTGTATGGTGCCTTTGATATAGGTGACGTGCCCGGTATGAGGTCGATCGAGAATTCAACATCTCGTGCAGGAGGCATACCTGGTAATACGTCTGGAAAAACATCGGGGTATTCATTCACGATTGGGATATCTTCAATGCGTAGGGTGTCCTCGACCTTAGTAATGCTGCAAAAATACACCTGGTGCCCCTTCCTCTCCATACTCTGAAGTTTCAGATCTGGATACTAACTTCACTCCTCCTTTCCTTTTAAAACTCGGTATGACACTTCCTTCCCTTGGTTAGTTTTCAAAGTGATTTTCTGGTCGTGGCATTTAAATGTTGCGTTATGACGAGCTAGCCAGTTCATTCCCAGAATTACATCGAACTCGGGAAGGTCAAACAATACAAGATCTGACAGGAATTCTGTGTTGTGAATCGAGATTTTTACGTTATTGTATTTTGAAGAACAAGGAATGTTTTTACCATCTGGTAGTGATATGTTAGTTCTGATTTGTGCAGGGTTTGTGAGTTTGGATTGTTTGATAAATTTTGAGGATATAAAAGATAAAGATGCTCCGGTATCAAACAAAATGAAAGCAGGTACAGAGTTAACCAAAAATTTACCGGTGATGACGTCAACATCGATGATATCATCAGTACCCTCTTCAGACTCGGTCAGGACATACACGCGTCCCTGAACCCTAACTGCTGGCGGTGGTCCCGTATTTGCTTTAGCAGCAGTACCCTTCTTTGGGCACTCATTAGACTTGTGTCCCACTACCTTACAGAAGTAGCACACGATCTGTTCCCCATTACAACGCTTCCCCGGGTGACTCGGTTGTCGGCAGAAGCGACACTGATTTGCCTGATAAGCCGGAGGTCCGGGAATTTGTGGATTGTTCTTTGCGACGTAAGGAGTGGTATTGCGGTTGTAGAAATGAGTCTTGCCTTGGTTCTTATTGCGGTTGTCTTGATTCTGATAACCCGGGCGACCAAACATGGGTTTATGGATAAAACTGGCACTCGCCACAGGGGGCGTGAACGTCTTCTTCTTCTTCTTCTCCTCAGCTTCTCTCTTCTGGATGGGTGCCCAGATACACGTTGCCTTTTCGTAGGCTTCAGCGAAGTTCTTACAGCCGAATCCGCTCATGTTTATCCTCAGGTTATTGTCCATGCCTCGTACGTAACGAGTTGCGAGTTCCTCCTCGCTAGTCAATATCTTAGGAGCAAACTTGGACAGCTCCTGATATTTTTCTGTGTAAGCTTGTAGGGACATTTCACCCTGGGTTAGATTCCTGAACTCTTCTTCTTTATCCCACTTCAACTCTTCCCCAAAGTACTTGTTTTCCAACAAGGTCTTAAACTCACTCCAGTTATAGAGCCTTAGGGGAAATTGGGCTTTGATCAGGCGCCACCAACTATTTGCCTCTCCTTTCAGGTAGTACGCTACCACGTTCACCATTTCGTTCGGTGGTGTCTTGCTCAGTTCCAGCAACTTTTCCATCTCTTCGATCCACTCTGTCAAGACTGTGGGGTTGACAGAGCCAGAATATGTTTGGGGTCGGTGTTTGGAGAATTTCTCAAATGCAGACTGATTGTTTCCGCCTTGATGTTGATACATATTTTGAGCAATTTTTGTAATTGCATCTTCGAACCCTTTTCTCCTTGCTTCTTCTTCAGCAAAATGTTGGGCGAAGTTCGGGTTATCCATGTTGTTTAAGTTGTTTGCATCCATTCTGAAAATAAAATAAAATAACGACAAGGCTGTATAAATTTTGAGTGGTTCAAAGATAGACATCATATAACATGCAAGGTAAAAGACATTTCATTGATAATGTAAAAGGTTTACATCAAAACGTTACAAGCCTCCTAATACATTCTCTATGAAATGAACTAAGGTGAAAACTTAGACATAAGTTCAGCAAAATAACATAAGAGTTTAGATACATTCTCAAGAGATATGAAATTGAATCGAGAATGACAAAAGATTAGCCCTAAATCCTAGGCAAATTTTGAGTAGCGATGCTCCTCCTCCGCGAAGCTATACTTATACTTAACAGCATAAGTCATGTCGCTCAAACCGAGTTTGAAATCGTCCCAGCTCAGGTAGTACTCACCCTCAAGTATCGCCGGGGAGCGTAGTCGTCTCCACCATGCTTTGGCCTCCTCGTCTAGGCACGCAGCTGCTAGGGAGGTTTTCCATTCCTCTCTAACGGCGTGTTCCAGGAACCTCGCATTCATACTCCTGATCCATGGGTATAGTGTCCCACTGATCCCCTCAAATGTCTCAGGTTTCCCCTGCATGAACGCTTCGATCACATCTCAGATATTCCGAGGATCGGCGGAGATGATCAGAATTCGATGTTCCATATCTGAGTCTTAAGTGCCCTAGTCTTCCAAGTCGACTTCCGCATTGCTCGAGTCCTCGTGATCTCTTCCAGGACTTCAATTGTTGACGCCGCTGCGTAGGCCTCGATGGCTTTCTTGCGGGCCTTCTCCTTTGGTGTCCATTCAGAGTACTTCTTACCGCATGGTAGTCTCATCTGAAATCAATTTAGATAAGGTAATTTAAATGAGATTTGGAAGTACAACATGTATGTAAAATTTTAAAATAATGAATTAAGAAAAGCACATGACTAGGTAGTAACATAACGTCTCCATATATATAAACATATACATGGGTAAAATATTACATTTCAAGGAATATAATACATAAGTTCACCAAACGTCACATCCGAACACAACACCCATAGCCGTAGGAAAAGAAGACGATATTAAGATCGTTCTTAGGATGGTTAAAAGTCGGTTACATATATTTTACAAACTGGAGTCCAAAGACCCTAAATATGATTTGCGACCCTGAAGAGTCTCCTGATAGGAGATCCTCTCCTGCATCGGGAGTAGTTCAACTAGCAATGGAGGATAGTCGTGCCTCAATTCTTGATACATCAAGTTCTCAAGTAGTTCTTCGTGCTCCATCCACCCTGGTGGTTGCATCTCTCTCAGAAGTGGGTCGGGGTGACACATGCGATCCATATATCGATCGTAATCCAGGAGGAGTTGCCATCCTAGTGGTGTCCAAAACTCGTCGTACGGGTGAAAGCTCTCAATCAGCCAGGCCTAGGCCAATGCCCTGGTGTGGTAGAGATGCAGTCGTCGAGATCCCTTTAGCTTGCAGGTATTGCTGTATGACGTGGGAATGGTTACATATATATGCATCTCGTGGCATCATCGGTGGACGTTGTGGTAGATTGTTACGGGAGGAACTGTAGTACGTCATCCTAAGGGCCTTTGTCAGACTAGAGTTAGCCATAGAGCAAATAGCAAGTAAACAATCATGAAGTTAAGGTTCTATCGCTGCCTAACTGGTTTATTATTATTAGGTCGGTCCTTAAGATTCTACCCTTTCTCACATTTTAAAACGATCTAAGATATTGTTTTAGCGATCTAGAGATTCCTAATTCATTATTTGATCCTATAAGTCTATGCCTGACATATGATATGAATGTCTGCCCAGTGTCGCCTCGCTTATGTGAGATAACTTTAAGTCATTCACGGCCGCAAGAAGACTTCTGATAATTAATCAGAATAACCTGGTTTTTCGTGACTTTAATTAAACTAAGGCGGAAAATTAATTAAGTCTATATATTACAAACCAGCTGTTAACGTCTTACAAACTCAATATTCATGATAAGAGTTTAAGGTTAAAACAGAGTATTTATATTACAATTTCTCTCAAAATAGATTGCAAAATAAGGCCTTCAATCCCCTGATAGATCAACGGTCAAGACTCGGGGTACCTGCATTAACATCTCATCATTTTCCCGCACACTCTTTCGATACATGCAGTTTCTAAAGCAATATGCAGTATAAATAATGAATAATAAATAAACAAGGAAAACAAGTAGCAAGTATGCAATTAAAACACATAAGGAGATCATGATGATTCAATACGAGTATAAACCAATCAAATAACCAACCACGCTCACAAATAATCGTACTCAACAAATCGTACTCCAATACTCAGCCAGGTCATTCAAATAATCATCAAACAAACAAGGAAATGCATTCAACATGTGATAACAAATGAATCTTCGTTAGTAAGGCGGAAGCATGCAGACATAATCCGCGCAGTAGCCGGCAGGGCCAACATCACTTGGACATGACTGCCAGGCTTAAAGATATCTAAGGTAATAAAGATGGCTACATCCCTTGTCTAATGTATGCATACACTACCTATCGAGGATCATACTTATTCGCTATTCAAAAGGTATCACCGACGAAAAAGTTCGACTATCACCAGAGACGGGTACCCCCGGATGGGGTTGGCGTTTCCAATTACTGCTATATGGGCCCACGGTAATATCAAGTATGCCCCATCCCTGAGGTTGATACTCCGCGCCGAAAAGAAATCTCAAGATTGTTAATCGCCTTGGGCAACTCAGGGAGGGAGCCCAAGTCCCCATATACAGCTACCTCGTTAACTTCAAATTTCAAGAGTCGCAACATGGCGAACAATCCTAGTATTTTATTCAAGTAGTTCGTTTTTCTCAAATTCTCATTCTCTCGTTCATAAATAATAATAATAATGACTAACTTGTAATATAAATATAACGTCGAACTTGTATAATGAAATTTTTGTAACAGCAGTTCTTCAGGTAAAATAGAACACATAGAAAAACTTAATTATTTATTCTGAGTCCGTTCGTAAATTTTTAAATATTTTTCACTATTCATTATTTTACTATTCACCGTATTTACTATTCACCGTATTTACTATTCATCGTATTTACTATTCCTCGTATTTACTATTCCTCGTATTTATACGTATTCGTATTTTCGTATTCCGTATTTGTACGTATTTTTATACTCCGTATTTTATTCGTATTTTAGATGTATATGTATTCTTATACTTAGTATTTATTATTTTATTTCCTTTATACTAGTATTTTTATTATGTTTTCTTTTACTTAGTATTTCTATTATATTTAGGAGATTTTAGAGGTAAAAGCTAAATTTTATTTTCTAAGTATAAAATCCTAGTTTCAAAGTCGTTAGGTTCGTTTTGTATTTAGTGATTTGAAAAGTTGATTTCGGAGGTAAAACTTAATATAATCTAAGTACAAAATTCTAGTTTTAAAGTTGTTAGGTTCGTTTTGTATTTAGCGATTTGAGAATTTATTTTAAATGTGAAACTCGATTTTAACTTAAGTATGAAATCTAATTTCAAAGTTGTTAAGTTCATTTTGTACTTGGTCAATTTTAATAACATTTCAAAAGTAACACTTGGTTAAATTTAGTCGTATACTTAACTAAGATTTTAGCGGTTTCCATTTTTAGTGAGGTTGTCGTAGTTCATTTTAAATAGTCCGTATGTCCACATCCAAATTTAAGCATAGGTAGTAACACTCGATTTCATTCATTTTAATACGTGTAACGTTTATTTTTATCCGCTTTAGTTGATTCTTTTTATTAATCGGTTTAATACATAAACAAATCTGAATCTAATTACTATTCAATTTTAGTGACTAAGTGATAAATTTATTTTGACTAAAATTGACCCATTTTAAGGGTGAATGTCGTGTGGTCTATGTATGTTAGCCATTTATTTCTTTTTTGTTTTTATTAATAAATCATTACTTTAACTATTTAATTTACTTAAGTGATAAAAATAAAAGTGGAAAAATCATTTTTGGTCTAAAAATCAACCCAAAACCGTGGCCTACTATACTTACACCATTTATTTTCGCTTTCTAATTTTATCTGCTTTTAACTTAAAGTTTTTATATACTAATTATTCATATTATCTTAAAGTGATTTAAACTAGTAAACATAAACAATAAATAACTAAAAACTTATAAAATTATGAATCAAACTAACTATATAAATGAAGAACACATGGTGATTTGAAGAACCCTAATACTTTTGAGATGAACATCGATTAGTCAAATTTTTATATGTTTATATAATTTTCTCAAATTTTTCCTACAAGTCTAATTTAACTATACTAATCATAATATGTTATTTAGAAAAATTAAAACTAAAAATTGGTCCATGTTATTTAATTTGGCCGTGTATATATATATATGTCCATAAATTTTGATTTTTGATTTTTATACTTCTAATTCAACAACTAACTTATCTTATATTATTTATGTATTTAATCATAAGTGGAAAACATAACAAAACATTAACACACGTAAATAAAATCATCCAAACACAAGAATAACAACTAACATTCAAGAACACACATAATACCTTAAAACACCTAAAAATTCATAACAAATTCATTTTAAATCCTAAACAAAAACTAATTATATTTTCATGTACATATTAGTCTTAGCATTTTAAGCATGCAATTTACAAAAATTAAAACGAAAAATTAGACAAAAATAAAGGGGAATGCTGGGGTTTTTAAGTGAGCAACACATTTCATTTTTCGATTTTTGTCTTCTAATTTAACATATGAATACTAGGTGATATAATAAAACCATACATGCATCAAAAATAAAAACACATAATCAAATTCGAGGCGCTTTATCATATAAATGTGCTGAAGCACCTTAGTTAGGTTATGAGTGAAATAGATTAGCAGTTGTGGGGATCAACGATATGATCGAATTGGCTAAGATCGACTCCACCACCTTGCTCCTCGTCTTTGGTTAGGAGAGGTACATAAGAATGAAATAAACAAGTTAGTAACTTATTTTAAAACTAAACTAGCTAAACTAAAATTTTAAAGTGTTGTAGTATTTTATGTTTAGGTGATGGTTGTATTTTAATTAATTTGATTCATATTCTTAAATAAATATAAGCATGAAGAGGATGTGATTACTAACATAACTAATGAAAGATTTATTTATGAACTTGAATGATTTAAGGAATAAGAAATAAATGATTTAAAGGAAAAGAAGAAGTGGAAGGATGGTGTTCTTGAAGTTGCACATGAATAAGCTTACTAATTGCTCTTGAGTTTGAGTTTATTTTAGAGAGGAAATGACTTAGAAATATTTGGTGTTTGTGTTGTGTTTGGACCGTGTATGTGTAGTAGTAGTAGTAGTTGTGTTTTATTTTTTTTGTATCATGTAAGTTGTAGTATGTAAGTTGTAAGCTTGTGTAAGGAAAATGCATGCATGCTTGAGACAAGGAGACCATGTGTGTAAGAGTGGAAGGCATGGGTGTAAGAGTGGAATGCATGCTTGAGACAAGGGAACCATTGTGTAGGAAAAGCAAAAGGAAAAAGGGAAGACAATGTTGAGCTTGTAGCTCAAGAATCTCGGCCAAGACATGGGTCACTTGGCCCGATTTTTCGTTTTTGAAATCTTCGACTTGTGCGCACGTGAAAAGTCCCGAAATGAAATATATAGTCTTAAAATGATGGTTCGAAGTAAGATCGAAAATAAAAATGAAGAAAAACGTTGAAGGGTGATCAAAACAAAAATTGGCCTTAGGATCCTCGAAACTTTGAAATAAATCTTGTTTGATCGGAATATATATTTTTTTCGTGGAATGTTACTGAATTATATCATTATGCTTAAACGTCAAAAAGTTTATCAGTTTAGGCTTAGTGTAACTCAATATATCGAGTTTTAGTGGAAGTGTTAGTTAAATCAAAGTGGAATAGTAATTTGATATTATTATTATATGTTGTGTTAGTAATAATCAATATGATTAAGCTTAAGCTACTTTAATTAGGTTTGGATTATGCGTAATTATATTTAATACAGGATTAGGTGACTAAATCACATTTAGGTGGCTTGGCCCTTTAGTCAATGTTTGACCTCGATTTGCGTGCCAAAATTTGCCGTTGAGAAAATTGTCGAGGATTCTCCATTTGATTTATCGAGTTTGAAAATGTAAACATAAAGTTCAAATTCAAAGCAATTCAAAATGGTTTTAGTTTAGGTGCAAAAATGATTGTAGTGTATTGTTTTAGGAAATTTAGTGAGCGAGGATGATTAATTATTGATTTCCTAATTATAATTAACTTAAATTAACACGGGGTGTTACATCTAACCCAGGGTGAAATGTCCCTACAAGCTTACACAGAAAAATATCAGGAGCTGTCCAAGTTTGCTCCTAAGATATTGACTAGCGAGGAGGAACTCGCAACTCGTTACGTACGAGGCATGGACAATAACCTGAGGATAAACATGAGCGGGTTCGGCTGTAAGAACTTCGCTGAAGCCTACGAAAAGGCAACGTGTATCTGGGCACCCATCCAGAAGAGGGAAGCCGAGGAGAAGAAGAAGACGTTCACGCCCCCTGTGGCGAGTGCCAGTTTTATCCATAAACCCATGTTTGGTCGCCCGGGTTTTCAAAATCAAGATAATCATAACAGGAACCAGGGCAAGAACCAATACGCCAACCGAAGCCCTACCGCGTACGTCGCAAGGAATAATCCACCACTTCCTGGAGCTCCGATCGTCCAAGCGGGTAATTGTCGTTTCTGTCGACAGCCGAACCACCCAGGGAAGCGTTGCAACGGAGAACCGATAGTATGCTACTTCTGTAAGGTAGTGGGGCACAAATCGAATGAATGCCCAAAGAGGTACCGCCGCTAAGGCAAACACAGGACCACCTCCCGCCGCCGTGGTTCAGGGGCGCGTTTACGTCCTGACAGAGTCTGAAGAAGGGACGGATGATATTATCGATGTCGACGTCATCACCGGTAAATTCCTAGTTAACTCAGTACCTGCTTTTATTTTGTTTGATACCGAGGCGTCTCTATCTTTTATATCCTCAAAATTTATCAAACAATCCAAACTCACAAACCCTGAACAAATCAGAACTAACATATCACTACCAGATGGTTAAAACATTCCTTGTTCTTCAAAATACAATAACGTAAAAATCTCGATTCACAAATACGCTTTTCTGTCAGATCTTGTATTGTTTGACCTTCCCGAGTTCGATGTAATTCTGGGAATGAACTGGCTAGCTCGTCATAACGCAACATTTAAATGCCACGACCAGAAAATCACTTTGAAAACTAACCAAGGGAAGGAAGTGTCATACGAGAGTTTTAAAAGGAAAGGAGGAGTGAAGTTAGTATCTGTACTGAAACTTCAGAGTATGGAGAGGAAGGGGCACCAGGTGTATTTTTGCAGCATTACTAAGGTCGAGGACACTCTACGCATTGAAGATATCCCGATCGTGAATGAATACCCCGATGTTTTTCCAGACGTATTACCAGGTATGCCTCCTGCACGAGATGTTGAATTCTCGATCGACCTCGTACTGTGCACCTCACCTATATCGAAAGCACCATACAGGATGGCTCCTGTCGAACTCCAGGAACTTAAGAAACAGTTGGAGGAGATGATTGAATTGGGATTTATAAGACCGAGTGTTTCGCCTTGGGGTGCACCGGTACTCTTTGTAAAGAAAAAGGATGGAAGTATGAGGCTCTGCATTGATTATAGAGAACTGAACAAGGTGACAATCAAGAATCGCTATCCTCTACCTAGGATAGACGATCTCTTTGACCAGCTCAAAGGAGCAGGAGTCTTCTCCAAGATTGACCTGCGGTCAGGATACCATCAAATCGCGGTTCGTAAGGAAGATATACAAAAGACTGCATTCAGATCAAGGTACGGACATTACGAGTTCAAAGTAATGCCGTTCGGCCTCACCAACGCCCCAGCAGTATTTATGGACCAAATGAACAGGACCTTTCACGAATATCTCGACATCTGTGTTGTCGTGTTCATTGACGACATCCTAATCTACTCCAAGGATAAAGAGGAACACGCAGAACACCTACACATTATCCTGAGCATCTTGAGAGATCATAAGTGGTATGCTAAATTTTCAAAGTGCGAATTTTGGCTAGACCAAGTGGCATTCCTAGGCCACGTAATCTCCAAAGAAGGGGTAATGGTGGATCCAACCAAGATTGAAGCTGTCAAGGAATGGGTAGCACCAAAAACAGTCACCGAAGTCAGGAGTTTCCTAGGATTGGCCGGCTATTATAGAAGATTTGTTCCTGACTTCTCAAAAATAGCCCGCCCAATGACTAAACTGCTACAAAAGGAATCAAAGTTCTTATGGAGCGACGATTGTGAAAAGGCGTTCCAAGAACTTAAGAAAAGGCTTACTACTGCTCCAGTTTTAACCTTACCAACAGACGGGGATGAATATGAAGTGTCTGATGGACGCGTCATTAAATGGTTTGGGATGCGTGCTTATGCAACAAGGGAAAGTAATAGCGTACGCATCCAGACAACTTAAGGTACATGAAAGAAATTACCCAACTCACGACCTAGAACTTGCTGCAGTCGTGTTTGCACTGAAGATTTGGCGTCATTATCTCTATGGAGTCAGCATCAAATTCTACACCGACCACAAGAGCTTAAAGTACATCTTTACCCAGAGGGAATTGAACATGAGGCAGCGTAGGTGGTTAGAATTGATCAAGGATTACAAAATCGAGTTATTATACCACGAAGGAAAGGCCAACGTAGTTGCTGACGCACTGAGTCGTAAGGCAATACATACTCTGAACAACATTTGGGAAATACCCTCGGACATTACCCAAGGCCTGAAAAGGCTGAGCTTGGATCTGGTACAGTCAGATGACGTTGACCTAAATGCAATGGTGGTAGAACCAGATTTATTCCATGACATACGAGCACTACAGTGGGAGGACCCAGCCTTGTTAGAAATCAGAGAAAAGATTCCATCAGAGGGAATGTATGGTTTGAGATCTACAGCGATGGAAGTCTACGCTCAACTACAGTGGTGCATACCTAACAATGAAGATTTGAAACGCAAAATCCTTGACGAAGCACATAGTACCCGCTACTCGGTACATCCTGGCTCAGACAAGATGTACAAGGACCTGAAATTACGCTTCTGGTGGATAAGGATGAAGGCGGAGATAGCCGAATATGTAGCTAGATGTATGATTTGCCAGAAGGTAAAATTTGAACACCAGAGACCAGGAGGACTACTCCAACCGTTGGAGATTCCTCAAGGGAAGTGGGATTCCATATCCATGGATTTTATCATGGGGTTACCAAGGGCAGCAGGTGGCAAGGATGCGATATGGGTTATTGTAGATCGCCTAACTAAAGCGACCACTTCGTCCGATCAAGGAGACTTGGGGATTGGAAGAATCGCCAAAGCTACTTAAAAGGAAATAATACGACTCCATGGCGTTCCTCGACATCATATCGCATGTGGACGCAAGATTTACATCGCATTTACGGAAGAAATTGCAAGAGGCTTTGGGTAGTAAATTGAAAATGAGTACGCTTTTCATCCAAAGAATCGACTGGCCGACAGAGCGAACTATCCGCATTAATCGGAAGACATGTTGAGGGCATGCACGATGGAATTCAACGTGAATCGGGAAAAAGAGCTTACCTCTCGTTGAATTCTCATACAACAATAGCCATCATGCTAGTCTAGGGTGCGCTCCTTTTGAGGCACTGTATGGCAGGAAGTGTCGCAGTCCGGTTTGTTGGGACGACGCTAGTGATAATGTGGGTACCGGACCCCAGGTTATACAGGATCAGATTGAACACATAAAGATTATTCGGGAACGACTACAAGCAGCTCAAGATCGCCAAAAGAAATATGCAAACGAGCACCGTCGACCTATTGAGTTCAACAGTGGAGATAAGATCTTTTTAAAGGTCTCACCCATGAAAGGGGTAAGACGTTTCGGACTAAAGGGGAAGCTTAGTCCAAAGTACATCGGACCCTACGAAATACTTGAACGAATTGGCGAGGTGGCATACCGACTCGCCTTACCGCCAAACTTATCCAAAGTGCACGATGTATTCCATGTATCTCAACTCAGAAGATATAGAAGCGACCCGAGTCACATTGTTACGCCCGACGTGATCGCCATCGAGCCTAACATGCTTTACTCTGAGAAACCAGTGGAAATTCTCGCCAGAGAGACCAAGTTCTTACGACACAAGTCGATACCCTTAGTCAAGGTTCTCTGGAGGGGACAGAAGACTGAACAAGCAACGTGGGAGACCGAAGCGTCGATGAAGGAAAATTACCCGGAGCTGTTCAGCACAGGTAACCTTAACCACCCAGATTACTTTAAGTTTCGGGGACGAAACTTCTTTAAGGGGGGAGGATTGTAACACCCCGTGTTAATTTAAGCTAATTATAATTAGGAAATCAATAATTAATCATCCTCGCTCACTGAATTTCCTAAAACAATACACTACAATCATTTTTGCACCTAAACTAAAACCATTTTGAATTACTTTGAATTTGAACTTTATGTTTACATTTTCAAACTCGATAAATCAAATGGAGAATCCTCGACAATTTTCTCAACGGCAAATTTTGGCACGCAAATCGAGGTCAAACATTGACTAAATGGCCAAGCCACCTAAATGTGATTTAGTCACCTAATCCTTTCTTAAATATAATTACTCATAATCCAAACCTAATTAAAGTAGCTTAAGCTTAATCATATTGATTATTACTAACACAACATATAATAATAATATCAAATTACTATTCCACTTTGATTTAACTAACACTTTCACTAAAACTCGATATATTGAGTTACACTAAGCCTAAACTGATAAACTTTTTGACGTTTGAGGATAATGATTTAATTCGATAACATTCAACGAAAAAAATATATATTTCGATCGAATAAAATTTTATTTCAAAGTTGCGAGAAAAACTAGTACCCAATTTTTGTTTGAATTGCTTTGAGGTTTATTTTCATTTTTATTTTCGATCTCACTTCTAAACATTATTTCAAGACTATATATTTCATTTCGAGACTTTTCACGCACGCAAGCAAGTCTAAAAATTTCAAAACGAAAAATCGGGCCAAGTGACCCATGTTTTGGTCGAGATTTTGAGCTCACAAGCTCAACATTGTCTTTCCTTTTTCTTTGCTTTTCCTACACACTTGTTCCCTTGTCTCAAGCATGCCTTACTTCTTCTTACACACATGCTTCCACTCTTACACAAGCATGCTTCCTTTTCCTTACACACCCTACATTATCAAGTATGTAAATTACTTTACAAAAACAAAACACAATTACTATACTACTACTACACTACACGGTCCAAACAAACACACACACAACAAATTTTCCTAACACTTTCTCTCTAATTAAAACTCATACTCAAGAAACCTTTGTAAGCAATCTTCATCCTCATCAAGAACATGAAGAACACATCCCTTCCATTTCTTTCCTCCTTTAACTTCTTTATTTCTTTATGTTTAAATCTCTAAACACATAACTAAATCCTTCCCTAAATATTTTAGTAATCACATCCACTTTGCACATGCATTTATGTAAGAATATGAATCAAAATATTTAAAATACAAACATCACCTAAACATAAAATACTACTACACTTTAAATTTTAGTTTAGTTAGTGTAGTTTTAAAATAAGTTACTAACTTTCTTATTTTCATTTTTATGTACCATCTCTAATCAAAGAAGAGGAGCAAGGTGGAGGAGTCGATCTTAGCCAATTCGATCATATCATTGATCCCGACAACTGCTAAGCTATTTCACTCATAACCTAACTAAGGTGCTTCCCGTACACTTATGTGATAAGCGCCTCGTAAATGATTTATGTTTTCCTAGATGATGTTTTGATGCATGCTTAGTTTATTTTATCACCTAGTATTCGTATGTTAAATTAGGAGACAAAAATCGAAAAATAACATTTGTGTAACCCTAGTATGTCACACGGCATCCCTATTATTTTTGGCTTAATTTTTCGTTTTAATTTTTGTAAATTACATGCTTAAAATACTTGTGGTGAAATGAACATGAAAATATAATTAGTTCATATTTAGGACTTAAAATGAATTTGTTATGAATTTTAAGTGTTTTGATATGTTTATGTGTGTTCTTGAATTTTTGTGTTAATCTTATGTTTAAATGATGTTTATTTAATTGTGTTAATGTTTTGTTATGTTTTCCACTCATGATTAAATACATAAATGATATAAGATAAATTAGTTGTTGAATTAGAAGTATGAAAATCAAAAATCAAATTTATGAACATATATACAATATACACGGCTATTTTGAAATTTATGGACCAATTTTGAGTTTTAATTTTTCTAAATAACATATTATGATTAGTCTAGGTAAAATAGACTTGCTATAAAAATTTGAGAAAATAAAACGATAATATGAAATTTGAGTTAAAAATGTTCATATGAAAAATATAAAAGTTTCTCCACATATTCAAGTGTTATTCATTTAAATGACGAGTTTGATTCAAAATAATTAAAAGTTTATTTTATTGTTAGTTTAAAGTCATTAGTGAAAAATTACAATAATAGTCATATAAGTTAAATAGACTAAATCATCAAAATATAAAAGTTAGCAATTTAAAGTGAGTAAAATCACTATTCATAAATGAAATAAAATGTTTAGTGAAAATTACAAAACTAGTTAAATCACTTTAGTATATTTTAAATAATTAGTATATAAAAACTTTAAGTCAAAAACCGATAAAATTAGAAAACAAAAATAAATTGCACAAGTATACATGTGCCACGGTTTTAAGGTTAAAATTGGACCTAAATTGAATTGGTCACTTTTTATTTTTATCACTTAAGTAATTAAAATAGTTAAAGTAATGATTTATTAATAAAAACAACAAAAGAAATAAATAGCTTATATAAATAAAGGCACACGGCATTTAGGATATTCTTGGGTCAATTTTGGTCAAAATGAATTTATCACTTAGTCACTAAAATTGATTTATATGTACGATTATATTAGACTGTATAATGAACCGTTAATAAAAAGAATCAACTAAACCGATAAAAAGATAAACGTTACACGTATTAAAATGAATGAAATCGAGTGTTACTACCTATGCTTAAGTTTGGATGTGGACATACGGACTATTTAAAATGAACTACGACAACCTCGCTAAAAATGGAAACCGCTAAAAGATTAGTTAAGTATAGGACTAAATAAAACCGAGTTTTACTTTTAAAATGTTATTTAAAATCACTAAGTACAAAATGAACTTAACAACTTTGACCCTAGAATTTTGTACTTAGATTATATTAAGTTTTACTTCCGAAATCATTTTTCAAATCACTAAATACAAAACGAACCTAACGACTTTAAAACTAGAATTTTATACTTAGTAAATAAAAAGCTTAGTTTTATTTTCTAAAATATCCTTAGTATAAAAAAATGTATAAGAGTATAAGAATACTAAGTATAAATAAAGTCAAGTAATAAATACTAAGTATAAAGAAAATAAAATAATAAATACTAAGTATAAGAATACATATACGTATAAAATACGAATAAAATACGAAGTATAAAAATACGTACAAATACGGAATACGAAAATACGAATACGTACAAATACGAGGAATAGTAAATACGATGAATAGTAAATACGATGAATAGTAAATACGGTGAATAGTAAAATAATGAATAGTGAGAAATATTTAAAAATTTACGAACGAACTCAAAATAAATAATTAAGTTTTTTCTATGTGTTATGTTTTACCTAAAGAATCATTGCATTAAAATTTCATTATACAAGTTTGACGTTATATTTATGTTATAAGTTTGTCATTATTAATATTTGTGAACGAGTGAATGAGAAGTTAAGAAAACGAGTACTTGAATAAAATACTAGGATTGTTCGCCATGTTGCGACTTTTGAAATTCGAAGTTAACGAGGTAGCTGTCTATGGGGACTTGGGCTCCTCCCGAGTTGCCCAGTGGCTATTCAACGATCTTAAGATTCTTGCTTGACGTGTGGTATCAACCTCAGGGATGGGGCATACTTGATACTTCCGCGGGCCCATAGAATAGTAATTGGAAACGCCAACCCCATCCGGGGGTACCCGTCTCTGGTGATAGTCGAACTTTTTCGTCGGTGATACCTTTTGAATAGCGAATACGTATGATCCTCGATAGGTAGTGTATGCATACATTAGACAAGGGATTGAATCGTCCTTATTACCTTAGGTATCTTTAGCATATCCAGACTTGTCCGTTTTAACGGCCCTGGCTGCTACTGCGCGGATTATGTCTGCATGCTTCCGCCTTACTAACGAAGACTCATTTGTTATCACATGTTGAATGCATTTCCTTGTTTGTTTGATGATTATCTGAATGACCTGGCTGAGTATTGGAATGCGATTCATTGAGTATGATTATTTGTGAGCCTGGTGTGTTATTTGATTGTTCTATACTCATGTTGAATCATCATAAATTCCTTACGTGTTTTACTTGCTAATTGCTGTTCATTCTTGTTTATTTACTATTTATACCGCATGTTGCTTTAGAATTGCATGTGTCGAAAGAGTGTGCGGGAAAATGATGAGAGTTTAATGCAAAAATGAGTCTAGACCGATGATCTATCGAGGATCAAGGCCTTATTTTGTAATCTATTTTGAGAGAACTTGTAATCTAAATACTGCTTTATCTATAACCAGTATTATGTATACTGAGTTTGTTAAACGATAACAGCTGGTTTTGTAATATATAGACTTAATTAATTTTCCGCCTTAGTTTAATTAAAGTCACGAAAAACCAGGTTGTTACAAACAACCTGGTTTTTCGTGACTTTAATTAAACTAAGGCGGAATATTAATTAAGTCTATTTATTACAAAACCAGCTGTCATCGTATTACAACTCATTATACATAATAAGAGTCATAGATAAGCGAGTTTAATCGATTACATTCTCTCAAAATATAGAATACGACCTTCAATCCCCTCGTAGATCAACAATCAAGTCTCGGTACCTAAGACTGTTCTCAAAATTAGCTTTTTCAAATTTCGCACATAATAAGCAACACATATATACATACAATAATGCAGTTCATAAAGCATAACATAAAGCAGTTCATGCAACAAGGTAATTAAATCATCAGGTCTTATCAAATCATATAGCACAACAATTTGATCATCAAATTATCACAATTCATAAGCATGTAGGCAAATCATTATCATCTCATTCATATTCGGGGTAGTCGACCCTTTTCAATTATTCATATAGCAACATATACTCGCGAGTCTTGACTACAGAGTGGCTTGTGTACTCTCATGGTAAATCACCCATATGATTCGCCATCAAAGTGCACTAGTTACTCAGACTTCAGACATCAGATCAAACACTAAGTAGCATAAGATACAGCTACCTAACATCCAACACAACATGGATAATCAAAGATGAAACACGACCATAAGCCAACAAACTAGCAAGGATGGAAACATGCAGACCTAATAAGCGTCCGCGCATTAGCGTGCCGGTCACATCAACGGACTTTAAATGCTAACGATATCAAGCAGGTAATAAGGAGGATCAGTCCCTTGTCTTTTGCATGCATACACCACCCTATTGGTGCGACTATTACACTACGACAGATTCCCCGGATGGGAATGGCTATTTTCCGTTACCTCATATGGGCCCGTGAACGAATCGATACCCAGGGCGAAAATCACGTTAAATAACGACTGTGAGAGTCATTAAATGCACCACTAGCACCTAATAAGCGTGATAGTGTCCCCATATGCGGCTACCTTACCAATCCTGACCCTATAGCGTTTAACATCGCAGACACCCGAGTACTAATCATACAACGTTATAATCGAAGGGTATAATCTCATGTCGGGCCGTGCCTTTTAATTCAAATCCTAAGTTGTCGAAGAAATATCGAGTATGAGGAATAAATTCCTCACTATCGGATTTAACTCAAACAACCGCAGAGAATCTTAGGGTTCCCAAGTTAGAGTGGACGGTCAAAGTAAAGTCATCAAAAGAGCAATTCAAAAGAGAGGTGCGTATTATTCTATACATGTGAGGAAAAAACGGTAACATCAAGTATTCAACACTTAATTCATTACTTATTTTATTATTCATAACACATGCTATAATTCTTATTAGTTATAACATCGTCGAACTTGTATAATGAAATTTTTAGTTCAAGCAGTTCTTCAGGTAAACGGAAGTACATAGAAAACTTAAATATTTATTTTGAGTCCGTTCGTAAGTTTTAAATATTTTTCACTATTCATTATTTTACTATTCATTGTATTTACTATTCATCGTATTTACTATTCATCGTATTTACTATTCATCGTATTTACTATTCCTCGTATTTTTATACGTATTCGTATTTTTCGTATTTCGTATTCGTACGTATTTTTATACGTATGCGTATTTTTATACTTATTTTTATACTTCGTATTTTATTCGTATTTTTATACTTTGTATTTTATTCGTATCTTTATACGTACATGCATTCTTATACTTCGTATTTATACGTATTTTTATACTTAGTATTTTATTATTATATTTAATACTTAGTATTTTTATTATTATATTTTATACTTAGTATTTTTATATCTTATACATTTCCTTATACTTAGGATATTTTACAAAACACCCTTTTTATTTACTAAGTATAAAATTCTAGTTTTAAAGTCGTTAAGTTCGTTTTGTATTTAGTGATTTGAAAAATCATTTCGGAAGTAAAACTCGTTTTAAATTTATGTACAAAATCTAGTTTCAAAGTTGTTAAGTTCATTTTGTACTTAGTGATTTTAAATAATATTTCAGAAATAAAAACTCGGTTAAATTTAGTCATATACTTAACTGTAACAACCCGGTTTTTCGTGACTTTAATTAAACTAAGGCGGAAAATTAATTAAGTCTATTTATTACAAACCAGCTGTTATCGTATTAAAACTCTATATACATAGTACGAGTCTTAGGATGAAACAGAGTATATGTTTGATTACAAATCTCTCCAAAACAACGAAGTACAAAATAAGGTAAACCATCCCCAGCATTTGATAAACATAAGTCCTCGGGGTACCTGCAGTTCATCTCGTATTAGTGTTTTCTCCCCCAACACAATCTAAACACATCAAATAAATCACGTAGTATAGCAATTATAGACATGTGCGATATACATGACAATTAAATAAAATAGATGGCAAGCAGGCAAGCAAAAACACATAAGGATATCAGGATGATTCAAACATGAGTATAGATCAAATCATATATCACACCACACTCATAACCAATCATACTCAACAAATCATTACCATCTCAATCATATTCGGGGTAGTCGACCCTTTTCAATTATTCATATAGTAACATAACTCGCGAGTCTTGACTACAGAGCGGCTTGTGTACTCTCATAGATAATTATCAAAGTGCACTAGCTGCTCAGACTCGTACATCAGATCAAACACTAAGTAGCGTACGTGATAACTACCTAATATCCAATACAACATGGATAATCTATCATACGTTGTCCTATGAACCACAACCAGCAGGATGGAAGCATGCAAAACCCTACAAAAGCAAGGCCTGCTCATAAAGCTGCCGGGTACATCAACGGACTTTAATGCTAGTATACCACTAGGTAAGAAGGGCGATTCAATCCTTATCTTATGTGTGCACACACTTTCACTTAGAAACGACAGTCCTCGCTACCCGAGAGAGTATGCTTTTCCTAACCAAAGCGATTAATACCTAACGACAAGGTCCGGGTGGGATGGTCATTTTCCGTTACCTCGTATGGACCACAAAGCGCCACTATTATGCCCATTCAAGGGTTGAATACGCCTGCTTGCCTAAAGACTATGAGAGTCATTAGAACGCCTCGCCAAGATCGAGTGAAAGAGTCCCCATACGCGCTACCTTTCCAACCATGGCACAATAGATTCGCAACATGACGTATAACCCGAGTATTTAACAAGTACTCCTTTTCTTATTTTCTCATTCTCGATTATTCAGGTGACAGTTCATAGTAACAGTATCGTCAAACTTGTATAATGGAAATATAGTCTAAGCAATTCTTGTGTAAACTAAACACAAAGAAAACTTAAATAATTTATTTGAGTCCGCTTTGTAAATTTTAAATATTTTTACTATTCAATGATTTTACTATTCACGTATTTACTATTCAATGATTTACTATTCATTGTATTTTATTCGTATTTACTATTCATTGTATTTACTATTCATCGTATTTATTATTCATTGTATTTTATTCGTATTTACTATTCATCGTATTTACTATTCATTGTATTTTATTCGTATGTGTATTTTTATACATAATATCTTATTCGTATTTTTATACTTAGTATTTTATTTAGATACAAACTAAGCTTATTTTTCCTAAGTATGAAATTTTAGTTTTAAAGTCGTTAAGTTCGTTTTGTATTTAGTGATTTTGAAATATATTTTATTCGAAGTTGTTAAGTTCATTTTACACTTAGCGATTTTGAAATATATTTTAAATCAAATTGTTAAGTTCATTTTATATCTAGTGATTTTGAAACATATTTAAATCAACAAGGTTGAGTTTATTTTATTCTGGGTGATTTAAATGATATTTCAAAAGTAGAACTTCAGTTTAGATTTAGTCAGATACTTAGCTAAAATTTAAACGGTTTCAAATTTTAGCGAGTTTGTCGTAGTTCATTTTAAATAGTCCATATCTCCATATCCACAACTAAGCATAGGTAGTAACATACGATATGATTCATTTTAATATATGTAACGTTTATTTTTATCGGTTTCGTTGATTCTATTTATTAACGATTCATTTTACAAACTAAAACAATTCTAATTACAAATCAAATTTAGTGACTAAGTGACAAATTCATTTTGATCAAAATAGGTCCAATTTAAATGTTAAAACCGTGGCCTTGTTATACTCTACACTATTTATTTCTTTTTTTGTTTTTATTAATAAATCATTACTTTAACTAATTAAATTACTTAAGTGATAAAAATAAAAAGTGACAAATTTATTTTAGGTCCAAAAATGGCACCAAAACCGTGGCTCTCTATTCACTTAGCTTTTTATTTTCATTTTCTAATTTATCGGTTTTTGACTTAAAGCTTTTATATACTAATTATTTAAGTTATACTAAAGCGACTTAAACTAACTTGAAATTTTCACTAAATATTTTATTATATTTATGAATAGTGTTTTTACTTACTTTAAATTTCTAACTTTTATATTTTAATGATTTAGTTTATTTAACTTATATATTTGGTTATGTATTTATTCACTAATGGATTAAAACAACTTTTAACTTTAACTTTATAAAATTTATGAATCAAAATTAGTCATCTACTTGAAGAACACATGAAGATTTGGAGAACCTTAATACTTTTCATATGAACACAATTTAGTCAAATTTTCATAAGTTATTATAATTTTCTCAAATTTTCCATACAAGTCCATTTTAACTAAACTAATTATAATATGTTATTTAGAAAAATTAAAACTAAAAATTGGTCCAAATTAAGGAGTAAAACCAGTGTACATGTATATGTTCTCACTAATTTTTATTTTTGATTTTTATACTTCTAATTCAATAACTAATTTACTTTATGTTATTTATGTATTTAACATATGTGATAATCATATACAAAACATTAACAACTTAAATAAAAATCATTATAAACACAAGAATAACAATCAAAGTTCAAGAACACACATAAACACATTAAAACATTTAAATTCATAACAAATTCATTTTAAGTCCTAAACATAAACTAATTATATTTTCATGTTCATTTCATTACGAGTATTTTAAGCATGCATTTTACAAAAATTAAAACGAAAAATTAGGTGAAAAATAAGGGAAATGCCGTGGGTATATATAGGTGAGCAAACAATTTTATTTTTCGATTTTTGTCTCCTAATTTAACATATGAATGCTAGGTGATCATAAGCACAATTAATATAACACATAAACATTTCTAGCATACGATTAACAAAATTAAAACCTAGTGTGCGGGGGCACCTTAGGTTAGCTCGGTACGAATTTCTTTAGCTCGTCTGGTTCCATGATTTTGTCAACCCGAGAGACCCAAAATCGACAGTAGTGAACCCAACTAAGAACAACAGCACGAGTGAGAGCATAGAGGAAGAGCAGGGGCGTCAAAACTCGAGTCGACTCCGTCCTCGGCAAATGAACAAACACGCAGGGAATTAAAGTCGGCAAAATGAATTAAAGTCGGCAAAATAATTGACGATAAATTTATGGACTGAAAACGGTTTAACTTACCGACGATAAAAATACGACGACAAGTAGAGCAGGGTCACGGTGGGCAGGGGCCCAGGTGATTCACGGTGGACACCGTGGTGGTGGTGTACGGTGGGCCGAAACAGGGGAAAAAAGGAGGGAGCTCGAGGAAGAGCACGGCCATGGTGGCCGTCGGTGTAGTTGACATCGGTTCCGGCGACGGCGGTGAAGCTCCAGGCGTGGTGGTTACAGTGGACTGAGGTCGGAGCTCCGGCGACGAAAAAATAAAATAAAACAGAGGATAAAGTAGGGGACTACGGTGGGAGAGATAGAGTGAGAGGCGGCAGAGCACGACGGCGGTGGTGATGGCCAAGGAAGGAGGTGGCCTGAGGTGGTGTGGCCTCCGGTGGTGGCGTACGGTGGCAAGGGAAAAGAGGGCAGAGGTGGCGGCGAGAGCAGAGGAGAGAGAGAGGCAGGAGAGGACGGCGGTGGTGTCTCCGGTGGAAGTGACGGTGGCCATGGTGGCTCACGGTGGCTGCCATGGTGTTTGTTGTTATTGTTGCTGTTGAGTTCGTTGTTGTTGTTGATTTGTTAATGTTGTTGTTGTAGCTTTCGTTGTTATTGTTGAGTTTGCCGTTGATGTTATTGTTGTTGTATGTCGTTGTTATTGATGTTGTTGTTGTTTTTATTTAAAGAATGAAAGGGAAGGAGAAGAAGATGAGGTTGAAGAGAAGAGGCAAGATCAGACAAAAATGAGTAGGTTAAAAGAGAAGCTAAGGTGTGTTAGAGAAGCTTGGGTAAAAAAAATATCTCAGTTAAAATAAGGTAGAAGTGAGGGGGGTGTATCATGTATGTCGACATGTGAGGAAGAATAATTGGGTCTGTTTGATTTTGTTTGCTCCGTTTTATTTACTCTTATTTATAAACTTTTATATTTTATTACATTTACTATACTTTAAATTATTTGTTTAAAATTTTAATTCTATTATTCATATTATAAAATTTATAGTTCGAAAATATAAATGTATAAAAGTTGTCCATACAAATTGTATTACGGCCTCACAGATTTTCAAACGGTCTGCTAATTTGCAAGATACATTTCAATAAAATTATATTTATTCAAATAATAATAATTTTTAAATTAAAACTCAAATTTATTAAGTTTAATAAAACCAATGGAAATAAAGTTTTAGTTCGACAGGTATTTTAGAAATAAAAATATAATACAAGTTATATTATAAAAATCGAGAAAGTTTAATTAGAAACATCTTGAGAAAGTTAATTCGAACAAAATTTTTCAGTCGCATTTTCAAACAAAGGAATAAAAGTTAAATTATATAAATTTTAATTTAATAATTTAGTTAAAATAATTAATTTGTATTAATAAAAACACGGGGTGTTACAATCCTACCCCCTTAAGAAAAGTTTCGTCCCGAAACTTGGATTTGGTGGGTAACTGACAAGATAAAACGAAGCAGTCAGAGAATTTTGGAATTTAAAATATAAACATTGCTTTTAATTGAGCAAGATTTTCTCAAAAGGAAATTTTGAAGAAATTTAATAATTCAAAATATAAATAATTCTTTTGCGAATTAACATCTAAATGTTGCTGCATTGACATTTTCAAAATCTGCGTGAAAGAGGTTTTCAAAAAGGTAGGGCCTAGAAGTTTTGTACGGAATTAAATTAAATTAAAATAATAAGCGTTTTAAGAATAAAAACAATTTATTTAATTTTTGAGAATAAATGTTAGCCTTAAAATAGGTTGAAATAAAGAATTTTAATATTTAATTAGGATTGTGACATAATCAAATTATTGTCCTACCCCCTTAAGAAATTTTAAACGTATATACATAATATTATTTTTGTTACTTTTAATGATCACGTGTATATGAAGTATAGCCTTAGGAAAACGGCATTTAGGGAAAATAGGTAAAATCGTAGTGATCATAAGAGGAATATGAGCTTTAATAAAATTAAGGGAATATAGGTTATCGTTGAATGATTAAATAAAATTTTAGAGAATTATCGATAACCTTGTTGACGTAGCTCATTTTCTTTTTTTTTAAAAATTCTTATTATAATGTTATTAGGTGGAATGGAAGCGTTTTAAGTCATATTTATGATAAGATTTGAAATTTATAATAAGGGGTTATATAAAAGAAAAAGAAAATGATATATGTATATAAACATCAAGAGAGATAATTGTAATAGATGGGACAAGTTTAAAAGATATTTAAAATTTAAAGAAAAGGAGCTCGAAACAAAGAAGTTTTAAAAGTATCTAAAATTAAGAAATAAGGATTTTATGAAGAGAAGTTAAAATAAGAAAATCCATTTTAGTGGTTAATACGTAGAAAACTATAAGTTTTAAAACGGATGAAAATTCACGAGAAGGTAATAACAAAATGAGATTCGAAAGTGTATGAAATAAGAATAAGCAATCTAAGATAATTAAATATCAAAAGATATCTCAAATGACGAAATAAAAATTTGACAAACAATAAATAATTTTCAAAGATGTTTTAAAGACGAAATACGAAGGTAAATTTTTAAAACTAGTTAGAAATTTATGATGTTAATTATTTAAAATGAGATAGTAAAGCAAAGAATTTGATAGGTAATCAAGTTAAAAATATTTAAAGTTAAAGGATGGGGATTTTAAAACAATTGAGTTTATAAGTTCAAAAATATTTAATAAAAAGATAAAGAGTTTACAAAAATGAAGGAAACAACCAAAGATTCATTGCATGAGATTAATAAGTATTTCGTAGACATATAATTTAAGAGTTCAAAATTTTGGAATATCAAGGTAATAAGTTTTAGAGGCTGAATAAAAACTCAATGAAATTACCAAGGAAGGAGGAAGTCAACTTTCGAGATTACATAAAAACAAATGAAAATTAACTTTACGAAATCAATTAGTAAGTACTATAGATTTCAAGATTAGAAATTTTAGAAGTTGATAACAAGTAAGGATGATATAATTTTATGAGATTAAGGAGAAGAGATGAAACTCAATTTAAGAAGTCAGTTATTAGGAATTATTGATTTAGGAAATCAACGATTTCGAAGGAGTTTATAATTTTTTTTACGAGTTTGAAAAATCATTAAGTTAACTTTTTTTTTTTTTTAGTAGGGATTTTAAAAATATAAAAGGGAACACTAAAATTTATTTTTTTGAGATTAAATATTATGAAGCTTTTGATTAGAAGATTTAAAAACTGAAAGATTCCAAAAAGATAACGATGGATAAAGAAGGAATTCGATAAAGTTGTAGCAGTCGTTTAATGAAACATAATTCTTCAAACTTTCAATGTCTTCTTATGTTGCATAATTCTTATTGCGTCCATTTGTTGCGTTTGAATTCTTGTCATATTGTCTTCAAGTCTTACATTTGCGAGAAAATAAAAAGGAATATGAATTCATTTTATGAAGTCATTATAGGAGTATAATATAAGTTAGGAAGATTTTATTTTAGAAGAATAAACTAAGTTAAATAGATTTAAAATTTTTGGAGAAGAACCATGATAACTTAGGTTATGAAGATGTTTGAGAAAAAGTTATAAAATCCTGAAAGCAGTAGAATTTTTCAAGGTTAAAAGTGTCGCTTCAGATCGTTCGACTCTTGATGCGTCCATTTGCATGTGCTTGTGTTCTTGTCGTCTCGTCTTCGATTTAAACGTCTCGATTTTTGGTAACGTTAGTATAAGAGACTTGTTAGTCAAAAAGATTAGTCATGGAGCACTTAGCAGGCAAGAAAAGAGAAATAAAAATCTATCGAGGTCGAATGACGGCTGAAAATTCTAAAATCTAGGTCAGTCGGTCAATCCTTAATATTTCTACCCATTCTCACATTTAAAGCGTTCTAAGATTATTATTTTAGCGATCTAAGATTTCTAATTCATTATTTGATCCTATAAGTCTATGCCTGACATACGATATGAATGTCTGGCCCAGGTGTCGTCTCGCTAGATGAAATAACTTTAAGTCATTCACGGTCGCAAGACAGCTCTGATACCAACTGTAACAACCCGGTTTTTCGTGACTTTAATTAAACTAAGGCGGAAAATTAATTAAGTCTATTTATTACAAACCAGCTGTTATCGTATTAAAACTCTATATACATAGTACGAGTCTTAGGATGAAACAGAGTATATGTTTGATTACAAATCTCTCCAAAACAACGAAGTACAAAATAAGGTAAACCATCCCCAGCATTTGATAAACATAAGTCCTCGGGGTACCTGCAGTTCATCTCGGATAAGAGTTTTCTCCCCAACACAATCTAAACACATCAAATAAATCACGTAGTATAGCAATTATAGACATGTGCGATATACATGACAATTAAATAAAATAGATGACAAGGTGCAAGCAAAAACACATAAGGATATCAGGATGATTCAAACATGAGTATAGATCAAATCATATATCACACCACACTCATAACCAATCATACTCAACAAATCATTACCATCTCAATCATATTCGGGGTAGTCGACCCTTTTCAATTATTCATATAGTAACATAACTCGCGAGTCTTGACTACAGAGCGGCTTGTGTACTCTCATAGATAATTATCAAAGTGCACTAGCTGCTCAGACTCGTACATCAGATCAAACACTAAGTAGCGTACGTGATAACTACCTAATATCCAATACAACATGGATAATCTATCATACGTTGTCCTATGAACCACAACCAGTCAGGATGGAAGCATGCAAAACCCTACAAAAGCAAGGCCTGCTCATAAGCTGCCGGGTACATCAACGGACTTTAATGCTAGTATACCACTAGGTAAGAAGGACGATTCAATCCCTTATCTTATGTGTGCACACACTTTCACTTAGAAACGACACCACCCTCGCTACCCGAGAGAGTATGCTTTTCCTAACCAAAACGATTAATACCTAACGACAAGGTCCCCGGGTGGGATGGTCATTTTCCGTTACCTCGTATGGACCGCAAAACGCAACAATTATGCCCATTCAAGGGTTGTATACGCCTGCTTGCCTAAAGACTATGAGAGTCATTAGAACGCCTCAGTCAGCACTGAGAGTGAAAGAGTCCCCATACGCGGCTACCTTTCCAACCATGGCACAATAGATTCGCAACATGACAGACACCCGAGTATTTAACAAGTACTCCTTTTCTTATTTTCTCATTCTCGATTATTCAGGTGACAGTTCATAGTAACAGTATCGTCAAACTTGTATAATGGAAATTTAGTCTAAGCAATTCTTCAGGTAAACGGAAACACAAAGAAAACTTAAATAATTTATTTGAGTCCGTTTGTAAATTTTAAATATTTTTACTATTCACGTATTTTACTATTCACGTATTTACTATTCACGTATTTACTATTCATTGTATTTTATTCGTATTTACTATTCATTGTATTTACTATTCATCGTATTTATTATTCATTGTATTTTATTCGTATTTACTATTCATCGTATTTACTATTCATTGTATTTTATTCGTATGTGTATTTTTATACATAATATCTTATTCGTATTTTTATACTTAGTATTTTATTTAGATACAAACTAAGCTTATTTTTCCTAAGTATGAAATTTTAGTTTTAAAGTCGTTAAGTTCGTTTTGTATTTAGTGATTTTGAAATATATTTTATTCGAAGTTGTTAAGTTCATTTTACACTTAGCGATTTTGAAATATATTTTAAATCAAATTGTTAAGTTCATTTTATATCTAGTGATTTTGAAACATATTTAAATCAAAAAGGTTGAGTTTATTTTATACTTGGTGATTTAAATGATATTTCAAAAGTAGAACTCGGTTTAGATTTAGTCGTATACTTAGCTAAAATTTAAACGGTTTCAAATTTTAGCGAGTTTGTCGTAGTTCATTTTAAATAGTCCATATCTCCATATCCACAACTAAGCATAGGTAGTAACATACGATATGATTCATTTTAATATATGTAACGTTTATTTTTATCGGTTTCGTTGATTCTATTTATTAACGATTCATTTTACAAACTAAAACAATTCTAATTACAAATCAAATTTAGTGACTAAGTGACAAATTCATTTTGATCAAAATAGGTCCAATTTAAATGTTAAAACCGTGGCCTTGTTATACTCTACACTATTTATTTCTTTTTTTGTTTTTATTAATAAATCATTACTTTAACTAATTAAATTACTTAAGTGATAAAAATAAAAAGTGACAAATTTATTTTAGGTCCAAAAATGGCACCAAAACCGTGGCTCTCTATTCACTTAGCTTTTTATTTTCATTTTCTAATTTATCGGTTTTTGACTTAAAGCTTTTATATACTAATTATTTAAGTTATACTAAAGCGACTTAAACTAACTTGAAATTTTCACTAAATATTTTATTATATTTATGAATAGTGTTTTTACTTACTTTAAATTTCTAACTTTTATATTTTAATGATTTAGTTTATTTAACTTATATATTTGGTTATGTATTTATTCACTAATGGATTAAAACAACTTTTAACTTTAACTTTATAAAATTTATGAATCAAAATTAGTCATCTACTTGAAGAACACATGAAGATTTGGAGAACCTTAATACTTTTCATATGAACACAATTTAGTCAAATTTTCATAAGTTATTATAATTTTCTCAAATTTTCCATACAAGTCCATTTTAACTAAACTAATTATAATATGTTATTTAGAAAAATTAAAACTAAAAATTGGTCCAAATTAAGGAGTAAAACCGTGTACATGTATATGTTCTCACTAATTTTTATTTTTGATTTTTATACTTCTAATTCAATAACTAATTTACTTTATGTTATTTATGTATTTAACATATGTGATAATCATATACAAAACATTAACAACTTAAATAAAAATCATTATAAACACAAGAATAACAATCAAAGTTCAAGAACACACATAAACACATTAAAACATTTAAATTCATAACAAATTCATTTTAAGTCCTAAACATAAACTAATTATATTTTCATGTTCATTTCATTACGAGTATTTTAAGCATGCATTTTACAAAAATTAAAACGAAAAATTAGGTGAAAAATAAGGGAAATGCCGTGGGTATATATAGGTGAGCAAACAATTTTATTTTTCGATTTTTGTCTCCTAATTTAACATATGAATGCTAGGTGATCATAAGCACAATTAATATAACACATAAACATTTCTAGCATACGATTAACAAAATTAAAACCTAGTGTGCGGGGGCACCTTAGGTTAGCTCGGTACGAATTTCTTTAGCTCGTCTGGTTCCATGATTTTGTCAACCCGAGAGACCCAAAATCGACAGTAGTGAACCCAACTAAGAACAACAGCACGAGTGAGAGCATAGAGGAAGAGCAGGGGCGTCAAAACTCGAGTCGACTCCGTCCTCGGCAAATGAACAAACACGCAGGGAATTAAAGTCGGCAAAATGAATTAAAGTCGGCAAAATAATTGACGATAAATTTATGGACTGAAAACGGTTTAACTTACCGACGATAAAAATACGACGACAAGTAGAGCAGGGTCACGGTGGGCAGGGGCCCAGGTGATTCACGGTGGACACCGTGGTGGTGGTGTACGGTGGGCCGAAACAGGGGAAAAAAGGAGGGAGCTCGAGGAAGAGCACGGCCATGGTGGCCGTCGGTGTAGTTGACATCGGTTCCGGCGACGGCGGTGAAGCTCCAGGCGTGGTGGTTACAGTGGACTGAGGTCGGAGCTCCGGCGACGAAAAAAAAAAATAAAATAAAACAGAGGATAAAGTAGGGGACTACGGTGGGAGAGATAGAGTGAGAGGCGGCAGAGCACGACGGCGGTGGTGATGGCCAAGGAAGGAGGTGGCCTGAGGTGGTGTGGCCTCCGGTGGTGGCGTACGGTGGCAAGGGAAAAGAGGGCAGAGGTGGCGGCGAGAGCAGAGGAGAGAGAGAGGCAGGAGAGGACGGCGGTGGTGTCTCCGGTGGAAGTGACGGTGGCCATGGTGGCTCACGGTGGCTGCCATGGTGTTTGTTGTTATTGTTGCTGTTGAGTTCGTTGTTGTTGTTGATTTGTTAATGTTGTTGTTGTAGCTTTCGTTGTTATTGTTGAGTTTGCCGTTGATGTTATTGTTGTTGTATGTCGTTGTTATTGATGTTGTTGTTGTTTTTATTTAAAGAATGAAAGGGAAGGAGAAGAAGATGAGGTTGAAGAGAAGAGGCAAGATCAGACAAAAATGAGTAGGTTAAAAGAGAAGCTAAGGTGTGTTAGAGAAGCTTGGGTAAAAAAAATATCTCAGTTAAAATAAGGTAGAAGTGAGGGGGGTGTATCATGTATGTCGACATGTGAGGAAGAATAATTGGGTCTGTTTGATTTTGTTTGCTCCGTTTTATTTACTCTTATTTATAAACTTTTATATTTTATTACATTTACTATACTTTAAATTATTTGTTTAAAATTTTAATTCTATTATTCATATTATAAAATTTATAGTTCGAAAATATAAATGTATAAAAGTTGTCAGTTACAAATTGTATTACGGTCTCACAGATTTTCAAACGGTCTGCTAATTTGCAAGATACATTTCAATAAAATTATATTTATTCAAATAATAATAATTTTTAAATTAAAACTCAAATTTATTAAGTTTAATAAAACCAATGGAAATAAAGTTTTAGTTCGACAGGTATTTTAGAAATAAAAATATAATACAAGTTATATTATAAAAATCGAGAAAGTTTAATTAGAAACATCTTGAGAAAGTTAATTCGAACAAAATTTTTCAGTCGCATTTTCAAACAAAGGAATAAAAGTTAAATTATATAAATTTTAATTTAATAATTTAGTTAAAATAATTAATTTGTATTAATAAAAACACGGGGTGTTACATTAACTAAGATTGTAGCGGTTTCCATTTTTAGCGAGGTTGTCGTAGTTCATTTTAAATAGTCCGTATGTCCAAATCCAATTTAAGCAAAGGGAGTAACACTCGAATTTGTTCATTTTTAATACGTGTAACATTTGTTTTTATCGGTTTCGTCGATTCTTTTTATTAAAGATTTATTATACAATCAAAAATAATCCTAATTACTATTCAACTTTAGTGACTAAGTGACAAATTCATTTTGATCAAAATTGACCCATTTTAAGGGTGAATGCCGTGTATATATATATTGTTAGTCTATTTATTTCTTTTTTTGTTTTTATTAATAATTCATTACTTTAACTAATTAAATTACTTAAGTGATAAAAATAAAAAGTGACAAATTCATTTTAGGTCCAATTTACTCACTAAAACCGTGGCACTTATATACTTAAGTGTTTTATTTTTCGTTTTCTAATTTATCGGTTTTTGACTTAAAGTTTTTATATACTAATTATTTAAGTTATACTAAAGTGACTTAAACTAACTTGAAATTTTCACTAAACATTTTATTATATTTATGAATAGTGTCTTTACTTACTTTAAATTTCTAACTTTTATATTTTAATGATTTAGCTTATTTAACTTATATATTTGGTTTTGTAATTACTTATTAGTTAATAAAAACAATAAATAACAACACACATACAAATATCATAAATCATAATGAGCTAAATATTCAAGAACACATGAAGATAGGATGAACAATTATGAATTTCACATGAACATCAATTAGTAAATTTTTCATATGTTTATATAATTTTCTCAAATTTTACCTACAAGTCTAATTTACCTAAACTAACATAACATATTATTTTCAAAAATTAAAACTAAAATTTGGTCCAAAAATCACAATAAAACCGTGGCCTCTTAATATTGTTCATAAATTTTTATTTTTGATTTTTATACTTCTAATTCAATAACTAACTTACTTTATATTATTTGTGTATTTAACATATGTGAAAATCATATACAAACATTAACAAACAAAAGTAAATCATTTTAAACACAAGAATAAAAATATTTCAAGAACACACATAAACATTTTAAAACATGTAAATTTCATAATGAATTCATTTTTAGTCCAAATCATAAACTAACTATATTTTCATGTTCATCTTAATACAAGTATTTTAAGCATGCAATTTACAAAAATTAAAACGAAAAATTAAGCTAAAATTAGGGTGAAAGCCGTGGGTTCTTTAAGTGAGCACACAATTTTTATTTTTCGATTTTTGTCTCCTAATTTAACATATGATGCTAAGTGATCATAAACACAATAAATATAACACATAACATTTAAAGCATGCGTTTTACAAAAATGAAAACTAGTGTGCGGGGACACCTTAGGTTAGGTTAAGAGTGAAAAGATTAGCAGTTGTCGGGATCCACTATATGATCAAACTGGCTCAAGTCGACACCTCCACCTTGCTCCTCGTCTTTGGTTAGAAGTAGTACATAAAAATGAAAATAATAAGTTAGTAATTTATTTTAAAACTAAACTAGTTAAACTAAAAATTAAAGTGTAGTAGTATTTTATATTTAGGTGATGTTTAGTTTTTTTTTTTTTTAAATGATTTTGGTTTATGTTCTTGATTATATACTAATTAAAAGAGGTAGTGATTAACAAAAATAAGTGGTGGAGAGTTTATTTAAGAGCTTAAGGAAATAAAAGAGCAATAAATAAAAGCTTAAGGAAGAAAAATAAAATGGAGAAGATGAAGATCTTTAAGGAAAACCAAGGAAGAAGATGAATATTGCTCACTTGTGTTCTTGAAATGATTTTATTTAGAGAGAAAAGAGTTAAGTGTTTGTTTGTGTTTTGTGTGTTGTGTAGTAAAACAAACGTGTAGTAGTAGTTAGTAGTAGTAGTTGTAAGTTTTATTTATTATGTAGTAGTAGTAGTAATAAGTATACTAGTATGTAAGTTGTATGTTTTTATTTGTGTTTGTGTGTTGTAGTTGTACGTGTAGTAGTAGTAGTTGTGTAGTACATGTATGTGTTTTATTTGTATGTTAAAAATGTTTAATCTTTAAACAAAAATAAGCTAGAATAAGTGATGATGAATTATGTAGGATGGTAAGTCTTAGACTTGTGTAAGAGAAAGGAAGAATGGAAGAAGATAAGTAAGACCAAGAATGGTCAAAAATCTCGGCTCAAATAAACACACAAGGGCTCGATTTTCGTTTTTGAAATTTTCGATTTACGCGCACGCGAAAAGTCTCGAAATAAAATATATAGTCTTAAAATGATGGTTCGAAGTAAGATCGAAAATAAAAATGAAGAAAAACGTTGAAGGGTGATCAAAACAAAAATTGGCCTTAGGATCCTCGAAACTTTGAAATAAAATCTTATTTGATCGAAACACTTATTTTTTTCGTTGAATGTTATCGAATTAAATCATTATAACTAAACGTCAAAAAGTTTATCAGTTTAGGCTTAGTGTAACTCATTATTTCGATCTTTAGTGAAAGTGTTAGTTAAATCAAATTGAAATAGTAATTAGTTATTAATATAATATGATTTATTAATTAAAAATCAAAATGATTACATTTTTTTGATGTTAAGAGTTTTTGTACGTGAATCTTGGAAAAAAAAATAAGGTGGCTTGACTTTGACTTGCGTGTTTGAAATCGTTGACTTGAATTTCAAAGCCGAGAAAAATATAAGTGTCCACTTTTATTTTAAAAACGAAAGGTGTTCGAAATTGAATTTTATGAACAAAAGGTTTTACTTTTATCTTTATGAATAGTTAACTAGGCTTGACCATTTTGAAATTTGAAAGACGATATACGTTTTGTGTTGACTTTTATAAAATTTTGAAATGTGTTTCTTTTTAAATTCTAAAGATAATACAACAAACTTTATTTTTCAAAATTATAAATTTGTACTTGGGAAAATTTTGTATTATTTGGCGAAAAAAATTCAATCGCATTTTTATTATAATGAAAAAGGATGAATTTAATCTAAGTAATTAAATTCTTTTATAAAATTGTGTTACGAAAACACGGGGTGTTACATAATATGAGTTTAAGATAACCAGAGTTATTCGATTACATTCTCTCAAAAAGGA
Source organism: Dianthus caryophyllus (assembly GCA_023091065.1). Classification (NCBI taxonomy): domain Eukaryota; kingdom Viridiplantae; phylum Streptophyta; class Magnoliopsida; order Caryophyllales; family Caryophyllaceae; genus Dianthus; species Dianthus caryophyllus. The sequence continues at coordinate 29,947,946 of CM041524.1, read as the reverse complement.
GTACAAAATAAAGGTAAACCATCCCCGGCATTCAATAGGCGTTGGTCTCAAAATTTTGCATTAAACTCTCATCATTTTCTCGCACACTCTTTCGACACATGCAATTCTAAAACATATGCATTATATAAAGGAAATAAATAAATAAAAACAAATAGCAAGTAGGCATGCAACACATAAGGAAAGCATGATGATTCAAACATGCGTACAAATCCAATCACGTAACGTAACAACACTCATAGATAATCATTCTCAATAAATCGTACTTCAATACTCAGGAAATCAAGTCATTCAGACAATAATCAAACAAGACAAGGAAATACATTCAACATGTGATAACAAATGAGTCTTTGTTAGCGAGGCGAAAGCATGCAGACGTAAAACGCGCTATAGTAGACAGGGCCAACAAAGTGGACAAGGCTGACATACTAGACGTCCGCGCAGAAGCGATCAGGGCCGACAAAGTGGACAAGGCTGACAGGCTAAAGATACCTAAGGTAATAAGGACAGCCAAATCCTTGTCTAATGTATGCATACACCATCTAATCGAGGATCATACGTATTCGCTATTCAAAAGGTATCACCGACGAAAAATACGACTATCACCTTAGACGGGTACCCCCGGGTGGGGCTGGATTTTCCACTTACTATCTATGGGCCCACGGAAATATCAATGTTGCCCCATCCCTGAGGTTGTATGTAACACCCCGTGTTTTTATTAATACTAATTAATTATTTTAACAAAATTCTTAAATTAAAATTTATATAAATTAACTTTTATTCAATTACTTCAAAAACGCGGCTGAAAAATTTCGATTAAATAAACTTTCTCAAGATATTTCTAGTTAAACTTTCTCGATTTTTATATTAATCTGTATTATATTTTAATCCTAAAATACTTGTCAAACTAAAATCTTGATTTAATTGGTTTTATTAAACTTAATAAATTTACATTTTACTTTAAAAATTATTATTACTTGAATAAATATAATTTTGTCGAAACCTGTCTTGCAAATAAACAGACCGTTTGAAATTTTACGAGACCGTAATACAATTTGTAACTGACAACTTTTATACATTTTATATTTTCGAACAATAAATTTTATAGTATTAAAAAAATGAAACTAAAATTTAAAACAAATAATTTAAAGTATAATATATTTAATAATAATTAAAAGTTTATAAATAAGAGCGAATGAAACAGAGCAAATCGGAGAAACTGACCCAGAATTACAATGTATGTCGACATACACATACATCCTCCTCCACTCATTCATTTTGGATATTTTATTTGTCTTTCTTGACCTACTTCCCTAACACACTTCAAACACCCTCATTTTCATTCTACTGCCTTCTTCCTCCCTTCTTCTTCTTCTTCTTTCCTTATTTCATTTCTTTACTTAGCTCCTCCATTAAACAACAAAAACAAGTAATAATAATAATAATAATGATAATAATAATAATAATAAAACAATAACAAACAACAATAACAAACAACAACAACAGCAGACAACAATAACAACACGAGCAACAACAACAACATCAACATAACAATGGCGACAACAACAGCAGCGGCCACCATGGCCATGGTCACCGGAGCAACAACCGACGGCCACCACACGTGCAGCCACCACCGTCGCCGCCCCCTGTTTTCGTCGCCCACCACCGTACACCACCACAGGCCGCCATTAATGGCAAGCTCGAGCTCGAGCTCTGTCATCGTCATCGGAGTCACCACCGTGAGCCACCACCACGTCTACGTCCCCTGTTTTTCTCGGCCTCCCCTGCTTTCCTCTGTTTTCGGCTCGGTTTCGACTTCAACTTCGACCACCGGAGTTTCTCACGGTGGGCCCCCTTTTCATTTCAAATTTTTCTATTTCATTTCGTTTGCCGTTTCAATTTCATTTCGTTGATTAAGTAATTGTCGACTTAATTCACACTTATCGTTTTCTGTCGATAAATTTTATCGACATTTGATTTCGCCGACTTTAACTCGTTGTTCCTCTCTCCCCTTTGTGTTCTGTTCATTTGCCGAGGACGAAACCGACTCGAGCTTGACGCTGTGCTCTTCACCTCGAGCTCCCTTCTTTTCTCGGTTTTCCCTGCCTTCTTTTCTCGGTTTTCCCTGCTCTCTTTCGGTCCTTGCTTTTCATCCATGCCACCTCCATTTATTTTGCTGCTGCGTCGGAGTCTCACGCTATTGTGATGGTTGGAAATCAGTTCATTTGGGTTGGGAGTACTACATGTTCGGGTTTTACTTGGAGGCCCTCTGTTCGTGAGCCAAATTTAAGGTGCTTCTCGCACACTTATGTGATAAGCGCCTAGTAATTGACTACATGTTATTTTTCCTAAGTGATGTTATAATTGCTTGTATGATTTATTTTGTCACCTAAACATTGTATGTTAAATTAGAAGATAAAAATCGAAAAATAGAATTTATTGAACATATAGAAACCACACGGCTTACCCCTTATTTTTCACTAAATATTTCGTTTTAATTTTTGTAAATTGCATGCTTAAAATACTTGTAATAAGATGAACATGAAAATATAATTAGTTTATGTTTTGGGCTAAAAATGAATTTGTTATGAAATTTAAATGTTTTAAAGTATTTATATGTTCTTGAAGTATTATTGTTATATTTGTGTGAAATGACTTATTTTTTTTGTATTAATGTTGTATTTAATTGTAATATTAGCATTTTGAAATTATATGTTATGTGTAAATTATTGAACATATTAAATATAAGTATCACCATTATAGAATAAGACTAAAAATATTACTAAAGTAACTAAAGTAAATAAATCAAATTTAAATAAAATATTTATGGAAATAAAATATTTATCGGCACTAAAAAGGTTTAAATAAAACACAACTACAAATTAAGATTTAAATTAAAAGAGTATTAAGTTTAAATTATTATTAAATCAATTTAAAAGTAAAAATATAACTTAAGTTTCCCGTATAAATTTCTAAGATAAATAGTTATGTAAAATGTCATATATTACATTTAATATAAAGATTGCTTTACTTAAAACTATAAAGTTTACAAGGAACTAAAATATACTAAATAAGTATCTTGTTAAAATAATAAAAGAAATTAAGTAACTTGAAATTTATAATAAACCTAAGTAAATCTTTTATTAAAAATTAATATCACTAACAATATTTTTGGAACTAAATTAAAGTTAGGCGAAGCCGCGTAAAAAGAAATTTAAGAACTAACGTCGCAAATATAAATTAGGATTAAAACTGTTAAAAAAATTTACTAAATATAAAAATGTAAGGATAAAAAGAATTATCAAATCATATGAATAACTTAGTAAAAATAATATTTTATATGAAAATATTAAGTTAAAGCAAAGATCGCAAATTTAGACAATATCTTTAAAAATTAAGAATCCGTCTTAAAGTCGATAACTCACTAAATAAATGAAGTCATATAATAAAAATAAAACATATAAAACGAAGACATTATAAAAAGATACGAATGATTTCATAAAAGTAATGTAGAAAGGATTTCTAAGTTATATAAACTTAAATAAAATTCTACGATCAAATTATACCTTCACGTTAATCGAATAAGTTAAAATTTCATTACAAAGTTGTATTAAGGAATTAAACCACCTAAAGGAAATTTAACTAAATGTCACTTAATTATATTTTAGTCAAAAATACTAAAATCTGTCAAATATCATTTAAGTAATATTTCTAACATTAAAATAAATGTTATGAATATTACGTAACTAGACACCTTCATTATTTATATTAACTATGAAAATATTAAATAATTATTATATTACATGAAACTTGGAATATTTATATCACTAATTGTAAACACACCTAAGTTGAAATTTAAACGAAACTAAATCTTTTGACTTAATCAATTAAAATACTTCCACTTGAATAAAATGAATTAGTCACTTAAAACTATTTAGGTTACTCAAATTAAAGAACCTTAAAGTAAACTAAGTAACAAGAATAAATATTTAAAAGAAATGATGAATAGTAACTAAAATTTCAAAATGGTTTAACTTACTAAGATAATAAATCTAAATGAAATACAAAAATAAGATAAGAATCAATAAAATAGCAAAGTTTTAACAATTACTTAAAATTAACATAAATAAAATAATAAGTGGACATGTTAAGAAGAATATCAACATATACTTCAAATAAAATACCTTACTTGCTCTGTTTATATGAGATCATGTGGTACGTTATATTTAATTATAAAAGTTTGACGATATATTTAAGTTTAGAATTGTCACTTGATTTGAATAAACAGGAAATAAGAATTGGAAAGAATTGAATTACGAAATAAAATACTTGGATTGTTCGCCATGTCGCGCCCCTTCAAATACGAAGTTAACGAGGTAGCTGTCTATGGGGACTTGGGCTCCCTCCCAGAGTTGCCCAAGGCTATTCAACGATCTTAAGATTGCTGTTTGACGTGTGGTATCAACCTCGGGATGGGGCATACTTGATACTTCGCGGGCCCATATATTAGTAATTGGAAACGCCAACCCCATCCGGGGGTACCCGTCTCTGGTGATAGTCGAACTTTTTCGTCGGTGATACCTTTTGAATAGCGAATACGTATGATCCTCGATAGGTAGTGTATGCATACATTAGACAAGGGATTGAATCGTCCTTATTACCTTAGGTATCTTTAGCATATCCAGACTTGTCCGTTTTAACATTACCCTGCCATCTGCGCGGATTATGTCTCGCATGCTTAGCCTTACTAACGAAGACTCATTTGTTATCACATGTTGAATGCATTTCCTTGTCTTGTTTGTTTGATGATTATCTGAATGACTTGGTTGAGTATTGGAATACGATTTATTGAGTATGATTGACTGTGAGCGTGGTACGTTATTTGATTGGATGTTATTCTCGTGTTGAATCATCATGATTTACTTATGTGCTTTATTTGCATACTTGCTATTTGTTTTCCTTGTTTATTTAATATTTATATCGCATATTGTTTTAGAATTGCATGTATCGTAAGAGTGTGCGAGAAAATGATGAGATGTTAATGCAGTACCAGAGACCATCTCTTATGCATCTTTGAGTGTTTACCTTCTTTATTGTGTACTTTTTGAGAGGATGTAATCAAACTTATACTCTGTTTTATCCTAAACTCGTACTATGTATTTAGAGTTTTAATATGATGACAGCTGGTTTTGTAATATATAGACTTAATTAATTTTCCGCCTTAGTTTAATTAAAGTCACGAAAAACCAGGTTGTTACATTGTATATACTGTGCCGAATAGCAATCTTAAGATCGTTATAAGCCTTAGGCAACTCTGGGAGGGAGCCCAAGTCCCCATAGACAGCTATCTCATTAACATCGAATTTCAAGAGTCGCAACATGGCGAACAATCCAAGTATTTTATTCAAGTAGTTCATTCCTTCAAATTCTTATTTCCTCGTTCATTCAAAATAGGTGACAATTCTGTAACTTAAATATATCGTCTAACTTTGTATAATGAAATTTTAGTTCTAGCAGTTCTTCAGATAAACAGAATACATAGAAAGACTTAAATATTTATTTTGAGTTCGTTCGTAAAATTTAAATATTTTCACTATTCATTATTTTACTATTCATCGTATTTACTATTCATCGTATTTACTATTCACCGTATTTTTATACGTATTCGTATTTTAGTATTTCGTATTTGTACGTATCTTTATACGTATGCGTATTTTTATACTTTGTATTTTATTCGTATTTTATACGTACATGTATTCCTATACTTAGTATATTTCCTTATACTTAGTATTTATTATTATATTTTTATACTTAGTATTTTTATACCTTAAGATATTTTATTTAGGTACAAAATCAAGTTTATTTCCTAAGTATAGAATTCTAATTTCAAAGTCGTTAAGTTCGTTTTGTACTTAGTGATTTGAAATAATATTTTGAAAGTAAAAGTCGGTTACGTTTAGTCATATACTTAACTAACATTTTAGCGGTTTCCATTTATAGCGAGGTTGTCGTAGTTCATTTTAAATAGTCCGTATGTCCATATCCAAATTTAAGCAAAGGTAGTAACACACGAAACTGTTCATTTTAATACGTGTATCGTTTATTTTTATCGGTTTCGTTGATTCTTTTTATTAACGATTTATTATACAATCTAATATAATCCTAATTACTATTCAAATTTAGTGACTAAGTGACAAATTCATTTTGATCAAAATTGACCCATTTTAATTAGGAAAACCGTGGCACCTTAATATACTTATTCATTTTATTTCTTTTTTTGTTTTTTTTTTATTAATAATTCATTACTTTAACTAATTAAATTATTTAAGTGATAAAAATAAAAAGTGACAAAATCAATTTTGGTCCAAAAACATAGCTAAGGCCGTGGCCTTCTATACTTAGCCATTTATTTTCGTTTTCTAATTTTATCGGTTTTTTTGACGTAAAGTTTTTATATACTAATCATTTAAATTATACTAAAGCGATTTAACTAGTTTACAATTTTCACTAATTATTTTATTTCAATTATGAATAGTGATTTTACTCACTTTAATTTTCTAACTTTTTCATTATAAAGATTTAGCTTATTTAACTTATATATTTATTATTGGAATTTTTCACTAATGAATTTAAACAACAATAAATTAAAACTTATAATTATTTTGAATCAAGCTAGTCATCTAAATGAAGAACACTTGAAGAAATGAAGAACCCTAATATTTTTCATATGAACATTTTTAACTCAAATTTTATATTATCGTTTTATTTTCTCAAATTTTTATAGCAAGTCTAATTTATCTAAACTAATCATAATATATTATTTAGAAAAATTAAAACTAAAAATTGGTCCATTAAAATCAAAATGGCCGTGTATATGTATGTATATGTTCTAAATTTTATTTTTGATTTTTATACTTCTAATTCAATAACCAACTTACTTTATATTATTTATCTACTTAACATGTGTAAAAATCATATACAAAACATTAACAAACATAAATAAAAATCATTTCAAACACAAGAATAACAATATTTCAAGAACACAACTAAACACTTTAAAACATGTAAATTTCATAACAAATTCATTTTTAGTCTAAAACATAAACTAACTATATTTTCATGTTCATTTTATTACAAGTATTTTAAGCATGCAATTTACAAAAATTAAAACGAAATATTTAGTGAAAAAAAAGGGTGATGCCGTGTGGTGTTTAGGTGTTACACAAATGTTATTTTTCGATTTTTATCCTCTAATTTAACATATGATAATTATGTGACAAACAACATCATATATATAATTATAACATCACTTAGGAAAATAACATAAAATCAGTTACGAGGCGCTTATCACATAAGTGTGCGAGAAGCACCTTAGTTGGTTAGGAAAGAAAATCCTAGCAATTATCGGGATCGATAATATGGTCGAAGACACTTAGATCGATGGCTCCACCTTGCTCCTCGTCTTTGGTTAGGATGAGTACATAAAAATGAAATAAGCAAGTTAGTAAATTTATTTAAGCTAAGTTAACTAAACTAAAAATTTAAAGTGTTGTATCATTTTTGTGTTTAGGTGATGTATATGTATTAAATGTTTTGATTTATGTTCTTAATTCATTGTAAGTAAAAAGAGAAGGTTATTACTAACTAGAAATGGTATTGAATTTATTTAAGAACTTAAGTGAATTTAAGCAAGAAAATGAAAGTTTAAGAAGAAAATCAAGAGGAAGAAGATGAAGATCATGTGTTCTTGAGGTTGAACATGAGTTTTGCTTACTAGTGTTCTTGGTTTTATTAGAGAGAAAAGAGTGAGTGTTTGAGTTGTGTTTGTGTGTGTTGTTTGTGCGTGTGATAGTAGTGTAGTAGTAGTAGTTGTGTTTTGTTTTAGTATGCTTGAAGACTTAGTTTTGTATTCACATTTAAATTAAAAGGAGCTACTAAGTGATGATGTAATAAGTAGGAGTGTAAGAAGGATTAGACAACTTAGTAAAGGAGGCATGGTGGTGTAAGAGAAAGGAAGAAAATGGAAGAAGATAATGTTGACCAAGGGCCAAAAAAATCTCGGCCAACATCACCACCAAGTCCCGATTTTTACGTTTTTGAAATTTTCGATTTACGCGCACGCGAAAAGTCTCAAAATAAAATATATGATTTTAAAATAGTGGTTCGAAGTAAGATCAAAAATAAAAATGAAGAAAAACGTTGAAGGGTGATCAAAACAAAAATTGGCCTTAGGATCCTCGAAATTTTTAATAAAAATTTCGTTTGGTTGAAATATATATTTTTTTCGTTGAATGTTATCGAATTAAATCATTATAACCAAACGTCAAAAAGTTTATCAGTTTAGGCTTAGTGTGATTCATTATTTTGATTTTTAGCGAAAGTGTTAACTAAATCAAAACGAAATAGTAATTTATAATAATTAAATAAGGCTTGTTAGTAATAAACAAAATGATTAACCTTAACTAGTTTTAATTAGATTAGGATTATATGTAAGTAGATTTGGAAAAAGATTAGGTGATTTAATCACCTTAAGTGGCTCGGCCACTTTGGTCAAGATTGACCTCGATTTGCGTGCCGAAATTTGTCGTTGAGAAAATTGTCGTAGATTCTTTGTTTGATTTATCGAGTTCGAATATGAAAGAATAAAGTTCAAATTCGAAGTGTATCAAAATGGTTTTAGTTTAGGTGCGAGAAAAACTCGTAGTGTATTGTAAATGTTGACTTTTATAAAATTTTGAATTGTGTTTCTTTTTAAATTCTGAATATAATAAAACATACTTTATTTTTCAAAATTTTTATATTTATACTTAGGAAGTTTAGTATTATTTGGCGAAAAAAATTCAGTCGCATTTTTAATGTAATGAAAAAAAGATGAATTTAATTTAAGGAATTAAATTCTTTTATAAAATTGTGTTACAAAAACACGGGGTGTTACAATCCTACCCACTTAAGAAAAGTTTCGTCCCCGAAACTTGGATAGAGTGGATAACTGCTCGAGGTTGAACAAGGCAGTTAGAGAGAATATTGAGATTTTACGCAATTGGATAATAATATTTGGTTTTGTTGGAATAAGACTTTTTGAAAAGTTTGAGTTTTCTAATTAATATAGAAACGTCGGATAGAGTGAAAATATTGGAGAACAAAATCGCGTTTGATTTATTAATGAGATATTTAAATAAATATGGAGATGTTACTAGAATGTTATTTTCGAAAATGATGCGAAAGAGATTCACAAAAAAAAAAGTAGGGCCTAGAAGTTTTGTACGGAATTAAATGAAATTGAAATAATAAGCGTTTTAAGAATAAAAATAACTTATTTAGTTCTGAGAATACATGTTAACCATAAAATAGTTTGAAAATAAGAAATTTCAGATTTTAGTAGGACTTTAATATAGTTAAATTATAGTCCTACCCCCTTAAGAAGTTTTAAACGTATATATCTAATATTATTATTGTTACTTTTAATGACCACTAAATCAAGATACATAGCCTTTAGGGAAAAGAACGGCAATTAGGGAAAATGGATAAAAGTCGTAGTGATCATAAGGAGAATATGAGCTTTAATAAAATTAAGGAAATATAGGTTATCGTTGAATGATTAAATAAAATGTTTAGGAGATTATGGATAACCTTGTTGATATAGCTCATTTTCCTAAAATCGGAGATGTTAAAATCATATTTCGGTTAAGATTGAAATTTATAATAATGGATGACGTAAGTATCTAAAATTTTTGTATGTATATTTCTAAAATGGAGGAAATAGTAGCAAACAATTTCAAAGATTTTAGAAATAGAGGAATAAAAATTTTGAACCATGAAGTTTCGAAAGTGTTTCAAAATACGTTACAAAGATTTGACGGAACAAGCAAAAATTTTCAAGGGTATATTTTTTTTATAGAGAACGTATGAAAACCATTTTTTTTTTTTTAGAAAGATATATTAAGAGATTGATAAGGATTTTAAATATAGGAGGTCGTAAAGGAAATTTGTGTGATGGATTGTTTGATAAATTTTGGGAGGAATTAAAAGATAATGAAACTCCCGAATCGAATAAACATAAGTGTTGGTACGAGGTTAATTAGAAATTTACCGGTAATGACGTCAACATCGATAATATCCTCAGCACCCTCTTCAGACTCGGTCAGGACATACACACGTCCCTGAACTCTGACAGCTGGCTGGGGTCCCGCGTTTGCTTTAGCAACAGTACCCCTCTTTGGGCACTCATTTGATTTATGTCCCACCTCCTTGCAGAAGAAACATACTACCGGTTCCCCATTACAACGCTTTCCCGGGTGGTTCGGTTGTCGACAGAAACGACACTGATTTGCTTTGAAAGGTGGGTTTCAGGAAGTTGTTGATTGTTCCTTGCGGCGTTCACGGTGGGGTTTGGTTGGGGTAATGGGAGTGCATTATGGTTCCTATTATGATTATCTTGATTCTGATAACCCGTGCGACCAAAGAGCGGTTTGTGGATGAAGCTAGCACTCGCCACATGAGGCGTAAAGGTTTTCTTTTTCTTTTTCTCTTCCGCTTCACCCTTTTGGATGGGAGCCCAGATGCTCGTAGCCTTTTCGTGAGCCTCATAAAGTTCTTGCAGTTGAACCCGCTCATGTTTATTCTTAGGTTGTTGGCCATGCCCCTAACGTAACGAGTTGCGAGTTCCTCCTCGTTAGTTATTATTCTAGGAGCAAACTTGGACAGCTCCTGATACTTTTCGGTGTATGCCTGCAGAGACATATCACCCTGGCTTTGTAACACCCCGTGTTTTTGAATCACATTTTTATAAAAGAATTTAATTCCTTAGATTAAATTCATCATTTTACCTTATAATAAAAATGCGACTGAAATTTTTTTTTTTTTTTTCGCTAAACAATACTAAATTTCTTAAGTCCAAATATAAAAAAATTTTGAAAAATAAAGTATGTTATATTATATTCAGAATTCAAAAAGAAACACATTTCAAAAATTTATAAAAATCAACCATAAAATTTATATCGCTATTCAAATTTCAAAAATAGCTAAGTCATGTTTACTATTCATTAGAATAAAAGTAAAACCTTTTATTCATAGAATTTAATTTCGTACATTTTTGATTTTTGAATAAAAATGGACCCGTATATCTTTTCCGTCTTTGAAATTCAAGTCAACGATTTCAAACACGCAAATCAAAGTCAAACCACTTTATTTTCTTCAAAAGTCACGTACAACACTTAACATCAAAAATATTGTAATCATTTTGATTTTTATTTAATAAATAATTATATATTAATATCTAATTACTATTCATATTCTATTAAACTAACATTTTCACTAAAAATCGAAATAATGAGTTACACTAAGCCTAAACTGATAAACTTTTTGACGTTTGAGTATAATGATTTAATTCGTTAACATTCAATAAAAAAAATAAGTGTTTCGATCAAATAAGATTTTATTTCAAAGTTGCGAGGAACTAATACCCAATTTTTATTTTGATCACCCTTCAACGTTTTTCTTCATTTTTATTTTCGATCTTACTTCGAACCCTTATTTTAAGATCATATCTTTTATTTCGAGACTTTTCGCGTGCGCGTAAATCGAAAATTGCAAAAACGTAAAAATCGGGTCTTGGTCTTGTATGTTGGCCGAGATTTTTGACCATCAATGGTCTTTACTTATCCTCTTCCATTTTGCTTTGTCTTACACACAATAAATACACTTACACACCTATTTTTAAGTCATCATGTTGTTGATTTACATTTGACTTTATTTAACAAACTATTTCCTTGTTTTAATGTAACCCGTAATAACCATTAGAGCCTAACTTTCGAGGTCCGAAAAGTGGTCATACGGACTCGGAATTTAACGAAATAAAAGCCTAAACCACTTAATTTTTCGAGACGGATTTAATGGTACAGTTTTCATAACTATTAGACAGTCCGAACTAAATTCATTTTTCTGTTTTCTTTCAAAGGTCAAATTTCATTCCTCGAAACCTGCTATTCTATTTTCGCCGTCTCAGCTCTTAAAATTTATCGACTACCTTAACTTTTAAATATTTCCTTCAATAGTAAATAAAATATTTTAGTCTTAGAATTCAAAAGTAGAGATATTTCGAAAAATCGTCAAACGCGCACACACTAACTTTTATCGTCTTTTGACGCCCGACTTTTTAAGCCCGATTTATTTCGTAAAAGCATTTTAAAATATCGGGGGAACAATTTCTAACCCAAATAGTATTATTGACTTGGGTGGTTTGATGTGATGATGATTTTAATTTTATTATCATTAAACTTTATTTAATTAAAATCAAAACTTAGCACCTTATCTATACTAACTTATCCTACAAGTTTTGGAAGTGGAAAAATCAACTTCATGTGCTCTCTTGATTACCGTAGCATTGCCCCTCATTCTATTCCATTATTTTCTTTCTTTTTCTCCCTTTGCTTTCTTCCTTTTTCTTACAAAACCATTAAAACAAAACTCTTATATTATTTCTAATAAACCCTTAGTATTACTAGTTAATCAATGGGTATTAGGTGTTAACATGCTTGGAGTATTTGGGTGAAGATCATGGGTGTTCTTGGGTGAAGATCATGGGTGTTCTTGGGTGAAGACTTAATCCGATCTAAAATTTATTTTAGATCCTCGACGATAACCATCTAATTTAAAGGTGCTCCCGCACACTATAATTGCTAAGCACTTACACTTGTTTGATTATATGTTATGTTTGAGTGTGTGTATGAATTTGTATGTTACATAGATATTGCATGATTAATTACAAGGCAAAAATCAAAAAAATAAAATTTGTGTAGTATTAAAAACCACACGGCCACCCTTATTTTTCTCACTTAATTTTTCGTTTTAATTTTTGTTAATTGCATGCTTAAAATACTTGTAATAAGATGAACATGAAAATATAATTAGTTTATGTTTTGGACTAAAAATGAATTTGTTATGAAATTTAAATGTTTTAAAATGTTTATTTGTGTTCTTGAAATATTGTTGTTATTGTGTTTGAAATGATTTTTACTTTTGTGTGTTAATGTTTGTATATGATTTTTACATATGTTAAATACATAAGTAATATTAAGCAAATTAGTTATTGAATTAGTAGTATAAAAATCAAAAATCAAAATTTATGAATATATATACATATACACGGCATACATGAATTATTTGGACCAATTTTTAGTTTTAATTTTTCTAAATAACATATTATGATTAGTTTAGTTAAATTAGACTTGTATGAAAAATTTGAGAAAATTATATAAACATATGAAAATTTGACTAAATGATGTTCATATGAAAAATATTAGAAACTCATCACATATTCATGTGTTCTTCACTTAAATGACTAGTTTGATTCAAAATGATTATAAGTTTTATTTTTATTATGGTTTAAAGTCATTAGTGAAAAATTACAAAAATAGTTATATAAGTTAAATAGACTAAATCATCAAAATATAAAAGTTAGAAAATTAAAGTGAGTAAAATCACTATTCATAATTGAAATAAAATAATTAGTGAAAATCGTAAACTAGTTAAATCGCTTTAGTATAATTTAAATGATTAGTATATAAAAACTTTAAGTCAAAACCGATAAATTAGGAAACGAAAATAAAAGACTAAGTGAATAGAGGCCCACGGCCTTAGACTTATTTTTGGACAAAAATGATTTTTGTCACTTTTTATTTTTATCACTTAAGTAATTAAATTAGTTAAAATAATTAATTGTTAATAAAAATATAAAAAGAAACAAATAGCTAAACTAAATAAAGGGCCACGGTTTTCCTATTTAAATTGGGTCAATTTTGATCAAAATGAACTTGTCACTTAGTCACTAAACTTGATTTGTAATTAGGATTATATTAGATTGTAAAATGAATCGTTAATAAAAAGAATCAACGAAACCGATTAAAATAAACGTTACACGTATTAAAATTAACCATCTCGAGTGTTACTACCTATGCTTAAATTTGGATGTGGACATACGGACTATTTAAAATGAACTACGACAACCTCGCTAAAAATGGAAACCGTTAAAATCTTAATTAGGTATATGACTAAATCTAACCGAGTTTTACTTTTGAAATGTTATTTAAAATGACCAAGTACAAAATGAACTTAACAACTTTGAAACTAGGATTTTGTACTTAAGTTTAAATCGAGTTTTACATTTAAAATAAATTCTCAAATCACTAAATACAAAACGAACCTAACGACTTTAAAACTAGAATTTTATACTTAGAAAATAAAAGTGATTTTGATACTTTAGTAAAATACCTAAGTATGAAAAGTGTATAAAATGTAAGTATACTAAGTATAAGAATAAAGTAATCAATACCAATAATACATGTACTTAATAAAAATACGAATAAAATACAAAGTATAAAAATACGCATACGTATAAAATACGAATAAAATACGAAGTATAGAAATACGCATACGTATAAAAATACGTACAAATACGAAATCCGAAAATACGAATACGTATAGAATACGATGAATAGTAAATACGATGAATAGTAAATACAGTGAATAGTAAAATAATGAATAGTGAAAATATTTAAAATTTACGAACGGACTCAAAATAAATCATTAAGTCTTTCTATGTGTTTTGTTTATCTGAAGAACTGCTAGAACTAAAATTTCATTATACAAAGTTAGACGATATATTTAATTTACAGAATTGCCACCTATTTTGAATGAACGAGGAAATAAGAAATTGAGAAAATGAAATACTTGAATAAAATACTTGGATTGTTCGCCATGTCGCGACTCTTGAATTCGAAGTTAATGAGGTAGCCGTCTATGGGGACTTTGGCTCCCTCCCAGAGTTGCTAAAGGCGATCTAATATTTTTATATAAAGTATTATTTCGGTGCGGGATATACAACCTCAGGGATGGGGCATGATTGATATCTCCGTGAGCCCATACTACGGTAATTGGAAACTCCAGCCCCACCCGGGGGTACCCGTCTAAGGTGATAGTCGTATTATTAGGTGACTACTTACTCGAGGGCGAGTATGATCTGAACCTATCTATAGTGGTGTATGCATACATTAGACTCGGGATTTGGCTGTCCTTATCGCTTTAGGTATCTCTAGACTGTCAGACACGTCCGCTTTGTTCGGCCCTGATCTCTATTGCGCGGACGCCTAGCCTGTCAGACACGTCCGCTTTGTTCGGCCCTGATCGCTAGTCTAGCCTGTCAGACACGTCCGCTTTGTTCGGCCCTGATCGCTATTGCGTATTTTACGTCTGCATGCTTCCGCCTCGCTAACGAACATTCATTGGTTAACGTATGTTGAATGTATTTCCTTGTCTTGTTTGATTGGTTATTGTCTGAATGGCATGATTTCCTGAGTCTCGAGATACGGTTTGCTTGAGAATGTTTTTGTGTGAGTATTTGTACGTTATGCGATTTGATTTATACTCATGTCTGAATCATCATGATTTCCTTATGTGTTTTAATTGCCTACCTGTTAATTGTTTTTATTTATTCTACTTCCTATATTGCATATGTTTTAGAATTTCATGTGTCGAAAGAGTGTTGCGGGAAAATGATAATGGTTAAACGCAGGTACCCCGAGACCAACGCTATTGAATGCTGGGGAGAGTTACCTTACTTATTTTGTACGCTTTTGAGAGAATGTAATCGAATAACTCTGCTTTATCTTAAACTCGTATTATGTATACAGAGTTTTATGACGATAACAGCTGGTTTTGTAATATATAGACTTAATTAATTTTCCGCCTTAGTTTAATTAAAGTCACGAAAAACCAGGTTGTTACAGGCTTAGGTTACGGAACTCTTCTTCCTTTTCCCATCTTAACTCTTCTCCGAAGTACTTGTTCTCTAGCAGCAGTTTGAACTCGCTCCAATTGTAAATCCTCAGGGGAAAAGTAGATCTGACCAGGCGCCACCAACTGTTGGCCTCCCCTTTGAGGTAGTATGCTACCACATTCACTTTCTCAGTAGGAGGTGTCTTGCTCAGTTCCAATAGCTTCTCCATCTCCTCAATCCATTCAGTCAAGAAGGTAGGGTTGACGGAGCCTGAGTACATTTGAGGTCTATGTTTTGAGAACCTCTCAAACGCGGATTGGTTATTACCGCCACCCTGATATTGGTGGGTATTCTGAGCAATCTTTATGATTGCGTCCTCAAAACCTCTTCTCCTTGCCTCCTCTTCAAGGAATTGTTGATTAAGGTCATTGTCTGGAATACCGTTTGCAGCCATTCTGAAAATATTAAACTGTATGAATTTGAGTAGTTCCCAAAAGAAGCATATTATAGAATACAAGATAAAAGTTGGTTACATCAACTTAGAGTAGCGAAGTGCATCTAATACATTTCCTAGAAAGATAACCGAAAGTAGCAGGTAGGGATAACGACTCCTAATAGTGTCATACAGAATCACTGAGGTTAGGTAGTTAAAATCTAGAGATTTTACAAAATGTTATCCATACTAGTAGTTCATATAAGGCTAAAAGGCTCTAGAGCCCGTTTGAGGACTCCGCATCGCTGACCTCCTCCTCATCATCAAAAGTATGTCCCTGAGCAATGGCACGGCATGCAAGTCTGAGGGAGCATTTGAAGAAGTTCCACTCGTGAAACTTTCCTCCTCGAATCAGAAGCGGTGATGTACAGTAAACCACCAATGGCAAGCTTCGCCCCTAAGAAACTTCTCGGCTAGGCGCACCTTCCACTCCTCGTGGACTTCTGCCTCAACAAACTTCGCCTCCAGCTCATGTATCCAGTTCACGCAAGTGTCGCGGTCTCCTGCAAATTTGCGCGGAGGATTTCCTAAGAATTTCCTGTAGGCCGCAACTCTGACAGGGGTACCTCGCCCAAGCCCAGGAGTAGCAGTACGCACAGGAATGTTGGCACGGAGAGCACTCTGCTTCCAGTTGATCGAACGATGATTACTTCCGTCTCCGCACGCTGGTGAATCGCCGGTTGATGACATCTACAAGGGATTTTAAGGGGAGAAGTCAAACAACTAGAATATTGTTTGAACGAAAATAAAATGGCTGTGAAGAGAATATAATTTTTGATCGAACAAAAATAAGATTAAAAAGATTTAAGAATTTTTATTGGTGAAATTGGTTAAGGATTTAGTAGATGTCCTTACTTCGTATAGCTTGGTACTCCTTCAGCGTTTCACTTATCAGGAACTAAGTTTATTATTTCGATTTTATATCCGATAATAATTGTTAGTTTTAGTCAGTCACATCAGCAAGTAGCAAGTATACGATGGTTAGTGTATTTTATTTTAGGGTAGTAGTTCGTTTATTTAAAAAGATCTTAGCCTATGGTCGGTCCTTAAAGTTTCTACCCATCCTCACACTTTAAAGTGATCTAAGTTATTTATTTTAGCGATCTAAGATTTCTAATCCATTATTTGATCCTATAAGTCTATGCCTGACATATACTCCGTATATTAATATGTATGTCTGGCCCAGGTGTCGTCTCGCTAGATGAAATAACTTTAAGTCATTCACGGTCGCAAGACAGCTCTGATACCAACTGTAACAACCTGGTTTTTCGTGACTTTAATTAAACTAAGGCGGAAAATTAATTAAGTCTATATATTACAAAACCAGCTGTTATCGTATTACAAACTCCATATACATAATATGAGTTTAAGATAACCAGAGTTATTCGATTACATTCTCTCAAAAAGGAGTACAAAATAAAGGTAAACCATCCCCGGCATTCAATAGGCGTTGGTCTCGGGGTACCTGCATTAAACTCTCATCATTTTCTCGCACACTCTTTCGACACATGCAATTCTAAAACATATGCATTATATAAAGGAAATAAATAAATAAAAACAAATAGCAAGTAGGCATGCAACACATAAGGAAAGCATGATGATTCAAACATGCGTACAAATCCAATCACGTAACGTAACAACACTCATAGATAATCATTCTCAATAAATCGTACTTCAATACTCAGGAAATCAAGTCATTCAGACAATAATCAAACAAGACAAGGAAATACATTCAACATGTGATAACAAATGAGTTTTGTTAGCGAGGCGGAAGCATGCAGACGTAAAACGCGCTATAGTAGACAGGGCCAACAAAGTGGACAAGGCTGACATACTAGACGTTGAAGGTACCGGAAAAGTGACAGACCTATCGACGCCCTGCGCGCGCCCGCCCTCGCCCCGTGCGGGGGCGTCGGGTGGCGGAATGCGCCTCGCAGGAGAAAGTGCGAAGATGTTTTGTAAAAATGGGGGAGATCATTGCATGAATTTGTGACCAAAAAAGAAAAGTAGAAAAATCCTTTTTGAAAATGTATTTTCGGAGTCGCCACCAAATATTAAAGGAATTTGGAACCTATTCAACGCGTCTTGAAATACAAGACACGAGGGTCTCAGATTTCAAGATGCGTCGATATCTATCAATCTGAGGTTTGAAACCAGAGAAGGGATTCGGAGTGAGGTTACTTTTCAAAAGTTTTGACAAAAATGTGTTTTGAAAACTGAAATAAAAAAGCCTACGTAAAAGTAGTCTCTACTAATTTGAAAACATTTAGTTAATTTCGATATTTGGGCTAAAATGACGCTACGTACAAGTGCGAATATATATGACTCGATTAAAATGCATAAATAATGTAAATCGTCAAAATAATGACTTTTCTATGGGAAATGTACGTTAAATAATAATTTATTGACTAAATTATTACTATAAACGTTATTTTCCGACCTCATATTTGACTCTTTAAGAATTTGTGAAACCTCGCTTTGACATGCTAAAAAGACTCTATCAAACGGTACAATTTAGTGTTGGATCCGTGATTCTAGTCGTTATTTAATGCATGAATGAGGACTTGCATAATTATAAAAGTGACGTCGGTTTGCTTTAGTGATAATGAGTCGTTATTTATGCGATATTGGCGGGGTTTAGACGGATTATGAACTGACCGCTACAACCAGACATTTAATACGGCCGCTTAATGCCAATATCGGGTCAGGGTTAATGTAACCCCTTTGTCCGAGTCTCAAACGACCAAAAACGTAGGTAAAATGTTTACCTTTCGAAAATGCAAAGACGGTATTTTTGAGTGGATTTTGTGAGTATTTTTGTGTTTTGTAAAACCGATATGTTGAAATGAATGAAGTGGGTTGGTATTTATAGAGGTTGGCTGATTTGTAGGTGGACAAAATATAAATCGCCAGTATACAGGCGTGTTATATTTTGTTTGGGTTGGGATTTGTAAGAAAAATGAAAAGGCGGCTGTGGGGAGGAGTTTATAATCGCTGTTAACAGCGATTAGAACTTAATCGCCTGTCAACAGGCGATTTCTATTTTATTTTGGTGGGCTGTTTATGCCGCCTTTTGGTTTTGGGTATGTGATTAGGTGATGATTGTGTTTTATTTAGATATTTTGGGCCAAATTAGTTTTTGGCTCAATTTTGATTTTCGTGCTTCGGTTTTTGTCGTGTTTTTCGGTTTTGGCTCGAAATAAAATAATATTAGGTTATATTATTTTATGGTATCGTGGAGTCTTGTTTTGTGAAAATGTGACACGAGACGCACTTTGGCCCGTTTTGAGTGTCGTGTTAGTGCGCGTTTTGGGTCGTTTTTGTAAGTTTGGGCCGTTTTGTAGCTAGTTGGGCTGTTTTTGTGGCTTGGCTTAATAAGACGTTCCTGTGTCGTGCTTACAATGACTAAGAGTGACATTCATTTTTATGATTATGCAAATCCAAATTAATACGCTAAAAATGACTAAATACGTTTTAGACACTTTTGTACCGTTTCGACTCTTTTAAAAGCATGTATGAAAGTTCTTTTCATCATCGGGTCTGTTTTCGGGGGGTACGGATACGGGTATCTACAGAGCCCCCAGTTTGACTGAGCTTGGACAAAGCGTTAGTCAAACTTAAAGATAGTATCCGGACCATTACAGTCTCGATACTACCTGGCGGCGCTAAGCATGTGTCTTATGGGAGAGACGAGGACTTAGCGTCGAGAAATGCGGGGAGGGACGTGTGGATACCCATATCCGTACCCTCCCAACAAAAACCCTGTGATGTAACACGGACTTTTATTACGCATGTTTAACGCTGACTTATACGGTTCTAACTAATGTCGAATTCATTTTGAGTCGTTTTGAAATGTTAAAATGATTTAGGTCACCTCACATCGCATTTAAATAACGTTCATTTTGTCCATTTGGAGTCTAGCTTGGTCCTCGTCCTACCTCATTTGGCATGAGCTTCGCATTTGCACTACAATTGGCCCTTTTACATTAACAAGGTCTAATTCAGCATTCCTAAATTCCTAAATTTAGGCCCGGTAGCTAAAGCCGCTATTTAGCATCCTCTTACACAAAATACAACCTCACGTCTTAGCTTATTTCACAAATCTATGCAAATACACCCCTTTTCATTTTTCCGGGTCTCGGGCCCAAAACCGAGCCCAAACCCAAGCCTTTGGCCCGCACTCCAAGGCCCTGCACATCATAAAATATCTCAGAAATATCTCAGCTCTTTTCTTGGCACACACGCACGAAATTATACTGTATCTTTCAAAGATTTTATGCAACCGAAACTTGGAAAGCAGACCTAAAACCAGACCCCCAAACCGCATAACCTTATGCGGTTTGAGGGGGGAACCGCATAAGCTTATGCGGTTTCCCCAGGCAACCGCATAAGGCTATGCGGTTCCTAGGCCTGTTTTTATCCCCGATTTCCTAATTTCTCCGAGGTTTTTAGTATATATACACCCCTATACCCTAACCTCGAAAACGACAATTCACAACCAGAATACATCCTTTACACCACAAATTCTCTTATTTTACACTTTTACACTCACAAAAGCCTCACGCACTCAAATCCTTGAGTTCAACACACTATCCCGTGTTGAATTCATCCTCCTTTTTAGTTCAAGAAGCGAAGCTCTGCCCAGATCTGAAGCGTCAGGACAAGGTAGGTACCGATCCACTTGGATCAAAGCTTTTTCTTATTTTCTATGGACTAACAAAGGGGACTACACTCTAGCGCCCCCCCCCCCCCCCGGCTTTGGCACCCGAGCGCGCTTGCCTTCCAAGTGTTCTTATTACTTCGGGTACACTCCATATCCGATGACACGCCAAAGTCGCATAAGCAACCGACCTTATAAAATAAACCAATGGACAATTGAACTTTATTTTATTTGCATGCATCTTGCACCCTTTCTGTTTTGCATTAAAATCAACTTAAACAATGAATTCGACCTTTAACTGAACCGTATTCGTTAACAAGTTAAACATGCTAAAGCGAGGGTTTTAATCAATCTTTTGCATCTCAGATCTGCATTCTTTTACAAACTTATCGCACTTGTACATAGCGATAACATTAGCTCAAATATCATCTTACAAGGATTGTTCTAGGTCAGTAGAGGCTATTTTTACATAGGCTTTTCTAAAAGGTTTTCATAAATCATTATTTGAATTAACTCTTTTTCTAAAGTACCCTCACCCCGAATCCAATCTGGTTTCACAAGCCTTAGATCTAGGGGTGTCGGCGTGCTCCAAAATCTAGGACATGTTTTTAACTTAGAACATGGTAGCAGGTTCCTATTTTCCGCGATAAATAGGTGGCGACTCCATAACAGTTCTTAAAGGTTTTACACCCTTAAGCAAGACGCCGAGTTGGGTCCGATCCCGGGTGCCACAGTTTGGCGACTCCGCTGGGGACATCTTATTTTTAAAATTTAAAACTAGCTTTTTCTTTTTAAAAATAAAGAGGTGAAACTTGAAAGCCTTGAACAATCCTTGTATACATATTTGAGCTATGCACATTCGTTTAGAGTCCATTCCTTTTGGAATCTAGGCACCCTTTACAC
Organism: Dianthus caryophyllus; assembly: GCA_023091065.1. Lineage (NCBI taxonomy): Eukaryota > Viridiplantae > Streptophyta > Magnoliopsida > Caryophyllales > Caryophyllaceae > Dianthus > Dianthus caryophyllus. The sequence goes on along the minus strand of CM041524.1, from coordinate 29,926,121 downwards.
CCTTGAGAGGTGGTTCCAACACGCAGGCTTGTCCACTCGATAAAGCACGTGCAGGACTAACTTTCCTCTCGCCCCTCCACGGCTTGCCGTAAACGATTATCTCGACCGCCCCAGTGCTCCCTCTAGAAAACCTATCGCTCCGGCGTAAGGAAATAGAGGGGTTAAGTATCTGCCAAAGCGTACTCGAGGTAGTTGGAGGTGTACCCGACTGACTCATTTTTCACCCTTTTTGAGTCATACGTACAAGTTCGAGGCCATGCACTCCATGGTCCCTTTTCAAAACAAGCATATGCATTCATATCTTCGAAAACTCGCCTAAACGTTTCAAAGATAAATGAACCTAACATCTAACACCTTTTCAAACAAAACTATCACGAATTTTTGAAACAAGCTTTTTCAAAACTTCATTTTCACTAACAAGCAAAAACCCGAGCAAGGATTAAAACCCAAGCTCGAGGATTTCAGTCCCCTAGGTCATACGGCCTAGGTTCTACATTTAACATCCTCGGTTCGACTTGCTAATCACTCTCGAGCCGAATCCTTTCTCTTTTACACATCCGAACTCGAGCTCACCTCGGCAAATCACCGACATCAGTTCGACGGGTGCAAAGCAAAACGTTTTAACATCGAGACGAGACGCGCGCACGCATCCTCGCCTCAAAAGCTTCCTCTAGCAAAACCTTTTTCGAAAATCTCCTCTTTTCAAACATAAAAGGTCTTTCTAAACAAAGAAATGAGCTAAAGTGAATGCTAAAAATGAATGTGAGTCTAGTGGGTCGAGTCGTGTCACTAATGCAAAGTGAAATGCAGGCCTCAGCTGGATACTCGTCGCACTAAGCACCGTGTAATAATCCCATACAAAAAACGCACCTACCCCCGCAAAATGGCCGGCAACAACGAAGACGTCACCGCACTCCGTGACCAAGTTGCAAAGCTGACCGCTGACCTCGAACGCCTTTTGACTACCCACACCACCGAAGTGGAACGCATGGAAACCAAGATTAAGGAAGAAGCTGATAGACACGCTAAGAAGATCCACGCCATGGACGAAAGGCTCTATGTCTCGAGTACTTACTCCACCCACAAGGAGAATGAAATCGCATGCCGCCAAAGATTAAGGATGAGCTCCTAACAAGCTCGCCCTTAGTGATCTTCCTATCTTTCAAGGACATGGGAGCCCGATCATTCACATCCGAGCTTTCAAGTCCCAAATGGCTATAAAAGGAGTAGATGCCAAACACTGGCTAACTCTTTTCCCGCACTCTCTAGCAAAGAGCATCAAAACATGGTTCTACTCACTCGACCAAGAACGCATCCCTACTTTCGAAGAACTCACGGTTGAATTCGATCGACAGTACCGAGACAACGAAGACACCCAAGTCTCGATCCGCACCCTAGAAGTCCTATCTCAAAAGGACAACGAAGGCTTCACCGACTACCTTACCCGTTGGAAGAAGCTAAGCGCTCAAATCCCTAACCGTCCCCGCGAGGACGAGCTTGTTCCCAAGTTCATAAACAACCTGCGACCCGTGTATCAATTTTACATGAGGTACAGCAACATCCAGAATTTCAAAGAACTAACTAAGGTCGGCACTCAAATTGAAGATGACCTTAGAACTGGCACCATGGCTAAGTACACCGGCCATGCCTATCAAGGGAGTTCCTCTAAATCCTCCCGCGCAGTCAAGAGCGAAGAGAACCGCACCATTGGTAACCTCGACGACGACAACCTCGACGCATTCGCAACTACCTTCTCATCACCTCCCAAAGCCAAGAGGAACTTTGACCCTCTCTTTATGTCTTACACCAAGGCATTTCAAAGGTTGGTCGAAAAGAACTATCTGCAACCAATCGGGCCTACTAGCGAGCCACCCGAGGACAAAAAGCCTAAGTCTTGGAACCCCAACGCCTTCTGTGCATACCACCGAGGCAAGGGGCATGACACCGAGAATTGCTTTAGGCTTAAGAACGCTATCCAAGATCTCATTGATCAAGGAAAGCTTAGCAAACCATCTCAGCCTACCAAGCCTTCGAACAACGAGAACCCGCTTGGTAATCATGTAATTTTCGTGGGATCAGTCCCTATTCTAGACTGTTCCTACCTCATCACGCCCTCTGATGACCAAGTCAATGCAGTCCACTGGTCTAGTGACGAGGAGGACGACGAATATTGGTTCCCCACCGACGAGGTAATAGAGCACGTCAATCAACTTGCAAGAGACATCAATCACCTGAAGGCTTTACATCGGACCGCGGTCGAGCGTCTGGAAAGGCGCGTCGAAAAGGAACTCGCCAACCCAGCCTCACTCGACGACCTCGAGGCCTTCCATCAAAAAGATGGCGAAGGATTCGTCAAACACCTCATCCAATGGAGGAAACTGCTCTCCCGAATCCCAAATCATCCGCATGAAAACGAACTCATCAACACTTTCCTCTTCAAAGATGCGCCCGCTGGCGATATTACTTTCATACGCAACGCTCGTAACTTTGAGCATCTTATCGAAATTGGCACCCGCATTGAAAAGGACCTCACATCAAGCTATGAAGATCCCGCCTACCGAAGCACTCTTCAAGAACGCACCCTCAGGGGAAGAAAAAGACACAACAAACACGGCCCTACAAGGATTTTTGACAAACTCTACATGCCTTACGCCATAGCATTACAAAAACTAATCGCAAAAGATTATCTTACACCGATCGGACCTATCAATGAGCCGCCCATGAATAAGAAATCAAAATCATGGGACCCCAACGCCTTCTGTGCATACCACCGGGGCATGGGGCATAGCACTCAAAGTTGCCTAAAACTCAAACACGCTATCCAAGACCTCATCGATCAAGGAAAGGTCAAGAAACCACGAATAAAAACCGCGCCTTCCTCCAATGGTGATACAATCTACCTCTCGACCACATCACCAACCTCAAAAACAAAGAGGCAAGCACCCCAAGCAACTCAAGCACCTCAAGCAACTCAAGCAGTTCAAGCAGCTCCTCAAACAGCGAAGGCGATGAAGAAGAAGAAGAAATTCTCTTAACTTCTAATGCTCTAAGTGTCGGGTCATCTGTCGACCCATCTATCCTAGACTCTAGCTTTAGTTTAGACTTTCTTTTTACGGAGGCTAGCTCCAAGCAATTTTCTGAATTGTCGAATAATTCTTCTCAAAATAATAAAATGAATAAATTTGCTTACGCCTTGTCTCAAGCTAAAACAAACAACAAAGCACAAACATCTAACAATCAACAAACAACAAACAAATCAAAAGGCACTAACTCATGCGATAAAAATGAACAATCTCTAAACAAATACATTGCAAACATTGTCTCTCCCAAAACACAGGACCCTATCATCGAGGAAACCATAACCATAAACGTGGGAACCCCCGAAGAACCAAGGGAACTACAACTAGGAGCCTCACTAGACGAACACGAGCGCACTCCAATTTACACACCCTAAGCGAATTCAAGGACGTATTCGCTTGGTCATACAAAGACATGCCCGACATCGAACGAAGCATCGCCGAGCACCGCATCCCCATCAAACCCGGTTACAAACCCATCAAGCAAAAGCTAAGAAGACTACGTCCCGAGTGGTCCCTTATGGTCAAGGAAGAAATCGAAAAACAACTACAAGCCGGTTTCATCCAAGTCATCGAATATCCTGAATGGGTCTCAAACATGGTCCCAGTCCTGAAAAAGAATGGCAAAATTCGAGTATGCGTTGACTTTCGCGACTTGAACAAAGCTAGTCCTAAAGATGACTTTCCATTACCCCATGTGGACGTCCTAGTCGACAACACCGCCGACCACGCCCTCCTATCCTTCATGGACGGCTACGCAGGCTACAATCAAATCAAAATGTCACTGGAAGACATGGCAAAGACGGCCTTCATTACACCGTGGGGGACATATCACATACGCTTATGCCCTTCTGCTAATCAATGCTGGCGCTACATACCAACGCACCGCTACAACCCTTTTACACGACATGATGCACAAAGAAGTCGAAGTTTACGTCGACGATATGATCGTGAAATCAAAGGAGAGAAGTGGTCACATCACTAACCTCCGCAAGTTCTTCATTCGCCTACGACAATACAAAATGCGCCTCAACCCCCAAAAATGTACTTTTGGAGTTAAATCCGGTAAAATACTAGGACATGTAGTGAGCCAAAGAGGCATCGAGGTCGACCCCTCGAAAGTCAAAGCAATCCTCGAAATGCAACCCCCGAAGAACCTCGACGAGATTCGAAGTTTCTTAGGCCAAATCCAATACATCTCACGCTTTATCAGCAAACTCACCATGATATGTGAACCAGTTTTCAAGAATCTCAAGAAAACCGACCACGTTGAATGGGACGAGGAATGTCAAAAAGCATTTGACAAGGTCAAAGAATTGCTAACTAACCCGCCGGTTCTACAACCACCCCAAGAAGGTTTACCCTTATCCTTATACCTTACAACAACACCCACCGCCATGGGCGCCATGCTCGCTCAAGAAATAAACGGTGAAAAACACGCAATCTACTACAACAGTAAAAAGTTTCTCGATTACGAAACTCGATATTCACCCGTCGAGAAGAGTTGCCTAGCCTTAGTGTGGTCATCCAAAAAACTCCGTCACTATATGTTAGCACACCAAACAAGGGTATATTCCACAATGGATCCCGTAAAATACCTCTTCGAGAAACCTGTACCTAACGGACGAATGGCCAGATGGACATTGCTCTGGCAGTCGACCTTAAGTACGTACCCCTCAAAGCAGTTAAGGGACGAGCAGTCTCCGATTTCCTAGCCGAAAATGCAATCACCGAGCAACCAATCATAGACACCACATCCCTTCCAGACGACGGGATTTACAACATCGACCAAGAACAATGGGAATTATACTTCGATGGTTCATCCAACTATCGAGGTTGCGGAGTAGGAATACTTCTCATATCCCCAAATGGCGAACACACACCCTTATCCATTAAACAGGACTTGACGTAACAAACAATGCGGCGAGAATCTGAAGCATGCTTGCACGGTCTCAGCGGCGCTTGTACTCAACGCCCGCAACATAAGAGTCTATGGGGACTCCTCCCTCATAATCAACCAAGTGTCCGGAGCATGGAAGATACTTAACGAAAACCTAGCATTATACCAAAACAAAATACAAGAGCTCATAAACGAATTCTACCACGTGGAATTCATACACCTCCCACGCGAAGAAAACCAATTCGCCGACGCGCTATCCAAACTCGCGTCCCTAATCAACATACCCCCGGGGATGGAAACTCTACCCATTGTCGTGGAAAGACGAAACGAACCCGCATACATCTGTGACATCGAAACCGAGGAAGAACAAACCGACCCTTGGTACCAAGCAATCATCAACTACAAAACAAACGGCGAATACCCGCCAAACACCGACAAACGGGCCAAGCGAGCCCTACGCCTATTATCGTCACAATTCGTGCTGGAAATGGGGAAATTACTCAAAAAGACGCCTCAAGGTACACTCCTCTTGTGCGTCGACCACAAAAAAGGACACGAAATCATGTCCCAAATACACGATGGCGAGTGCGGACCACACATGAACGCACGAGCCATGTGCAAACAAATCATAAGGCTAGGATGGTATTGGACTACCATGGAAGCCGATTGCGCAAAGTATGTCAAACATTGTCATAATTGCCAAATCTTCGCGAACATACAACACATACCACCTTCACCGCTATACAGTTTAACATCACCATGGCCCTTCTCCACGTGGGGCATCGACGTCATTGGCAAAGTACAACCCGTAGGAGCAGGAGGACACTGCTTCATCCTCGTGGCCATCGACTATTTCACCAAATGGGTCGAAGCCGCATCGCAAGCTAGGCACAAAAGAAGTCGCAAAATTCATACAAAACAACATCATTTGTCGCTATGGCATACCACACGAGTTCATTAGTGACCAAGGCACGCACTTTCAAGGAGAAGTCGAGCCACTTCTTCTCAAATACAAAATACAACGACACAAGTCATCACCCTATCGACCGCAAGAAACCAACCCAAGGCTTGAGGCAAAGAAACAAAACCGTCAGATCAATCCTTAAAAAGATGATCGACACCTGCCACGACTGGCCCCACAAAATCCCATTTGCATTATGGGGATATCGCACCACAATCCGCACACCCACAGGCATGACACCCTATTTCCTAACCTACGGAATGGAAGCCGTTCAACCCGTAGAAATCGAAATGCAATCCCTTCGGATCCTCATGGAAGCAGACATTCCTGAAGCCGAATGGGCACGCGAACGCTACGAACAACTCATTCTCTTAGACGAAAGACGACTACATTCACTAAGTACAGTCCGAATGTATCAATCTCGCCTACAACGCGCCTACAACAAACGGGTCAAACCACGAAACATTAAAGTGGGTGACCTAGTACTTAAATCAGTCCGAGCACCATTACCAGTCGACCCAAGAGGGAAATTCAAACCCAATTGGGCCGGGCCGTACTTGGTCAAAGACATCCTTCCCGGAGGAGCAGTAACGTTAACTGACCTTGACGGTCAAGACTTCCGACTACCAACAAATCTTGATCAACTCAAGAAATACTACCCTTAAACAAATTTGCAATGTACTTCACAAAAAGGACAAAACTCGCTCTCGCATGAGTGAACTACGCCGGTTTGATTCCACGACCGTGGATACGTGGCGACTTTGCAAAGAGCTCAACCGAATCACACGAACTACGCCGGTTTGATTCTGTATTCAAAAAGCAGATACGTAGGCAGCTTGTCAAAAGTACAACCGAACCTTTTCTAGCACGCATGCCCAAAGCTTAAAAAGGTCAAGGGCGTCGCACTCACAAAAAGACACGCTCAAAGCTTAAAAAGGTCAAGAGCACAGTCAACACAAAAACAAAACACGAATCCAAGTCCAAAGCTTAAAAAGGTCGAGGACTTTAAAAACGGAACAAATCAAACAGGCGAATCCAAAGCTTAAAAAGGTCGAGGATTTAAGACAAAACAATTCAAAACGCACAAGTCCAAAGCTTAAAAAGGTCGAGGATTCGAGACAAAATACAAGTGTTCGAAGCTTAAAAAGGTCGAGAACATTTCAAAACAAAACAAAAAAAAGCAACGAGACAAGGCAAAAGCAAATAAATTCTATTTTATTACTTTATTTAGAATTCTTCAAAGCTCAGAGATGAGTTAGGAACAAGCCTCCTTAACCCTTTATTCGAATTTAAAAACATGCGTTTGAATAAAGAAATTTTCTAAAGCAAAACAAAAGCAAACTACTAAGACGTCTTCCGTCGTTTCGGGCTAGCCTCTTCATCTTCAAGAGGTCGATCCGCCACAATCTTCGAGCTAAGAATGGGAGTAGACCTCTCAAAACCTGGGGGCTCGATCGGATCCTCATCCTGCTCGACTGGGGGCTCCTCGATCCTTGGCCCTAGGCGATCTTTAACAGTCACTTTCGGTCCAAGCCTCTCCCGCACCGGTCTCGAAGTAGAAGCACCTGCATCAACAACACAGAGATCACCATAATCCCTCCTGTCACGCACTACTTCATGCAACAAGGAGGGCTTTGGCCCATTCTTCTCTCTCCTCCTCTGATTCTCCCGTTCACGAGAATCCTTGGAATGACACCAACGCGTATAGAAATCCGTGACACGAGTAGACTCTATATGCTCCGGCACAACCCAAGTAACACGATCCGACCACCCTCGGATCCAAGCATCAATCATCTGGTTGTTTAGGACAACAACCCCTCCAACCTGCGTATCCTGATCCGGAATAGTCTGCGCAAGCCCGATTTGCCTCTTCAAGCGAAGAGGATGAATCCATACACCCCGTTCAAACCCGCACAACATCAACCCGCGAGCCGCGTTCGCTACCGACGGTGCCGTTACCTCCGTAATACCCCACCACGAAACATACCAACGAATGCTGCTCTCTCTCACAAACCCCCGGTAGTAGTTGAGTGAACGCTCCCGAGGGTTAGCCCAATCCATCTTCCGAGACGTCGTCCCTGCAGCCTTGAAGGCACCATCAAGGGGAAGAGCCTTATACACGCTCAACCTCTCCACGAGCCAAACGTTGAGAATCCTAGCGCAACCCCTGTACGAGCTCAGACGATTAGCACAACGGTCGTCTAAGCCCAGTATGGTCTCCGCTAGGATCAACGCAGAAGGATCATGTCCCCTCTCCATCTCTTCGACAACACGAGCATACCTCGCGTTCCCGAACACACCATCTGGCATGGACCCTGCAAAAGCATAGCGATGAACCAAACAAAAAGCAAGGGCCCTCCGCCTCGAGCGGTCCGAAATACTAGTGTCAGTTCTATTCATATAACGTTGACACAACAGAAGCATATTCACCCTACCTCCCTCGAACAAACCTGCAGCATGAGCATCTGTCATCCCAAGGAAGTTTCGCAACATCCCGTTATAACAAAGCTCGCTCCTCACAACCACAGGAGTCGTCCGTTTCGACCACCCCGCAATGGCCGCAAACTCCTCCATCAAAGGACACACCTCCCCCCCGGGAAACCTAAACACATGCAAATTAGGATCCCAATAATCCAAACACGAGTCAAGGAAGTCTAAATCAACTTTCATTTGACGAAAGCCAATAAAAACACCCGCACCATCATCATACACCGCCTTCTTCATCCCCGGACTTAATGAGGAAGTCCACCTCTTCAAAAGAGCATCAAAATGCTCCTCCATTTTTTTAGAACACAAAAACTTTTATAAATATACCTAATATATTTATGAGAGCAAAAACCTAAAGCAAAAGCAAAGAAGAGAAGTGATTGTGAATGAAAATTATGGCACGCACCCCCTCTCCTTATATAGGAAAACAATATCCGAAATATGGAAATACAAATAGCTAGCAAAGCCAAAGAAACCGCATGGCTCTATGCGGCCAGACCCCAAACCGCATAAGCCTATGCGGTTTTCCCTTGCAACCGCATAAGCCTATGCGGTTTCAGGGGTTGGTTTTCCTCAAATTTTCCTAATTTCGTCTTTCCTAAAATACTACGACCTACATTGGGCTACGACATTCTTTTGTTGTTCCCACGCACCCGCATTACATTTCGCTTTGGCAACAACGGTTCTTACCACGAGTCAAAACACAAACATTTTCGACATTCATGCAAGCTCATTTCGCATCTAAAATGAACTTTTCACAAGAACGTTTTCACAATCTAAAACAAAACATCAAATACATCCCACTCGGGAATCATATCATCTTTCAGACAAGACTACCAAACAGGTTTATCGATGACAATCAAGTTCAAGCTACTGCAACAAGTCCAAAGTTCAAGCTGCAACGGCATGTACATAAAGGTTCATACATTCTTTATTACACAAAGTCACTCGGGATGACGACGACGATACTCGTCAAACTCACGCTGACCGAGCCGCCTCACCGGCTCGACACAATCACAGACTGCCACCCCAGTGCCATCCTCCACCGGTTGGCCACCCTCCACAACTTCTTATGCACCCCCTTCGCCACCTACAAACACAAAAGCACGTTACAATTTTCTCCACTTTGCCTTAATTTCACACAAATTAAGTCAAACTTAGGGGGAAATTCCAAAACAAGACCCAGCATTCTCCACTTTGACTTAATTTCACCCAAATCAAGTCAACCTTAGGGGGAAATTTCAAATCAACAGCGCTCATCTCCATTTTGCCTTAATTTCACTCAAATTAAGCCAAACTCGAGGGGGTAACACAAAAACACGCATCTCACTAGTTTGATCATCGCTATATTCCATACCTCGATCAAACTGGGGGCTCACTCACATACACAACAAACATACATACCTTCTTCACCCTGCCCGTCCAACTGTCCATGCCCGCGTCAGTGGTCACCGGCAAGTACGTCGGCAAAGTGAAAGTACGACGCACACCCGACTCGTCGTACTCAACGGTGGTAGGGAAGTCGCCAGGCTGCTCCGCCATCTTCGGATCAAACTCCTACAAAACAAGCACAAAACGCACACGTCAGGGAAATTTTTCGCAAAATTACCTTACGCACCCTCAACAGCATCAAACATACCTCAATCGGCCCACAAGCAAGCCGAGACTCCGCAAAGTGGCTGTAGTCCTCCCCAGGACAGAGAAGACTCACTGACTCTCCTTCCCCGTACAACGCCACCCGATCCTGAGCGGAAACCCCTCGCTCGAATAGGACCCTTGGCGGGTCCCTAGGCACCACCGGAGTTGGCCACCCTGTCTGAAAGGCCAAGCGCTCTCCAAGGTACCAAACCGGCCCATACGGCGTCGCCAAGTACAAGCGCTGGGTCTCTCGCACTGCAAACCTAGCTCCAATGCCCTCAGGAATATCCCTGTACTGGCCCCACGGGAACGGCACGAACTACAAACAAAGACAAGACAAACACTCACAAATATGAATACAATCACTTTAAGTACATTCTATTTAAAATGGTTCAAGCACAAACCTGTTCAAACTGCATCTGGTTCAGAAGTACCCGAACATCATCATACGACCAGTTAAACGCAAAGACGGCCAGACGCATTCCCAATGCGCATCACGGGTACTCCCTCACGATCCTCACAGCATGCGGGGGGAGCAGAAAAGGGAAGTGGCTAAGAATCCACGACTGCGCACACAAGAAACAAAAATACGTTACAAAGACAAAGACAACACGAAAACAAAACAACAATGCACCCGAAACAAAAACAGAATCAACACGTACCTCCATCAAGAACCCAGGCGAGACTAAGGACAGTCTCGACCCTCGATCCATGACCCGCGGTCTCACGGCATCCATGCAGAAACGAATGCACAAACCCAGAGACGGCGTCACCCAGTCAAACGTCCCAATTGCATTCGATCCGGAGATGCATAAGGACCGACGCCGATGCCCGCCGCTTTATCGCCGAAGTACACTAAGGCCACAAACCACCACGCCACATACGAGCATTACGCATTACTCCACTCCGAGGGGCCATACTCGGTCTTCCCCTCAAAGTACTCCAAGATATAACTCGTCTTGAAAGTGTAAGGTGGAGCACCCTCGCAAATCACCTCCAAACCACCGCCGATCGCATCAGTCACAACCTCGTCCACAACGGACGGCGCAAACTCAAAGCTCATGTCACGATCTCCGAACGGCAGCCCCGTTATGACCGCATACTCAGACAAGGTAATGCCGGCCTCAAAGCCGGGCATATGCAACGTCGTCGTGGTGTCCCAATACCTGTCTAGGAAGGCCCTGATTAACATCAGGTTCGCCGTCTGCTTCTTCCTTGCAATCTCCCTCCAATGGCCGACCAACGGGCCAAAAGCACTACGCAGCACCCAAGCCTGCGCTCCCGGCGCAAGCTTCTCCTCAAAAACACACATTACGGACGACACGCCCGAGAAAGTCCTCATCGGACCTTTCTGCCAACCCATCGTCGCTCGATAGGAAACGTGTCTCTCCGGGGCAAGTAGAAGATTATGACCATCCCAGCCCTTAGCGAACGCCTGCTCAAGACGTGATTTCGCGGCCTAGAGCTACTCGCTCTAGGCGCAACCTCCTCAGCCTCCTCAGCAACATCCATCTCAGCCTCCAGCTCATCCACAAACTCCTGAGCGAACGCATCCGCCTCCTCCTCCTCAGGATCAGGCACAGGGACATGCCTCCCACGACCCCTACCTCGTGACTCCCCACGTCTCGTGGACAAATCACGAGGATCGGCTTCCCTCTCACTACGTGTACGCCTCAAACCACTCGAGCTAGAGGCTCCCTCGGTCCTCGAGCTAGCACTCCTGCGGGATTTCGACCTCGTAACACGACTAGAACTCTCCCCTGCAACCAAACACAACCAATACGGCTATAATACACGCAAGCATACAAACTTGGCATACTTATACGCAAATACACACAAATAATACACGCATAATACATATACATTCCCTTTGACACATTACACTATACGCCTCACAGAGCATTTTAGGCCTAATCCACAATTAAGCCGAAAACCGTTCTCTACACTTCAAAATCACAACTTTATGGTTTCTACGCGCCATAATAGTCCCCAACAACAACCCATTACAAGCAATTGCGTTTTGGTCATTCCGATCAAAAACCCCCAATTCGCCTTAATTACTCCGTATAATTACGACTTAAGACGGCGATTTGAAGGCCCTAACTCGAATTTTTCGCAAAACTAACGCTATAGGCATGCTATACTCACTATGGGCATCCTACACCGAAGTTTAATTGAAATTCCGGGTCAGAAATTCCGGGTTCGTTTTCGGGCCCGAAACCTAATTTGGACGTTTTTCACACAAAGACGGTCTAAATCACAATCAATTCACACATACACGTTCGCATGGCATAATGCAACACAATGACGTCAATTTCAAGCATTCAAACGGCAAATTTGAAGCAAAACTCGGGTTTTCATTCAAAACCCGTCTTTTCAACATTCCAAGGCAAAACTAGCTAATTACAACAACAAACAACGTAAAAGCAAGTTAAAATGGAGCATTACCTCGTTCCATAGCAAGGCAACGCAACGAAAATGAGCAAAAACGGTTGAGAAATCGAAAAATGGCGTTTTTTTGAGTTGAAAAACCGTAAATGATGAATGAGCTTCACTCACGGTTTGCTCGTGCTTATATAGCCCCCAGCAGCCAACAGGGGAAACCGCATAAGCTTATGCGGTTTGTCCCCAGAACCGCATAGGCTTATGCGGTTCCTACCCTTGGCTTTTCTCGGTTTTTTCTCGTTTTACGCCTACTTTTCGATTCCTAATTCATCCTAGCTCCTATACAACTCCAAGTACGTCCCGTGCTTGGGTTAAGGCATCACTTACAACCCGCCATACGCGTATATTAAGCATTTAATGTACGGTACAGAAGCAGAAGCACGAACGCTCTTCACGAGCGAACACGTCATTTTTCTTCCTCAACGGAAGATAATCGTATGCAGTAACAACTACAACTACACCCACGCTCCTCGGCGAGCCCAAGCATAAGTACTCTACAACAAGCACTCTACAACAAGCATTTAACTACAAGCATAAAACGCTCCTCGGCGAGTTTAAGCACAAGCATCCTACAAAGCACATCCAAGCATGAACCCATGGCACAAATGCACTCCTACAAGACCATACATCCTACAAATGCACTCTTCACGAGGTCATACATCCAGCCCAGATACACTCACACCCTTGCACTTTAGCCCCCACGCATTGCAGCACATGCGCTCTTTCACGAGACCATACGAAGACGCTCTGGCAAAGAAGACTATACGATACCCAACATATACAAGACGACGACATCAACATCAGCAAAGGCATTAGCAACAAGCACGACGAAAGCACTCCGCAGGCCGGCAGGCCCTTATAATATGCACGGACCGCCAAGTCCTTAAAATGCGCACGTCCCGCCCCGTTTAGCCCGGTTCGAAGTCCTTGTCTTACCCATGGACGCATGCTTCGTTCCGCTGATCATATCGAGACTGTAATGGTCTGGATATGGTCGTGGAGTTTGACTAGCGCTCTAGTCCGAGCTCAGTCAAACTGGGGGCTCTGTGGATACCCATATCCGTACCCTCCCAACAAAAACCCTGTGATGTAACACGGACTTTTATTACGCATGTTTAACGCTGACTTATACGGTTCTAACTAATGTCGAATTCATTTTGAGTCGTTTTGAAATGTTAAAATGATTTAGGTCACCTCACATCGCATTTAAATAACGTTCATTTTGTCCATTTGGAGTCTAGCTTGGTCCTCGTCCTGCCTCATTTGGCATGAGCTTCGCATTTGCACTACAATTGGCCCTTTTACATTAACAAGGTCTAATTCAGCATTCCTAAATTCCTAAATTTAGGCCCGGTAGCTAAAGCCGCTATTTAGCATCCTCTTACACAAAATACAACCTCACGTCTTAGCTTATTTCACAAATCTATGCAAATACACCCCTTTTCATTTTTCCGGGTCTCGGGCCCAAAACCGAGCCCAAACCCAAGCCTTTGGCCCGCACTCCAAGGCCCTGCACATCATAAAATATCTCAGAAATATCTCAGCTCTTTTCTTGGCACACACGCATCTAAATTATATCAGTATCTTTCAAAGATTTTATGCAATCAACTTGAAAGTTAGACCTAAAACCAGACCCCCAAACCGCATAACCTTATGCGGTTTGAGGGGGGAACCGCATAAGCTTATGCGGTTTCCCCAGGCAACCGCATAAGGCTATGCGGTTCCTAGGCCAGTTTTTATCCCCGATTTCCTAATTTCTCCGAGGTTTTTAGTATATATACACCCCTATACCCTAACCTCGAAAACGACAATTCACAACCAGAATACATCCTTTACACCACAAATTCTCTTATTTTACACTTTTACACTCACAAAAGCCTCACGCACTCAAATCCTTGAGTTCAACACACTATCCCCGGTGGGATTCATCCTCCTTTTTAGTTCAAGAAGCGAAACTCTGCCCAGATCTGAAGCGTCAGGACAAGGTAGGTACCGATCCACTTGGATCAAAGCTTTTTCTTATTTTCTATGGACTAACAAAGGGGACTACACTCTAGCGCCCCCCCCCCCCCGGCTTTGGCACCCGAGCGCGCTTGCCTTCCAAGTGTTCTTATTACTTCGGGTACACTCCATATCCGATGACACGCCAAAGTCGCATAAGCAACCGACCTTATAAAATAAACCAATGGACAATTGAACTTTATTTTATTTGCATGCATCTTGCACCCTTTCTGTTTTGCATTAAAATCAACTTAAACAATGAATTCGACCTTTAACTGAACCGTATTCGTTAACAAGTTAAACATGCTAAACTGAGGGTTTTAATCAATCTTTTTGCATCTGCATCTGCATTCTTTTACAAACTTATCGCACTTGTACGTAGCGATAACATTAGCTCAAATATCATCTTACAAGGATTGTTCTAGGTCAGTAGAGGCTATTTTTACATAGGCTTTTCTAAAAGGTTTTCATAAATCATTATTTGAATTAACTCTTTTTCTAAAGTACCCTCACCCCGAATCCAATCTGGTTTCACAAGCCTTAGATCTAGGGGTGTCGGCGTGCTCCAAAATCTAGGACATGTTTTTAACTTAGAACATGGTAGCAGGTTCCTATTTTCCGCGATAAATAGGTGGCGACTCCATAACAGTTCTTAAAGGTTTTTCTAACTTAATCTTTTTTAACTTTAAAATCCGCCCTTAAGCAAGACGCCGAGTTGGGTCCGATCCCGGGTTCCACAGGACGACATGTTTTTAAGGACATGACGGTCCTACAAGTTTAAGGGCATGTCGGCCTGCATGTGGCCTGAGTACTCCCAGCAGGCGCCTTGTTTGTGTTTCTCCTTGTGCTCTTGGCTGTGCTTTGCTTGCGCTTCTGGCTAGCGCTCTTGGCTGTGCTTTGCTCGCGCTTTTGGCTTGCGCTCTTGGCTGTGCTTTGCTTGCGCCGGCTTGCGCACGGCTTGTGCCGGCTTGTGCCGCTTGCGCCGGCTTCTTGATGCGGACGTCTCGTAAAGGAGGTTACGTGTTTCTGTGCTTGGTTTATAAGAGTGGTTTAGGCTTTTGTGAACGTCTCTTAAAGGAGGTTACGCGCTTTTGGCTATTCTCATAAAAAGTTAGGTTTTTATGGACGTCTCGTGAGGAGGCTACGTGTTTTTCTCATAAAAGGTTAGGTTTTTATGAACGTCTCGTGAGGAGGTTACGTGTTTCTGTATTTTTAACGTCTCGTGAGGTGGCTACGTGTTTTTCTCATAAAAGGTTAGGTTTTTATGAACGTCTCGTGAGGAGGTTACGTGTTTCTGTATTTTTAACGTCTCGTGGGAAGGCTACGTGTTTTTCTCATAAAAGGTTAGGTTTTTATGAACGTCTCGTGAGGAGGCTAGGCTACGCGTTTTTGTATTTTAACGTCTCGTGAGGAGGCTACGCGTTTTTGTATTTTAACGTCTCGTGAGGAGGCTACGCGTTTTTGTATTTCTCATAAAAAGTTAGGTTTTTATGAACGTCTCGTGAGGAGGCTACGCGTTTTTGTATTTTAACGTCTCGTGAGGAGGCTACGCGTTTTTGTATTTCTCATAAAAAGTTAGGTTTTTATGAACGTCTCGTGAGGAGGCTACGCGTTTTTGTATTTTAACGTCTCGTGAGGAGGCTACGTGTTTTTCTCATAAAAGGTTAGGTTTTTATGAACGTCTCGTGAGGAGGTTACGCGTTTTTGTATTTTTAACGTCTCGTGAGGAGGCTACGTGTTTGTCTCATAAAAGGTTAGGTTTTTATGAACGTCTCGTGAGGAGGTTACGCGTTTTTGTATTTTAACGTCTCGTGAGGAGGCTACGTGTTTTTCTCAAAAAAGGTTAGGATTTTATGAACGTCTCGTGAGGAGGCTACGTGTTTTTGTATTTCTCATAAAAAGTTAGGTTTTTATGAACGTCTCGTGAGGAGGCTACGTGTTTTTCTTATAAAAGGTTAGGTTTTTATGAACGTCTCGTGAGGAGGCTACGTGTTTTTATCATAAAAGGTTAGGTTTTTATGAACGTCTCGTGAGGAGGTTACGTGTTTCTGTATTTTTAACGTCTCGTGGGAAGGCTACGTGTTTTTCTCATAAAAGGTTAGGTTTTTATGAACGTCTCGTGAGGAGGCTAGGCTACGCGTTTTTGTATTTTAACGTCTCGTGAGGAGGCTACGCGTTTTTGTATTTTAACGTCTCGTGAGGAGGCTACGCGTTTTTGTATTTCTCATAAAAAGTTAGGTTTTTATGAACGTCTCGTGAGGAGGCTACGCGTTTTTGTATTTTAACGTCTCGTGAGGAGGCTACGCGTTTTTGTATTTCTCATAAAAAGTTAGGTTTTTATGAACGTCTCGTGAGGAGGCTACGCGTTTTTGTATTTTAACGTCTCGTGAGGAGGCTACGTGTTTTTCTCATAAAAGGTTAGGTTTTTATGAACGTCTCGTGAGGAGGTTACGCGTTTTTGTATTTTTAACGTCTCGTGAGGAGGCTACGTGTTTTTCTCATAAAAGGTTAGGTTTTTATGAACGTCTCGTGAGGAGGTTACGCGTTTTTGTATTTTAACGTCTCGTGAGGAGGCTACGTGTTTTTCTCAAAAAAGGTTAGGATTTTATGAACGTCTCGTGAGGAGGCTACGTGTTTTTGTATTTCTCATAAAAAGTTAGGTTTTTATGAACGTCTCGTGAGGAGGCTACGTGTTTTTCTTATAAAAGGTTAGGTTTTTATGAACGTCTCGTGAGGAGGCTACGTGTTTTTATCATAAAAGGTTAGGTTTTTATGAACGTCTCGTGAGGAGGTTACGTGTTTCTGTATTTTAACGTCTCGTGAGGAGGCTACGTGTTTTTCTCATAAAAGGTTAGGTTTTTATGAACGTCTCGTGAGGAGGCTACGTGTTTTTGTCATAAAAGGTTAGGTTTTTATGAACGTCTCGTGAGGAGGCTACGTGTTT
Source organism: Dianthus caryophyllus (assembly GCA_023091065.1). Taxonomy (NCBI): domain Eukaryota; kingdom Viridiplantae; phylum Streptophyta; class Magnoliopsida; order Caryophyllales; family Caryophyllaceae; genus Dianthus; species Dianthus caryophyllus. The sequence goes on along the minus strand of CM041524.1, from coordinate 29,908,668 downwards.
TTGGTTTCTCATAAAAAGGGCTAGGTTTTTATGAACGTCTCTTAAGGAGGCTACGTGTTTTTCTGTTGGGTTGAAAATGTGTTTGAAATGGGTTGAAAGTGTATTGGGCCGAGGAAAACCAGCCCAAAACAGAAATAGGAACCCAGAAACAAAAATAAAATCGCCAGTAAACTGGCGATTTTGTTTTTGTTTTGTGAATTTGTATAAAAATCGGGGAAGAGAGGGGAGACTTATTCATTTCATCCGAAAATAAAAAAACAAAATCGAAACCCTCTAAAACTCGTCTTGGCGATTTTCTTGATCAAAAATCGTTTTTCCGACTCCTACAATTCATCATGGACCAAGGTACGTATCCAACTCGCTTGGTTTTTCGGGTTTTGAAGTTTGTTTGAGTCGGTTTTAACTCGAAATACCGTTTTCTAGGGTTTGGGTCGAAAATGTCGGTTTGATTCGAGTTTAGCTCTCGTCGTTGCTTGAAAACGTTAGCCATGGTTGGTATTGTGCTTGCATTGCTTGTCTTGCTGTCGTTGTGTGAAAACCCGGCTTGTGGTCTCGATTTTCGTGCGTTTTGACTAGAAGGGCATTTTGGTCATTTTTGAAAACATCTCGAAAATGGCTCAAAACTTCAGTGTAGCTTACCCATTAGTAGTATAACGTGTTGGTGAGTTCGGTTTGTTGAAATTGCATAAAAAGCGGTTCGTTTGGGGTGAAACCGTATGAAAGGGGGTTAAGTCGGGGCTTGTGCTCTGTTTTTGTAGCGTAAGGCGATCCCGAGTGGCTTGGTTATTTTGAAAATGTTGTAGTATGCCTGTGTGGGGGTTTGGGTGGCTTGTGTGCGAAAAATGGCTCGAAAAAACGCCATTTTCGTGCGTTTTGGCATAGGGGTCGGTTTTTGGCTCGAAATTTTCGGTTCCGAAACTTGCCCGAATTCTCTGTATTGCATTGTTATGGCTAGTATGGTACATATTTGGCTTTGTTTTGTAGGAAATGTGTTGTTTGGAGGTGTTTTGGAGCCTTTTTTGTAGTTTAGGCTAAGTTTACAAAAACCGTCTTTCTTCGCTTTTCGTGTCCCGTGCAAGTAATGTATTGGACTGTATGTTGTCTGTGTTGGCTAGAGGGCTGTTTTGTGGGAAGTGGGGGCTTTTTGGTTGAGTTATGGTCAAGAAAAAGCCGTTTTTGTAGTTGGTAAGCGTTTTGTAAAGGCTATTCAGTTGAGGCGTTCGGGACATCGCTTTCGCATGAAATTTTTTGCACGTGCTTACTGTGATTTATGGGTTGGGTTTGTCTCAAAAAATATGGGTTTCCGGCTTTCTGTAGCGTTTTTCCCTTTTCTGCTATTTTTAGGTTAAAAAGGCTTGTCTTCTGTTATTTTGGCTAGTTCTCTGTTGCTTTTGCACGTGCTTGCTCTTGACTTGACTGAGTAGGACGTATATGTCGTATACGTCTCTTGGAATTTGATTTCCTGTGCTTCTGCTCCGTTTTGGCCTTATCTGTAGATAATGTAGGCCTTGCTGCTTGCTTTCCGTTGTTTTTGTTTGCTTCTGCTTTCTTGAGTGACTTGCTGTTGCCGTCGTCTGAGCGTGCCCTTGAATCTTGTGCAGGTGATCCTAGGCCTTCAGTACCTACTTCCAGTGACATGGATCGGGTCTTGGCTGGCGTTGACTTTACCGTTCTGAGGGACGAGCATACTCCTACTTCGGGTATGCCTGCGCCCTTGGAGGTTTCCGATGGTCCGTCTCAGTCGGACTTGCTGAGAGCTTTTCCTCAGACGCCTGGAGCTTCTACGACGCCAGGGAGTGAGTTTCAGGGCGCCGTTGTGGAGTCTCCTGCCTTTTCTGCTAGTGGTGCTAGTGTTGTCAGTGCGTCGTCTGGGCCTTCTGCGAGTGGCCTGGGACGTGGTCTTTATTCTGGTGGTCTGAGCCGTCGATTAGTGGTGTGGGTCGTGGCGTTCTTTGACGAATCGCGCACCGACTAATGTAGTGCGTGAGAGGCCGTCGTTGAGCGGACGCGGTCTTCTGGTGATGCTAGCGGTAGTGGAGCTGCTGCTGGGTAGTCGAGGTCCCCTGTTGGTGGCCGAGGCCAGGCTCAAGGTGTCGTCTCAGAGTCTTTGCAGGGGCGTGGACGTGGCGCTGCTGTGGAGACGTCTGAGGCTTCTGGGGGAGGCCGTGGTGGAGGTCGGTGCGGAGCTGCAAGGTCTTCGCAGGGCGTGGGCCGCGTGGCGGAGAGGACGCCGCTGTGGCTCCGCGAGGGGGCGAGGCAGGTCGTGGTAGCCGCGCAGGGGCTTCGCAGGACGCGGCTACCAGACGCCGTGGGTGCCGCGCTCGGAGGGGCCAGGTTAGAGGTCGCGGTCGTGGTCGGAGGAACCCGAGGAAGAAGCGCAAGGTGGATGAGGTCGGTGAGGCGCAGATGAGCCACGACGCCGAGCTCGCGGCCGCTTCGAGGGTGGCGACCGGACGAGGCGATGTCGCCGGTGTTTTGAGGAGGTTGGAGCAGGGAGACCTCAGCGAGGTCACGCGAGGCGTGGTCGTGCTCGGGTCCGGGAGCCGTTACGAGGATCCTCCCGAAGCCTGGAGGGTCTTCGAGCGACGAGGATGAGGATCTTGACGAGATCGCGGCAGAGGCCACTGTCGAGGTTGAGATTGGCTGAGGCCGCCGCCGCCGCCGCCGCCGCTGGCCGCCAGCCGCCGCCGACGCCGCCAGGTTCCGCTGCCGGGCGCGGGCCGCCAGGGTCGGGGTCGTTCAGGCCAGGCTCGGGAGCGAGTTCGGGATGAGGTTGAGGCCGGGGCCATGCGAGGTGAGGCCGAGGCATGTGCAGAGGCCGAGGTGAGGCAGAGGCCGAGGGTCCCGCCAGATGCGCGCGGCTCTTAAGGCCGCAACGGAGGTTTTCATGGGGATGGTTGACGAGTTGGGCGAGAGGCCTAACTATCCTCACGGTCCTCGTTTGTGGTCGCAGGTGGCCATTGACTGGGATGGCGTGACTCTGGTTTGGAGTCGCTTGGAGCACTTGTCGATTCGAGTGAAGGTCGGCTTCCGTTAGGCTCGATGAGGACCTTCTCTGGGTTCCGGACGGTGTTTGACGTCTTTGAGGGTAGGCTCACCCAGGAGGAGCGGGATATAGTGCTCGGGACAGCTTTTGGTCCCCAGTGCGAAGTGGAGGAGGTGCGGGGTAGCGGGTGAACTCGCGCCATCAGATTTCGGCGTTGTTGGATAGGTTTTGGGATACGACCAACACCTTCCACATGCCTGGTTACGAGGTTGGCGTGACTCCTTCTTCGTGGGCGATTGTCACTGGTCGCCTCATGGTGAGGGCGCATTTGATGGGGCGTGGCGACCTCCTATCGATAGCCCACGAGTCGTGCGCGCCGATTGGCGGCGGGGTTAAGTGCGGGTAGGTGAGGAGCATACGTTTGACCGGACTATTTGGTTTGTCGACTTCTTCGAGGAAGAGGAGGAAGAAGCGGTCCACTCGAGCGAGCCGAGCGCAGGTCTTACTGTGGTTGTGGTGGTTCCCGACGGCCACCCACTTTGGCGACAAGGGGGAGCGCGGCCGACGGCCGTGTGTTGATGGCGCCGTTTGACATGACGCCGCGTCTAGGTGACTTTGACTGGGTCACTCCTGCTTTTGGGCTGTTGATCCGCTACTTGAGGGATGCAGCGCGTCCTGACCGGACCGACGAGAAGTCGGATGTGTCGCCAGGGCCCCGGTCTTGATGGAGGTAAGTTTTGATTTCGCAGAGTCTTGTTATCTTGTCTCGCTTTCCTTTTATAACGTTATATTCGATTGCTTGCGATCTTGGTGCTACGCTCACTTCCCTTCTCTTAGGACACGTTCAAGGTTGGTAGCGATGTCCGGCTTTCCATGCTTCTGTGACGAATCGGAAGGGTATTGGCCTAAACTACGACGCGGCTCGGAGTGCGCTTCAACCGGGATGACCGTGGATAAGGTGCGGTGATTGTGTTTTGTATTCTGGTCTTTTGTAGCTTGTTTTTGGGTTTGTGTTTGTTTTTGTGGTTTATAATTTGGTTTTGTTTTGTAGTTTGTTCGCGACCCTTGGAGGAAGTTTACCGGCGTCCCTCCGACGATTGCAGCTCGCTTTGGTCCCCTTGACGGACGGCGGCTGTACATCGAGACCCAGTACGGCTCGTACTGGGACTTGGGGGGGCGTCTGTCTGTGAGCATGGTCGTGGCGGCTTTATCGCACTGCTCCTCCGCCTCGCTTTGTTTGTGGAGACGCCCGACGCTAACGAGCGTCGTGACGTGTACCATGAGGGTGAGTCCGACTCCTTGCTGCGGCCGGCTGAGGATTACGTGACTTGGGCACAGCATGCCCTTGCTGACGCTGTGATCGAGGTATGTTTTGTTGTTGTTTTTCTTTTTTGCGTTTTTGGTTTTAGGAAGCAAAAATTTACCCTATTTTTGTTTTGCAAATGACGTGATCCTGATCTTGAGTTCCAGCCTCCTCCGTTCGTCGAGGATCTGTTGGTTGTTCACGAGGGCTGCTCTCATTCGATCGTGCTGCCGCCTTGCCTGTCTGTGGTCACCGATGCGGGGCTTGAGAGGTGGGATCCGCGCGTGAGAAAGGTATTTACTTTCTTCTTTGTACAGCATGAGTATTATGTAGTATAGCCCCCAGTTTGAATTAGATTTTATTGTAAAATCATAATTCCAACTTTGTTGAAGCAGTTTTTTGATTATAGCCCCCAGTTTGAGTTAGATTTTATTGTAAAATCATTAGTCAAACTCCGGTGAAGCAGTTTTCAATTGTAGCCCCCAGTTTGAGTTAGATTTTAATGTAAAATCATTAGTCAAACTCCGTTGAAGCGGTTTTCAATTGGAGCCCCCAGGGTGGAAAGCTAAGTATATTTTGCGTGTTGTTGGCGTGACTACCGAGGCACAGGAGGTCGTGGCGCGCAAACCGGTGGCGGGTCGTCGTGAATGAGAAAGTGGTTGACGCCAGGCGCAGAGGAGGCGCCGACGCCGACTTAAGTTAGCGAGGTCGAGGTGAGGAGGGCGAGATCGCGTCGAAATGAGGTCGCATACCGAGGAGTCAAGCGAGAGTCCGGGCAGAGCTAGAGGGTCGGCATGATGCAGAGGAGCTAGATAGGCGCGTCTTGAGATCGACTCATGCGTACGCCTTACAGCGTGATCATTCGCAGTAGGCTTGGACTTGTGTGTATATTTTGGTCTTGTGTTAATATTTTGTTTGTAACGGTTTATTTATCGGGACTTGTGTAGGGTTGATTTTTTGGTTTTGCGGGTGTTTATGGTTTTAATTTGGTTATTTTGTCTTGTTGCGAAAAATGCTTTCCTGCGTCGTAGTAAGGTCTGAAATCCTCGCGTATTTGCGTGACGAGCGTACCTGCAAAACAGTGTTAGTCGTAAAAGCACATATATACGTCTCGATTGAGACTGACTCGCTAATGACCAAACCAAAGGCAAATATGGAGTTTTGAAAAACGCTGTTTTGAAAAATATTTTAGACTTGTAAAAAGACGTTTATGACATTAAAAATGTGAGCTAAAACGACGTTTTGAGACGAAAATTGTGAATGCGAAAAATTATATTTTGTGTTGTGTTTAATTTTTGTGTGATTATCGTGTTTTGTGAAAACGAAAAATACGAAAGACGGGAGTCAATTACGCAAATCGAGACGACGTGACGGGACCGTGAATGTCGACCAAGAGGTCGGTAAAAGTAATAAGGGGTAATAAGTTAAAAAATTTAGGGTATAGGTGTGTAAGAGGTGTAAGAAATCGAATAATTTTGTCAGAAAAGAAAAAGAAAATCGCCTGTAAACAGGCGATTTTACTTTTAATCGCCTGTTTACAGGCGAGTACAATTTTGTTTTGTGGTTTTTGTTTGATTTATTTTAATCGCTTGTTCTCTAGCATTTAAGTTTTCGTGTTGTATTTCGTTGTGCAATTCTCGGCTATAAAAGGAGGGCTAGGTTAACTCATTTCACTCATCCTCTCGTCTTCCATTCTCGATTTTCCAAAAATATTCAGAATATTTACGGAACATTCGTCGAATTATGGAGGATTTTGAAAGGAACTTGCGCCGTTGGTGTGCGTCTTTGTCGGGTATCGAGAAGAAGCTTTTGAAAGATTGCGGAGTTGGCGTATTTCGTGGGCTAAGGCAGGTTCGAATGGAGCCAGAGTTCTTGGATGCATGTCTCGAGTATTGGGATCCAAGCCTTCACGTGTTTCGCTTTCCTTGCGGAGAAATTTGCCCTTTGGTTGAAGAGTTTGGAGCCATTGGTGGGTGGGTGCGTATTAGCTTGCCGGTATGCGTCAGGCAGGAGTTTGGATATAAGAGGCAAGTTCAGAACTACCTCCAGATGACCCGGGACGAGGTGGAAGAGCTATTTGTTGGGAGCCGTATCAACCTCTATCGCTTGTGTCAATGGTTTAGGAATGACGAGAATGGGCATATCTCTGCTGTGGCCAGGAGGAGGGCTTTGGCCTTTTGCCTGGTACACTGCTACATGTTCCCGGACTCTATATCCGAGGGGTTGTTGGGAGATCCGCGCTTAATTGCCGTTGTGGAGCAGATGGAAATAGGTTGCAATCCCTCTGCTTTAATTCTGGCGGAGACGATCCTTGGATTGGATGACCGGGCATGCAATAGGGAGCATGCGTACCGAGGATGCCCCTTGATCCTCCAGTTGTGGCTGATGGAGCGTCTGAACGTGTTGAACGACTTCGGCTTCGATGTTGAGTATGTCGCAGGGGGTATCACCAGCCGTTATATGCGGTGGTCGGGTCCAGACGAACGTCCCAGTGATTATTTCCCTGAGTTTGTGAGGTCATGTGCTATCCGTTGGTCGGTTCCGTGGTGGGGGATAGTTGACGTGACGGCTAGCGCAGTAGGCGATGGTCCCTCCGGAGTTCTCTTATGTGGGTTTGAGATGGGCGTTTATATCCACCCTCTGCGAGTTAGGCGACAAATAGGGTATGCACAGTTCATCCCTGGCCAGGACACAAAGGTACAGGACATGGTTGTGTTGAATAACCAGGTGACTGACGAGTGGGCTGGTGGTTGGATCATGCGCCCTAAGTGGCTTGTAGCCGGTACTCCTAGGACGATCCGGGTGTCGAGGGCTTATGTTAAATGGACCGTGGCTCAAAGTGCTCATGAGAGGGCTCGTCTCCGTGCCATAGAGCTTAACGAGCCTCCGCCGACGTCTGCCTACGACCCGATCCGCTTTGGACGTAACAGAGGTGGGGGTGATGCTTCGAGCTCGGCGCCTCTCTCAGCGGCGGAGTGTGTGTTTGGTCGTCGTCGCATACCAGGGCCGGGTGCCCCAGGTCGTCATGGTAATGTTGGGGATCGCCGCAGGGGTTGAGGGTTGGTGCTTCCCCGCTCAGTCGAAAGGTTCGGTGGCTTAAGGGAATCTAGTGTGGTTTTGTTGCTGGTTTGTTAGTATTATGTTCGTATTATTTTGTGTTTATGTAATATATTATCTATCCTAAACCCGATGTACATGCCGGGACTTGTATTGTAATATATTGTAGTGTTTGTTAGTGTAGTTTATGCTCCTACGTCTGAAAAATCTAAAATGTAACCGTTCTTTTTAAGATTAATAAAAATCAGGTTTTTATTTACGACTTTGCCTCATTTTGCTTGTTATTCTGTGTGAAATTCCTTGGCCCTAATCTCTTTTCAAAAGTTTAGAATGCAAGCATGGTTTTTAGGAAATCTTTGTATCGACTATTCCCTCGACTTTTTTAAGCTTTGGGTTTGTCGTTTTGTGTTGAATGTCGTTCTTTTCACCTTTAGGTTTAAAAGACGAATTTTTGTGTTGACTATGTCCTTGACCTTTTTTAAGCTTTGGACGTGTCATTTTGTTTTGTGTTGAATATCGTCCTTTTAACCCTTAGGTTTTAAGAGATGAATTTTGTGTTGACTATGTCCTTAGCTTTTTTAAGCTTTGGACGTGTCATTTTTGTGTTGAATATCGCCCTTTTTAACCCTTCAGGTTATGAGGCGAGTTTTGTGGTGACTATGTCCTTGACTTTTTTAAGTTTTGGACGTGTCATTTTTGTGTTGAATATCGGTTGCGCTTTTTGCAAAGCTGCCTACGTATCCACGAAAAATGGAATCAAACCGGCGTAGTTCGGAAGTGTACGTTTAGGGGCATACCGGCCCATGAATTGTGTTTGCTTTTTTGTGGTGAATGTGCACGTTTAGGGGGCATGCCGGCCCATGAATTGTGTTTGGTGGATGCATGTTTAGGGGCATGCCGGCCCATGAATTGTGTTTGCGAGGGGTGCACGTTTAAGGGCATGCCGGCCCATGAACATGTTTAAGGACATGTCGGTCCATGAATTGCTTTTGATTTTTGTGAAGAGAAAGAGCATGTTTAGGGGCATGCCGGCCCATGAACATGTTTAAGGACATGTCGGTCCATGAACATGTTTAAGGACATGTCGGTCCATGAATTGTTTTTTAGAAAATTTCGCATTTTATAGATACATTGCAAGGCATTTTTAAGGGTAGTACTTTTTGAGCTGGTCGAGGTTCGTTGCTAGGTTAAACTCTTGACCGTCCAAGTCGGTTAGTTTCTTGCTCCGCCTGTGAAGATTTCCTTGACGAGGTAGGGTCCAGCCCAGTTAGGCTTGAATTTTCCTCGTGGGTCGACTGGAAGTGGTGCTCGGACTGACTTTAGTACGAGGTCACCTACTTTTATGTTTCGTGGCTTAAATCGTTTGTTGAATGCTCGTTGTAGTCGGGCTTGGTACATTCGTACGGTACTCAGGGAATGCAGTCGGCGTTCATCCAGGAGCATGAGTTGTTCGTACCGTTCACGGGCCCATTCTGCTTCCGGGATGCTACTTTCCATTAGTATGCGTAGAGACTGTATTTCTATTTCCACTGGTTGGACGGCTTCCATGCCATAGGTGAGGAAATAGGGGGTCATGCCTGTGGGCGTGCGAATGGTAGTGCGGTATCCCCATAATGCATATGGTATCTTGTTGGGCCAATCTTTGCAACTGTCGATCATCTTCTCGAGTATGGTGACGACCGTCTTGTTTGCTGCTTCAACGGCTCCATTGGTTTGGGGTCGATAGGGCGAGGATTTGTGATGTTGGATGTTGTATTTTGTGAGTATGGCTTCCGTCTCGCGCTGAAAGTGCGAGCCTTGATCGCTGATGAACTCATGGGGTATGCCATATCGGCATATAATGTTTGTCTGTATGAATTTGGCGACTTCTTTGGAGCCGAGGGTTCGAAAAGATGCTGCTTCTACCCATTTAGTAAAGTAGTCGATGGCCACCAGCACGAAGCAGTGACCTCCTGCTCCGATGGGGTGGACTTTTCCTATCACGTCGATGCCCCAGGTTGAAAAGGGCCAGGGTGAGGTTAGGCTGTATAGTGGTGAAGGTGGTACATGTTGGACGTTGCTGAAAATTTGGCAATTGTGGCAGTGCTTGACGTATTGGATGCAGTCTGCTTCCATGGTCGTCCAATACCATCCTAGTCGTAGAATCTGTTTGCAGAGCGCTCGAGCGTTCATATGGGGTCCGCATTCACCGTCGTGGACTTGTGCGACGATTTCCTGTCCCTTCTTGTAGTCGACACATATGAGCAGCGTCCCTTGTGGTGTTTTCTTGAGTAATTGTCCCATTTCTAGCACAAATTGGGAGGCTAGGAGTCTGATAGCTCTCTGTCCACGTTTATCGGTGTCGGGTGGGTAAGTGTTGTCTGTTTTGTAGTTGATTATGGCTTGATACCAAGGCTCTGTCTGCTCGGCTTCGTCCAGGTCAATAGTATGGATGTATGCTGGTTCGTCACGTCTTTCGACGATGATGGGTAGTAACTTCATGTCTGGCGGCATGTTCAGGAGGGATGAGAGTTTTGACAGTGCGTCGGCAAACTGGTTTTCTTCCCTTGGGAGGTGGTAAAATTCGATGCTGTCGAAGTTGGTTAGGAGTTTTTGTACTTTTGTTTGGTATTTGGTGAGGGTTTCGCTCATGATCTTCCATGCCCCGGTCACTTGATTTATGATGAGGAATGAATCTCCATGCACCCGTAGGTTCTTTATTTTGAGGGCGATGGCGGCTTGCAGGCCGTAAATGCAGGCTTCGTATTCTGCGGCGTTGTTTGTGACGCTAAAATCGAGCTTGATCGAGAGCGGAGTATGGTCACCATTTGGGGATATTAAGAGTATTCCTACTCCGTAGCCGCGGTAATTTGATGCTCCGTCAAAGTATAATTGCCAGTACTCCCTTTCTATGGCGAAGATCCCATCGTCCGGAAATGACATTGTATCGATCATGGGTTGTTCGATGATAGCATTTTCTGCAAGGAAGTCTGAAACTGCTTTTCCCTTGATTACTTTCAGAGGGAGGTACTTGAGTTCGTACTCGGCGAGAGCGGGGTCCACCTGGCCATGCGCCCGTTTAGGACTGGTTTTTCAAATAGGTATTTGAGGGGGTCCATCAAGGAGTAGACTCTTGTTGTGCTAGTGAGTAGGTAGTGCCTGAGCTTTTTGGTTGCCCAGACTAGCGAGAGGCAGCTTTTCTCGACTGGTTCGTACCGAGTTTCGTAATCGTGAAACTTTTTGCTGATGTAGTAGATGGCCCGTTCTTCGTTGTTGACTTCCTGGGCGAGCATGGCACCCATAGCGTTTGGCGTGGTCGTTAAGTATAGCGACAATGGCAAGTCCTTTTGTGGGGGTACCAGAACGGGTGGATTTGTGAGCAGGCTCTTGACTTTGTCGAATGCTTGTTGACAATCGTCGTCCCATTTCGTATGCTCTTCTTTCTTCAATTTTTTGAAGATTGGCTCACAAATCATGGTGAGTTTGCTGATAAATCGGGAGATATATTGGACTTGTCCCAAAAAGCTCCTTATTTAAATCGATGTTGCTTGGCGGTTTCATACCCATTATTGCCTTGATTTTGGTCGGGTCTATTTCGATCCCGCGCTGGCTTACTATGTGACCCAGCAACTTGCCTGATGTGACCCCAAAGGTGCATTTCTGTGGGTTTAGTCGCATCTTATACTGCCTAATTCGGGTGAAGAACTTCCGAAGGTTTGTGACGTGGTTGTCCCTTTCCTTTGACTTCATGATCATGTCGTCGACGTATACCTCGACCTCCTTATGCTTCATGTCGTGGAGCAAGGTGGTAGCAGTACGTTGGTAGGTGGCGCCGGCATTTATGAGCCCAAATGGCATGACTGTGTAGCAATAGGTTCCCCAGGGGGTTACGAAAGTGGTTTTTGGCATGTCGTCTGCTGCCTTTGATTTGGTTGTATCCTGCATATCCATCCATGAATGACAGTAAGGCGTGGTTTGCTGTGTTGTCGATCAGGATATCCATGTGAGGTAGCGGGAAATCGTCTTTTGGGCAGGCTTTGTTTAGGTCTCGGAAGTCGGCACATACTCGTATTTTGCCGTTCTTCTTCATGACTGGAACCATGTTGGAGACCCAATCAGAGTATTCAATGACTCGGATGAATCCAGCTTGTAGTTGCTTTTCGATCTCTTCTTTGACCATGAGAGACCATTCTGGCTTGATGCGTCGGAGCTTCTGTTTGACGGGTCTGGAACCTTGCTTGATCGGGATACGGTGTTCAGCTATCTCGCGGTCTATGCCGGGCATGTCCTTATATGACCAGGCAAAGACGTCCTTAAACTCTGCGAGGAGCTTGGTGTATGTGGCCTTTTCTTCTGTGCTTAGGGAAGCCCCCAGTTGCAGTTCTTGAGGCTCTTCGGGCGTGCCTATGTCGATGGTTGTTGTGTCTTCAATGATGGGCTCCTGTTCGGGTTTTGAAACAATGCTTGCAATGTATCTATATAATGCAATGTTATTTAGTTTAAGTTTATCGCAATCATTAGAAAGAATAGATTTTAAATGAGGCAAAGAGTAACCAAAAACTTTCATGTTATTAATGTTATCAAAAGCGGTTACATTTGAAGATAGCTCAGACGAGGGAGCTTTGGACAACCTTAATGACTCTAGTTACTTATTGAGACTTACTATAATAGCCGTTTTAGAAAAATGGCGTCATGAAGACGCAGGGTCCTAGACTCTAGGTGTAGGCGCTTGAATTGGGACCTCCCGAGTCGTCGGTAGATTGGGTGGCCTCTTCTTCGAGCTTCAGTTGTCGGAGGGCGGCTCGGAAATCTGAGGCTTCTATGGTGATAACCTCGTTGTAAAAAGGGATCTTAACCTTCTGGTGGAGAGTTGATGTTATGGCCCCGGTAGCGTGAATCCATGTCCTTCCTAGTAACATATTGTACGCCGGGGGGATGTTCATGAGTTGGAATTCGGTTTTTGTCTCGATGAATCCTGTCATGATGGGTAGTGATATGACACCTTCTATGCTGCGCGAGAATGCGAGTAAATGCGCTCTTATGTAGTTGGAGCAAGGGTGACATCACTTTCCTTTAGTCCTAGCTTGAGGCGGTTGTTAGGGCGTGATGTTGATCGCGAGCCATTGTCGGCGATGAGGGTAACGGGTAATATCATGTTGCGCACTCTACGGTTATGTAGAGTCTTTGGGTTGTGTGGATCTTGGAAGGATGGCAAGTCTGCGTGGGAGAAAGTTATGGCGCCTGGTAGCCAATCCCGGATGATGCGGCTAATGAGTTGTGCTGGGAGGATATCTTTGGCGTTACGCCATGTTGTGTATAATGAAGGGTCGTTCGTTATGGGTACGGTAGTAACATTCTTGATTATGCCCTTGTTTCTGCCTTCGCTTGTGAGTTTGGGAGGGAATCCTGGCGGTATTAGTAGTTCCGCTGGGTCTTGAAATAAACGTTGGAGGTGAGCAGCCTTTTTGTGGCCGTCGGACTGTCTGAGGGGGCGCTGATAAGGGATCTGAGTTAAGTTTCCTTCCTTGTGCTCATGCCTTGGCTTTGTTTTTAACTTAGCTTGGCGGATGTGATTGATGTCGTTACCGTTGTTGATGCTGTCGCAAAGGACGTTGACTTCGTGATCGCCTGCGGGAGCCAGGAGGGGATGATTGAGGATGGGATGCGTTCCTACGAAAATGGGGTGAGAACGGGGCGTGCTATGCTGGACCGTTGGTTTAAGAGCTATGCTTGGCTTGTCGATCGTCTCGTTGTCAATCATGTCTTGGATTACGTTCTTCAAGCGAAAACAGTTCTCGGTGTCATGTCCTTTCCCCCTGTGGAATTCGCAGTACGAGTCTTGATACATGTTATTTATATAGCTTTTATGCCCCCGTTATAGTTGCATTTAGCTCACACTCGCTCGATTTCACTATTGTTTTAGTAGCTATTTGCTTTATATTGCGTTACTGTCGTTCCTTGTGTGTAATTTGCAGGTTTTGGCGGCCCTGAGCAAAAACCTGAGGTCGAGAGAGCGTTATCGAGTATCGTGAAGTCAAGACGAAGCCCGAGAGTCAATTCGGGAGTCATACGACAAGTTGGGACGTTAAACCTATAGGTTCAGAGCGAAACCTATAGGTTCTGGATACGTGAACCAAGGAACAAAGTTGCTGGAAATTGTGCAGAGCTAAGAACCGCTCGGTTTAGTGGTGAACCGATCGGTTCACCCCCCAGAACCGATCGGTTTGACCACGAACCGCTCGGTTCTGTCCCATATATTCTCCGGATTTTCAAGTGCCTATAAATACAACTCGAGTAGGGTTTTATCTTTATGCTTTTCATTATTATTTTCAGCCTAGGTTTACATTTTAGTTCTCTCTCAAATACTCTCAAAAACTCCTTAGTTTAGATTGAATTCAACTTTCAAGACTCGATCTTTTTCATTGCAATTCATTGATTTCTCCAGGTTTAATTCATTGTTATTCTTTTATCATGTCTCCTTCTTCTTATTATTATTTTGCTTCAATCTTGATTATGCATAGCTAATTCTTCGATTAGGGTTAGGGTGATTGTGATATTGATTCGGAACATGTTTTAATCGCTTATATTGATTGAATTTGTGCAATTGATTTCTTCCTGCGCGTTTTGATTATCAATTGAATTTAGGGACGCCTTTATTGAATTGAATTTAGGTTGTTTCAGTTTAAGATCGAAAGCCTAATTGAAACTAGACTCACGCGTAATTGATAAGTCGAATTTAGTACGTAGCGAGAGCCCGCTAAATTTGCTTAAGGTTGAATTTGACTCGAGAGAGTGTTTTCCAAAACCTAATCACTTGCATGATTTCAATTGATTGATAATCCCTTTTGAGTTAGTTTTTGAATCGATGTTACATGATCCTGACACCCTAATCTCCCTCTTATTCATATTTTCACAGCTTTTACCTATTGTTCTTAGTCTAGACCTTTTAGAACACCGACTTTTCATACCTTGAGATTGACCTGCCTTAGCTTAGCAACCCATTGACTTCTTCTGTCTCTCTGTGGATCTCGACCCTACTACCACTAGCTACCAGTTAGTTGACCTTAGGTTATTTTGATTGAGGAGACGCGACTTTATCCTCATCAAGTCTTCGTGCCATGATAGTGGTTTCTTATCCTCAGGTGGTTCACTGGTGGGCTTGGGGAGATGCAGAATGTTTTTCTTTACGAGCTTTCCTAATGCCTTTGAGTAGGACATAAAGAGGGGGTCGAACCTTCGTCGCTGTTGTGACGAGAATGGCCCACCTGGTGATGACCTGGGTACAGCAGGAGTGGGTTGTGCTAGAAAAATTGGTTGCGCTACTGGTACCTTCGAGTTTATAGCGTTAAAGGGTCCAGACGTTGTCGTGGTTCGGGGAGTATTGTCCTGGCGACCATGATCTGCAGTTTTGGCCAGTTTGTACTTGTGAATTTCGTCCTCCAGGGATCGAATTCTCTTGATGTGTCGAGCAGACTCTTCGGCGAAGAGCCTTGCGTTCTTCTCGGTTTCGACCTTCTGCATGGCGGCCAGATGTTCGAACAAAGCGGTGAGATTGGCCACCTTGTGGTCGAGCAGCCTTACATGTTCAGTGATCGTCATTAGAGGAGGAGGCGGTGGAAAGGCAGCTTCATCATTTGCGAGGTTGAAACGGAAATTCATATTGTGCTTGCGAGCCGTGTGTTCAGGGTTTTTCAGTGAGTGGACCTGACAAAGTTTTCAAACCTTTAGTGACTCTAAAAAGGAAGAAAAGACTCAATGAAAAATCGCATTCACGACCAAAGAAAGACATAAAAATGCAAAAGGTGGGTGCAAGACTCGACTCGTGTTTTTAGCTTTTAAAATGACACGGGAAGCTTTTGAGGTAGAGGCATATTGACACGTCTCTATTCTCGAGGTTGAAAATTTTTTATGATCATGATCTAATTAACCCAGTTTAGCGGTATGTTGCTAGGGGTTTATCATCACGATAAAAAGGATCAAACCGAAGTAGCGATAGGCTAATCGATCTGAGGATGTTAAAATTGGGTAAAAGGCGACCAATTGTTCGCCTTTTACGTGTGACTCAGGGATTTAAATCGAAAATGACAATAAGTCACTCGATTCAAAGAGTAAATCAACGGGTTCACATATGAGTGAGCCCGCATTTTTTGTTTTTGAGAGAAAAAGATTAAATCGGGACGACTAAAGAGTCACTCGACTTAAAGCTAAATCTAATGTTCTAAAAGTTAATTTCAATTAAAATCTCCGAAATGAATTGACATTTACGGGTTTTTCCTCTATGAAATTTTTGCAATAAATGTATTATGACGATACGTCAGTCGCATAATTCATTTACGTTTTGAAAAAGATCGGGGATCTAGTGATTATCCTGGATCGGTTTTAAATGCACTGGCATTTTATTTATCAAACTCAAATGACTATAGGTCAAAGAGCCTAACGGCGTGTAATAAAAAGTATGACCTTTTTGAAAAAAAGTTAAAAATGAATTTTCAAAATGGACGTATTTTAAATGTATAATGCCTAGGAAATGTTTTTGCATGAAATGGTTTTGAAAGACGACTATAGTGAGGGTACTATAGCTTCACACTTGTACATATAAACACAGGTTCTTGGCTTATAGAGTAAGGTTCCCTCCGGCCATTCCCGTAACGTTTAGGTAGGGGCACCCGCAAGACTACACACGTCTTAGGTGTGAATTCAAGACGGGCCCTAGAGCGTCCGAGTTTGACTGGTTATGATCGTTTGTACGGATGCCGTACTTGTAATCGTGGAGGTGTGAGAGAACAGTGTGTCCGGAGTTACCTCGCTTATGAAGCGAGAGTTACTGGGGGCCGTTCCTCAAAGGGTGTGGTTTGAATCAGGAGGATTCGACTCAACGTATTTTTGCCCAAATATCGAAAGCGTAAATGTTTTCAAAGTTTCAAGCTTCACTTCTTTATGATTTTAAAATAAAAGAAAAACTAGTTTTTTCAAAAATAATAAAAATCATGCTCGTCCCCAGCGGAGTCGCCAGCTGAAGGTACCGGAAAAGTGACAGACCTATCGACGCCTCATACGCTCGCCACTGCGGGGGCGTCGGGTGGCGGAATGCGCCTCGCAGGAGAAAGTGCGAAGATGTTTTGTAAAAATGGGGGAGATCATTGCATGAATTTGTGACCAAAAAAGAAAAGTAGAAAAATCCTTTTTGAAAATGTATTTTCGGAGTCGCCACCAAATATTAAAGGAATTTGGAACCTATTCAACGCGTCTTGAAATACAAGACACGAGTGTCTCAGATTTCAAGATGTGTCGATATCTATCAATCTGAGGTTTGAAACCAGAGAAGGGATTCGGAGTGAGGTTACTTTTTAAAAGTTTTGACAAAAATGTGTTTTGAAAACTGAAATCAAAAAGCCTACGTAAAAGTAGTCTCTACTAATTTGAAAACATTTAGTTAATTTCGATATTTGGGCTAAAATGACGCTACGTACAAGTGCGAATATATATGACTCGATTAAAATGCATAAATAATGTAAATCGTCAAAATAATGACTTTTCTATGGGAAATGTACGTTAAATAATAATTTATTGACTAAATTATTACTATAAACGTTATTTTCCGACCTCATATTTGACTCTTTAAGAATTTGTAAAAACCCTCAGTTTTGACATGCTAAAAAGACTCTATGAAACGGTACAATTTAGTGTTGGATCCGTGATTCTAGTCGTTATTTAATGCATGAATGAGGACTTGCATAATTATAAAAGTGACGTCGGTTTGCTTTAGTGATAATGAGTCGTTATTTATGCGATATTGGCGGGGTTTAGACGGATTATGAACTGACTGCTACAACCGTATTACGAATACGGCTTCGCTAATGCCAATATCGGGTTGGGGTTAATGTAACCCCTTTGTCCGAGTCTCAAAACGTCCCAAAACGTAGGTAAAATGTTTACCTTTCGAAAATGCAAAGACGGTATTTTTGAGTGGATTTTGTGAGTATTTTTGTGTTTTGTAAAACCGATATGTTGAAATGAATGAAGTGGGTTGGTATTTATAGAGGTTGGCTGATTTGTAGGTGGACAAAATATAAATCGCCTGTATACAGGCGTTTTATATTTTGTTTGGGTTGGGTTTTGTAAGAAAAATGAAAAGGCGGCTGTGTGGGGAGGAGTTTATAATCGCCTGTTAACAGGCGATTAGAAACTTAATCGCCTGTCAACAGGCGATTTCTATTTTATTTTGGTGGGCTGTTTATGCCGCCTTTTGGTTTTGGGTATGTGATTAGGTGATGATTGTGCTTTATTTAGATATTTTGGGCCAAATTAGTTTTTGGCTCAATTTTGATTTTCGTGCTTCGGTTTTTGTCGTGTTTTTCGGTTTTGGCTCGAAATAAAATAATATTAGGTTATATTATTTTATGGTATCGTGGAGTCTTGTTTTGTGAAAATGTGACACGGGACGCACTTTGGCCCGTTTTGAGTGTCGTGTTAGTGCGCGTTTTGGGTCGTTTTTGTAAGTTTGGGCCGTTTTGTAGCTAGTTGGGCTGTTTTTGTGGCTTGGCTTAATAAGACGTTCCTGTGTCGTGCTTACAATGACTAAGAGTGACATTCATTTTTATGATTATGCAAATCCAAATTAATACGCTAAAAATGACTAAATACGTTTTAGACACTTTTGTACCGTTTCGACTCTTTTAAAAGCATGTATGAAAGTCCTTTTCATCATCGGGTTTGTTTTCGGGGGGTACGGATACGGGTATCTACAGACGTCCGCGCAGAAGCGATCAGGGCCGACAAAGTGGACAAGGCTGACAGGCTAAAGATACCTAAGGTAATAAGGACAGCCAAATCCTTGTCTAATGTATGCATACACCATCTAATCGAGGATCATACGTATTCGCTATTCAAAATGTATCACCGACGAAAAATACGACTATCACCTTAGACGGGTACCCCCGGGTGGGGCTGGATTTTCCACTTACTATCTATGGGCCCACGGAAATATCAATGTTGCCCCATCCCTGAGGTTGTATATACCGTGCCGAATAGCAATCTTAAGATCGTTATAAGCCTTGGGCAACTCTGGGAGGGAGCCCAAGTCCCCATAGACAGCTACCTCATTAACATCGAATTTCAAGAGTCGCAACATGGCGAACAATCCAAGTATTTTATTCAAGTAGTTCATTCCTTCAAATTCTTATTTCCTCGTTCATTCAAAATAGGTGACAATTCTGTAACTTAAATATATCGTCTAACTTTGTATAATGAAATTTTAGTTCTAGCAGTTCTTCAGATAAGCAGAATACATAGAAAGACTTAAATATTTATTTTGAGTTCGTTCGTAAAATTTAAATATTTTCACTATTCATTATTTTACTATTCATCGTATTTACTATTCATCGTATTTACTATTCACCGTATTTTTATACGTATTCAGATTTTTAGTATTTCGTATTTGTAATGCGTATCTTTATAATGTATGCGTATTTTTATACTTTGTATTTTATTCGTATTTTATACGCATTACATGTATTCCTATACTTAGTATATTTCCTTATACTTAGTATTTATTATTATATTTTTATACTTAGTATTTTTATACCTTAAGATATTTTATTTAGGTACAAAATCAAGTTTATTTCCTAAGTATAGAATTCTAATTTCAAAGTCGTTAAGTTCGCTTTTGTACTTAGTGATTTGAAATAATATTTTGAAAGTAAAAGCTCGACACGTTTAGTCATATACTTAACTAACATTTTAGCGGTTTCCATTTATAGCGAGGTTGTCGTAGTTCATTTTAAATAGTCCGTATGTCCATATCCAAATTTAAGCAAAGGTAGTAACAATACCTAAACTGCTTTCATTTTAATACGTGTAACGTTTATTTTTATCGGTTTCGTTGATTCTTTTTATTAACGATTTATTATACAATCTAATATAATCCTAATTACTATTCAAATTTAGTGACTAAGTGACAAATTCATTTTGATCAAAATTGACCCATTTTAATTAGGAAAACCGTGGCACCTTAATATACTTATTCATTTTATTTCTTTTTTTGTTTTTTTTTATTAATAATTCATTACTTTAACTAATTAAATTATTTAAGTGATAAAAATAAAAAGTGACAAAATCAATTTTGGTCCAAAAACATAGCTAAGGCCGTGGCCTTCTATACTTAGCCATTTATTTTCGTTTTCTAATTTTATCGGTTTTTTTGACTTAAAGTTTTTATATACTAATCATTTAAATTATACTAAAGCGATTTAACTAGTTTACGATTTTCACTAATTATTTTATTTCAATTATGAATAGTGATTTTACTCACTTTAATTTTCTAACTTTTTCATTATAAAGATTTAGCTTATTTAACTTATATATTTATTATTGGAATTTTTCACTAACGAATTTAAACAACAATAAATTAAAACTTATAATTATTTTGAATCAAGCTAGTCATCTAAATGAAGAACACTTGAAGAAATGAAGAACCCTAATATTTTTCATATGAACATTTTTAACTCAAATTTTATATTATCGTTTTATTTTCTCAAATTTTTATAGCAAGTCTAATTTATCTAAACTAATCATAATATGTTATTTAGAAAAATTAAAACTAAAAATTGGTCCATTAAAATCAAAATGGCCGTGTATATGTATGTATATGTTCTAAATTTTATTTTTGATTTTTATACTTCTAATTCAATAACCAACTTACTTTATATTATTTATCTACTTAACATGTGTAAAAATCATATACAAAACATTAACAAACATAAATAAAAATCATTTCAAACACAAGAATAACAATATTTCAAGAACACAACTAAACACTTTAAAACATGTAAATTTCATAACAAATTCATTTTTAGTCTAAAACATAAACTAACTATATTTTCATGTTCATTTTATTACAAGTATTTTAAGCATGCAATTTACAAAAATTAAAACGAAATATTTAGTGAAAAATAAGGGTGATGCCGTGTGGTGTTTAGGTGTTACACAAATGTTATTTTTTGATTTTTATCCTCTAATTTAACATATGATAATTATGTGACATACAACATCATATATATAATTATAACATCACTTAGGAAAATAACATAAAATCAGTTACGAGGCGCTTATCTCATAAGTGTGCGAGAAGCACCTTAGTTGGTTAGGAAAGAAAATCCTAGCTAGCAATTATCGGGATCGATAATATGGTCGAAGACACTTAGATCGATGGCTCCACCTTGCTCCTCGTCTTTGGTTAGGATGAGTACATAAAAATGAAATAAGCAAGTTAGTAAATTTATTTAAGCTAAGTTAACTAAACTAAAAATTTAAAGTGTTGTATCATTTTTGTGTTTAGGTGATGTATATGTATTAAATGTTTTGATTTATGTTCTTAATTCATTGTAAGTAAAAAGAGAAGGTTATTACTAACTAGAAGTGGTATTGAATTTATTTAAGAACTTAAGTGAATTTAAGCAAGAAAATGAAAGTTTAAGAAGAAAATCAAGAGGAAGAAGATGAAGATCATGTGTTCTTGAGGTTGAACATGAGTTTTGCTTACTAGTGTTCTTGGTTTTATTAGAGAGAAAAGAGTGAGTGTTTGAGTTGTGTTTGTGTGTGTTGTTTGTGCGTGTGATAGTAGTGTAGTAGTAGTAGTAGTTGTGTTTTGTTTTAGTATGCTTGAAGACTTAGTTTTGTATTCACATTTAAATTAAAAGGAGCTACTAAGTGATGATGTAATAAGTAGGAGTGTAAGAAGGATTAGACAACTTAGTAAAGGAGGCATGGTGGTGTAAGAGAAGGGAAGAAAATGGAAGAAGATAATGTTGACCAAGGGCCAAAAAAATCTCGGCCAACATCACCACCAAGTCCCGATTTTTACGTTTTTGAAATTTTCGATTCACGCGCACGCGAAAAGTCTCAAAATAAAATATATGATTTTAAAATAGTGGTTCGAAGTAAGATCAAAAATAAAAATGAAGAAAAACGTTGAAGGGTGATCAAAACAAAAATTGGCCTTCGGATCCTCGAAATTTTTAATAAAAATTTCGTTTGGTTGAAATATATATTTTTTTCGTTGAATGTTATCGAATTAAATCATTATAACCAAACGTCAAAAAGTTTATCAGTTTAGGCTTAGTGTGATTCATTATTTTGATTTTTAGCGAAAGTGTTAACTAAATCAAAACGAAATAGTAATTTATAATAATTAAATAAGGCTTGTTAGTAATAAACAAAATGATTAACCTTAACTAGTTTTAATTAGATTAGGATTATATGTAAGTAGATTTGGAAAAAGATTAGGTGATTTAATCACCTTAAGTGGTTTCTACCACTTTGGTCAAGATTGACCTCGATTTGCGTCTTAAATTTGTCGTTGAGAAAATTGTCGTAGATTCTTTGTTTGATTTATCGAGTTCGAATATGAAAGAATAAAGTTCAAATTCGAAGTGTATCAAAATGGTTTTAGTTTAGGTGCGAGAAAAACTCGTAGTGTATTGTAAATGTTGACTTTTATAAAATTTTGAATTGTGTTTCTTTTTAAATTCTGAATATAATAAAACATACTTTATTTTTCAAAATTTTTATATTTATACTTAGGAAGTTTAGTATTATTTGGCGAAAAAAATTCAGTCGCATTTTTAATGTAATGAAAAAAAGATGAATTTAATTTAAGGAATTAAATTCTTTTATGAAATTGTGTTACAAAAACACGGGGTGTTACACTTTAGGTTTTCATAATCTGTTTTCAAGTTTTTAGTTAAGAGACAATCTACATTTTCTATTTTGAGCTAACATTAGTTTTTTCTCAGTTTTAATTGACTTATGTAATTGTTTAGTCACCGAACAATTTCGTTTTTCTGTTTTAATCATTAATGGTAGTTTACATTTAATCAAGGTGACTTTTTTTTATTGTCAATTTGCATCGGTCAACTATTTAATGTATTGATAAAAATAAACATTATCGGTATCAGTATATATATATACGTTAAAATACATGAACACATGAATACATTAATACATATATGTAAAATAAAAAAACATACGCATTCAAACATTATCATTAAACAGCAAATATACACATTTTATCCATATTAATTATCAGTATCAATATGTTTTATTATGTTGACACAGTTTGATAAACAACCAGATATTAAAGAGATAAAAAGGTAAGAGATTTAAACTTATCTTTTTAGTATTCAATAAACATTACTTTCGATGCAAAATGTTGAACCAAATCACAGTCAATGGCGGCCAAATTTCTGCAACATTAAATCAAATGATCAGTTTTGAAATCATCAAACAGTTCAATGTGAAGGCGAAGTAAATTTAAAACAGTTAATGTAATATCAGTTTACAAGTATTAGAAAAAATGATCAGTTTTACTATCAATATAAAACAGTTAATGTGAAATTTCAATTCATCGTAATTTGTTCAAAGATATGGACAATATTATAATTCATGTAAATTGAATTAAGTATATTACTTAAAAATTATAAAAACTGAAAAGTGGTTACTTAATGTGTAAAAATTACACGGACTGAAATCTGAAAACAGTTAATGTGTAAACACCACTCAAGTTTCACGTTTGATTACTTAAAATACTTAAAAATTATAAAAACTGAAAAGTGGTTACATAATTACTGCCTATATTCAATCTTATAAAAAAAATACTGAATTAACTGCCCACTACTCCATCTCTAACAAAACTGACAATCAATTACAAACTCTTATTATAAATATTTAATCCTGTAAGTGAAAATTTAATTTTATTGTTGATAATAAAACAATTAAACTGTATAATCAGCTTACAATACAAAATACATCAATTTTTTTACACTTTCCATCTTATCATTCACTGATTCAAATACATCCACAACACAAACAATCAAAAACAAATTACAAATCAATCAAATAAGTCGAGCTCATTCATTTTTTCAGATGGAAAATACATCTAAAGGCGGTGCAAACAACAATGAGACACAACCATCATCAAAGACAGAATTAGTCGGTAAAAAAAGAATTCAAATGGGAGAAACTCATCTATTTCAGACAGCATATCCAGCTTACTATGATAGTATATTTCGCAGCTTCCGGGTCACCGTTACCCAACCTCATGATTTCAAGCAAACTCTCTGCAGAAACATCAATGAAAAAATATCTTGATTTAATATTTTTTTAAACAATAAATTTTGTTTTTTTTTTTTTTTTAAAATTCATAACAGTCTACAATTCGGTTGTTTACTCAACAATGAATTTCGTTTATATTAAAATGTTATTTATCATAAAATTCATTTCTTTAAATTAAAATGTTATTTATCATAAAATTCATTTCCTTAAAAGAAATTCGATTTTTTAAATAAAAAAACAGTCTACAATTCGGTTTTTTACTCAACAATGAAAATTGTTATTTTATTAGTATTCGTTTTATACTCAACAAATCATTTCCAGAGTCGGTATTTGTCAGATCTATCATATTTCATCTATTAAATATAAGTTCTACAATAATAAAATAAAAAAAAGTTGTAATCTTTGCCTTAAAAAATCAATATTTAACCTATCAACCTACAAAAAATATTAGATCAATATTTAAACAATCATCTTTTCCTTTTTTTTTTTTTTTTTTTTTTTTTAAAAAAAAAAAACAAGAAAAAAATCTTTACTAAAAACTTAAAATCCGAAACATACCTATCAACCTACAAATAATATTAGATCTATATTTTTGACATTCAACATATCTATGAAATTAGATTAGTTGAAAAAAAAATCATGATTAAAACTATATAAAATTTGTTTTTTTAACTGAAAATTCCCAAATCTATTACATTACAAAAATTTAATACAAGATCTACAATTATTAAAATTAAAGTTGTCATTTTACCTTCAAAAATGAATTTTTTTCGTACAATATTATTATGAATGAACATGTTGCGGTAAAACTCAAAAATTAGTCAATAAAATCGAGATCTTTACCATCAAAATTTAAATTTTTGACCTTAAAAATTCCAACTTTACCGTAATAAACGAAAAACATTGAATAAATGTACCGAAACAATTTGATCTTATCATTGTATGCTCGTTCAAAAGCTAGATCTATTAGATTAGATCTGTGTAATATAAGAGCATTTGTATAAATCTACCAAAATTTTAAGTTTAACACACAAGAAATGATAATTTTAAGATAAAAAAACAATTATGAAAAAATTAATCTACAAAAACGCAGTCGAAATGAGTGAGGCGGACGAAATGTTTGAGGTAGTGGCAAAAATTGTGAGTGAGAGATGAGAGGAGGCGGAAATGTGAGTGAGAGATGAGAGGAGGAAATGTGAGTGAGGAGATGTGAGTGAGAGATGAGAGGCGGAAATGTGATTGAGAGTGAGAATGGAAATGTATTGTGATATGTGTTAGGTTATACTCCCTCCATTCAAGTACAAACCAAACATTTACTTTTTTGGCACTATTCATATGTGTCGGTAATCTTTAAAATTCCCGACAATTTATAAGTGAAAATATAACCGTGTATGATCTTGTTTGATTCGTCTTTATGCGTACAATATTAATATCCAATTTTTAATTTTTTTTATCGTGTGAAATTATAGATATTTCTGTTCCGACATTCGCCTCGACAAATGTGATAAAGCAACCGTAGTGTTTGGACTTGAATGGAGGGAGTATTACATAATGGGCTTTTATGTTCAAGTGAGAGTGATAGTGATTAGGGTTAGGTTATATTCAAGCTTATATTCAAGCTTATATTTGGATAACATAATGGGCTTTTTATGTGTGGATTTTATAAAGGGCCTATAATTTATCCGACTATTATTAAATTCAACCCAAGTGAAATATCACGTTTATATTACGTTAACAATCATTTTGCGTTTATATATATTACGTTAATATTATGGTAATAATCATGTAACATTAATAATCATATTATGTTTATATATCTTACGTTAAAAATCATATTACGTTTATATATTTTACTTTAATACCCAAGATGAAATATTACATTAGATCGAACTTTAAACCCTTTTTCGAGAACAAAACTCGAAAAGGAGAACATATGAAATTATTTGTATAAGATTATTAAAATTATATTATCCAATGTAACAATTAAAATTATATGGTGTAGAGAAATTTAATAACTCTAGGATCTTCACCCTTTAAGAATCTGGAAAAAAACTTGGGGAATTTTCAAAAAAGTATTGTGTACTACAGGGTATTGTGTAATGCTAGGTGCATCACACATACAGTATTTTGCAAATTGAAAGTAATCAATATTAGATTACTTCAAAAGTAATCAAAAGCACCTAAAAAAGTAATACAAAATTGAAAGCGCGAAAGTGGTAATCAAGCCCCATTACTCTGTCTAATTGTGAACTTAAAACCCTTAAATTTCAATTTGAGTGATTAGGCCCCATAAGTTACATATAAAGTGAAAATCACCCCTCTAATCAAAATCTCATGAGAAATTAAATATTTTTGGTAACAATTTATAGTATAAGTTATTTTAATATTAATATTAATATTAATATTGATAATTTAAAAAAAAATAGAATAATTATACGAAGTTAATTTTCAATTTCTCATGAGATTTGAAATAAGGCGTTAATTTTCACCTTTTATCAAAGTCAAAGGGTCTAATCACTACCAATAAAACTTAAGGAGCTTAATCTCACCTTTTATCAAAGTTAATTTCTCATGAGATTACTTTCAACATTTTATATATATTTAACATATCAAATTTAATTTCGGCTCTCTAAATTTATTTTTGGAATACAAATTAATATGACGGTCATGCAGTAAATGTCCTTTTTATTAACCCTTATTCATTTTAGATACTACGTAATTTAAATCAATTTTGACGAAATGTGCAGCAAATACCAGTTGTGTCCAACGCGCATCTAATTCAACCATTCAAGATTCAAGTGTTAGTCGTTGTGTCCCATTCTCTGAAATTACCAACAGTAATTTTCTTACATACGATTACTCTACGTTAATAACATTTGTGATCATCTTTATAATCGTTTTTATTAAATTTTTTTATTACAAATTCTATCTTTTTCCACATGTAATTTTATCATATTTTAAAATAATTTTTAGATATAATTTGTAATACCCGGTGTTATCCGAGGTTATTCGGGCCGGGTACCCCGCTGAAGAGGTCCATGTGTTAGCTTAAGTGACATAGTGCTTAAAAAGATTGTAAGTACTACTCATATCAATAAGATGCGTCATCTTTTCTGGTGGCTCATCTTAAGAATTCTTTAGTTAAGCGTGCTTGCTGGAGAGTAGTCTTAGGATGGGTGACCTCCTGGGAAGTTCCCAGGATGTACACGAGTGAGGACAAAGTGCGCCGGAAAGGACTCGTGTTGGTCTGTGGGCGATGTACGCAGCTTGGCGAGCTACCGTGAGTGACATTTCGGCCTTTAGTTGGGGCCGGGGTGTTACATAATTATTTATATATTAATCATTTATTTAATTTATTACCAATCTTACATGCCATTACTTTGTTCAAAAAGCCTCTCGGGTGACAAGAAATGCTTCTACGTCTAATCGTGGTAATAAACGCACAAATCGTCCTACACTCACTACTCTTCCAGTTGTCAATACTACATCAACGAATAATAACTTCAATCTGTCTACGCCATTAAGTCCTAAAAAAGCAAGACTAAATCGTAAAGGACTACACTGTAACAAGAGAAGTAAGACAGCTTTATCTGCTACTCCAATTGCGCCCTCCATTTGTTATTCTCCGGGTAATTACTATAATTCTATTGATATCTTCATTACCGTACTATAGCCATCTTTATTAAGTTACAAATTTTGAAATCGTAGGTAGCAGTAGTTCTCGACCAAATTGCTCCAATCAGAATGAACCTGACCCTATAACAAGATTACTCAGCGATTTAGTTTTAGAAGTTACTCCACCTATTGAAGCTTCATCAAGCAGCTTTAATGCAGGGGAAGGTATAGCTACATTTATTTGATAATAGTAACTATTTTCAATTAGTATTTAAATTTTCTAAATTACTTTGTATTTGTAACCATTTCCTTTAGTTCTTAAATACAACAGTAATTTCATTAAACTATTTGTCATTATTGGTGTTTACTCTTTTGGTACCAGTTCTAGACCAAGCTTTTCAAGCCAACAACCTCTTGATCCGTTGGCTATATTAGTTGGCGATTTGGTTAGGAATTTAGATCCCGAATTTAATGATCAATCTCGGGCATTGACTATTGTACAAGGTTTACTTTTCTATGGTTTCATTTATTTTTCATATTAAATGTCAAAGAAAACATGTTTGTCTCCCAAAATTCGTCCATTCGTTAAAATATATTTTTCTATGTTTTCGTTGTTATATGTAGAACATGAGAAATATTGGGATATTGGAGACCCGACTGTTTCATGTAACAAATGCGGTGCAAAAATGTGGTACTTAGAACGAGTACGAAAGGATAGGAATATTCCGAATCCTACATTTTCTTTGTGTTGTTCTGACGGCAGAATTGTTCTTCTGACACTTAAACATCCTCCAAAGTTGTTGTTGGAGCTTTTCACTAAACAACTTCGTTTCAGCAGCCACTTCATTGAGAATATTCGCCATTACAATATGGGTTATTCGTTCACGTCTCTTGGAGGTATTATTGATGATTCGGTTAACCAAGGTCGAGGACCATATACTGTAACACCCCAACTTTTCCCCTTATTTAAGTAATTCATTTCGTTTAAACTCGTATTTTATTTCTAGCGATTTTCTCATTTTTAGCCCGAGAAAGTAATTTCCTTAGCTTGCGTGTTGTGTTTTCGGGTCGAGGTTGGATGGTTCGAGGTGGTTGTCGGGTGTGTGATTGAGTGTGAGGTGAGTTAGTAGGTGTATGAGTGGTTAGAGAGGAGTTTAGTGGGGTAGAAGTATGAAAAACTAAGTTAGGAGGAAGAACTCGGAGTAGAAAGTTTCTGATTTGGAAAGGGTGCACCAAAACCGACCGGTTCACATGCATGCCGACCGGTTCAAGCCTGGAACCGGCCGGTTCAGCTCCAAGCCGACCGGTTTGGTTGTGCTACGCGGACAGTTCTCCGTGTTTGCTCGTGATTCTTTTTATATTAAATCCTTCTATTTTCTAAACCTTCCTAACCCTAATTTCATTCTAAACTACTGATTTATTCATCCCCTTTCAAAACCCTCTCTTCTCTCTCATAAAAACATCATTCAATCTCATTCAATTCTTCATTGCAATCTCTCAAGTTCTAATCTTTTGCCCTAATATCTTCCTAATCAATTCTCTTTGGTAATCCTTTCAATCTCTCATCGTTCTAGGTTTATTCTTTATAGTTTTTACATTATTTTATGCGTATTATATTGTATGCTTATATTGTATGTGATTTTATGTGTGGTGTTCATGGAGGAGGTCAATTCTACGAAGAGGACACGATTCTCATCGACGAGGAGCAAGGCTAATCGATTATCTGCTTGGAAAAGGATACTGGGTGTAGCCCTAGCTATATTTTGACATGTGTGAGACCGTAGTATTGATTATGGGTGTTTTGATTGTTTGTATGGTTGAAAAGTGTAATCTTTGGGATGTATGTGATGTAAGGCTATGAACTTGGGATGTTTTGGAGTCGGTCTCACACTATTGAGTCTAATCATATGATTTGGGATGTTTGCATGACTTGAGGTTGATAATGTTGTTATTAGGTCGAATAAAAATGATAACTTTGGGGATTATGATGGTCTATTATGGCTATTCTTGAGTTCTTATGAATATTACTCCGTATTTAACATGTTGTACACCGATGATTATAGTTAATGTTGAGAATGGTTGTAAAAGGGTTAGTTATGCTGTTAAAGAGTTTATGATGGACGTTATGATGACTTTGAGTTAAAGGATGATTGTGTTGGCATTGGTATGTAGGTTTATATCCGTATATAGACCTTAAAATCCACAGGATTATAATGAAAAACTTTATAAGATTTTAATGTCATAAAAGAAATTGCATAACATGAATAAAATAATAAGAATTAACCTTTTAATCCTTTGAATTTGGCCTAAGAACAATACCAAAATTATGGTATCTCCTAATTATCTCACCCAAGATGTGTTCTTGATATGCCCTTGAATTGCTAGAAATTTTAGAGAAGAAAACTAATTTTCTCTCAATTTGATGTTGTGTGCTATTGTAATTATCAATTAGGTTAGATGAGATTAGGAGAGTAATTAGGTTTAAGTAGAGAGAAATCAAACTCCCCTCCACATACCTATCACACGTCCAAAAGGGGTAGAAGTGGGCTCTCCCACTTCTAAATTTTCAAGCCCAAAAAACTAATTAAAAGTTTAACCCATTAATTAGTCTTATTTAGCTTTTAAAGTATAAAGTAATTTATAATATCCTTATATTATAATTAATCATAAATATCCTTATATTTATAATTTGCTAATTTATTATAACTGATTAAAATTAATTAGCTTACATTATACGTAATAATTAAATATAACCTTTTATATTCAATTTCCGAATTACAGCTAATTCCTCTCATCTAATATCATTTAATCTTTATTAAATAATATCCATTATCATATTTGACTAACTTCTTAGTCACATCCGACTAACTGTTTAGTCCACAACACTGACTAACCGTTTAGTCATTAATTAAGGCATCGATATGATCATTTTCTCAAATAATCACATCTCTCAAACACATCCTTTAGGTGTGACTCTTAGGGACCAGTTGATTACCGCCATCTGTATGACAATAACGTCAAACTTATCTAGCAAGCCAATCGTTATTGATAAACGTTAATCAACTGATTAAATACAAAATGTACCCTGTGTACCTTTAGAGATTTATTTATGTTATTGCACTAACTGAGGAGGACACTAACCCCAACAATCTCCCACTTGTCCGTACAAGTGTAGGTGCGATAACCGATTCTCATATCCATAATAAATTTCTCCCACTCAATGTAAACCAATTTGCAAAGTCCGTACTTTCAAAGGTCGTAGTTCACAAGCGATCAGTATCAAGAGTGGTTTCCCCGACTAGAGAGTAACTTAACTGATAAACGAATCAATATTCGAGCATGGCCATGCATTTTCAGTTACAGCTCCTCGAGTGGCCCTGAGAATAAATATTATAACTCGATAGAAGTTTGGATATTTCGCTCAACTCGAATCCTGCAGATGTAAGCGCAGCATGAAATGACCCAGTGAAAATCTGCTTGGCCTCCTGTTACGGTCGACCGTGAGAAAGAAACCAAAGTCACCCAAAATCTGCCTTAATCTCAAGAGACAGTCGATAGTCAAAAGAATCGACTCTAGGAACACTATGGATGTCCTATCCACGACCAGGCACCTAATGTTCTGAAACATTTAGGACTCCATGTAGTCGTCACAAAAATTGTCCTGCACGATTTCAGTAAACCCGCATCTGTGATCGATCAGTCAACAGTTTGACTTATGGCTCGTTGAACCCACCATCAATCGACGTCACAAAACAATCGCCTGAGTTATCAGCTCGTGTAGGCGGTCACGGACCAAACAAAATATAAAGCAATTCAGTTCACTTTGAGGTGTTCAACGTTGTCTGCACAACCCTCATGAAAAACAATATATATAACAAAACGATGATTTTATTAGAAGTTTTAGGAAATACAAGTGTCAAATCCATACAAACAACTAATACAACTCAGGAACACGCTTAATTCCCATGGATTTAACGTGCCCTTCATGCTTATCTTGTCTCAACGGCTTAGTGAGAGGATCTGCTATGTTATCATCCGTAGCAATCTTGTCAATCACTATCTCCTTCTGCTCCACGTAATCCCGGATCATGTGAGCCTTCCTTTGCACGTGCCGAGACTTGTTGCTGGACTTAGGCTCCTTCGCTTGGAAGATGGCACCACTATTGTCGCAATAGATGGTGATCGGGTCATTCGAACTTGGAACTACAGTTAGTCCTTGTAAGAACTGACGCATCCATATAGCTTCCTTCGCAGCCTCTGAAGCAGCATAGTACTCGGACTCAGTCGTTGAATCTGCTATAACAGTTTGTTTGGAGCTTTTCCAGCTGACCGCAGCGCCATTAAGAGTAAAAACGAATCCAGATTGAGATTTCGAGTCATCTCGATCCGTTTGGAAACTAGCATCTGCAGAACTGCTTGCAAGATAGCTCGATGTCTCCTCCATAAGTCAATACCCAATCTTTAGTCCTCCGTAGGTACTTAAGAATGTTCTTACGGCCATCCAAAGGTGCTTCACCTGGATTGCCTTGGTATCGGCTCGTCATACTCAATGCATATGCCACGTCTGGACGTGTGCATATCATGGCATACATGATCGATCCTATTGCCGAAGCATATGGAATCCGACTCATGCGCTCGATCTCTTCAGATGTCTTTGGTGCTTGAGCTTTACTCAAGTGCACCCCAGAGATCGTTGGAAGATTCCCCTTCTTGGAGTTGGTCATGCTGAACCTCTCAAGAATCTTATCTATATAAGACTCCTGACTGAGGGATAACATCCGTCGTGATCTATCTCTATAGATACGGAGCCCCAAAATACGCTGTGCCTCACCCAGATCTTTCATCTGGAAATGGTTCTTTAACCATACTTTTACCGAAGTTAAGAGAGGTATGTCATTCCCAATCAAGAGTATGTCATCGACGTACAGTATTAGGAAGACAATCTTGCTCCCACTCGACTTGATATATAGGCATGGTTCCTCGACCGATCGAGTGAATCCATTCTCCTTTATCACTTGGTCGAAGCGATGATTCCAACTCCGTGAAGCTTGCTTAAGTCCATAGATGGAACGCTTAAGCTTGCAAACTTTCTTAGGATTTTTAGGATCAATGTAACCTTCGGGTTGTACCATGTACAACTCCTCCTCCAAATAACCGTTTAAGAAGGCGGTTTTCACATCCATTTGCCAAATTTCATAGTTATGAAATGCGGCAATCGCTAAGAGAATCCGAATGGAACGAAGCATGACTACGGGTGCAAAAATCTCATCATAGTGCAACCCTTGCACTTGAGTGAAACCCTTTGCCACTAGTCGTGCCTTGTATATATCTGGTTGCCCTTCTACAGATCGCTTTATCTTGTAAAGCCATTTGCACTGAAGAGGCCTAGCCTTATCAGGTAAGTCAACCAGATCCCATACATGGTTCTCGTACATCGAGTCCATCTCGGATTGCATGGCTTCTTGCCAAAGCTTTGAGTCAGAACACGTCATGGCACCTTTATAGGTTACGGGTTCGTTACTCTCAAGGAGTAAAACGTCGTCTCTCCCATTCTCCTCGACTATACCGATATATCGATCTGGAGGAATGGAGAGTCTACCCGACCTCCTGGGTTCCAAAGGGACATTAACCGCAGCAGACGTGGAAGGAACAACTTCCTCCATTGGTTGCTCGGTTGTTGGTTCAGGAATCTCCGACAGATCGAAGGTTCTATTACCTCTCTTGTCTTCGAGAAACTCTTTCTCTAAGAACGTCGCACTAGCCGCAACAAAAACTCGGTGTTCGGTGGGCGAATAGAAGTAATGACCAAACATTCCTTTTGGATAACCAATAAAGTATGTCTTGACCGATCGCGGGCCGAACTTATCCTCGTGTCTCCACTTGACATAAGCTTCGCACCCCCAAACCCGAATAAAGGACAAGTTAGGGATCGTTCCCTTCCATAACTCGTATGGAGTCTTATCTACAGCTTTAGACGGACTTCGGTTAAGTATAAGAGCAGCTGACAAAAGAGCATAGCCCCACAATGAGTCAGGTACTACCGTGTGACTCATCATGGATCGAACCATATCAAGTAATGTTCGATTCCTGCGTTCGGATACACCATTCAGTTGTGGTGTTCCGGGTGGAGTTAACTGTAATACTATCCCGCGGTCTTTCAGGTGCTGATCAAACTCATTTGAAAGATATTCGCCACCACGATCTGAACGTAGTGCTTTTATCTTTCTATCCAGTTGGTTCTCAACCTTATTCTGGAATTCCTTGAACTTGTCAAAGGACTCACTTTTATGCTTCATTAAGTAGACATGTCCATATCTACTCAAATCGTCCGTGAAAGTGATAAAATACCTATAGCCGTCTCTAGCGTTGATTGACATAGGTCCGCACACATCAGTATGTATGAGTCCTAATAGGTCAGCCAAGCATTCCAACACCTTTGAAGGAAATTCGAGACATTTTGCCTATAAGACATGATTCGCACGTGCCAAAAGTTTCATAGTCAAATGGGGCTATTGTCCCATTATCAATGAGCTTTTTCACGCGTTTCTCATTTATGTGTCCCATACGGCAATGCCATAAATACGTTTGATCTTTGTCACCAACCTTTGCTTTCTTGTTACTCACATGCATGATTTCTGTGGTTTGATCTAAAACATAAATTCTGTTCATGGAAACTGCTTTACCATAAATCATATCGTTCAATGAGAAAATACACTATTATTCTTAATTGAAAATGAAAATCCTTCTTTATCAAGAACGGATCTGTAAATAATGTTTTTAGATAAACTAGGTACATAGTAATGCTTATTCAGAAATAACTCAAATCCACTTGGGAGTTGGATTACATATGTCCCATCAAACGGCAAGAAGAACTCTTGCTCCATTCCCCACTCGCAGTCTACATCACCTCTTGCCGAGTTACGATGCTTCTTAGGCCCTCGCAAATGATTGCCTGAGATGAGAACCACATCCAGTATCAAGTACCCAAGTTCCGAAACTTGCATGGTTAATCTCAATCATATGAATAAAAGAAGACATACCAACAGGAGCGACGCGGCCTGATTTTATGTCCTCAGCATACACGGGACAGTTACGCCTCCAATGCCCAGACTTGTGGCAATGGTGGCACTCCATGCTCTGCTTTGCTTTTGCCTTACCTTGTGAGCTACCGCTAGACTCACCAGGCCCACTCTTAGTAACCATCGGCTTCTTGAATTTCGGCTTCCCTACAGTTAGGTTAGCCGGAGTCTTACCCTTACCCTTCTTGTTCCCAATCATGAGAACATCTTGCTTCGTACTCCCACTCAACTTCAGATCACTCTCCGTGCATGCGAGTGAATGTAGTTCATGCAGACTTTTCTGCATGTCGTTCATGTAGTAGTTTGCCCTAAAGAGGGCATACCCATCATGAAGAGAGTGGAGCACTCGATCAATGATGATCTTCTCATCGATCGTGCAACCAAGCTCCTCCAATTTCTCAACGTTCTCGATCATGGCGAGAAGGTGTGGACCAACCGGTTGGCGCTTTTGGAGTCTAGCTTCAAAGAAACGAGTAGTATACTCGTAACTCTTAATTCTCGGAGCTTTCGAGAATTCCTTAGTAAGGGTGGTGAAAATCTTGTTTGCACCTTGGGTAATGAAACGTCTTTGCAAATTGGGTTCCATTGCATAGATGAGTACGTTCTGTAACGCACCCGCTTCCATCATGAAATTGTTATAAGCAAAAGTTTCAGCTTCTTCTGCATCGGGAGCTGGTAGAGCCGGCGGTGGCTCAGTCAAGTACTTGAGCTTACCGTCAGCAATGGCAGCATTCCGTAATGCGGCCTCCCAATCAGAAAAGTTTGACCCATCATGCTTCAGTCTAGTAGACTGATTCATGGTGCCCATGAAAATTCTAAGCCATGATTCGCGCATTAGTGTGGCACTTGGCATTGGTTCGTCTGCATTTTGACCATTTGTTATAGTAGTTATATCTGTATATAACGTATTCGAAACTGTGAAAAGAAAGAAGAAGAAGAGAATAGATAAGAAATCAAGGTTTTAAAATTTAAGTCAAAAGCGATAACATATTAATGCAATGACTTATGCACTCATATAATCGACCTCCCTCGAGAATTATATAAATGATCCCAAGACTCAATTTCTTTAAATTGATAAGCCAACCTCTTGGCTAATTCTACTGTTAGAATTCTTGGTCGATAGATTTCAGTAAATCCTATCTATTAGTCCACCATACCTTCGAGATATTACTCGAACCACAATGTTGAGATAAACTAAGTCGACAGCCACTACTTACCCAACGTAGAAAGGGTCATATTATGCCTACCGACGAAGAAGGGATTCATAGTGGTTCGACTTATAAAGACTAATTCTCAATTTCAGTTATAGAGGAAGATCCTATCAACTCATTTTAATTCATTTAAGTGAACTAATATCTAGCATTATCGTGAATGATTAAATTGAGTTGATAGCTCTAAACAAATGACATCCGTATGTCTATGAAAAGAATGCAACTATATGATCCATTTTCATGCATATTAGGTGGTTTGGTTTAGTTTAGGCGGAATATGATGCTACTAGCTAACGTGAATGCAATAAAACGGTAAGGAAAAACGCAAAAAGAAAAAACACCTAGTGTGGCCTATCCCTATGAAAATAAAGACAATACAAAGTGGAATCCATCCATGGACCCTAAGCTGTCTTCATTCTTCATCTTGGGCTTTAAGTGGGAGTCCATCTTGAATCTTCATCTTGAAATCTTCTTAAAATTACAATTTTGAATTACAAAAATAAACCTATTTACATTCTAATTCAAAATATGCCAAAATTAAAATATTACAAAATTGGAGATTCGAGATCTCAAAATACATCCAAAATTGTGTTTCCTTCATTACGAAAACACAACTTTCTAAGGCCACACTAGTAAATTACAACCGTTTGTACAATAATTAATGCGTAAAATTAAACCATTCATCCATGCATTCATTCACAAACAGATATATAGCATCAACTAAACATAATTAAAAACAATGCAAACGAATTGATTTTAATCCAAACCACCTCTTTATAAATGATTAAAATTATGCAACAATTCCTTAATTGTTCATAATATCTTTTAATCGAAATATAATCCAAAACAATTTATATTATCAGTATAACATAAATTCGATCTCAAGATATTTTAAACTGCTTTAAAATATTAGGTATCATATTTATTGTTGTGGATACCCATATCCGTACCCTCCCAACAAAAACCCTGTGATGTAACACGGACTTTTATTACGCATGCTTTAACGTTGACTTAAACGGTTCTAACTAATGTCGAATTCATTCTGAGTCGTTTTAAATGTTAAAATGATTAAGGTCGCTTTACATCGCTTTAAATAACGTTCATTTTGTCCATTTGGAGTCTAGCTAGGTCATTGTCCTGCTTCATTTGGCATGAGCTTCGCATTTGCACTACAATTAGTCCTTTTACATTAACAAGGTCTAATTCAGCATTCCTAAATTCCTAAATTTAGGCCCGGTAGCTAAAACCGCTATTTAGCCCCCTCTCATACAAAATACAACCTCACGTCTTACCTTATTTCACAAAATCCTACAAAATACACCCTTTTTACATTTTCAGGGCTCGGGCCCAGAACCGAGCCCAAACCCACCTTTGGCCCGCACTCCAAAGCCCTCAACAACTCTCTAGAAGATCATACTAGGCCTTCTTGGGGCACAAGCAAGGAGATTACACCGAATATTCCCAAGATTTAGCAATTCGGATTAAGGAAATACGAAATCTCGAAGTTAAAACCACACCAGCAAACCGCATAAGCTTATGCGGCTCATGGTGCAAACCGCATAAGCCTATGCGGTTTGCCCACCAAACCGCATAGAGCTATGCGGTTTCCCAGGCTGGCTTTTTCCCCTGCTTTCCTATTTTCTCTCGGCTATTCTCCTATATATACAACCCCTCGCACGACCTATTCTCACAAGTTTTCCACACAAGAAAACCCTCTCTTCTCACAACCTCTCTTCCTAGTTCTAGCACCCACACATGGGTCCCACAAAATATACCGTCTAGCACGGTATACACCTAAATACATTCACAAAAGCCTCACGCACTCAAATCCTTGAGTTCAGCACACCATCCCGTGTTGAATTCACCCTCCTTTCAAGTTCAAGAAGCGAAGCTCTGCCCAGATCTGAAGCGTCAGGACAAGGTAGGTACCGATCCACTTGGATCAAAGCTTTTTCTTATTTTCTATGGACTAACAAAGGGGTCTACACTCTAGCGCCCCCCCCCCCCCCCCGGCTTTGGCACCCGAGCGCGCTTGCCTTCCAAGTGTTCTTATTACTTCGGGTACACTCCATATCCGATGACACGCCAAAGTCGCATAAGCAACCGACCTTTTAAAATAAACCAATGGACAATTGAATTTTATTTTATTTGCATGCATCTTGCACCCTTTCTGTCTTGCATTAAAATCAACTTAAACAATGAATTCGACCTTTAACTGAACCGTATTCGTTAACAAGTTAAACATGCTAAACTGAGGGTTTTAATCAATCTTTTTGCATCTGCATCTGCATTCTTTTACAACCTTATCGCACTTGTACGTAGCGATAACATTAGCTCAAATATCATCTTACAAGGATTGTTCTAGGTCAGTAGAGGCTATTTTTACATAGGCTTTTCTAAAAGGTTTTCATAAATCATTAGTTGAATTAACTCTTTTTCTAAAGTACCCTCACCCCGAATCCAATCTGGTTTCACAAGCCTTAGATCAAGGGGTGTCGGCGTGCTCCAAAATCTAAGAACATGTTTTTAACTTAGAACATGGTAGCAGGTTCCTATTTTCCGCGATAAATAGGTGGCGACTCCATAACAGTTCTTAAAGGTTTTTCCAACTTAATCTTTTTTAACTTTAAAATCCGCCCTTAAGCAAGACGCCGAGTTGGGTCCGATCCCGGGTTCCACAGTTTGGCGACTCCACTGGGGAGATTTTATTTTTAAAAACTTAAAACTAGCTTTTTCTTTTTAAAAATAAAGAGGTGAAACTTGAAAGCCTTGAACAATCCAAGTATACATATTTGAGCTATGCACATTCGTTTAGAGTCCATTCCTTTTGGAATCTAGGCACCCTTTGCACCCTTGAGAGGTGGTTCCAACACGCAGGCTTGTCCACTCGATAAAGCACGTGCAGGACTAACTTTCCTCTCCCTCCACTCACGGCTTGCGTAAACGACTATCTCGATCCGCCCGGTTCTCCTCTAGAAAACCTATCGCCCGTGCAGAAGGAAATAGAGGGGTTAAGTATCTGCCAAAGCGTACTCGAGGTAGTTGGAGGTGTACCCGACTGACCCTTTCACCCTTTGAGTCATACGTACAAGTTCGAGGCCATGCACTCCATGGTCTTTTTCAAAACGAGCATATGCATTCATATCTTCGAAAACTCGCTTAAAACGTTTCAAAGATAAATGAACCTAACATCTAACACCTTTTCAAACAAAACTATCGCGAATTTTAGAAACAAGCTTTTTCAAAACTTCCCTTTTTCACTAACAAGCAAAAACCCGAGCAAGGATTAAAACCCGAGCTCGTGGATTTCAATCCCCTAGGTCATACGGCCTAGTCTCTACATTTAACATCCTCGGTTCGACTTGCTAACCGCTCTCGAGCCGAATCCTTCCTCTTTTACACATCTGACTCGAGCTCACCTCGGTAAATCACCGACATCAGTTCGACGGATGCAAAGCAAAATATTTTAACATCGAGACGAGATGTGCGCACGCATCCTCGCCTCAAAAGCTTCCTTTAGCTAAACTTTTTCAAAAACCTCCTTTTTCAAGCTTAAAAGGTCTCCCTAAACAAAGAAATGAGCTAATTATGAACGCTTAAAATGAACGTTGAATCTAATAGGACTAACTAGATACACGTCACACAAACCAATCCATTCTCAACATCCTCGACTCGACTAGCCAACCGTTCA
The DNA here is from genome assembly GCA_023091065.1 of Dianthus caryophyllus. NCBI lineage: Eukaryota > Viridiplantae > Streptophyta > Magnoliopsida > Caryophyllales > Caryophyllaceae > Dianthus > Dianthus caryophyllus. The sequence continues at coordinate 29,869,637 of CM041524.1, read as the reverse complement.
CGAGTCGAATCCTTTCCATGCATCTAGGCTCGAGCCCTTAACGATGAACCGTTAACATGGGCTCGACGAATGCAAATCAAACACATTTCAACGTCGAGACAAGATCCGCACACGCGTTCTCGCCTCAAAGACTTCTTAGGCACAACATTGCTCCTAAAGCAATACACTCTCATTTTTGAAAAAAGCTCTCTTCAAAAATCTCCTCACTTCTACAAAACAAACAACACACTCTCATTTTTGAAATAAACTCTTTTCAAAATCCTCTCATTTTTACGAAACAAACAACACACTCTCATTTTTGAAATAAACTCTTTTCAAAATCCTCTCATTTTTACGAAGCAAACAACACACTATCATTTTTGGAAATAAACTCTTTTCAAAAATCTCACACTTTTACAAGACAATCAATGACATTTTCATTTTTGAAACAAACTCTTTTCGAAAATACCTGTGTTTTCTGCTAAACAAGCAAACCCTTTCATTTTGAAATAATCACAACAAACACCTTTCGAGGTTCTGGGTCGAACCAAATAGTCCTCCACTATTTCGATTCAACCCACTAAGCATTCTTCACAAATCACTCGAGAATAATCATTACATTCCCGAATCCTCTCTAGGCACGAGTCGAATACATGGCCCTCGGCCATCGCAAGCCATTTATCTCAAAGCATTTTCATAAAGCAAAACCCAAGAATCTCATCGCATTCTTGGAGACCTTTTCATTCTCGAAGGCTCATGCTCTTCATGTTTTTGAAATATCTTCTTTCAAAATTTCTGAGTCAAATCAGCTAGTCTATACCTAGTTTGATTCGACCCAATCACAAATCTCTTCAACCGTGCGAGAATAATCACTACATTCCCGAGACCTTTCAAAACGTCAATGGCTACATGACTCACGGTCATCGTACGCCAATTCCTAGCAAAAAATTTTCAAATAAAGCACTTTACAAATCTCTTTGGGCCAAACGACCCAAAATCGACCCGATTCAGCAAAAATCATCTTTTACAAGCAAACAAAACCCGAGAATGGCCAAGCCCAATCTCGTGGACTTTTCATCGGACCAAATGATCTTGGCCCAATTCCTCTTAAGCAAAACATGTGGACGCGTAAACCCGTCCATATCCCACCTCAACATCTTTAACCCAACTAGCTTATCGCTATCATAGGTTCACTCTAAGCAATTCTATCGCAATCTACAACCGGCCCACAACGATATACCGTTAACTTGGGCCAATCGCACTCTTCAAGGTCAAGCCAGAAACGTGTCAACACGTCTCTAGTTCAAACACTTTCCAAACCTTTTGTCAAAGCACGACAAACTACTTTCGCAAAATCCTCATCACGTTTTTGAAATAACTTTTTTCAAAAATCCTTCCTTCAAACCGAATGGCCCATAGTCATGACGGTTTGATCTAGACTCTTGATCTCTTCAAAACACCCGAGAATAATCACTTTATTCTCGTGACATTCCAAAACATAAATGAACTACATGACTCACGGTCATTGTAAACCATTTATTACCAAGCACGTTCAAATCCGAGAGTGGTGACCCATTCTCGTGGATCTATTCTCAAAAACAAATCTAACGGCTCACGGCCGCTAAACATCTCTTTCAAAATAAACATTTTCGAAATCCATGATTCAAAATGGCCTACCGCCATTTTAATCCAAACATCTCTTTTCACGAGACGACAAAACCTAGGAATGAACTAGCATCATCGAGCCAAAATGTGACAACGCAGTTTTGCTCAACAAAACATCCTGCTTTTCGCCGAAAACAAAACTTTTGCAAAATCAAAGACAAATCTAAGTATGCATGAGCCAAGTCCCGACGCGAGCATCAACCCCATCCGAGACATGTGCGTCTCGAGCACCCAAATGATTTAATCCATCAAGGCGCCACCGACGATCTCACGGATCTCCTCAAGAAATTCGAGTCTTTTCAATACGGGTCGAGTTTTTAAGCTTTGAGTCAATCTCTGTCAGTCTAGGACAATCGAGTCTTCGACGTACGACATTTTTAACAAACCGATAAAGGAATAAGTTTGCCTACAACCCAGCTTCCTTTTTACACACTTTTCCCATAAAAAAACACAATTCTACACCAACATACATTGCATCCCAGGAACAACTATCCTAGGGAGATCTAGGCCGGGTACGAAGGTCCAAGTCAACTAAATCAAAAACAAAGACAAGAAAGCTTCCGACGACTAAACACCTAAGGTTCACTAGTCTGCTTGTGGTCTACTACTCCGCTGCTTTTGGAGGAGGATCCATTAATTTGGAGCTCCACAGTGGTCATGAATTTGACCGCGACCAAAAGTACGAGTATTCCTGGATCGTCCTCCGCGTACTCGATCGCGTGCCTAATAAGCAAACGAACTTGTCAGAGGAGCCCGCGTGATAGACACACGATCACAAGTGACCACCGAGCCACAAGGGGTTTAGCAAGGTCCGAGCTCAAGCCAAAGCCATACAGGGCCTGGGATATTCTCAAACCAAACGGGAATACAAGGTACAAAGGTCAAAAAACCAAAGTCACCAAAAAGCAAAAGTCTCAAAAGCTCCAGAACAAGGGGCAAAACAACTAAGCAAAAGCTTAAGAAGCAAAAAGCTTAAGAAGTCAAAAGCTCAAGAAGTCAAAAGCTTAAGAAGTCAACAAGCTTAGAAATCAATAAGCGAGGGGCCGAAACCCCAAAGGCAAGAAGTACCGAAGCCCAGAAACGAGTGGCCAGGTCCTTGAAATTCCAAACAAGACAGAAGTAGCAAGCAACCAGCCTAGATGAACTAAGGAAAACCCACCCTTAGGATGCAATGTATCAAGGTCAAACACATAAACACCCCTTGGACCGGCGGGTCCCTAAACACGCACCTTTCCACAAAAACAAACCCACCTCCTGGACCGGCGGGTCCCTAAACACGCACCTTTCCACAAAAAGAAACCCACCTCCCAGACCGGTGGATCCTTAAACACGCACCTTTCCACATAAACACCTCATGCACGCCCTTAAACATCCCCTTTCGGAACTACGCTAGGTTTGATTCCGTAACCACGGATACGTAGGCCGCTCTCCCGAGCTCAACCAACCTTTTACAAAAATCCACAAAATATTCCTCGTCCAAAGCTTTCCATGCTAAGGATGTGTCCACAAAAATTCACAAAGTTCAAAGGCAAATTATTTCTTTATCGAGGCGACTAAAACGAATTCGTCAAGGCAAAGTTGTCATAGACTTAGGAGTAGTACTCTGCTTTTTGGTCTAACACTGTTTTGCAGGAACAACAGCATCCCACAGCAACAAGCAAGCACCACTGGGGGCTCCACCAACGCACGTGTTCCCGAATATGGCATCATGCAACCGTCGAGTCTCAAATCACGCATACGATTCGTCTCTATTTTGCAAACTTGTCGGCATTTTAAGCATCGAGTCACACGTCGAGTCAACCCTCTTCCAATCAAACAATTTAGCGACATTTAAACCGCTCCTTTCAAAAACTCTCCAGTCTTCTAAACGCTCCCACGGAACGACGCGCTTTTTCAAACTTACACGAGGCAATGCACCCTCAAATTAGCTAATCACCTTTCAAAATTAACCCAATACTCGAGTTAATATTAAAGCACTTTGCAATTCACTTTTTGCAAACACACCCTTTCGCAAACAAAATGTACCTTTCGAAAATGCATCTCAAATCCTTGAAATGCATCTCGAATCTTCGAAGTCTAAAATTTTCCAAAAATTTAACTCGGCACTCAAGTTAATATATTTTGAGAAACAGCATTCTTCGAATTTAACTCACTCGAGTTAACACATTTTAAGCAAAAGCTCTTTCGAACTACGCCGGTTTGATTCCACGTTCGTGGATACGTAGGCAGCTTACGCAAAGCACAACCGAACCTAGCACTACACCCCACTCCGTGTTGAGATTCTACCGAATTCTCATCCTCGACAACTGGGGGCTTTTCAACCTTTGCACTCAAATGACCCTCCACGGTCTTCACAACTCTAGCTTAAGCTCACAACGTCAAAACGCTTTTTTCATCTTGCATGAAGCCTTACAACCGACATTTCAAATGTTCATTTTTAAAGCTCATTTCGACAACTAAAATGAATCTTTCACAAAAATCATTTTTCAACAAAAACATTTTAATCCAAACATCCCAATCGGGAATCATTTCACTTTCAAACCCAAGCCTACTAACAACACAGGTTTAAGACGACAAAAGCAACTACAAGCCCAAGCCAAGCTACAACGAACAGTCATGTAATGAAGGGTTCACACAATCCTTATTACACAAGCATACTAATACAACTAATGGTGAAGACGGCGGTACTCGTCAAAGTCTACTGAACCCAAGCCACCTCAAAGACGACTCGACATAAATTGAATCGCCGCCCGCCCACGCTACATTCTTCTCCATTTTGCCTTAATTTCAATCAAATTAAGCCAAACTACGGGGGAAAATTCAAAACCAAACACCATACTCTTCATTTTGACTCGGCCATTCAAAACTTAGTCAAACTCGAGGGGGTAATCCAAAAACTCCTCCTCCTGATACACGCCCTACACTTTGACTCAGTTTTCATACAAAACTTAGTCAAACTCAAGGGGGTAATCCAAAAACACCTTTATCCTACTGCAACCCATAACCTTTTACATAGTTTGACTATCGTTATACACCATAACTCAGTCAAACTGGGGGCTCTCATATACACCGGCACCATGACCAAGACAACTGGGGGCTGACGCTTCCTATCAAGATTCAAACCTTCACAACGAAAATGGGATAATTTTTCGCATTTTTGCATTTCTGAAGACACCCTTGCCATAAACACACACACCTCTGGTTGAGCGACACCTCCAGAACCGCTACAAACATGAGCATGCACACTAAAAGCATAACACTTTCATGTGTGCATCAGACAAGCAACACCCGAACGTAGGTCCAAGCACCAAGTACCCTAACATATCCAAGAAACATCCCAAGCACCATGCATTCCAAGTCCAAGAGACATGTATCATACGAATCCAAACGAATCGCAATGATACCACGTTTCGTGGTCGAAGCAGGCGAAAATGACGATTTCGGAAGGAAAATTGCGAGTTTGAATTTTTCCGGGTTCGAAACCGCGACATGTGCGAATGAGTTCAAGCTTAAAGTCGCCAATAGATGAGAGATTCCCCGGAAGAGTCACTAGTCTACAGGCAATTTCCAGAGCATGTTTTGTTCCACGTTTTCCCCTCATTTTTCTTCATACACGCAAGCTTTCATGGTTAAGGCGTCACCTACAGTCCGCCATACGCGTGTACTAAGCATTTAATACACGGTACAGAAGCAGAAACACAAACACTCTTCACGAGTCCTTACACCCTCTTACACGTCCCTGTGGAGTATCGCTTCCTCCCCATGGAGTCCACACACCTATACAGACATTTCCTACGGAGTCCAAGACATACCCTTCGACTTCCCCAGCAAATCACTAACATAAACACCAAGCGTCTGCATCAGCACATTCAGCACATCCAAGCAATTACACGAAGCCGTACACTTGAGCACATACACCTTCCTCGGACCATAATCCCGGCGGATATACACCTGCACCCCTAACAAGACGAAACACCATCGCTCTCCCAAACAACCACAACTACACCTACGCTCCTCGGCGAGACCATACATATACACCCTTCCCTAGCAAACTAGTACTTCTCCAGCAAATACTACACCAAGCACCTGCGCTCCTCGGCGAGACCCAGTTCAACATCAACAACGGCATTAGCATAAGCGACGGCATCAGCAAAGGCATCAGCAACGACAACGGCACTACCTTCTCCTCAACGAAAGGCAATCAGATGCAACTACGACTACATAGACACTCCTCGGCGAGCCCAAGCACAAGCACTCTGCAATATACACCTAACCCAAGCATTTCACTCTACATAGACACTCCTCGGCGAGTTCAAGCATTACACGAACGCTCTTTCACGAGATCAACACCTACACCTACACCTACATAAGCACCCCTACTCAATTATACACCTCACGCATACCCAAACGTCTTACAAAGTACACATTTCATACGAAGACATTACAAGCACCAGCACCAGGCATCCGAAGATACCAAGCATATACAAAGACAACGACAGTACAACAAGCACGATGAAGACATTCAGCAGGCCGGCAGGCCCTTATAATATGCACGGACCGCCAAGTCCTTAAAATGCGCACGCCCCTCCCCGTTTCGCCCGGTTCGAAGTCCTCGTCTCACCCATGGACACATGCTTCGTTCCGCTGACTATATCGAGACTGTAATGGTCCGGATATGGTCGTGGAGTTTGACTAGCGCTCTAGTCCGAGCTCGACCAAACCGGGGCTCTGTGGATACCCATATCCGTACCCTCCCAACAAAAACCCTGTGATGTAACACGGACTTTTATTACGCATGCTTTAACGTTGACTTAAACGGTTCTAACTAATGTCGAATTCATTCTGAGTCGTTTTAAATGTTAAAATGATTAAGGTCGCTTTACATCGCTTTAAATAACGTTCATTTTGTCCATTTGGAGTCTAGCTAGGTCATTGTCCTGCTTCATTTGGCATGAGCTTCGCATTTGCACTACAATTAGTCCTTTTACATTAACAAGGTCTAATTCAGCATTCCTAAATTCCTAAATTTAGGCCCGGTAGCTAAAACCGCTATTTAGCCCCCTCTCATACAAAATACAACCTCACGTCTTACCTTATTTCACAAAATCCTACAAAATACACCCTTTTTACATTTTCAGGGCTCGGGCCCAGAACCGAGCCCAAACCCACCTTTGGCCCGCACTCCAAAGCCCTCAACAACTCTCTAGAAGATCAAACTAGGCCTTCTTGGGGCACAAGCAAGGAGATTACACCGAATATTCCCAAGATTTAGCAATTCGGATTAAGGAAATACGAAATCTCGAAGTTAAAACCACACCAGCAAACCGCATAAGCTTATGCGGCTCATTGTGCAAACCGCATAAGCCTATGCGGTTTGCCCACCAAACCGCATAGAGCTATGCGGTTTCCCAGGCTGGCTTTTTCCCCTGCTTTCCTATTTTCTCTCGGCTATTCTCCTATATATACAACCCCTCGCACGACCTATTCTCACAAGTTTTCCACACAAGAAAACCCTCTCTTCTCACAACCTCTCTTCCTAGTTCTAGCACCCACACATGGGTCCCACAAAATATACCGTCTAGCACGGTATACACCTAAATACATTCACAAAAGCCTCACGCACTCAAATCCTTGAGTTCAGCACACCATCCCGTGTTGAATTCACCCTCCTTTCAAGTTCAAGAAGCGAAGCTCTGCCCAGATCTGAAGCGTCAGGACAAGGTAGGTACCGATCCACTTGGATCAAAGCTTTTTCTTATTTTCTATGGACTAACAAAGGGGTCTACACTCTAGCGCCCCCCCCCGCTTTGGCACCCCAGGCCGCCTGCCTTCCAAGTGTTCTTTTTACTTTTGGTACACTCCATATCCGATGACACGCCAAAGTCGCATAAGCAACCGACCTTTTAAAATAAACCAATGGACAATTGAATTTTATTTTATTTGCATGCATCTTGCACCCTTTCTGTCTTGCATTAAAATCAACTTAAACAATGAATTCGACCTTTAACTGAACCGTATTCGTTAACAAGTTAAACATGCTAAACTGAGGGTTTTAATCAATCTTTTTGCATCTGCATCTGCATTCTTTTACAACCTTATCGCACTTGTACGTAGCGATAACATTAGCTCAAATATCATCTTACAAGGATTGTTCTAGGTCAGTAGAGGCTATTTTTACATAGGCTTTTCTAAAAGGTTTTCATAAATCATTAGTTGAATTAACTCTTTTTCTAAAGTACCCTCACCCCGAATCCAATCTGGTTTCACAAGCCTTAGATCAAGGGGTGTCGGCGTGCTCCAAAATCTAAGAACATGTTTTTAACTTAGAACATGGTAGCAGGTTCCTATTTTCCGCGATAAATAGGTGGCGACTCCATAACAGTTCTTAAAGGTTTTTCCAACTGAATCTTTTTTAACTTTAAAATCCGCCCTTAAGCAAGACGCCGAGTTGGGTCCGATCCCGGGTTCCACAATTGTGAACTACTTCACAATAACACAAAATATATATCTTTATAATACAACAAAATATAATAATATATCACAAGATATAATTTCCAAAAAAAAAACAAAACAATTTCGGCCAGATTTAAAAAATTCCGAAAATCAAAATTTTTTTTTTTTTTAAAAATATACTCGGCCAAAAAAAAAAAAAAAAAAACACAAAATAAATTTACCAAAAATTATTTAAATCGGCCAAAACTAAAAATACCAAAAACAACAAATTGATTCGGCCAACTGTAAAAATTGAATCAAACTGATTTAATTCAATTATCCTAATAATTAGATCGATCCTAACTCAATTTTAATCCGTATTAAACATTGACTTAAGAGATTCAATTTAACCTTTTAATTTAAACAACTTAAAACTGATAGATCTAATAATTAGCAAACAATATGTTCATTAACATACAAAATTTGGTCCTTTTAAGATTTAATTCAATCAGTATTGAAACAAAGCTAATACAAATTCATATGAGATAATTTTAACATCTTAAAACATCGCTAATTATGAATCAAACGGACCAAAAACAAAAAAAAAACACACGACATACGTCCAATTAATCAAATTGATTAAAAAAAAAAAAAGTTAATCAAGTTGATTAATAATAAACCAAAAACATACGGCCAAGTTGTACAAATTGATTAAAAAGCAAAATCATACGGCCAAGAACTACCACATGCGGCCAAAATCAATTAAAAACAAGCGGCCAAATTGATTAAAACATACGGCCTATAGCATTCGGCCATCAAATTAATTTGATTATAATTTATACAAAATCGATTTTTTATGAAAATCTTATAAAAAGTCATGAGCACTCTAGGCTTTGATACCACTTGTAGGTTTATATCCGTATATAGACCTTAAAATCCACAGGATTATAATGAAAAACTTTATAAGATTTTAATGTCATAAAAGAAATTGCATAACATGAATAAAATAATAAGAATTAACCTTTTAATCCTTTGAATTTGGCCTAAGAACAATACCAAAATTATGGTATCTCCTAATTATCTCACCCAAGATGTGTTCTTGATATGCCCTTGAATTGCTAGAAATTTTAGAGAAGAAAACTAATTTTCTCTCAATTTGATGTTGCGTGCTATTGTAATTATCAATTAGGTTAGATGAGATTAGGAGAGTAATTAGGTTTAAGTAGAGAGAAATCAAACTCCCCTCCACATTCCTATCACACGTCCAAAAGGGGTAGAAGTGGGCTCTCCCACTTCTAAATTTTCAAGCCCAAAAAACTAATTAAAAGTTTAACCCATTAATTAGTCTTATTTAGCTTTTAAAGTATAAAGTAATTTATAATATCCTTATATTATAATTAATCATAAATATCCTTATATTTATAATTTGCTAATTTATTATAACTGATTAAAATTAATTAGCTTACATTATACGTAATAATTAAATATAACCTTTTATATTCAATTTCCGAATTACAGCTAATTCCTCTCATCTAATATCATTTAATCTTTATTAAATAATATCCATTATCATATTTGACTAACTTCTTAGTCACATCCGACTAACTGTTTAGTCCACAACACTGACTAACCGTTTAGTCATTAATTAAGGCATCGATATGATCATTTTCTCAAATAATCACATCTCTCAAACACATCCTTTAGGTGTGACTCTTAGGGACCAGTTGATTACCGCCATCTGTATGACAATAACGTCAAACTTATCTAGCAAGCCAACCGTTATTGATAAACGTTAATCAACTGATTAAATACAAAATGTACCCTGTGTACCTTTAGAGATTTATTTATGTTATTGCACTAACTGAGAAGGACACTAACCCCAACATGGTATTGGTTGGTTTGTTGTATGCTTGAGTTGAGTGTGCGTACGTGCACTGTTGGGCACGTGCGTGAGGAGATACGACATCTTTTGTAGGACGATGCCGCCTGTCGTGGGTTCTCATCCATTTTGTAGTGGCTCTGAGACAATGGTTATCGAAAGTCCTTTTGTAGGGGCGCCACTGTTTTGTAGCGGTGGTTATTTGTATGTCCACACTCTTTTGTAGGGGTGTGCTTGGCCAAGTTTAGACTGTTGTTCGAGGCATTTTGTAGTGCCGCCATAGGGTCTGGATCTTTTGTAGGGTCCGGGGTATTTTGTAGCGCCTAGTACTCCGTGCTTTCTCTTGCCCTTGATTGTTGATTGTTGTTATTGTTTGCCACTTTGTTGATGACATTCATGTTGATTGTTGACTGTCACTTTGTTGATGACAGGTTGAGCTTATTTGATTTAAGTTTGACTATATTGAACTAGTTGTATTTGGGTTGAGTAGTTTGTAAGATGATTGCTTGTTTATATTTTGATTATAGGTCACAGGTTGAGTTGGTTAATTATTGAGTTAGCTTGGGGTTGACCTATGTTGATCGTGCACTTGGGTTGTATTGTTGTCTATTTTGATTATGTTGAAATATGACTGGGGAGCACCTAGTTACTCCCCACTGATTGTGGCTGTTACCTTCTTTTGTGGCAGGTATGCGCGGGGACGGGTTTGTGTGAGAAACTGTGAGGATTGTTAACCCCGTAGCTAGCTTTTGAGGGGAGCTTGATTAGACTTGAATTGGACTTGTTGATTTAGACTTATTATTGTTTCCTTACCGTTATGTTTTGATTAAGGATTGTAAGGGGTATTTACTCCTCACTTCTAGGCCTCAAGGCTTACCTTTTTGTCGTTTGCTTATTTGTTTTAGTGAGTAATGACTCGGATTACACGGTCTTTCCGCCACCGTGGTTTCTTTAAATTTCATTTTCTATTGGAAGAATGCATAATGTTCCGCCCAATTGTGGTGAACTGTATTATATGAGAACTCTTTTAAACTTTGTCAAAGGTCCTAAGTCATATGAGGATTTACAGATGTTTGAAGGTGTTTTACATCCTAACATTCAGAGCTGCATGTTATGCCCGTGGTTTGCTTGGAGATGATAAAGAGTACATTGATTCTACTGAGGAGGTCAGTCACTGGGGTTCTGGGACGGACTTAAGAATTCTTTTTGTCACTCTATTGTTGCTTCTTCAATAGCCATGCCAAGTAAAGTGTGGGAGAAGACTTGGCATCATCTTTCAGATGACATCCTATATCGCCAACGTAATGTCTTTCACAACCAAGGTTAGTTGTTAAACAATCATTTGTTGTTGTCTCAACATATTTTCATTCCATTAAAAAATAACCATTAGGTTATAAAATTATTTAACTGTGTCCTAATATGTTATTTATGGTTCACTACTATAGCGTTGCGGTTGACAGATGATGAGCTAAAGAAATATGCATTACTGGACATTGAAGCATGCCTTCAATGTAACGGCAGTAGTTTGCGAAGGTTTCAAGACATGCCTTCTCCCGAATCGGCAACACCTGAACCGACAAACACGTTAGTCTCTGATGAGCTATCTTACGACAGGATAGCGTTACGTGACGAACATTTACGTCTTTTATCTTCAATGACTGAAGAGCAAAAGGCTGTCTATGATGAGATAATGGAAGCAGTCCAAAATAATCGTGGAGGTTCTTTTTTTTTTGTATATGGATATGGAGGGACTGGTAAGACATTTCTTTGGAAAACCTTATGTGCGGCATTGAGAAGTAGGGGTGAGATCGTGCTTCCTGTAGCTTCTAGTGGTATTGCATCTACGTTACTTCCTGGTGGAATAACGGCTCATTCAAGATTTGGAATCCCAATCGGCGTGGCTGAAAATTCAACGTGCTCCAGAATTAAACCAGGAAGTGATTTAGCCGAACTCTTAATTAGGACAAAGCTTATTATATGGGACGAAGCCCCAATGACGCATAGATATGCCTTCGAGGTAGTTGACAGAAGTTTAAGAGATATCATGCGTATTTTAAACGACGACGCTGCCAATCAACCTTTTGGTGGTAAGGTGGTTGTATTTGGAGGAGATTTTAGACTAATACTTTCGGTCATTCCTAAAGGAAGCAGATCTGAAATCGTGAATGCATAACTTTGTTCCTCAAATTTGTGAAGCTCTTGCAAGGTGCGATTTCAACAAACTTGCTAACCTATAATAAAATATTATTTTTGTTAAAGGTCATTAATCAGTTTAACTTTATATGACCTTAGTACTAATGTCTGTTTTTTATCATTCAAGGTATTAAAATTGACGAAAAACATGCGCCTCCGTGCTGGAGATTCGCCGTCCGAAATAGCCGAGTTAAAGGACTTTTCAGACTGGATTTTGAAAGTTGGTGATGGAGAAGCTGGTGGACCGAACGACGGAGAAGTTGAGTTAGAGTTGCCGAACGACATTTTTATTCGGCCCGCTGGAGATCCTATTGCTACTATTGTAGACGCCATTTACCCATCGCTTGAATATCAAATGGCCAACCACAAATTCCTTCAAGAAAGAGCCATCCTTGCTCCTACTCACGAGATAGTCGAGTTGGTTAATGATTACGTATTATCTCGAATACCAGGAACAGAAAAAATTTACTACAGCTTAGATGAGGTTAGTCAAGATGAAACTAATGCAAGGGTGCATTATTTGTATTCAACAGAATTTCTTAACTCTGTTAAATGTTCTGGGATTCAAAATCACGAACTAAAGCTAAAAGTAGGTGCTATAGTGATGTTTCTGCGCAACATTGACCAATCTCGCGGTTTATGTAATGGCACTCGACTTATAGTGACTGACTTGGGATCACGGGTGATTCGAGCAACGGTTGTATCTGGTAGTCATAAGGGCGATAAAGTGCATGTCCCATGTATTACACTAACTCCATTGGATTCCAGTAGATTTCCTGTACAGTTTGACAGAAGACAGTTTCCCTTGGCGGTGTGCGACAATTAATAAGAGCCAAGGACAATCCCTCGCCCATGTCGGTCTTTATCTTCCAAAACTGGTGTTTACTCATGGACAACTTTATGTGGCCTTTCAAGGGTCACCACCAAAAAAGGATTAAAAATTATGGTATGTGATAGCGAAAAACAGGTCTCAAATAAAACTAATAACGTAGTTTAAAAAGAAGTATTTCAAAAATTATAGTACAATGAACCATGTTACTTATGTATATTCCCTTTTTATCTTAAATTTTTATTTACATATTTTAATTTCACTCCTACTTATTTTTTTGTCATATAATATTGCAATTTTAAGTTTTTCTCATCAATATAAGTCCGTGAGTCCCACTTTAAAATTTCGAAACTACTGTGCTGTAAAAACGAAACTGCAACGAATAAAAATCGAAATTGTTGTCAAAAAATGCGAGTTTGAAATTGTTAGTGTAAAAATCGTAACTGTTGACCGGCCGGTAGACAGGCAGCCGGTCTGGACCGGCCGACACTTTTTTTTTCTGAGATTTAATCTCAGCCCTCCATTTTTGTGATCTAAGGGCCTAAAATGGGACTCACGGACTCAAAATATATAAGGAACTCATTATAAACTAACTCTCTCTCTCTCTCTCTATATATATATATATATATATATATATATATAGGGTTGAGTTCCGGTAAGAACACCCCCTTTTGTAAGAATGGTAAGAACAAATCTCAGCCCTCCAAACAAACAAAACCAACGCACCAGATGCGCCCAAGTTCCCTTAAAGATGGGCGGCTAAGATTAGATCTAAGGGGAAATCAACGATCCAGATTAAAGCAAAGTCATTAAAGAGATGAAGGGCTGCGATTAGATGAGTAAAAACATCAACGGTCAAGATTAAAACATACAACTAACCTACTCTAAAAAAAAAGAAGAAAATCGAAAAAGGGGAAAATCAGGAGAGAGAAGGCGAAAATCAGCGAAGAATTCAACAAAAATTCGTGAATCAGTTGCAAAAAATTGAGGTAAAATTCATCAATTAATTATTTTCGATCAATAATTTTCATGTTTCTGCAAAAAATTCAAAAAAAATTATGTGTTTGATGTGTGGTTTGATTGACAATGAACATTTTGAATAAATTCAAATTAAATTCGATGTGTGATTTGATTAACCTAAATTTCATGATAATTCTTGCTTTAAAATCTAATTTTGCAATAATTAAGGATAAAACATCTGTATTTCGTAATAATTTTCATAAAATTACATGAATTCTTCAATTTAACCCTTGTATGTGATTCTTAATAACTTTAGAACTGTTATGTATGTGATTCTTAATAAATCTGTACCTGTTTTGGAAAATGATAGTAATTCTTCGTTGTAATTGTATTAAGCAATTCTCTTGTAGGAGACAATGTCGTCAAGTACTAATGCAGCCACAGCTTTCTCTACGAATGAAGTTAACAGTACTCCGAACCAACTAATTTCAGCAAACAATTTAAGTCTATACATTCCGACATGCCCAGATGAAAAAAAAACCTAAAATTGGGCAGATATTTGACACACTAAAGGAATGAGAAGACTTTTACAAAGATTACGCTGCAGCATGTGGATTTACATCAAGGTTAGCTACTACAAGAAGACCGTCAGGTAGAGCATCAAACAATGAATTCGTGTTTAGAATTGTTTTGTGTAATAGAGCTGGGGTAAAACCTGAGAAGAAAAGAAAGTTATCTGATCTTGTAGAAACTAGTGTTGAGACTAAAGTGTCGTCTGAAACTCGAGCGAGGTTGATAACACGGATTAATTGTGATGCTTCAATGAAGCTTACGCGTATAGAATTTGGGAAGTACATTGTTACAAGCTTTGTTGAAGAACACAATCATCCGCTTACTTCACCTGAATCAACAATGTTCTTAAAAGGAAATAGAACGATGACGTCTGTCCAAAAAAAAATTTGTTGCAAAGGCAACTAGATTAAAACTTGGAGGAGTCAAAGCGTTTAGAGGATGAAAGGAGTTGTCAGGAGGGTATGGGAATGTTGGTGCTACTGAGGTTGACTTCAAAAATTTTGTGAGGGATATGAAAAGTTACATTGGTGATTTTGATGGACAAATGTTTGTTGAAAATTTTATAAGAAAAAAAAAAACACTTGTAGTTCATTCTACTTTGATTTCGAAATAGATGACGAAAGTAAGTTGTCTCGAGTGTTTTGGTCTGATCCAATTAGTATAAAGAACTATAACTTGTTTGGTGAGATGTGTTCGGTTGATGCAACATATAGCACAAACAAATATAACATGGTATTTGTCCCTTTTACTGGTGTTGATCACCACAAACGGTGTGTGACATTTGGAGCTGGACTATTAGCACATGAAGACACCGACTCATACACATGGCTATTCAAAACCTTTTTGGATGCAATGGGTGGCTGCCAACCAAAGGTCTTAATTACTGATCAAGATCCAGCAATGAAGCTTTCAGTAGCAGAAGTGTTTCCAGAAACCACTCATCGGTTATGTATGTGGCACATTATGAAGAAATTGAGGGAAAAAGTGAGTGCACAGCTTTGGCTGGATGATGAGTTCAAAAGCAGGTTAAACAGATGTGTTTGGAACAACCAGCTTGAACCTGAAGAATTTGAAACAGAGTGGAATGAAATTATGACTAAGCATGACTTGCAAGACAACAGCTGGTTCTTGTACCTATACGGCATCAGAAAAAAGTGGATACCGGCTTATTTCAAAGACATTTTCATGGGAGGGTTGATGAGAGTAACATCAAGGTCTGAGAGTGAAAATAGTTTCTTCGACAGATTTGTCACACCTCACGTGACATTAGTAGAATTTTGGATGTGTTTTGAAAGTGCAATGGATGCACAAAGACACAAGCAATCGAAGTTAAACAGTGACAATAAGCACTCTCAGCCTCAACTGAAGACACCATTATGTATTGAAACTCATGCGTCAGAAATATACACACACAACATCTTTCGAGACTTCCAAGCTGAGTTCTTTGCAGCTGTATATAAATGAGGAAAGAAAGACATGGATAAGATAGATGGCACACAAGTATTTGTGATCACCGACTTAGACATTCGAGATAAACCGTGGAAGGTGCTGTACAGTTCTGAGGATGATATACAAATAAATTGTTCGTGGTGCCTGTTTCAAAGGTTGGGATTGCTGTGCCGACATTGTCTTTGGGTGCTCCTAAGCAAGAAAATATAGAAGATACCAGAAAAATACATAGTTCATAGATGGACAAAAGGCGCCATGAATAAACCTGTGTTTGACAGAAATGGAGAATTGATACAGATTGCTGATACGCTATCTGACAAAAAGAAGTTAACGACTGAGCTTTGGGAAGAAGTTTACTCTTGTGTTTCTTTAGCAGAAGATAATGATGATGACATGAAATGTTTGATTGAAAAGCTAAGAGACATCAAAATAGATATGGCAAGGAAAAGAAGCATTATGTCAAACAAAAAAGACAAGAAGAAAGAAATGGAGAAATATGTGGGCTGTAAGATACCTGAAAAAGTACTGATTCAGCCTCCAAAACGATCGAAAAACAAAGGGAGTGGAAAAAGAATCGAGTCACAAGTGATCAAAGCAATTGAGCAACAACGTAAACAGAAGAGGTACTGCAAAACGTGTGGGCGGCAAGGACACAATTCAAGGACATGCCAAGCCGCAAACTATCTGACTGGTATGAATTATTTAAACATCATTACTAACAAAAATTGCTTTATTTGAAATATTTAAACATCATTATCAAAAAATTCTAGATGAGGATGAAGAAGCTGAGGAAGATGAAGACGACGAAGAAAAAGATGACAACTTTTGATCAACATAATGAGGTAAATAATATAGGAAAAAACATTAATACGAGTTGTAACGTCTTCATAACAATTTAATAGATATAAAATTTGGGTATAATGTTTGGATTCAGTCATATTGGCATAATTATGACTATAATTTTCAATAATGCTATTTCAACAGTATTATGTGTTTTTCTAACAAAGTTTACTGTTTTTTAAACAAAGTAAAAATGTTCGTCACAAATTTAGAACATATGTCAACATAGTACTAACATTTCACATTATATTTGTGTTCCTAAATGTTTATATAGGATGCTGGATGATGAAGAGCAACACATTCATTGAAGTTCAAGATAGAAAACTTCAAAGCTTTGAATAGTTACAAAAATGATGTAATTTACATTTAATATACAAGTTGTTTTGTTTTTGATGACAAAGAATAATAATTTAAGTGATTCGTACGTAGACATTGTCTCAAGTTTTAAATGATATTGTAAGTAAGTTCCTTTTGGGTAATACACCTTCTATTATTGAAAAACTTTTTATCGTAAAGGAAAAAATCATGTACATTTTAAACACCAATACTGTACTATATGAAGAGAAATATTGTACAGATAAAATCTTGAAAATACGTACATGAAGTACATTGAATTTTTTGAAAGAAAAACGTACGATTGTTATAAAAAATATTGTATAAATGTTGCAAAAGATGTGGAAAATACCACTACGCATATGATAGAAAAAACATGTATGTTTTAGAAGACAATTATGTACTATATGAAGAAAAATACTGTATAGATACAAACATGTAAATATGTACATAAAATACTTCGAATTTTTCGAAAGAAAAACGTACGATTGTTAATAAAAATATTCTATAAATGTTGCAAAAGATATATGGAAAATACCACTACGCATATGATAGAAAAAAAAATTGGACAAATTATGTACTTTTGGAATAACAATAATGAACAAATAGCAATACAATAATGTTTATAAAAAACATTGGAGAAGAAATCTTCAAAACAGTCAACATAAGAATGACAAAATAAAGTATCCAACAATTTATGTCTTCACACATAAAGTTTTGCAAGTCATGCAAATTCAAAGTTAGGATGAAAATAAACTTGTCTGACATAACGTATTTAATAAGGAAACTAAGTATTTAACACACAAATACAAACACAAAATGAAATTACACACCATAAGTAATAGTAGTCTTAGTAAGTAGCAAAATAGAGAATACTTAGTTTAAAAACATAAGCAAAATTAATCTGATAAAGTCGTTTGAAGCTTCAGATCAGTAGATTTTGGCACGATTGGCAATAGTATCACAGTAATCATTCTCTTCAAATGTGATGAGTGTGCACAAATACTTGATCCGCTACACATTGAGTAAGCCCGTCTGAAAAAGACAAGAAAAACAATTAACAAAGTCGCGTTTAAAAAATACTGAACTAAAGCTACTATTATCGAAAAACATTTTATCATATAGAAAAAAAACATGTACATTTTAAACACCAATACTGTACTATATGAAGACAAATATTGTACAGATAAAATCATGTAAACATGTGAGAGGTCACTAAGAGAAAACCTAACGTTCAGAGCTACTGGACGAAAAACATGTGATGCATATGCAGAGACATACAAACATAATGTGTTACCAGAATCATTTTAAAAACTTAAAAAACTCATGCAAAAAACAAGCAGCACACTCATGACATCATAAAAATACAATCACACTCAATATACCAACTTGAACCAACAAAACCAAAATGTTAATCTGATAAAATTCAGGCTTTGCTAACTGAATTAACATATGAAAGTATAAAATGTCAAACAAAAACATATATTGCGTATAGCACAGCCTTATTAATGCATTAATTTTCACCGTCTTTGTGCGCATATAGAACAGTGAGCACCCAACAGAAAGTTTTGATTCTATCATTATATATATCCTTCCAGCAGCCCTCGAGGGGATCAGAGTGAATAATTCTAACATTCAACAACATTCACACGTGACATCATAAAAACGATCATAATCACTCTACCAAACAAATTTTGACATTTAAAATTTCAACAACATTAGCTGAAAAATAAAAAATTATCAACTTTTAAACAAACGGAGGGGGAAAATAGGCAGCCTTACATTATTCTTCGACAATCCAGATTTCCAATTAAGTGGTCCCATAAAAGTTTCCATATGCCTCATTGTATAAACCCCACAATCATCAATGTTGTCAGAATTCTTCCAAAGCAGTTTTGCAACAATTGGTTCCATATCAATCACAACATTTGAATGTTTAGCTGTTTTTAAGTTTTCACCTAAAAACCTTGCAAATGCATCAGCCTAAAAACACAACAAAATAGAATTACACAATGGAAGACACACAAACCAACAAAAAGTATATGATAAAAAACATTTTTAAAAATCATAAAGTTTTTATAAATTACCATCAGAATTGGAGAAGAGCCATATTGATCCTCAATACTCACATTCGTCAGGAAATTGTCCAAAATAACAAAACGTTTGCGTCGCAAATCAAACACAAACAGAAAGAAGTGGTCCTTGTACACAATTGGGAAGAAAAACTGAAATAGGGTATAAAGAAGAACAAATAATTAAAAATACGAACACATATAACATAAAAAACATACATTCATGAAAATTACAGTGTACAATTGCTTTGAAAGTTAATTACGTGAATAAAAGATATTCTACATAAGTTGCTTTTCTGCAATATGCCTACTACTATACAAAAACATTTTATCGTAGAGAAAAGATGTACGTTTTAGAAGAAATAATGTACTATATGAAGAAAAAATTTGTACAGCTATAATCCATACTAGTTCAATTGAAGCTATATAAAAAACAGTTGAAACTAAGCTAAATTGAACAAGAACTAAATCGAACTAAATTTAAACTATTAAAACTAAAATCAGGCAAAAAAAAAAAACAAAAAAACAGAATAGTAGTATAAACTTAAATATATATTAAAAGATAACATACTAATTCAATTGAAGCTAAATCAACCCAGTCAAAAAGTTGCAACTCATCTTCAACAACACGCTTAAATGAATTGTAGCGATCATCATCACTCAACCCTTCTCTATCCTTTGTTAATACCCTCCACCAAAGGGCAGGAAAAAAATTAAACAGAATAAAAAACAAAAATAGAATCACAATCTAACTTCAAAAAAAAAAAAAAATTAAAAATTAAAAGATTGATGAAACTTACAAATACAAGAGTACTAAAAAAGAAACGACATGGACTTTCATCATTCTTCTGATTCTCTTTGAAGTTCGGGATCACGCTTTGACAAATAATAACAACATTTGAAAGGTGTTCACTCGGTTTCAATGTCCACAAATGGGAACGACAAGCAGAAATCGTCTTGAAATCGAATAAACATTCACTGATCAAACAATGAAAAATGAAAAAATGATGCTCATTAATAACAAAAAAAAATAATATATAATAAAACAATAATTACTACTATTTGAAAAAAAGAAAACTATAGGATTATTACTTTCCAGGATTTTTAACAGAATCTTTATCACAGAAAACATATTCTGATAGCTGTTTTTGAAACACACTAACTGGAACTAGTGGGTTTGTATCATCCCTTATAATGGAAATCTGAACATTGATAGCTGTTCGTGGGGAACGACGTTTCTTTAAAGTTCCTGGATATAATGGTGGACGACCAGAAGTACGTGTAACTTTCTAATCTTTTTCAACATTCCCAACTGTTTCTTTGGATAAATCATCAAGGACCTCAACCACAAGATTATTGACCTGATTGCTTGGCACTGATGAGCCAACACTAATACCATCCTTTGCTGACTCAACACTAACTCCTAGACTCACCATATTACCAGCATCACTACCCTCCACATTATGAGACTCACCACCACATAAACTCCAAGACTTTTAGCCTTTATCTCATCAATATCACGCATTATGCCTAAATCGAATGACACGGGTGCATTAGTAGGTGCATCACGATTCAACTTATCGCGCAAGTTTCTGAACTTTACAAGTGCAAGTTTCTTCTTATATGCAAGCTCGGCAGCTTTGGTAAACGTACACGTCTAATAGTGTCATCTTCCGGGAAGCGCTCAAAACCCAATGAGACTTTCTCATCTAACGCAACCATATCTTCAATTATGCGTTTTGCTGAAGTAGCGTAATCTTCAGCAAACTCCTAAAAACCATACAACACAATCAAACAAACTGAGAACTGAAACATTAAAAAATCATAAAGAATAAATAAAATTATAAACAAATAAACATAATGATTAACATGGTACATATATTATAGATGATAAGAACATTTAATCTGACAAGAAAATAAATGTCTACATACAACTATAACATCAATTTTACAGACAAGAATTAATAAAATATTATACAAGAATGTACATATGAAATTATAACATAAATGTTACAGACAATAAAATACAGCTAATAATAAGAAAATGTGATAATAGAGAGAAAAATTGCAATAATTAATACGCTGAACATAAATATTATAATTAAAGAACATTTCAACTAAACAAAATGTACATATGAATTATAATACTAAGACATATACCTTTGGTGAAGCGTAAGATGAGGATGATGATGCTATTCCCTTATTTTTAACATTGTAAGACACCTCACTTCGTGACAAATCAACAGATTCTTCCATATCAGAATCAATAAATCCAAGACCAAAACAACCAGCAGCAATCTCCATTCGTTGTCTCTCACTCAAAGCTTCTGTAGTCCAATTACACAATGTAAAGTAATCTCATTCAACTATACGAGCTTCATGAACAACACGATCAACATAAGTAAGCTGCAAAAAAGAAAAAAAAAATTAAAAAGATTATTATCAAATGTCAAATTATAAAACCAAAAAACAAAAAACTTAAATAAAAATTAATAGATTAAAATAGATTCTTACCATCAAAAACAAGAGAGGGCCCCCAAAATGGTTTCTCTTCTTATCCCAATTTTTCTTACTAACTCTCAAGCTATCCATTATAAACTCACACCAACTCAACTGAGAGATTTCAGATGGATTAACCAGAGATTTAAGAACACGGAAGTTCACAAAAGGTCTTTGATTGTTACGGATAAGATATGACACAGCAATAACAACAAAATTTATCTTAAACAGATCACCAGAATCATCATTCTTAAGGATGTATTCTGCGAGTTTTTGAACTTCAACATCACCATCATGAACATCAAATTGCAACTTCCAATTAGAATAGAACTCATCAAATGGATCGTACTCCTTAGAAGACCTATGAAGAATGACAGGGTTTGGGCCCATTGGCAGGCCAAAAGTGTCATGAACCGATGAAGCAGTTATGCTCAAACGCTGACCATCAGGGAGCATAATGTTGTTAGAGTATGGGTTGAAATTGTCGATAAGCCAATAAACCAATTTCATTGGTAACCTCTTCACCCTCAACCAATACAAACCACCAAATCCAATATCTTGTAAAGAATCCCACTGGTTGAAGTTCAAACGCTCGAGCACATAAAGAAAAGTCCTCGGTGACATTCTTGTAGTAGCACTAGGGAGAGTTTTAGGACAAGACACCTTGCTTTGGCTGCTACTACGCTCAACACTTTTCCTGACTGCTTTGACATTCCTAACACATTGACGTTTAATGGAAGGTTTTTTACTAGCCCTAGATTTCGATTGGGTAGAAGTGAAATCACCTGAAGAACAGTCCTTAGGAGTTTCTAGTTCAACATCAACAAAAACAACTTTCTTCCTAGGAGAAGAACGAACAGGAACAGAAACAGGTGCGCGAAGACTGGACTTCTTACTAACCTTCGACAGATCATCCTTAGGACTGCATTGAACATCAACTGAATGTGTCTTCTGTAACCTACATGTAACGTCACTTGAGTTCAAAGCGTTCCTCGGCTTATGTATTCATTTACGACACACAGTGACTCTAATTCACACTATCGACCCATAAATAACCCACCCGAACGCATCACCCGTCCGAGAGAGAAAAGGGCAGCAACAGCCCTCAGGATTTCGTGTGGGCAGCAGCCCCTAGATCACACAGCAGCCTCACGACAACAGCAACGCCATGACAATATAACCACGACTCAACAATTTACCACAGCAACGTAGCAGCCCCTGACTCGTCAATACACCACTCGACAGACCCTGCTTGCTGACACCCCATGGTAGCCTGACCACGGCTACTAAACAAATTTCAACAATGGCAAAATTTACATAGCCGATATACAAAGCAGCCACAACAGAAAGTTACCAAGTAGTTCTTACGCATTTTTAATGATCGGGTCTTCTTAGAATATACTCCTTATATTAGTAGTAAGAATCTAATGATCAAATTTATAATTTCATACACTAGTTAACAAGTAAATTTCATACAGTAGTTACCAAGTAATTACGCAGCTTAGTCAAATTAAAACACTACGGTAATTACCAAGTAATTAATCAACTTTTACAAGTTGGCGTGGTTAAACAAAATTTCGAACAAGATTTGGACAAGGTTCGACAAGTTTGTATACCATTGCAAGTCTGCAACTACAAAACTGAAAATGCTCATCCGTCAACAGCGTCACTACACAGAAATCCAATACAAAAAGTAGCCAAAAACTTTTCGAGTGTGGCGTTATCAAACCCAAAGTATATTTTAACTACACTATACAGAGTACTATGTAAACCCAACACAAAATGGATTTAGTAGTCCCAAACTCGCAACTCGCAACCCGCAACCATACAGTTCAGCATCGATAAAAAGAACTCCCCAAACACAAGACCAGTATCTCAAAAATCAGTGTACAGAACTATTCAATCGACATTGCACTGTGAACCTCACAACCTCTAAAGAACTGGCGCATTTGCAACACAGATAAGACATCAGAAAATAGGCCAAGCAAAATTCAGATTTGTCAAAACAAAGGATCACGTTTTGCACATGCATGCGGCTTTAATAAGATGCGAACAGGCACTCGGCACTCCCGTTGTACCTTGATATACCCAGCAATTGGTTATATGGAGGAACTTGTTGTAACACCCCGTGTTAATTTAAATCAATAATTAGCCATCGATTATAAATTTCAAGTCTTAAATCATTTCTTAACCTTTTAACCTTTCAAAATCACACTTTTTGCAAAACTTTCGTTTTGTAAAATTTCTCGACTTCTTTAAAACTTTTTAAAATTTTTGAATAATGAAATAAATATTTTAATCTTAGAATTCAAAAGTAGAAATATTTCGAAAAATAGTCAAACGCGCACACTTTGACTTTTATCGCTTTTGACACCCGACTTTTTAAAAACTGATTAATTTCGTGAAAAGCATTTTATCACCAAAATATCACCAAGAACCTTCTAAATAAGTCAAGTGCATCAACTTGATTTTGATGTCATAAATCCAATTTAAATTAAACTTTATTTATTAAATAAAAACTAACTTAACCTAATACTTTAACCTAATTTCCTTACTACCTTTTCTCATTATTTTCAAGAGCAAAAACTCACCTCACTTGCCCCATTTGGACCGTCCCCCTTAGCCCCCTTTTCTCTCTTTATTTTTCTTTCATTTTACACCTAAAACATCCTAAATAAAACCCTAAATATTACTCTAATACTTACTAGTATTATTTAGCTAATTAGAGGGTATTCAAGCTTACTACTTTGGGTATATTTTTGAAGGTGAAGACGAGGACTTGGGTGAAGATATAAACCTAGATAATATAATAGACCCGGATAACCTCTAGCTCGCCAAACCGAGGTGACTAACTATGTCTTGTATTATCCTTTTAGTAAATTAATTTGTTTTGTTATTCTAATTTTATAATTATGATCTTTATGTTAAATATGTTAAACATCATGTTTATATGCTTGTATGTTTATGTGTTGAATAAATAATGATAATAACTAAATATATAGTTTACTAGTAATGTTATAGTAAAATGATATCATGTTTAGCTAAATTGATTTTTGAGCATTTTTAATTATGTTCATATGATTTTTATGTTTAGTTATGTTTTATTTAAGTAGTAATGTTATATAAAAATTATGTGAAATATTAAAAATGAGTTTAAAGTGATTAAAATCGAAAATGAAAATTATATATACATATTACATATACACGGCATTTCCTATTTTTTTTAATATATTTTCACTTTTAATTTTTGTAAATAATATGTAGTGTTAAGTTAGTATAAAATAGATGTTCCTATGAAAAAAAAACTAAATTAGGAAAACAAATTATAAATTGTTAAAATCGAAATAAGTGTTCTTGAGTTGTTCTTGAGTTCTTCATGTGTGTTCTTGATTTATTCATGTTGATGTTCATCCTTGTTACTCTTTTTGATTTCATTTTAATTTATGTTGTTAATAATTTATGTTTATGTTTAGTTATTGTTTATATATATTGTTAGTATTATACTATAAATCAACTTAAACATTATAAATCATTTAGATTAAAAAGTTAGAAATTTAAAGTGTTAAAAAAACACTATTCATAAATATAAATGAAATTGTTAGTAAATTTCATTATAGTTTAAATCGTTTTAGTATAATTAGAATAATTAAAATATAAAGACTTTAAGCTAAAAACCGATAAAATCGAAAAATGAAAATTTAGAACTACCCTAGCTTGCTCACGGCATTTACATGTTTTTAGGGTTAAATTTTGCTTTTATCACTTTTTAGTTTATTGTTAATATAATTTAATTATTAGTTAATAAGTTAGAATTAAGAAATTAAAAGAAATAAATCAATTTTGACATATATATTATATCACACGACATATACATTTAAAATTGACTAAATTTGACTAAAATGAAATTATCACTAAGTCACTAAAGTTAAATAGTAATTAGAATTGAATTTTTGTATAAATCGATTTAGTTATAAATGAAATATTATAGACCGATAAAAATATGTAACCATTATAAAAATGAACTAAATCGTGTGTTACTGCCTTTGCTATTTGGACTGTTGATCTTGGACTTACGGACTTAAATGAATCATCCACGACACTATTATTTTTAAAATGAAAATCGCTAAATTTAGTTAATCGACGACTAAATTTAACTAAGTCATATTTTAAAATAAATGTCATTATCACTTTTTACAAATTGAACTTAACATTTTTAAAACTAATATTTTAAAAATGAAAATCATTATCACTTTTTACAAATTGAACTTAACATTTTTAAAACTAGACTTTTTAGATATTTTCAAAAATCACTAAGTACAAAACGAACTTAACGTTTTTGAAACTAAACTGTTAAAATATTTACAAAAATCACTAAGTACAAAACGAACCTAACGACTTTGAAACTAAAAATTTGTACTTAGAAAATAAAAACAAGTTTAGTATTATACTAAAATACCTTAAGTATAAAAATACGTATAAATATAAAAATACGTACAAGTATAAGAATATGTATAAGTATAAAAATACAATTAGAATACGAAGTATAAAAAAACGAATACGTATAAAAATACGTCTAAAATACGGTGAATAGTAAATACGATGAATAGTAAATACAATGAATAGTAAATACGATGAATAGTAAATACAATGAATAGTAAATACGATGAATAGTAAAATACAATGAATAGTGAAAAGTGAATAGTGAAATACTGAAAATAATTGAAAATTTTACTAAGTATAGAAAATTTAAAATGAAGCAGTAAATGACCTAAAGTGTTTGAAAAACACATAAATAAAATTGGACATACTAATAAACGTTTCAATTTAGAAACTTGAAAACATTAATAATTAACAACACTTCAAATAATAAACGAATGTGTTATGTGATCATATGAAACCTACCATTCAAATAAAACGTTTGACGCTGAGACTAGGAGAGTCTAGTAACATGTGATATGGAATATCAAATAAATAATGAATATTGAGTAAGTTAAATAAAAGGTCAAGCTTGGGCCTCCGATATGAAAACGTCAATCGTAAGTCAAGTGGGGTTAAGATAGTCTTGTAGCGGAGAGCACTATGTCGGTCTCTGACATGGCTCATCCCGGTTAGTGTGGTTGAGCCAAGAACTTTATTGCTTAGCATCCTCGCCCATGCCTTACGCCTTAAGTC